>CM062816.1:75666868-76266868 GCA_031772625.1 Pinus tabuliformis
GCAGATCCGCGTCTTGTACGGATCAGCCACCAATCCTTCGGCGGAATCACGGATCGAAAAATCGGATCTTCGGTTCCTCCTTTTTTTGGCGATTCCTGCAAATTTGGATTTGTGGGGGTCTAATCCACGGCTCCTACTGCCCGATCCGCGGTTCCTATTTCCCGATCCACAGATCCGGAAAGGATCGGGTGCAGATCTGTGGAGGTTCGGGCTTGTATCCACCACGGATCGCGAGCGGATCGAGAGAAGGTGGATGGTTCCGCAGGGCTTTTTTTGTTTTTTTGTTTTTGGAAATTTTGAATTGTTCTGTGAGGAACTACACTTTCTGAATACTCCCAAGGTAACCCTTGATGCTCCCTAGACGCTTCCTAGATGCTCCCTAATGTTAATGTTAAATTCTTAAAATAAAAATGACATTCTCCTTTATCTTTCATTTCCATCCTTTTACTTAAATTTTTAACATTACCGTGAAATGACTCAAGATGTTTCTGAGTGGTTCCAACCTCATCAGACTTCATACGGAGAAAATAGAATTTCATATCCCATTCAAAAGTCAGCAGACTTAACAGTTTTCAGGATCAATGTGATTATAGCGTTTCATTGGATTATATCATGTATGAGAACATGTGATTAGCATTTAATCAAGAGCAACAAGCCCTATATGTACCCAGTGTTGGTGTTATTGATTGTTGAACTCCTTTGTCATGGCCTTAGCAATTATGTACCCTTCACTCAAGTCAAAATCATTGATCAAGCATGTTAAGCTTTCTCTACCATATTATAAGGCCTGGATTATGTTGTTTGAACAAAATTACGCAATGTTGACTAAAATCCCTATAGAATTGAAGTAGAGGCAAAGGCTATACAAGAGAAGAGGAATCTAGATTATAGATGGTTGATGATGGAATAATTAATCATTGATGTACAATGGATGCCATATCTATCTTGATTTATGTAAAAATATGCATGTTTTCATGTCTTCTACAACTAATTTGGTATTTTGGATGTTTTTTTAATATAAATGCAAAAAAAATATAAAAAAATTATATATATATAGTAGACGCTTCTGAGACGCTTTGCTTCCTAGATTTTTGGAAAATGATGCTTCCACGTCCCCGCTTCCAAAAAACATCCCCATTTCGTCCCCGCTTCATGCAACATTGGATTAGAGATTTAATCTTGACCATTAATGGACCAACGAGAAAAGTATAAGAGGAGGCTTGACGGTCTGTTGGAGAAAAACACCAAAGGAGATCAA
Organism: Pinus tabuliformis; assembly: GCA_031772625.1. Taxonomy (NCBI): domain Eukaryota; kingdom Viridiplantae; phylum Streptophyta; class Pinopsida; order Pinales; family Pinaceae; genus Pinus; species Pinus tabuliformis. The sequence goes on from CM062816.1 coordinate 75,668,127, forward strand.
GAATTCGATTTTCTGGAGCAAGGTTTGCTGAGGAAATCGAGTGAGTCATCTGACTTGCAGTTGAGGGGCAGTGAATACATAGTAGAGAGGCAGAGTTGGTACCAGAGAGGCAACGCAAAGCCCAGTGAGGTTGACGCAGAGGCAGCTAGAGGCTACGTAGAGGCAGCCAGGAGCTGCGCAGAGCCAGAGAGGCCAGCATGTGAGACACAAAGGGTCTAGGGGCTGACGCAGAGGCTCCAGAAGCTGACACAGAGGCTAGCAGAGTTGACGCAGGGCCTAGAGGCAGCGCTGGAGGATTTCGTGGGACAGACTGGGAGCTGGTGAGCCAGATAGGGTGACGCAGTCCCTATCAGAGTGACGCAGAGCAGCAGAAGCTGCAATTGTTGCTGTGGGATCGTTCATCCGGTGATTAATCAGCCGGAATATCTGTCTCTGAGGAGAGGTACTACTGTCGAGGGCATTCTCTGTTGGGTGAGCCATTTCTGGCACCCTAGTTGTTTTTTGAAAACTGCGTAATAAAAAAACCCTCTAAATAGTTGCACTGGTTTTCCCACATTGGGTTTTTCCGGGGACATTGGTCCAAAAATAACGATGTCACTTGTGTGCTTGTTTACTTTTAATTGATGATCTGTAGATGTTGATATTGTACTTGTATTTATTTTTAATATTTACATAGTAAATAACTTGTTAAGTAATTGAACAAGTAGGAAGAAATAAATCAGATAGTACACGAAGAATTTCTAATGGGTTAAACTTAGAAATTTCAACAGTGTAGGTTCGGGTCAGCATTGCTTCTCGTAAATCCCAACTTCATAAGATAGATATCGATCCTCTCATACAAAGCCCTAGGGGCTTGCTTCAACCCATAGAGGTCTTTCTTCAACCTGCATATTTGTATCTCATGATCTTGAACCTCAAGCCCCTCAAGTTGTTCCACTTATACTTCCTCCTTAAGCAAACCATGTAAGAAGGCAATTTTGACATCCATCTGATGAAGGTTCCATCCTTGTGAGACAACAAGGGCTATGATCAAACGGATGGTGGTATATCGAGCAACCGGTGCAAATATCTCATCATAGTCCACTCCTTCCTTTTGAGAGAAGCCTCGAGCTACAAATATGGCCTTGAATTTCCCAGCATTCCCATCAGCTCCATGTTTGATCCTGTAGAGCCATTTCGAAGTGACCACAGTCTTATCCTTGGGTTTATGAACCACATCCCAGACATCATTCTTCATGATCAACTCATACTCTTCGTTCATCGCATCCTTCCAAACATGTTGCTTCACGGCTTCTTCGAATGTACAAAGCTCAGATTGTACAATAGTACTCATGGCAGCTAAGTACCCTTGCTACCTATTCGGCTTCTTACTTTCACATAATGTCCCTCTCGGTGAAATGTGTTTCTCGGCATCTTCAAGAGTATCTTTAAGCCACAAAGGCCTCTTTCTTGTAGTAGAGGGCTCACTAGAAGATGGATCAATGGGATCCATCGGTCCTTCAACATCAAGCATCAAATCATCGAACGAAGATTCATCCTGCTTTTCTGCATCAACATCATCATTGCCCTTCCTAGGAATAGGAAGATCTTGAATCTTTCTAAGCGCAAAATCTTCATTGAAAGTGACAGCATGACTTAATTCCACTTCCCCTTGACCAGACACATAGATTCTATATGCCTTCGAAGTTTCACTGTAGCCCACAAATGTTCCTTTCTTCCCAGATGTATCTAGTTTGTTTCTTTTCTCTTTCGGCACATGAAAGTATATAGAACAACCAAAAATTCTAAAATGAGAAACATCAAGTTTCTTAACGGTGAATACTTCTTCGGGTGTCTTGAAGTTCAAAGCTTAATGTGGGCATCGATTTTGGACATGCACAACGTTGTTGGTAGCTTCTCTCCATAAGAACTATAAAAGACCTTAATCATGAAGCATAGCCTGGGTAGCTTCAATGATAGTATGATTCTTCCTTTCGGCAACACCATTTTGTTCAGCATAATAAGTGGTTGTAGTGTCCCTCTTAATGCCAGCTTCTCTACAGTAGTCTTTGAATTCATTAGACTCATATTTTGTCCCATTATTGGTCCTCAGTATTTTGATCTTCTTCCCTGTTTGATTCTCGACCAAGGCTTTGAAGGAGAGGAACCATTTGAATACTCCGATCTTCTTCTTTAAGAAATAGATCCATGTCTTGCAAGAGAAGTCATCCACAAAAAATAGCATAATACAAATATCCACCCAATGATGTAACGGGCATCATACCTAATAGATAAGAATGGACCAATTGAAGAATATCAATGGTTTGAGTTTCACTTGAGGGGAATGGTCCCCTTGTATGTTTACCAACTTCACATCCCTGACAAACACCTTCATGATTCAAGTTGAATTCGAGCATCCTGGAGACCATCTTCCTTACATCAGGTACAGCTTTAAAATGAAGGTGGGAAAATCTTCAGTGCCATAATTCAAATTGAAGAGAGGTTTCACAAATCATTGCTCCCAACGGACTTCCTCCAACCCTGAATCCGAGAGTGAATGCATCTCTTGGATTCCTTTGCCAAAGACAAACCTTCCCATCAATTAATGACACCTTAAAACCTTTGTCTCCCATCGCAAAAATAGAAACCAAGTCCTTTTTCAAAGGCAAGTACATATATCACTTTTTCTAGGTGAAGGGTTTGACCTTGATTTAAGTGAAGAGTAACGGTCCCAATTCCTTTCGCGGGATAAGTGGCATTATCAACAAGTATAATCTCCATATTTGTCTCCTTCTCAACCAAGTTTGAGAGAGATTTTCTATACCCAATGAAGTGCCTTGAGGCACCACTATCAATCAACCAGTGGTCCAATGTATCCAGAGGAGACGCAGTGGAGAGGACAGAAATAAGATAAAATTCATTTTGCACTGCAACATTAACTTCATCATACCTGGAGTTTCTCGACTTCTTGGGAGGACAACCACCTCCATTTCAAGCAACATGAGCATTCCTCTTTCCTTTGTGATTGAACCTGTTGTTCCTTTAATTGCCATTGCCCTTGAAGTTGTTTTTATTGTTGTCATAATCTCTTGGCGCATTCTTCTTGTGAGGAACCTCTCTAGTGAAGTGAACAAAACTTTTACAATTGAAGCACCTCCCTTTTCTTCCTTCTTTGAATCCTGGCTTGAACCCTTGTCCTTGATTCCTTGGACCAGCATTGTTCCTTCTAGAATGAGCAGAAAGGGCAGTAGGATTCTTTCCATTTGAGGGCTTGTCTCTTTCCATCATCCTTATTTCTTCTTGAGTGCATTTGGCCAATGGTTCCTCAAATCCCAGAATCCTGTCATCGCTGATAATGGTACTGTTGAACACATCCCAATTAATCAATGAATTAATTGAATTAATTTACATGAGAAAAATAAAGCTCAATAAGTAATACAAAGATATTTACAGTAATAGAAACATCAAGTTTCTATTAGGAAATAGAAACAACCAGTTTCATCTAAGAAACTGCTAAAATGATAAAAATAGCAACAGCTAATAAGAATGAGCATTAAACACTAAATAGCATTATTCTAATACCCTCCCTTAATGCTCAATCTATTTACAACACCGATAGACCCTCTGAATTTTACAAACTTATTACGACCAAGAGGCTTGGTGAAGATGTCTGCGGGCTGCTCCGTTGTGGGAACATATCGCAACTGAACAAATCTGTCTTCAACAAGCTAGCGAATGTAGTGGCAATGTGTTTCCACATGCTTTGTTCGTTCATGAAAGACTAGATTCTTTGCAAGTTTGAGCACTCCCTAATTATCACAGAACAAGGGAGTAGGACCTGTTTGGGAAACATGCATATCCGCAAGCATACGTCGAAGCCAAACTACCTCACAAGATGCCTTAACTGCTCCCCAATACTCGGCTTTTGTTGAGGAGAGAGCCACTGCCTGCTGCTTCTTACTAGTCCAGGTGACAGCACCGGATCCTAGACTAAACACATACCCAGCTATAGATTTACGGTCATCAACCGAACCAACCCAGTCAGAATATGTGTAACCACTGAGTATAGGATCAGAACTTCGAGTGTATAGGAGTCCATAATCAGGAGTGCCACGCACATAACGTAGCACACGCTTTGCTGCTATCCAATGATCAGCCTATGTAGCTCACTGCAAAACTGATGTCAGGTCTAGTGGCAGTAAGGTAGATGAGGCTGCCCAATAATTGCCTAAATAAAGTTTCATCCACAAGGGGGGAGGATGACTGAGCTGAAAGTTTGAGCCTTGGTTCCATAGGAGTCGTGGCCGATTTGCAATCCTGCATTTTGAACCTGTCCACAAGATTTTTGGCATACTTGGACTGAGAAAGAAAGATGTTGTTCTCAGTCTGCCAGACTTCAACCCCCAGACAGTGATGAAGAAGTCCCAAGTCTGTCATATCAAAGGTGCTGCACAAGTCTTGTTTGATCCCATGGATCAAATGTGCAGAGTTGTCAGTAATGATAAGGTCATCCACATAGACAACCACAAACAAAATATCATCACCAATATGCTTGATATACAGGTTTGCATCAGATGGGCTCCGCTAAAAGCCATGATCTGTCAGGTACTGATCAATTTTTGTGTACCAAGCCCGAGAAGCTTGTTTCAATCCATAGATTGCTTTAACTAATCTACACACTTTCTGTTCTTAATCGGCAACCTTGAATCCTGGACGTTGCGTCATGTAGACTTCTTCCTATAAGTCACCATTTAGGAAAGCACTCTTTACATCCATCTGATGAACTTTCCAATTGAACTGAGCTGCTAGGGCAAGGACAAGTTGTATGGTACTCATCTTGGCTATAGGAGCAAAGGTCTCCTCATAGTCGATGCCTTCCTTCTGTGAGAACCCTCGAGCAACAAGACGAGCTTTATACTTGTCTAGGGTTTCGTCAGCTTTGTATTTCACTTTATACACCCATTTGCAGCTGATGGGCTTTTTTCCTGCAGGGAGATCAGAAAGGGTCCACGTGTGATTCTTCTGAAGACTCTGGAATTCAGCTTCCATAGTCTGTTCCCACTCAGATGTACCCTTAGCCTCTAAATAGGTTTAAGGCTCAAAAATACTGTGCAGGTTAGCCATAAGAGCAAAATTTACTGTAGACTGTTGTTTGCTCTTATGTCTAGAAGTTCTACCTTCAAGGAGCTCATTATCCCGGAGATCACCAATGGTTTTAGCCCACCATTTAGGCCGGAGAGTAGAGGAACCAATATCAGGAGGAGGTGGAGAAGGCTCAGGAACAATAGGAGCAGCAAGAGGAGGGTTATTTTCCGGAGGAAGCTCAGGTAGTGTATTATCAAATATTGATGCTGCATCATCCCTCCCATCAGGTGGACCTACCGGAAGAAGAACACTGTGAGGTTGATCCTCAGAATACTTCTCAAAAGGAGAAGACTGAAAGAATCCTCTATCTTCATCAAATACTACATCCCGACTGAAGCTAAGACGACCAGTGGCTATATCTATTAGCCTATAGGCCTTGTGATGATCACTGTACCCTGTCATTATGAGTTTCTGGCTTTTGGAATCCAACTTAGAGCGCTTAGCAACTGGAATACAAACATATGCAACCAAGCCAAATACTTTGAGGTGACTGATCTTAGGCTTACGGCCAGACCAAACCTCTTCGGGACTCTTCCCCTTAACACCCTGAGTAGGTGATCGGTTAAGAAGATAGACGACAGTAAACACTGCTTCGGCCCAGAATTTGTTCGGAACACTCCTGTGCTGTAACATGGAATGAGCCATTTCAACAACCGTACGGTTGCGGCGTTTGACAACACTGTTCTGCTAAGGAGTGTAGGGTGTACTTAACTAGCGTTTGATGCCATGAGTATCACAGAAGTTGGAAAAAGCATAAGAACAAAATTCCCCCCCCCCTGTTATCTGTCCTAAGAGTCATGATATTACAGCCAGACTCTTTTTCAACTAAGGTTTTAAACTTCTGAAAGGTACTAAATACATCATATTTATATTTTAGAAAATACACCCACATCTTTCTACTGAAATCATCTACAATAAGCAAAAAATATTTGCAACCAGTAATAGAAGATGTATTCATAGGACCACGAATATCAGCATGAATTAACTGGAGTACCTTAGATGCGCGCCAAGATTCTCCATCTTTGAATGAAGACCGATGTTGCTCGCGAGCTTGACAGGCGCCGCATACTCCCAACTGCCGAGTCTAAATATCAGGTAACCCTGACACAAGTCCCTCCCGAGAGCGCTGAGAAAGATACTGCATGTTTAGATGCCCATATCGTTGATGCCATAGAGTGCTGATGGGAGAAACACGAGCTGCTAGAGCCACTTCTAGAGAATCACCAGTGTCAAGAAGCCTGTATAGACCATGATCCTCTAGGCCACCAGCAACCATAAGACTAGTCTCCCTGTCGATAATGGAGCAATTGTGCGCACTGAACACTACATCAAGCTGAGGAGAGTTCCTTATAATCTGGCTGACAGACAATAGATTAATTTCCATACCAGGAACATAGTACACATTCAAGAATATGAGTGTGCGCCCACCAGACTGGATCTGAACTGTACCTCTACCAACCACTGTGTACTTTTCACCTTTGCCAAATACCACAGAATCACTAAAAGGTGAGAAGTCAATAAACCAGTCACGCCTATGAGAGAAATGGCATGATGCACCAAAGTCAATGTACCAGGCAGAAGACAGGACATGATTTGAAGACCTTTTAGCCATATAAAGGCATAAAAGGCAAATTCTGTCTGCTCAGAATGTTCTACAACATTCACTGTCTGATGGGGCCCTCCCTGTTTCTTTTGTTCATAAGCAATCCTCTGTCGGCAATCTTTCATGTGGCCGAACTTGTGACAGTAATTACACTGCACACTTTTCTTCCTAGCAAGATCAAAACGCTGAGAAGAACCTTTCTGTTGAAAGGACCAAGAGGACTGATATTTGGCAGCAAAAGCATTTTCTGAGGAGGCTGATGAAGCACCACTACCAAACTGTTGTTTCCAACGATCCTACTGCATGAGTTTGGTGCATAACTCCCGAAACTTCAGATCAACATTAGTGGAGGTAATGATGAGTGTTTCTATGAAGTGCTCATAAGATTGCGGTAGACTTTTCAGAGTGATGACTACCATATCTTCTTCCTCCATGGTCCGACCAGTGGCTTCAAGCTGATCTCGAATGTCTTTAATCTTGTTAAGTTTTTCCTGTAAAGACATATGTTTGTCCATCATGATGGAGAACAACTGATTCTTGAGAAAGAAAGCTCTGCTCTTGTCGGATGTCTCGTGCAATTCCTTCAAATGTTGCCAGATTTCAGCAGTTGTCTTGCTGGAAGGAATCTGGGGTAACTGATCATCAGTCACAGAGAGTTTTAGAAGCATAACAGCCTCTCGATTTCGATCATCAAACTTATCTTGATCTATACCAGGCGTACCAGGACTAAGCTCTTTTCCTAAAACAAGCTGATCAAGACGCCTGTATTCAAAAATAGTCAACATTCTCTGTTTCCAGATGTTATAATTGGTGCCATTAGAGCGTTGATTGCCTTCTAACATCAAATTGGTTAGCGAGGCCATTTGCATGTTTCCCAAGACAGAAAACAATAAAGGAGGGCACAGATTTCAATGCAGATGCTGGAAAAATCTGACAGGTTTGTTGTCCAGGAAATACCAAATTGACCGCCCAAGAGAGAAAACTGAAATCAACTTCACCGCCTTCGTATACAACCGAAAGAGTGACAAAAGAGGCCTTCAGCAATTCGTTTCAGCCTTTGATTAAAAAGACATCCCCAGAATTAAATACACTGGCACAGAATACACACACTGTCCAATAACCTCGTTGTTGGAACTGCAGTTACACAATAAACACGTTGGGCAATACACACGCTGTTGGAACCACAGTTACACAATAAACACGTTGTCCAATACACACACTGTTGGAACCACAGATAAACCAAAACCCGCGGGTTGTGGATACCGTCTAACCCTTGCTAGAGATACAATTCTCTGTTTTCTTGCAAATTGCTTAAGGTTCGACAAAAGTATGGCTAGAATCTGAATCGTGTTCAAAAAACACGATTATCTCCAAAGGTACCCCGCGTGAATCCGCACAACCCCCGTCGGGCCCTTCACGCTTCCACACACCCGATTGTGCCTGCTATCGACGGTGAACGACAAGCTTCTGCAAGCAAAGCAACCGAAGGCTGTGAGGAAATGGTTCGGATGTTGCCTTTCAGAGTTCTTTTGAACTGCTCAACATCGAAGATTATCAGCGAATTCACTGTCGGTCTCCCAAACAGCAAGTCGCCTTTCAGAATTCTGGAAATGACAACCGCATCTACGAATAGCAATGGAAATCGTGGAACAAATTACGTTGTGCCACAAATCTACCTGGCTTGGGTCCGATGCCAAGAAAGATCATGCGCCCAATTATATTCCAGCAATCAAGAAACCCTGGAAGTAGTCAGAACCCACAGGCACAAATTAAACAACGATGTCCAAAAAAAAAAAATTGACGCCCAAACAAAAAATTTCAGATTCCAAGAGCAATTTCAAAATGAGCCACAGAATTTTTCAAGCAATAAAAGATTATTTCGAAAGATACTTGTGCTCTAATACCATAATCAATGAATGAATTGAATTAATTTACATGAGCAAAATGAAGCTCAATAAGTAATACAAAGATATTTATAGTAATAGAAACATCAAGTTTCTATTAGGAAATAGAAACAACCAGTTTCATCTAAGAAACTGCTAAAATGATAAAAATAGCAACAGCTATTAAGAATGAGCATTAAACACTAAATAGCATTATTCTAATACCAATCTCTTGTAAAGCCCCCAAGTGCAATAAGAGAGTTCTCAGTCACCAATGACTTCTCCAATGGATAGGAAATCATTCTTGATCTCGGTGATCCTCATGAAGTAGAATTAGATGGATTATCCTCTATCCATCTTGATGTCTTTCAACTTGTTCTTGAGAAAGAGAATTTGATTTGCATTGTTCACTTTGAACATCCCAACCAGCGTTTCATACATCTCCTTAGATGTTTCCAAATCAGAAATATATGCAACCAAAGGCTTATGAATAGAATCAACAATAATCTTCTTAGTTTTTACCTCACCTTTCTTGTACTTGGTTTGAACAGCAGCAGATGCATTTGAAGGAGGCTCGGTTATTCTTCCTTTGACATAGTCCATGGCATCATTCTCTTCCAAAGTCAAATCCAAAGTCATCTTCCATGCATGATAGTCGGACTTGTCCTTAAGCTTGTCCTCGGATTTGAAGAAAGATGTAGTCGTCATTGGGACTAGTTCCAAGTCCTTCTCCAACAACTTCCTTTAGTGATTGTTTTGCTTCACTCTTGCTTGGGCTTTGTCTTCACCTCAGCCCCCATACCATGTTAATTTTAGATAATAAAGGTATGTTCTACGCTTAAGACAATTTACTTCAATGTTCCTTTAGCAGCCCGATGACAAATTCCAATTATGTCCATTAGCAATCACATTAACTTATAAACATTGACAATGAACGCAGATAGAACATAAAATCATATACATAAGACAACCCAAGACAAGAGGACACAAGATGTGGTGGGTGCCAAGGACAAACCCCAATGTTGGGAAACCCTTTGATCAAATCTTCTTATTATTCTTCAATAGTTCAGCAGAGAAAGAGAGTACAAATATAAGCCCAAAACAGATCTGCGAAATCAGCCCACTCCAAGTTGAGTATTGAGTTAAGCCCGAAACATATCTGCCAAATCAGCCCACTTTAATATGAAGGATGCCAAGCTAGTTTAATACGAAGGATGAGTACCAAGACCATGACAAGGACCCTTGACTCTAGTATCCTCCCAAGAACCATGTCACTAACCTTGATATTTTGCCTCTTCTTTTTCTCGACTTTCCTCTTGATCTTGAACTGCTCTCCTTGGCTCCTTCTAGAGAAACTCGATCTCTATCCTTCACATTTCTCCTTCTTGGCTTCCCTAGAGAACCTCGATCTCCAGCCTTTCACTAGTCTCCCCTAGAGAAACTCGGTCTCTAGATCTGTATCTTAGTCATCCAGAAGAATCCTTTCTTTGTTGCCCCAGAAGAATCCTTCACTTGCCCAGAAGAAACCTCTCCTTCGCTTTCCCCAAAAGAAAGTCTTCTTCGCTACACCCAAAAGAATCTCTTCTTCGCTATGCCCAGAAGAATCCTCCTTTGTTGACCTAGAAAAAGCCTCCTTCGCTACCCCAGAATAAACCTCCTTCGCTGCCCCAGAAGAAACCTCCTTCGCACTTCACTTCGTAGCCTCTTTCTTTGCACTTCTCTTGATCGAATGTGAGTTGAGTTGCTTGCCTCTAAATGAGGTAGAGTGTGGCTATATATATGCCTCTCCTCATGTCCTTTAGGCCAACATGATCACTGGAGGTTAGGCCGACTTCTTCTAGCATGTTCTTCCATCGTTGTAGGCCGACTTTGAAGAGGATAAGTGACAAGGTCATGAAGGATACTTTACATAGACAAGTTTGAACTTTTACAAAGTGTAACATGACTTCATTACATGACAAGGACTCTAACATTTTATGACTAGATGACAAATACTTCCTAAAGACTCTCAATGGGAGTCTTGACTCAAACTTAAAATCTCTTGCTCATAAAACCCATGATGCAAGCATTACAATATTTTATTTTTCTTCTTTACATATCATTACATAAAATCATAATTACAAGTCATTATGAAGACCGAACCTAGTTACACATTTCAACACAAACTAGGTCTTCTTTTCCTTTTTCTATGAAGCCTTTTGGCTGCTCCATATAAATTTCTTCCTCCAATTCACCATGAAGGAAAGGAGTTTTTACATCTAATTGTTCACATTCTAATTCTAAAGCAGCAACAAGACCAAGAATGACTTTGATGGACGACATTTCAGTGAAGTCAATACTTACTTTTTGGGCAAATCCTTTCACCACCAGCCTTGCTTTATACCTCTCCTTTTCGTCACCTTCATGCTTAATCCTGTATACCCATTTCTTTTGTAACGTCTTTCTACCTTTTGGGAGCAACTCCCAAGTTTTATTTTCCAACAAAGAGTTCATTTCTTCCTCCATTTCTTTCTTCCATTCTTTACTGTGCTCAACTTTAGAAGCCTCCAGAAAATAATCATCCTCAACTTCATCAGTTAATAGAATATAGTTTGAAGAAGGATACCTTTGTGAAGGCTTATCAGGCCTACAAGATCTATGAACCAACTATGGTGGTGCATTAACAGGTTGAATCTCTTGTAAAGTTTCCTATATGATTCCTTCTTCTTGGTGTTCATTGTTGATTTTTGAGTAGCTTGGGAGGTACTCCAAGGCTTAGGGTTCAAGGATTGGAGGAAAAAGCACCACAAGAGTCACTTGTGGGCTTGGAACCCAAGCTTGGGGTTTCGCACCTATCGGGCTTTGGGTCAAAACCATGAAGAATTTGAGCATGAGAAAATTTGAGGTGATAGAGCTTGGCGTTGCGATTCCAACACTTCGTAGATCACTCAAATCGGAGCTCTAGAAATGGAGATATGAATTTTGAAGGTTATGAGTGGGTTTGCATAAGAAGTGTCAAGGTCGGCTTAATGTTATTTAGCCTTGTGACAACTTGTCAAGCCCTAAAATGATGTCCAAGGGAGACCTTCTTCAAACTCAGGTGAGATGAATCATTATTCCTTATCCAAAAGTGAAATACAAGAACTCAGTCAAGGGAGCAGGAGGTTTTGTTGAGGTCGGAGCAAGGAGGCAAGGACAGTGAGGCAGTTGAGAACAATTTTAGGGCTCGTTGAGGGTATCCAAGCTGCTATTGGAGGGTCGAGGAGCTAGGTTGAAGGCTGAGTTTCAACAGAGATCAACACAGGTATGTTTGGGGGAAGAAAAGATGTAAGGAGAGGCCTGGTTGGGTGGGTTGTAGGTGACAGTGAAGGTTTATGGTAGGCCGCAAGCCTTACCACTTCAAAACAGGGCAGCGTGGGAGGTTTTGGGGCTGAAAAGTGCCCAAAACAGCAGCCCACAATTGTTGGACCTTACCTTGATTAGGTCGTAGTAAAAGAGGGGTTGTTTGAATGATGGTTTGAGGGTTGTTGCAGCATGCACATGCCCTAACAAGGGACAGCAGTACAACAAACTTGAAGTAGCATTTGTGTCTTGTGTTGGGTCAAATATTTGACTTGTTTTGGATCGGTTTTTCTAGCAGCTTGTGGGAGCCAAGTGTTGGAATTGTCTTGGACAAGAAGAACTTCAACTAGGAGCAGATCTTGCAGTGATTGAATTGGATGCCATTGGTCTGGTGGAGGGCAATTTGTTGGCTACACAAAGTAGCCCTAGACAAGCTACCTTGAAGTGATGAAGAAGAGCTGAAGGTTGGGTAAAGTTTGGGGCCTAAAGCGCAGCACTTTGATGGACAAAAGTGATTGCTAGCTTGGCAGATTGGAACTCAGGTATTGGCCAGCCTAGAGAGCAGATTGGATCAGCCCGTGTACATGCAACAGAAGTGACTTGCAGCAGTGTTAGCTGGCAGCCCTCCTCGAGTCTCTATGTGTTTTCCTTTGAAGGATTAAGGGGAAGCTAGAGAGCAGTATGGAAGCGGAGGACCCGCAGAAGAAGACACGGCATAGAAGCCGTGACGAAGATTGTCATTGTATCTTGTATACCATAAGTTGTTGTTTTATTCATATTTGGTATAATATAACGAAGATTGGGTTGTACATTATTGTATAATTTTCTTAAAAATTGTGCATACTTGAGCATATGTGATTTACTGCTTTATATTTTCCATTGTGCAAAGTAGTTCTATTATGAACTTCAAATCATAACAATTAAATAAACTATTAAAGTATTATTTAAATAAATAAATTATTAATTATAATCAATTAATTAGCAAATAATTAGTTAAATGAAGAGACATCAGTCCCCAAGGAACATGTCTCTCTGATTAGGCAATTCAACTCCTATTTAAGGAGCACCGCCTCAGCCTTGTAAACATCATTCAATTTTTATCAATATATATATAAACATATTACATTCAGAATTACCTGGTATTTTATTATCAGTTTACAGCAAATTAGACATTTGTATCGTTAACAGTGGTATCAGCGCCAGCTTTTGACTAGTGACACCCACTACGTCCTGCTGGCCATCAAGCCCTACGGCCTCCCATCCATAGCCTGCTCTACGTTTTCCACTGTCTGCAAACCCATCTGCGTAGATCAGCGTGGAGGAGCATCTGAATACCACAGTTCTGGAACAACCGGCCACGAATTTCGTTGTCTGCGTGGTGCATTCCGTCTGCGTGGTTCAGCGTCGTCGACGACAGCGACTATTAAAATTGCGATTGTTCTGTTAATTTACGGCTTCTTGTTGTTGTGTCTCCACTCAACTCGCTGGTATAATCCGTTCCGTGACCACGGTATTTCTGCGCAGAGATACGAGTCACGCTAGGGTCAACGGATGTGACCGGACCGAAGGGTGACGTCTAATCATTCCCTTTAAAATAAAATTCGATCATATGTCATTTGAAACTTTATAATATAAACTAAAGTTAATTAATTAATTTATTAAATATATATAAATATAATTATTATTAATATTAATATTAATATTTAGAAAAAATAAAATAAATATAATAATAAAAAATTATTATTATTATTCTATGAGAGATTTGTTCACCTAAAACAAAAAGGATTAGTGAGTGAATACACTCACAAATGGGAAGTATTAGCAATAAGGCAGAGAGGGTTTTTAGATGAGGAGCTGCTAAAAATGTACCCCTTAAAGATTACATTCGAGAAGAAATAAAATTGCATAAACCCAAAACTATTGAGGAGGCCAGACATGCAGCGATAATTATCAAGCGAAAATATAAACTTCACAAACCACCGTATGTCAGTAATGATAGGACTAACAGCTATTTCAAGGGAAAGGTAGGTAAACCCTCGTCAGAAAATGTTAGTAAGTACAATCCACCACCATTACAAAGTGAAGGAAAACAACAATCTAATGTCGAAAGAAAAAAGGATGGCAAATGTTGGAAGTGCGGAGACAAATATCATGCAGGACACAAAAGTGCAACACAAAAATTGTACAACTATGAAGCTAAACAAGAAGAGGAATCCTCAGAAGACAGCTTTGATGAAGAGGGCAATGAAGAAAATGCAAACCCTAGTCCAGAATCAGAAGACGATATGCCACAAATTTCCATAGCAGCCATCACAAGGATAGCTCAACCACAGACACTGAAGCTTAAAGGTTACATCAAGAAGCAAAGCGTTATTGTTATGGTGGACTCAGGAAGTATGCACAACTTTGTAGATGTCAATGTTGCAAAAAGACTAAACATCTTTGCTTACCCGGTAGCAGACTTAAAAGTTATGGTAGCAAATGGAAAGCGTATAGATGGAGTTGGCAAGTGCCATAAAGTTAAGTTGCAATTAAGCGACTATGCAATGGAGTCCAGTTTTTATACGGTTCCCCTAGGAGGAGTAGATGTTGTTTTAGGTGTACAATGGTTAAGAACACTAGGCACTTATTCAGCAAATCACATAAAACAATTCATTAGATTCAAATGGGATGAACGGAAATATCAGTTGTTCGGGTTTCAGGCACCACCAACACAAGTCTTCTCCGTTCAACAAATGAAGAAGCTTATTCGCAAGGGGGCACCAGCATTTGTTGCACAATGTCAGCACTTGGAATTATTATCGACAGAAGGGACTCATCAAACATCAGAGATTTCATCCTTGATCCAGAGATATGAGAGGGATTTCCAAGATCTACCAATGAAGTTACCTCCAAAAAGGCAAATTGAACACATTATCGAAGTCAAACCCAACTCAACTCCAATTAATATTAAGCCATACCGTTATCCCCATCACCACAAGGCAGAAATAGAATGCTTAATTCAAGACCTGCTTAAGCATGGAATCAATACGAAGAGTAGAAGTCCATACACTGCACCCATAGTATTGGTCAGAAAGAAGGACGAATCTTTCCGATTATGTATAGATTACAGAGGCTTAAACAAAATCACTATTAAGCATAAGTTTTCGATTCCGTTCATTGATGAAATGTTAGATGAATTACATGGTGCAGAATATTTTTCCAAGTTAGATCTAAGATCATGTTACTACCAAATACTAGTAAGGTTAAAAGACATCGAAAAGACAGCATTCAGGACTCATGAAGGGCATTACAAGTTCAAGGTCCTGCCATTTGGATTAACAAATGCACCAGCCACCTTCCAAGGAACCATGAATGAGCTCTTTCACCCTTACCTTAGGAAGTTCGTATTAGTTTTCTTCGATGATATTTTAGTCTACAGTAAGACATGGAAAGAACATCTCAAACATCTAGAAGAAGTGTTGTCTGTTTTGGAAAAGAACCAGTTTTACACCAAGCTATCAAAATGTACGTTTGGGCAGAAGGAAGTTGAATACCTAGGTCATATTATATCAAGGGAAGGAGTCCAAGTGGATCCCAACAAAATCAAGGCAATCAAAGAATGGCCCAAACCCAAGAACATATCTAAGTTGAGGGGATTTTTGAGTTTAACAGGGTATTACAAAAGATTTATAAAAAACTATGCACATCTGGCAGCACCTCTGAAGAATTTGTTAAAGAAAAATGCTCTTAAGTGGGATGACCAAGCAAACAAATGTTTTGAGAAATTAAAGGAAGTGATGTCAACCACACCAGTGCTAGCAACTCCTGACTTCTCCAAACCGTTCGTAGTCGAATGTGATGCTTCTAGGTTTGGAATTGGAGTTGTATTGATGCAAGACAACCACCCTATAGCATTTGAGAGCAGGAAACTTAATAAACAAGGCAGCTTAAAATCAACACACCAAAAGGAGATGCTCGCCATCATACACACTCTGACGAAATGGCGTCTATATTTGCTTGGAAGTAAATTTTCAATCCGAACCGACCACAACAGCCTTCAATTCTTACTTCAGCAAAAACATTATCAACAGAACAAAAAAAGTGGATGGAAAAGTTGTCCGCTTTCGATTTAGAAATATTACACAAGAAGGGAAAGGAGAATGTCGTAGCTGATGCACTCTCACATAAAGATGACGATCACACAACATGTGTCGCCATGATAGTCGTTTCGGAATGGTTGGATGAAACACGAGCCAAATATGCCAAGGATGAGGATTCTGACTCCATGATTAACAATATCAGTCAATATACCAACTTCAAGTGGAAAAATGACATCTTATGGTACAAGGGGAGAATTTACCTAACACCCGCATCCAAATTTAAGGTGAAAATACTAAAAGATTCTCACAATTCACCAGTAGCCAGACATGTCGGATTCTACAAGACTTACTATAATGTCCGACGGTCATTCTATTGGAAGGGTATGAGCTAGGAAATTCATAAATATGTTGCAGAATGTGATATCTGTCAAAGAAACAAGAGCGAAAATGTTCCAACTCCAGGATTGCTACATCCACTACACATTCCAAATCAGAAGTGGGAGGAGATTTCGATGGATTTTATTGAAGGACTACCTACATCTGACGGAAAGGATAAAATATTTGTAGTAGTCGACAGGCTCACTAAATATGCCCACTTTATGGCTATTAAAAAGACTGACACAACCAAACAAATCGTTGATGTGTTTTGTAAAAACATTTACAAACTACACGGGTTTCCTAAGGTCATAGTCAGCGATAGAGATGTAAGGTTTAAAGGGAAATTTTGGAAGGATTTCTGCCATCAAGCAGGAATATCCCTTAATATGAGTTCGGCCTATCACCCCCAAACAGATGGGCAAACCGAAATCGTTAATAAATGCTTGGAAACATATCTTCGTTGTTTCGTTACAGATAAACAAAACAGATGGACACAGTGGCTACACCTAGCCGAATGGTGGTATAATACCGCATACCACACGTCAACTAAGATGACACCCTTCCAAGCCTTATATGGTTACGAGCCACCCAGGTGGAAGGACTTTGCACTCCTTGATTCTAGGGTACTAGCAGTTAAAGAACACTTAGGAGAAAGTCAAAGAATCATCAACTTACTAAAAGAAAATCTAACCATGGCCCGTAATAGAATGAAACAACAAGCAAACCAACACCATTCTGAAAGAGAGTTCGGGGAGGGAGATTTAATCTTTGTTAGACTCCAACCTTATAAGCAACTATCACTAAAACAACAAGGGAAGAATAAATTGTCACCTAAATATTATGGACCATACCAGATAATAAAAAAGATAAGTAGTGTAGCTTATGGGTTAAAGTTACCAGACAACTGCCGAATCCATAATACCTTTCACGTATCAAGTCTCAAAAAAGTATTAGGGCAAAATCAAACAGCACAAACAGAAATACCAGAGACCGATGAAGAAGGAAGAATAGTCCTTGAACCTGAAGGTATACTCGCTACCCGAGAAAAGGTTTTACGATCTAAGACAATAAAGGAATACCTCATCAAATGGAAGAGGTTACCAGAGGAAGATTCGTCTTGGGAATCAGAATGTTTCGTGCATCAACACCTAGGCCTACCTATGCTTTGAGGACAAAGCATCTTAAGGGGGAGGCAATGTTATGAACTTAAAATCATAACAATTAAATAAAATATTAAAGTATTATTTAAATAAATAAATTATTGATTATAATCAATTAATTAGCAAATAATTAGTTAAATGAAGAGACATCAGTCACCAAGGGACATGTCTCTCTGATTAGGCGTGGCCAGTCAACTTCTATTTAAGGAGCACCGCCTCAACCTTGTAAACATCATTCAATTTTTATCAATATATATATATAAACATATTACATTCAAAATTACCTGGTGTTTTATTATCAGTTTACAGCAAATTAAACATTTGTATTGTTAACAAGTTCTTGTTGAGATTCTTTGTTTGGTAGTGTCAGATATTTTAAGATTCTAATCTAGACCCAAGATTGTGGAAATTCAACATGGTATCAGAGTGTGTCTAAGCTACTTTTGAAGATAGTAAATCAGAGTTGTGCACAATGAAGTACAGCTTAAGAGGGAGTTGGTCACATTGTATGTGACAATGTCGAAGTTGCAGGCCGGTATCCGGTATGACGACAGGTTGGAGGGGTTGTCCAACTATAGTTCATGGAAGGAAAGGATCAAGTTGGTCTTGCAGGACAACAGGATCTGGGAGTTCGCCGAGAAAGCCATCAAGAAGTCATCTGACCCAAAGGAACTGGAAGTGTACGAGGATTTGGATACAAGGGTGAGATTGATCCTCCTTGATGGTGTGAAGGATTCCCCAATACCTCATTTGTTCGGGGAGAACATTGCACATGAGATGTGGATGGCTCTTTAAAATTTGTTCCAGAATAAGAACAAGAACCAGATATTGGTATTGGAGGATAAGCTAAAGTCCACCAAGATGATAAAGCGTGAAGGAGTGACTTCGTATCTGACGAGATTGTCTCAGGTCAGAGATGAGCTTCCTGTCGTTGGTGTGACTATTTCAGATTTTGATATGGTGAGTATCAATGTTTTACAACTCGGACTCGGACTCCGACTCGGCCGAGGATCGACTCCGACTCCGACTCCGACTCGGTAATGACTCGGCCGGCTCGATTTCAATGACTCGGTCGTTGTAAAAAATACATTAAATATTTATTTTTTTTATAAAAAAACATAATTTTAAATATTTTAAACATAATTCTAAAGATTTTCATTCAAGTTTCCAAACACACAACATTATAATATACATGGAAGACAACATATGATCAAAGTAGGCTCATGAACCAATCCATTATATCAAAATGGTACCCAATGGCAATAGTAAATACATAGTCAACTGTAGTCTGTCATACATGATCAAAGACTCAAGAGTCAAAACAAAATACAAATAACCAAGGAGGCTAGTAGCTACTGCCAGAGGAGCCAAGATCATCTCGACCAATCTCTGGATCATCATCATCAGAGTCAGACAAGGGGCCCCATGGCTCCTCCTCATCATCATCGTCTCCAACTGCAACTGTAGAAGTGGTGCCAGTACCACTAGGCTGTGCAGCAGATGCAAGCTGAGATAGAGTACAAATGCGGCTGCGCTTCTGTCGTGGCTGAGCAGAGGAAGGCGAAGCACCTACAACTGGAGTCCTACTAGCTGGCTGTGAGACTGAGGCTGGTGGATCGGGATCTGCATTCAACTGAACAGGCTGCAGTGGATGTTGAACATCAAGTTGATCAATCTCAAGATCCTCATCAGGATCAAACTCTGGTAGACGACTCTCCACTACCCAATCTGATGTTGGATCAATGTCTTCCAACACAATGGGATCTGAATCAGGTCTTTTGTTCAGCAATTGGTTCCGTCTGAGCCGAAGGTTGTATTGGACAAAAACTAGATCATTCAACCGTTTTTGCTCCAAACGGTTTCTCTTCTTTGTGTGAATCCTCTCAAAGACAGACCAATTGCGCTCACACCCAGATGCACTGCAAGTTTGACTCAAAATACGAATTGCAAACCTTTGCAATTCAGGGCACTGGCCACCAAAGGCCTCCCACCATTGTGCTGCAAAAAACATAGGAGTGTAATGAATTATGAGTTAGATGAAGGCTGAAGCTCAACAAAATTACAAATTATATCTAACTTTCAAATTATAAATGATTTAACAAACTTTAATAAAAAAAGTAAAACCATTAAGAAATTGAAAATTGAAATTTTTGTTTACCTGGCTCATCTGCTTCTCTTGCAATCTTTGCTAGGTTCTTCCCAAAGGTACCTGTTGCATTGCTGAAGGATGTGACCTGTTGATGTATCAGCAGCTGATCAGACTCCGATGGGACCATGCGCTCAATGCAATCAACCAGTCCATCTCTGACCTCCCCCCTCAAAGCTCCTGACTCCTTAGCTTTATAATGATACCATGGGTTCAAAAAATACCCAGCTGCATGTATAGGGCGATGGAGTTGATTGTTCCATCTTTCATCAATGATTGCCCAAATGGGCCCATACTTTGCCACTCTATCCTTGTATGTTGTCTTTATTTGCTCCTTTGCTTGATCCATAGCCTCATAAATGAAGCCCATAGCCAACCTTTCCCCATCCACCAACCGCAACACCTTAACTAGTGGCTCAGCAAGCTTCACAATCTCTGTTGCCTTTCTCCAAAAAGTTTCATCATGGACTTTCCTTTTCAATTCTCTGCCTTCTGGTTTGTTAGACCAACTGCTTTGATTCCATTCATCACTGGAAAACATCTTTTGCAAGTTTCTATGTTGGGAAAGCATAGATTGCAATGTCAAAAAATGTGTAGCAAATCTAGTGATGGCAGGCCTAATAATATCCTTGCCTCCAGTGTGTTTCCTCATGAGACTCAAAACCAGTGTATGATTGTAGATAAATTTTGTTATGCTTTTGGCATTATCTACAGTGTTTCTGACCCAATCTAATTTTCCAATATCCTCAAGCATGAGGTCTATGCAATGTGCAGCGCATGGGGTCCAAAAGATGGTCTTGTGTTTTTCCTCTAACAGTCTACCAGCAAGAACATAGTTAGAGGCATTGTCTGTGATGATTTGAACAACATTAGCCACCCCCACATCCTCAATAACCTCATCCAATAGCTGAAACAACAAGTGGCCATCTTTTACCTTATCAGATGCATCAACTGATTTTAAAAACATGGTTCCCTGTGGGCAGAAGACAAGAAAGTTTATGATGGTACGGTTTCTTTGATCAGTCCATCCATCTGACATGATGGTACACCCTGTTCTTGCCCATGATTCCTTGAAATCTTGCAAATACTCATTAATTGATTGAATTTCTTTCTGCAAACGAAACCCCCTTAGCTCTTGCATAGTAGGGCCTTTGAAGCCTTTTCCAGCAGCATGTATGGCCTCAAACATAGGCTCATAATATGGTGAACGAGCAGCATTAAAGGGGATATCAGCATCATACCACCATCTAGCTATGTAGTCACAAGCAGTCTCCCTCAATTCTTTCTTCCAATGGTCATCTAAAGTGGGCTGAGCAAGACCTTTACTAATACTAACTTCAGGACCATGTGCATCTGATGGAGAGGAGCCTGAGTGAGTGAAAAAACTTTTGATAGTCCCATCACGCTTCATTCTACCCTTTCCCTTATCTTGAACAGAAGCAAAAGAGGGAGGAACATAACGGAAAGGGTTTGATGCATCAGTTTGAGGGATAGAGGAAGAACCCTCAAACTCATAGTGGGGGTTGGCAGCCATCATTCTTTGTATCTCCCTCTTCCTCCCAATTTCAGCCTGTATCTCTTTTTGCCTAGTCTTTTCTTCTTTAAATTTTTCAAAGCTTTCCAGCAAATTCTTTCTAATCTCCCCAATTTGATCAGAGGGACATGCAGTAATATTGCCTTTAATCCCTGCCAAGTGTTGTTTCAGCCTATGAATCCCCCCAGGACCTGACTTAATTTTCCTATGGCAAAACTTGCAACACATCTCACTATCAACCATTTCAACATATGCCCAAGCAGGATCTTTTGCTCTAGGTGCCATTTTTTGACTAGGAAAACAATCTGAAAATGAAAAAAAAAAAAAAAAAAAATTGATTCAATGTTCATTTATTTGACTAAAAACACTCTCTAAGCTATCTTGATATGCACCTAAAATTTACTAAGTAAAAACAGATTTATAGAGGTGGAAAAAAATACCTCCAGGCACAAACTGCCTCCTCAAGCTTGCTCCAAGAATCAGCTCCTCAATGCTGCTCCAAATGGCTGCCCAAGAAGCTCCTCACTCCAGCTACAATGCTCCTCCAAGACTCCTCACTGCTGCTCCA
Source organism: Pinus tabuliformis (assembly GCA_031772625.1). Taxonomy (NCBI): domain Eukaryota; kingdom Viridiplantae; phylum Streptophyta; class Pinopsida; order Pinales; family Pinaceae; genus Pinus; species Pinus tabuliformis. Next base: position 75,689,926 of record CM062816.1, read on the forward strand.
AAACAAGCTCAAGAACTGCTCACTAACTCTCAAAGAAGACTCTCACTCAAATGCATAAGACTGCTGTGAGTGAAATGAGAGCATTTGGCTGTCTTAAATAGAGTTTGGGAGGGGGAAATGGACCCCAAAAGCATTTAACAATCTACCATTACCCTTTGGAATCCACAAACCCTACTTAACTTTACCAAAAAACAGCAAAAAAGTGAATTTAATTCATAAAATACGCTGCCCAACCGTGCTTTTAATGACTCGGCCGAGTCAATACGGACCTGGCCGGGTTGACCGAGTCATAGCTGACTCGATCAGCCGAGCCGGGTTGCTGGCCGGGTCAGTGTTTTGGGGTTTGACTCGGTCCGAAACGGCCGTTTCGGTTTCAACTCGGCCGAGTTGTAAAACAATGGTGAGTATTGCTTTGAAAGGGTTCACCGTGGAATGGAAGCCCTTCATCAAAAGGATTGTTGCCAGAGAGAAGTTTCCATACTGGAATAGGCTATGGGACCACTTCATTCAGGAAGAGTTGCAAGACGAGGATCTTCATCCAAAGAAGAAGACTTTCGATGAGGACGTGCCACTTGCAACACGAATGAAGGGTAAGCAGAAGGAGGACTTCAGTAAAGTCAAGTGTTTCAACTGTGGTGAGATGGGTCACTTTTCATCGAGATATTTGACGAAGAAGAAGGGAGATGACGAGAAGAAGAAAGGAAAGCAAGTTGTCTGTGTTGCCACTTCTGCTGAGATAGATGACCTCACCAGGAGATTGGAGGAGGAGGACTTTGCTATGATCTCTCATTTTTGGCAGGGTACTATCGATGAGGATGGATGGTACATGGACAGTGGTATGTTGAAGCATATGACAAGGTCACAGGAGGTTTTTGAGACTCTAGCTGAATGGGACTCGAAGTTGCACATGGTGTTGAGCGACAAGAGTCAGTTGGAAATCCGAGGATCGAGTGTTGTGCCATTCAGGATGGGGACAAAACGAGTGATGCGAGTCCAAGATGTATTGTTTGTACCATGACTCAGATATAGTGTGATTTCTGTCTCGATGATCGAGAAGAAGGGGTTTGAGGTCTTTTTCCAGGATGGGAAGGCAAGACTCAGGCCTAGAGGATCAAGCCTCAATGGGATTGTACTTAGAGTTAGAGAGTATGGTCTCTACAGGTTGATGGGCAAGCCTATAGATCATGGAAATACGAAGCAAGAGGAGTAGGTGCAGGTTCCAGAGAAGTAGTTGCAGGTGCAGGCTTTAAGAGTAGCAGGTATAGTTTCCCGAGAAGAAGGTCCAAACTCCAGAGGCTCAGAGGGAGTCGAGTTCTAGAGGGAGCTTACAAATTCAGAGAGAGACTTTGCAGCCCAAGAAGAGCGCATGGACAGTGGGGAGCAAGGGTATTCCTATAGCTACCGAGAAGGAATCATGGAGATTGGAAAGTGATACAGGAGAACAAGAAGAAGCAGGATGCTTCCAGTGATAGCGACACTTCTGAGAGAGGCGTAGTTCATGCTTCAGGGATTGCTGCAGTGGTGAGCGCCAAGAGTTGGGCGAGTGTTGCGAGTAGTGATGATGACGATGAGTTACTTCCTAGTCTTGGAAGTACCTCCCTCGCTAAGAGGGAGTGTTGATTTTTGAATAGCTTGGGAGGTACTCCAAGCCCTAGGGTTCAGGGATTGGAGGGAAAAGCGCCACAAGAGTCACTTGTGGGCTTGAAACCCAAGCTTGGGGTTTTGCACCCATCCGAATTTGGACCAAAACCATGAAGAATTTGAGCATGAGAAAATTTGAGGTGATAGAGCTTGGCGTGGCGATTCTAACGCTTCAAAGATCACACAAATCGGAACTCTAGAAATGGAGATATGAATTTTTGAAGGTTATCAGTGGGTTTGCACAAGAAGTGTCAAGGTCGGCTTAATGTTATTTAGCCTTGTGACAACTTGTCAAGCCTTAGAATGACGTCCAAGGGAGCCCTTCTTATGAGTATAAATAGGATGTGAGATGAGTCAGTATTCCTTATCCAAAAGTGCAATACAAGAGCTCGTTGGTCGTGAAGAAGAACTCGGTCAAGGGAGCAGGAGGTTCAGTTGAGGTTGCAGCAAGGAGTCAAGGAAAGCGAGGCCGTTGGGGACTATTTTAGGGCTCATTGAGGGTATCCAAGTTGCTATTGGAGGGTCAAGGAGCTGGGTTGAAGGCCGAGTTTCAAAAGAGGTCAATGTAGGTCTGTTTGGGGGCAGAAAAGAGATAAGGAGAGGCCTATTTGGGTGGGTTATAGGTGACAGCGAAGGTCTGTGTTAGGCCGCAAGCCTTACCACTTCTTAACAGGGCAGTGTGGGAGGTTTTGGGGCTGAAAATTGCCCAGAAAAATAGCCCACAATTGGAGGACCTTACCTTGATTAGGCCGCAGTAAAAGAGGGGTTGTTTGAATGGTGATTTGAGGGTTGTTGCAGCGTGCATATGCCCTAACCAGGGACAGAAGTACAACAGACTTGGAGCAGCGTTTGTGTCTTGTGTCGCGTCAAATATTTGACCTGTTTTGGATGGGTTTTTCTAGCAGCTTGTGGCAGCTAAGTGTTGGAGTTGTCTTGGACGTGAAGAAACTCCAACTAGGAGCAGATCTTGTCGTGATTGGATTGGGTGCCATTGGTTTGGTGGAGGGCAGTGTGTTGGCTACCCAAAGTAGCCGTAGACAAGCTATCTTGAAGTGAAGAGGAAGAATTGAAGGTTGGGTGAAGTTTGGTGCCTAAAGTGCAGCACTTTGATTGACAAAAGTGACTGCTAGCTTGGTAGATTGGAGTTTAGGTATTGGCCAGCCTAGAGAGCAGATTGGATCAGCCCGTGTACATGCAGCAAAAGTGACTTGCAACAGTGTTAGGTGGCAGCCCTCCTAGAGCCTCTATGTGTTGTCCTTTGAAGGACTAAGGGGCAACTGAAGAGCAATACGGAAGCGAAGGGCCAGCAGGACAAGATACAACATAGAAGTTGCAGCAAAGATTGTCATTGGATCTTGTATACAATAGACTGTTGTATTATTCAGATTTGGATTAATATAACGAAGATTGGGTTGTACATTATTGTATAGTTTTGTTAACAATTGTGTATACTTCTGCATATGTGATTTACTTCTTCACATTTTCCGCTGTGCAAAGTAGTTCTTGTTCAGATTCTTGGTTTGGTAGCATCAGAGATTTTAAGATTCTAACCTAGACCTGACATTGTGGAAATTCAACATTCATCACTTTCCACTTGTTGTCCTTCCTTCTCTCGAATTTGTTGTCCATTTTCATGCATTGGTGGGATGTTTTCATGTTGCTGTTCAAACTTGTCAATAACTTTCTTAACCTCCAGCTCACCTACAAACCTCTTAAACATTTCTAACTCATTAAATATAACATCCCTGCTTCTAATAACTTTATGTTTGGCTGGATCCCATGGACGATAACCAAATTCTTCATCCACATATCCCAGAAAAATGCATTTCGTAGATTTATCATCTAGCTTAGTTCTATTTGTTTGGGAATATACACAAACGCTTCACATTCGAAGATTTTCAAATGAGAATAATACAACTTCTTACCAGTCCAAACTTGACCATGGATGCTGACATCCAAGGTTGTAGTAGTAGATCGATTTATAAGATAGCAAGTTGTCCTTCGCTATACCCAGATGAATCTCTTCTTCATTATGCCCAGAAGAATCCTCCTTCGTTGACCTAGAAGAACCCTCCTTCGCCACCCCAGAATAAATCTCCTTCGCTGCCCCAGAAGAAACCTCCTTCACACTTCACTTTGTAGCCTCTTCCTTTGCACTTCTCTTAATCGAATGCGAGCTGAGTTGCTTGCCTCTAAGTGAGGCAGAGTGTGGCTATATATACACCTCTCCTCATGTCCTTTAGGCCAACATGATCACTGGAGGTTAGGCTGACTTCTACTAGCATGTTATTCCATCATTGTAGGCCGGCTTGAAGAGGATAAGTGACAAGGTCTTGGAGGATACTTTACAAAGACAAGTTTGACCTTTTACAAAGTGTAATATGACTTCATTACATCATTACATGACAATGACTCTAACATTTTGGGACTAGATGACAAATACTTCCTAAAGACTCTCAATGGGAGTCTTGACTCAAAAATAAAATCTCTTGCTCATGAAACCGATGATGCAAGCATTACAATATTTTATTTTTCTTCTTTACATCTCATTGCATAAAATCATAATTACATGTCATTATGAATACCGAACCTAGTTACACTTTTCAACACAAACTAGGTCTTCTTTTCCTTTTTCTATGAAGCCTTCTGGCTGCTCCATATAAATTTGCATAAGAAGTGTCAAGGTTGGCTTAATGTTATTTAGCCTTGTGACAACTTGTCAAGCCCTAGAATGATGTCCAAGGGAGGCCTTCTTATGTGTATATATAGGAGGTGAGATGAATCATTACTCCTTATCCAAAAGTGCAATACAAGGGCGAGATTGATCCTCCTTGATGGTTTGAAGCATTCCCTAATACCTTATTTGTTCGGGAAGAACACTGCACATGAGATGTGGATGGCTCTTTAAAATTTGTTCCAAAATAAGGACAAGAACCAGATATTGGTATTGGAGGATAAGTTGAAGTCCACCAAGATGATAAAGCATGAAGGAGTGACTTTGTATCTAACGAGATTGTCTCAGGTCAGAGATGAGCTTCCTGTCGTTGGTGTGAATATTTCAGATTCTGATATGGTGAGTATTGCTTTGAAAACGTTCACCGAGGAATGGAAGCCTTTCATCAAAAGGATTGTTGCCAGAGAGAAGTTGCCAAACTGGAATAGGCTATGGGACAACTTCATTCAGGAAGTTGCAAGATGAGGATCTTCATCCAAAGAGGAAGACTTTCGATGACGACGTGGCACTTGCAGCACGAATGAAGGGTAAGCAGATGAAGGACTTGAGTAATGTCAAGTGTTTCAATTATGGCGAGGTGGGTCATTTTTCATCAAGATGTCTGATGAAGAAGAAGGGAGATGACGAGAAGAAGAAAGGAAAGCAAGTCGTTAGTCTTGCCACTTCAGCTGAGATAGATGACCTCACTAGGAGATTGTAGGACTTTGCTATGATCTCTCATTTCTAGTATGGTAATGTCGATGAGGATGGATGGTACGTGGACAGTGGTATGTCGAAGCATATGACAAGGTCACAGGAGGTTTTTGAGACTCTAGCTGAATGGGACTCAAAGTTGCACATGGTGTTGAGCGACAAGAGTTAGTTGGAAATCTGAGGATCGAGTGTTGTGCCATTCAGGATGGAGACAGGACGAGTGATGTGAGTCCAGGATGTACTGTTTGTACTAGGACTCGGATATAGCATGATTTCTGTCTCGATGATCAAGAAGAAGGGGTTTGAGGTCTTGTTTAAGGATGGAAAGGCAAGACTCAGGCATAGAGGATCTAGCTTCAATGGGATTGTACATAGAGTTAGAGAGTATGCTCTCCACAGGTTGACGGGCAAGCCTATAGATCATGGAAAGGAGTAGCAAGAGGAGCAGGTGCAGCTTCCAGAGAAGCAGTTGCAGGTGCAGGCTTCAGGAGTAGCAAGCACAGTTTCCTGAGAAGAAGGCCCAGATTCCATAGGCTCAGAGGGAGTCAAGTTCTAGAGGGAGATTGCAAATTCAGAGGGAGACTTTACAGCCCAAGAAGAGCGAATGGTCAATGGGGAGCAAGGGTATTCCAATAGCTGCCGAGAAGGAATCATGGAGAGATTGGAAAGTGATACAAGAGAACAAGAAGAAGCAGGATGCTTCCAGTGATAGCGACACTTCTGAGAGAGGCGTAGTTCATGCTTTAGGAATTACTGCAGTGGTGAGCGCCAAGAGTTGGGCAAGTGTTGCGAGTAGTGATGATGATGATGAGTTACTTCCTAGTCTTGGAAATACCTCCCTCGCTAAGAGGGAGTGTTGATTATTGAGTAACTTGGGAGGTACTCCAAGCCCTAGGATTTAGGGATTGGAGGGCAAAGCGCCACAAGAGTCACTTGTGGGCTTGGAACCCAAGCTTGGGGTTTTGCACCCATCAGGATTTGGACCAAAACCATGAAGAATTTAAGCATGAGAAAATTTGAGGTGATAGAGCTTGGCATGGCGATTTTGACGCTTCAAAGATCACTCAAATCGGAACTCTAGAAATGGAGATATGAATTTTTGAAGGTTACGAGTGGGTTTGCATAAGAAGTGGCAAGGTCGGCTTAATTTTATTTAGCCTTGTGACAACTTGTCAAGCCTTAGAATGACGTCCAAGGGAGCCCTTCTTATGTGTATATATAGGAGGTGATATGACTCGTTATTCCTTATCCGAAAGTGCAATACAAGAGCTCGTTGGACGTGAAGAAGAACTCGATCAATGGAGCAGGAGGTTCTGTTGAGGCTGCAGCAAGGAGGCAAGGACAGCGAGGCAATTGGGGACTATTTTAGGGCTCGTTGAGCATATCTAAGCTGTTGTTGGAGGGTCGAGGAGCTAGGTTGAAGGTCGAGTTTCAACAGAGGTCAATGCAGGTTTGTTTGGGGGCAGAAAAGAGATAAGGATAGGCCTATTTGGGTGGGTTGTAGGTGACAGTCAAAGTCTATGGTAGGCCGCAAGCCTTACCACTTCATAACAAGGCAACGTGGGAGGTTTTGGGGCTGAAAAGTGCCCAGAAAAACAGCCCACAATTGGAGGACCTTACCTTGATTAGGTCGTAGTAAAAGAGGGGTTGTTTGAATGGTGATTTGAGGGTTGTTGCAGCATGCATGTGCCCTAACTAGGGACAGAAGTACAACAGACTTGGAGCAGCATTTGTGTCTTGTGTTGGGTCAAATATTTGACCTGTTTTGGATCGGTTTTTCTAGCAACCTGTGGCAACTAAGTGTTGGAGTTGTCTTAGATGTGAAGAAACTCCAACTAGGAGCAGATCTTGTAGTGATTGGATTGGGTGCCATTGGTCTGGTGGAGGGCAGTGTGTTGGCTACCAAAAGTAGCCCTAGACAAGCTATCTTGAAGTGACGAAGAAGAGTTGAAGGTTGGGTGAAGTGTGGTGCCTAAAGTGCGGCACTTTGATGGACAAAAGTGACTCCTAGCTTGGCAGATTGGAGTTCAGGTATTGGTCAGCCTAGAGAGCAGATTGGATCAGCCCGTGTACATGTAGCAGAAGTGACTTGCAACAGTGTTAGGTGGCAGCCCTCCTAGAGTCTCTATGTGTTTCCCTTTGAAGGACTAAGGGGCAACTAGAAAGCAATACGGAAGCGAAGGACCGGAAGGACAAGATACGACAAAGAAGCTATAGCAAAGATTGTCATTGGATCTTGTATGCCATAGACTGTTGTATTATTCATTGGTTTAATATAACAAAGATTGGGTTGTACATTATTGTACAATTTTATTAAAATTTGTGTATACTTGTGCATATGTGATTTACTTCTTTACATTTTCCGCTCTGCAAAGTAGTTCTTCTTGAGATTCTTGGTTTGGTAGCGTCATAGATTTTAAGATTCTAACCTAGACCCAAGATCGTGGAAATTCAACATTCATCACTTTCAACTGGTTGTCCTTTATTGAATTTGTTGTCCACTCTTGCACTGGTGGGATGTTTTCATGTCACTCTTCAAACTTGTCAATAACTTTCTTAACCTCCAGCTCACCTACAAAACTCTTAAACAATTTTGACTCATTAAATATAACATCCCTGCTTCTAATAACTTTATGTTTGACTAGATCCCATATACAATAACCAAATTCTTCATCCACATATCCCAGAAAATTGTATTTCATAGATTTATCATCTAGCTTAGTTCTATTTTTTTGGGAATATGCACAAACTCTTCACATCTGAAGATTTTCAAATGAGAATAATTCAACTTCTTACCAGTCCAAACTTCTTCATGGATGTTACCATCCAAGGCTGTAGTAGGAGATCGATTTATAAGATAGCAAGTTGTCCTTACTACTTCTACCCAAAAATGCTTCTCCAAACCATAATTTGACAACATACTCCTCACTTTCTCCATAATTGTGCGATTCATCCTTTCTGCAACATCGTTTTGTTGAGGAGTGCCAGGCACAGTCTTCTCATGCTTTATGCCAAACTTATTACAATATTCCTTGAATACATTTCAGCAATATTCTCCACCATTATCTGTTCATAGACACTTGAGAAATTTGTTAGTCTCTCTTTCAACAACATGGAATTTCTGAAATATTTCAAACACTTCACTTTTACTTTTCATAGGGTAGGCCCAAACCTTCCTGGATGCATCATCTATAAATGTTAAAAAATATGATGTTCCTCCTAATGACTTAATGTTAATAGGCCGAAACACATCTAAGTGTATCAATTCTAACAATTTTCTCTCTCTGTCATGCCCACCTCGAAGGAATGAAACCCTTCTTTGTCTAACATATATACAATGCTCACAAAAATCAAGATTATAGGATTTCAAACCTGGCAGTAATTTTTTGCCAAGAAGGATTTTTAAGCCCTTCTCGCTCATGTGACCCAAGCACTTATGCCACAGATTTGCTAAATTTCCTTCTTTCGTGATAGCAACCAAATCTGATTTTCCTATCATTGCCTCCAATGTATATAATGTTCATGTCTTGGGTCCTCTAGCCACGACTAATGCTCCTTTGCTAATTTTCTAGCCTCCTTTTCCAAAGCTTGTGTAATAGCCATCATCATCCAACCATCCCATAGAGATCAAAATCATGTGCATTTCTGGTACATGCCTGACCTTTTTCAACAATATATCTTGTCCATCCTTCATCTTGATTTGGACATCTCCTGCTCCAACAATAATGCAAGAGTGATGGTTCCCCAAATGTACTCTACCATAATCACCAGGAATATATACAACAAAACTATCTTTGCATGGGGTTACATGGTGAGATGCCCCGGAGTCAAGGATTCAATAAAAGATACTTTTAGATGTATATAAACATGCATCCTCTATTGAAACAGTAAATAACACATCACCATCTGCGACTACAGCAGTAGTCTCATCTTCATTTATGCTGGACGACTTGTGATTTGTATTGGTCAATTTCTGATCCTTTTGCCCTTTCTTCTAGACTCAACATTCTTTCTTCATGTGCCCGGGTTTGCCACAATGAAAGCAGATGAGCCTACCCCTCCTTAATTTTGATCGACCTATCGGTCTTGAACGCCCTTGCCAGCCTCAATCAATTCTCCTACCACGATCATCTAGAGCTAGATCTTCTCCTCCCTGGTTTTCTGCAATTGACTTGCGTCACAACTCTTCATTCATTAAGTTGCTTCTGACATCATCAAACTTCAGGGTCCCTGCAGGTGTTGAAGTGCTCATAGCTACAATTAAATTTTCCCAATTGTCTGGCATAGAACACATTAACAAAATAGCTCTAATTTCATCATCTAGAATCATTTTAACAGAGGCAAGCTAGCAAGCTAACTAGTAATAATACTGAATTTATTTAAGTGCTCAACAACTGAAGCACCCTCCATCTTGATATTATAAAGCTTCTTCATCAAGAACACTTTGTTTGATGTCGTGTTCTTCTCATATAGATCATGGAGCTTCTTCCATAATTCTTCTGCCATATTTTCTCCAAACACATTGAAATACACATTCTTTGCTAGACATTGGCGGATTGTTGCAATTGCCTTTCTATCTAGCTTATTCCATTCTTCATCTGTCATTAATGAGGGTTTCTTTGCCATACCCTCAATCGAAAAATACTGATCTTTTAAAATCAGTATATCATCCATCTATGATTTCCATAGGGAAAAATTAGCCCCTTTCAACTTCTCCATGTCAGTTGATGTTGTTGTCTCCATTCATAATAAAATTCACGCCCCAAAAATCAAACTCCACTTACAAAAGAAGGCTTTAATTATTACACCCTTTTTGCCAAAATCAATCTCCTTTAAGAAAAAATTATCATATAACAAGGATCACCTTTTTTCTTTTTTCTAATAAATATATTAAACTAGATTTTTATTAAAAAGGACATCAAATGCAACTTTTAAAAAGAAGTGTGTGGCCCCTACAATAATAATAATAATAACTTTAAAAAACACCTTCACACATACATGTTCATTTGAAAAACTTATGACAAAGCATCAAACTCCACATTTTTAATGTTGTTCTTTTAAACAACCACAACCTCTGCTTAACACGATGTGCAGCTCACAAACATGTCACGATGCCATACCATTCCACTGGTCATCGCCTCCACCTTCCAGAGGTCTCCCGCAGATAGCAGAAATTTGCTAGAGAAGGGCTCATTGGTGCAGCGCTGAGCCTCAATGCCTTGACATCGAGATGGTGGCATGCACAAGATATATCGACCCTTCCTGAAGAGCGAGGGTGTCGAAAGAGGTCGCAAGTACTAGAGGTCACAGGGTGTGAAAGAAGTCGTTGAATAACAACGAACCAGAGAGAGTTCTTGCTATGCTCTGAAGTGTCGAAGGATAATCAATTGGTTTTGATAGCATGAGAAATCAACCAGAACTCGTAGTCTGAAACTGGATATCGGTGAGAAATAAACCTTGGTGAGAACTGGCTCTGATACCAGTTGATGGAGTATAACACAATAGAACATTAATCAGAGGCAACAAAATGCAAGACAGTGAGCTTACAAAGAAGAAAAATTAAGAATTCAAAGACAGCACAATCTCATTTGAGAGACAGATCTTAGAAACACAAATACATTAACAAAATGGGGAGCATGGCAAAATGTTTTGCCAGGTGCTCCCCTTCCCAGGGATCATGGGAACTTGGAAGTGTTTGTAAAAATGTTTCACCATGTGTTTCACTCAATTACACAAAATGGAGAGCATGGAAAAATGCTTTGCCAGGTTCCCCATCCCAGGGGTCATGGGAAGTGTTTGTAAAAGTGCTTCACCATGTGTTTCACTCAGTTCCACAAAATGGAGAGCATGGAAAAACGTTTTGCCAGGTGCCCCCTTCCCAAGGGTCATGGGAAGTGGGGGGCACGTTCCCATAGAAAATTGTCAACCACAGTGGATCAAGATTTCAAAGGGTTCAAGAAAGACACATACCAATGTTTCTAAAAATTAAATCATGAAATCGATAAAGATCAATCCTTTAATGCTTTTCTAATTGTAATGTTAACTTGAGCTAACTTTTAGCTTTGTTCTTAGATATTTTCTTGGTGTTGATAGCATAGCTATATTTGCCACTATTGCATTCCCAAATTGTATTACACTAGACGTACACTACTAGTCATATTGACTTAAAATGGTCATTTAGATTATAAAATTAGACATAATAATAAAGTCACTTTATGACTTAGTTTAATGAAAAGGAAACCATTTTTGTTAGATAATTAATTGATATTGAATAAAAAAATAATAGTGACTGATGCCCTTTTACTGTGGGAGAAAGCTTAAGTGTAACATAAGGTGAAGAGTTGTGACCTTTTTAGTCAAGACTATTATAATTATTATTTATTATATTAAATTTTATTATTTTTAGTTTATTTATTTATTATTTATTTTATATATAACACTGCCTTCTACTTAAGAATTTCTTTCTCCTCAAAGCATTGGTAACAAAGGATGTCCTTGACTAAAGTTCTTTGTCTCTCTAGAGGCATTTTCTTCTGCTAGGTTCTTGCACTTAATGAAATATTCTTTAATTACTTTGGAGCGTAATTTATTTTCTTTGGTCGCAATGATACCTTCTGATTCTAAAACAATTTTCCCTTCATTACCTAACGTAGCAAGTGTTGTCTGTGATGTTTGATGTTTACCTAAAAATCTCTTAAGACAAGATACATTGTGGCTTTTATCAGATAGTTCCAAACTCTATGCTACTCGGTTGATTTTTTTGCTAATCTAATATGGTCTGCAAAACCTCAAAGTCAACTTGTTCTTTCTTTGATGTTTTAGGGATAGTTGTTTGTAAGGTTGGAGCTTCACAAATACTCAACCTCCAATCTCAAACTCTCTCTTTGTCCTATGATGGTCAGCTCACTGCTTCATACGATTTCTTGCAAAATTTATTTTATATATAACACCGCCTTCCACTTAAGAAATGATTTCTCCTCAAAGCATCGGTAACAATGGATGTCCTTGACTAAAGTTCATTGTCTCCCTAGAGGCATCTTCTTCTACTAGGTTCTTGCACTTAATGAAATATTAGTGAACGTTTGGGTTGATTTAGCTAAACATTAGTTACATCCTATTCCACTAGTTACTACTGTTACCCACCATTTTGTGGGTGATATCCTAGGAGAATTTTTTTCTCCATGATGGTACTCCACCGACAGCCAGCAACCCCTCACAGCCACCAAGTAGCTCGATGTGCCATTTCTTTGCCACCTGAGCCAGCCATGTGGTCCCTCACCCATCTGTCATGATCGTATGTTTGAAGGTGGGCCTCCCAAACCTAAAGGTATGCCTTGTTATTTGGTAATTGAGAATTCTAGTTTATTTATCACGGAAACTTTGGGTATGGATTAATGGCGGAATTCAACGGAAAGAGTGGTCTAGGTTTGTGTTCTTGTCCCCTAGGTCCCTTTTGAGATGTTAACTTTGCACCCTAGTCCCGTGGGATATCTTTTACTAACCTATTGGTTTTAGGGATGGTACTATATGGGAAACTCGAATTTCGGTTACGTGGTCCTGCTCTCCAATTCGCATATATTACTCCCCTTTCACTCATTAAATCCCTAATCATCCCTTCTCCCACCTAGGTCCACATAGGGTCAACCACCCCCTCCCCTTGCCCCACATCGTGGGTCGGGCCTGGAATGATGCCGAGAGGTTGATGCAGCTAAAAAAAAAAGAAAAAGCATATTTGGCCTCATTCAACAGGAAATTGTACCACAAAATGCAAAAGATGTTCGAGACAAAAGCATTTAGCACATGGGCAAAAGCCATGACATGAGCTCTACCCCATTCCATGGCCATCACCCTGGTTCCTACATGGCCCTTGATGAGCCTCCTTTATCATTCAGGAACCCATGATTGTCCCAACCCCCGGTGGGTGATGAACTACCCCACCTTATAAGGGTGTATCCACTGCTATACTTTACGCATCATACTCTTATTACCTAAGGCCTCGAGCAGTTAACCAAAGAAAACCATAAAAGGCAAAAGGCATATGAAGAAGGGTGGAAAAATCAAGGTCGGGGTAATTCATGCACCACGATTGCTCCCTCCTACACATTATTTACCCAAGTGTGGGCTTCCATTTTATTATATACCCTTGTACCATGGCATGTGATCCAAGTTGCCCCCTTCCATTACCTTCTCCATTCCATCATTATGCCACATGACACCACCATTTGAAGGATGTAACACGGACATACCACCCACTTTAGGGGTAGAAACCACCTAATAGGATGCCTGATTAACCCTATTTGGAGCTGGGAGACATTAGCACATGCCAAAGCCCACTATGGAAGGGCATGCCATTATGAAGTGCACACTTGTTATCCATGGTTTATAAACTCTTTTACTTGACTTCTTTAATGACTTGGTTTGTTGGAAGGCACGGGGACGCACTGGATCTTATGCAGGATTGCAAGTGGTTTCCATTTGGGTTTGGTTTCCCTATATGGGGTCTTGAACCCAAAGGGCTACATTTGCACATGTAGGGTGTGTGTAGAGAGCCATGGGCCTCCACAGCAGCAGACAACACTCCATGGATCCCCACATCCATTCAGAGATTGCTCATGGTTCACTTATTGGACAAGGAAGATGCACCTGATCCATCATGCCCAGCTAGCCCCAGAGTTGCACCATACACTTGGCAGATGATCTAGGACTTGCACGATGATGTGGCATCACCTACACCATCATCCTAGCCCTTGCAGGCAATCTATAGGCATCTTCAATTTGTTTGGAGACCCATAAGGACACTTGTGTGCCCCCATAAGTCATTTGGAGCACCATAGCTTATTACAAGGGGTCAACCCCTTGTCCACTGTTTTTGGGAGTTCAACTACACATTATGGCACATACAAACTCCATTAGGCCTCCTCCAAGGCCCAACGACATGCACTATCCATTATTCGACCTCTTGAGAGGCTTATTCTTTTGTTTATGAGCTAGTTTGGTGGGATTGTCACCAAAAGTTAGTTATTTTGCACATTATTTTAATGTAGGGGATAATGTAGGCCTAATTAGCTAAATCAAACTCATTAGAAGTGTATAAATACAAGTGATGTGAATTAATTTTAGCATCATCACTTGGATTGATCATTAGCTCTTGTGAAAATTTCGCATTCTTTGGAGGAGGTTTTTGGATGCATGGATGAATTTTGATGTTTGGTTAAATCTTCTTTGCCTTGGAGCTTCTCTTGTTGGAAAATTTCATGATTGGATATATTCTTCTTACATGTAAGTACCTTCAAAATGCTATTTTTGTTACGTAAATTTGCTGCATCAAGATGTTGGGAATTTCGTTATTCAAGGGCTTATTCACTGCATCAATTTATGCAAGGACATGGAAATTAAGTTTCTAAATGATGTTGTATCATGATTGGGCCATGCAATGAATGAATGAATGTTCCTAGGGATAACTATTTCTCCTGATAAGCCATCGAATTATGCTAAACGAAGTATACAGACCTTGAACCTGCTTCAAACTAGCCTTAAGCTTAGTGAAGTGTCTTCTAGGCCTCCTTGATAAGTTGAAATCGAGCCAAACCCTAATTTATCCATGACTGCATCTCTCCCAAAGAGCAAGGCACTAGTCTTCCATTGGTGATCACTTTAAAAAATATTTTTCTTCACTTTCTCTCTTCCTTCTAGGCCTAGCCTACATAGGTCACCTAGGGCATCACTTATCTCACAATCTAGCCACTTCAATTTTTGGTCCACAACTGCGCTAGAGTTTTCTCTACATGCCCTCCAAATTTGAGGCAAATCCGACAACGGGATCTCGAGATATTGCAAGCCCTAACTCGAGTACCGTTTCTTGCCCTAGGTTTCCTTTGGCTAGTGACCTCATTGGGATTATTACATCAAATTCAAAGAAAATTTCTCCTTTAATCCCCTTCAATTAGGTTAAGCACAACCTTGGTTGATAAATTCCATCCCCTTGACCTAATTCTAGGTCCACTTGGTCCTGTGTGGTCCCACAACTTATTGAAGCCAATTTCACAAAGACCACTTGGAATCCAAGTTTCCACAAGGATTTTAGGAGCTAAGAGTCTTCTTGACAAGTCATATACTCAAACCCTAGCTCTTAGAATTCCCTTAAGCCCTTCCTAGAGAGCCTTTCATCTTGCTTTCAAAGAAAGCAAGCCATATATCTGAGCCTCTCTTGTGAATAGGCTTCTAGGATCACCTCTCATCCTATCATTGATCCATTCATTTTCGTGATCCTTATTATAATGGATCTCCTCCCATCAATGAAAGTTCGTAAAAAGTAGGGAACTTTAACCGAGGTGACTGTGGGCTATTGCTCCATTGTCGCCCTTGACCTAATAGTAGCCCTTCAAGGATACCCTTTGAGGACCCCCGCTAGTTTCAGCGGTAACACATCCTTCTTTAAAATGCTCCCATCTGCTAGGGGCACCAAGAGACAAACTGATAGCAACATTGCCTTGGACTCTAGATCGGTACAAACTTGAAGGACCATTCCCTTCCCTAGAGACCTCAGAGAAATCACCAAACTATATCTCCCAATAACAAGTAGTCGAGGTCCCCTAGACACCAACACCAGGTTACTTCGTGACAATAACGGGTCCAGATCTTCCCCTAACTCTCCCTCAAGGCACCATTCTATTTTGAGTTTTCTTCATTCAGTGTCAAGTGTTAGGAGAGATATCTTTAATGGACCATGACCTAATCCCTGACTCCTTTTTTGCAACTGCCCACACTTGGAGTCAAAGGTTTCTCATGATTTAGCACATAGACATTCTACTTTTACTTTATCTCTTGTTTTTTTATATAGGACCATTTGATACTCATGTTTGTATCAACATCATTGTACTCTAGAGTCTGCAGTCCCATTGACCCACTTCTGTGTTCATTTGTTGGACATCAATATAACTATCCTATCTTATTTCCATGTGATATCCAATAAGTATTCTCTCTTTCAAATTATCTTTGTGTTTTTGCTTCCTGCATTTATGTTTGGTTTTTATAATAATTTATTGGTCATTCTTTGGCCATTGATTAGTTATATTATGACCTACTCTAACAAGAATGAACAAAATTCCATGTAAGGAGGCTACCCTATTTTAATCATGTCTTTTTCTCCTAGAAATCCATGGTAGCTGAGTCTGTCATCCCAAAACAACTGTTAAATGTTAAGAACAAAGCAATGAGCCTAACACAATGGGAGATCAAATATTTCAGACGGATCTAGGAAAGAATCAGTCCTAGTTTCTCTCTCGAGTTTGGCAAAAAGTAATCAGCCAGCCACAATCGAAGATTGAACACTTTAAATGGAGTTTAGGACAAAGTCACAGTGCCAATATTTCTATTTGGCTCAAGGGAAAAGTCACAATCCTAGTTTTTAATGTAATAAACATTCTCTCAATGGTGATCTACTTGAGCTCAGGAAATTTTATAGACTCATGAGGGAAAGACAACAAAAGGAAATGCCCCCACTCACCTATAGACATCCCTAACCAATGAGAAAGAAGTTCAAAATCTAAAGGCAATACCTATCACAGACATTGGAGTAGAATAACTCAGCTATTTATCATAAGATATATATATATATATATATATATATATAACATTGCCTTCCTCCCAAAAATATGCTTTGTCCTCAAAGCATACGTAACGATGGATGTTGTTGATGAAACGCTTCAGTCTCCCAAGAAGCTTCTTCTTCTGGTAAGTCCTTCCACTTGATCAAGTATTCTTTGATTACTCGTGATCGGAGCTTCTTTTCCCTCGTGGATATGATACCTTCTAGTTCTAAAATGACCCACCCTTCATCATCTAAGGATGGAAGCATTGTTTGGGCTTATTGATGGACACCAAGTGCCCTTTTAAGGCAGGATACATGGAAGACATTGTGGACACGACTTTTATCCGGAAGGCTTAAACTTTATGCAACTTCGCTGATCTTTGTTGATCTGGTATGGTCCATAGAACTTTGGTGCCAATTTATTTTTTCCTTTTTTGTTTTAAGGACAGTTGTTTATATGGCTAGAGCTTGACAAATACCCAATCTCCAACTTCAAATTCTCTCTTGGTTCTATTTCGGTTAGCTTGTTTCATAGGATTCCTTGCATTATTCAGATTTTCTTTTAGAGTTTGGACGACTTTTTGGGTTTCTTGTAACTAGTTTTTAACAGTTGGCAGCATCGTCTCGATGATAGCAAAGTCCTTCAATTTCGGAGGTTCGTAACCATACAAAGCTTGAAAGGGAGTCATTTTCACTGATGTGTGGTAAGTGGAATTCTACCACCATTCAGCGAGATGTAACCACTGAGCCCACTTGTTTTGTTTGTCTGTGGCATAACAACATAGGTAGGCTTCCACACATTTATTGACAACCTCAGTTTGACCCTCTGTTTGAGGGTGGTAAGTAGAACTCATGTTGAGGTAGGTTCCTATATGCTTGAAAAATTCCTTCCAAAAATTACACTTATATTTGGCATCTCTATTGCTCACAATAACCTTGGGAAATCCATTTAATTTGTAAACATTTTTGCGAAATATTTCAGCGATTTGTTTTGCTGAATCTGATTTCCTCATTGCAATAAAGTGAACATACTTGGTGAGTCTGTCAACTACTACAGGAATTTTATCCTTACCATCAGACACAGGTAAACCTTTAATAAATCATTGATATTTCCTCCCATTTCTGGTTCGGAATGTTTAAGGGATGAAGTAATCTAGGTGTCATAATATTTTCATTTTTATTTTTTTGGCATTCATCGCATTCAGCTACATATTTTTGAATATCATTGCTCATTCCCTTCCAAAAAAAGGATAGGCGTGCATTGTAGTAGCTCATAAAGTATCCTACATGTCCGGCTGACTGTGAATCATGCAACTCTCTGAGAACCTTGGCTTTAAATTTGGAATTTGCATTCAAATAAATTCTTCCTTTGCACCATAGAATCATTCTTCCATCCAAATTTTGAATTCTGAGGAAGATTATTGATTATAGCACTTTTTTCTAGATTTTATTGCATATTCACTTCAAATCTCATTAAGCCATTCGGGAATAACCACTAACACTGCAAGTAACGATGGTTCTTCGTCTCTCCTCGACAAGGCATCAGCTACTACGTTATCTTTCCCTTTCTTGTGTAATATATCCATGTCAAAGGCAGCAATTTTTTCTATCCATTTATGTTGTTCTGTAGATAGTGTTTTCTGCTAGAGAAGATGTTGAAGACTATTATGATTTGTTTGTATTTAGAACTTACTTCCTAAGAGATATTGTCTCCATTTGGCTAATGCATGCAAAATAGCAAGCATTTCCTTGTTGTATGTAGACTTGAGATGTTCGTGCTTATTTAGCTTTCTGCTTTCGAGCGCAATTAGATGATCATCCAACATTAGTACTGCTCCTATGCCAAAACCCGAAGCATCACATTCAATTACAAATGGTTTTGCAATATCTGGAGTTGCTAATACAGGGGCATTAGACATAACTTCCTTCAAATCTTCAAAACACTTTCCTGCTTCATCATTCCATTGAAATGAGTTCTTCTTTAGAAGGTTTGATAGGGGTGTGGTTATATGGGCGTAGTTTTTAATAAATCTTCGATAATATCCGGTCAACCCTAAGAATCCTCTTAGCTTGGAGATATTAGCTGGTTTGGGCCACTCCCTTATAGCCTTGATCTTGTTAGGATCTACTTTAACTCCTTCTTTGGATATTATATGTCCGAGATATTCTACTTCTTCCTTCCCAAAGGTACATTTGGACTTCTTGGCATAGAATTGATGCTCTTCCAATAGTGTAAGAACTTTCTCCAAATGTTGTAGGTGCTCCTTCCAAGTTTTACTGTAAATTAAAATGTCATCAAAAAACACTAACACGAACTTCCTTAGATATGGACGAAATAACTCGTTCATAGTGGCTTGGAATGTAGCTGGTGCATTGGTTAACCCAAAAAGCATTACTTTAAATTCGTAGTGACCTTCATGTGTTTGGAACGCAGTTTTTGGTATGTCTTCCAACCTTATTATGATTTGATAATACCCTGACCTTAAGTCCAATTTTGAGAAGTATTTAGCGCCATGTAGTTCATCCAGCATTTCATCAATGAAGGGAATTGGGAACTTGTTTTTAATTGTTATTTTGTTTAGTCCTCGATAATCAATGCATAACCTGAACGATCCATCTTTCTTCCACACCAATACAACTGGAGCAGCATACGGACTTTTACTTTTTGAGATGATGCCACACTTTAAAAGATCTTGGATTAATCTCTCAATTTCCATTTTTTGATGATGTGGATATCGATACGGTTTGATGTTGACAGGGTTTGATCCTGCTTTGACTTCTATTGTATGCTCAATTTCTCTATTAGGAGGCATTTTCATGGGCAGGTCTTGGAATACTTTTTCATGCTTCTGAATTAGCTCTTGTACTTTTGGTGCTTCTTCGCTGAGCAATTTTGACGTTAGCATTTCTAATTGGTGACATTGTACTACATAGGCTGGTGCTCCTCTTCAAATCATTTTCATCATTTGGGATGATGATATGATTTGATTCTCAGGGGCTTGGAATCCATATAGGTTGTATTTCTGCCCTTCCCATTTAAATTTTATAAACTTCTTTTGATGTTTGGTAGAATAAGTACTGAGGGTTTGTAACCATTGGATACCTAAGAGTCCCAATGTTGATAATATCGACGATATTCAAAAATATCACGATATTTTAGGCAAAGGAAATACCGCCGAGAAAATATCGCGATATTTTCTGTTTTGAAAATATCACGATATTTTCAAAATAACGGCAAAATATCACCATATTTTGAAAATATCGACAAAATATCACCATATTTTGAAAATATCAACTATGTTTAAAAATTTGAAAAAATTGATTTTTTATGCTTGTCGATATTTGCCAATATTTTCGCTAATATTGTCAATAAGATGTTTTTTGGACCCTCGCCGATATTTTGCCAATACCAATATTATCAACACTGCCTAAGACCACATCTACTTCTCCTAATGGTACAGTGCAGAACGGAGATTCTAAATTAAAGTCTTGGTTGCAATTTGACTTTATGGCATTTCCCTACCTTTTCAATCTTCTTACCGTCAACTACTATCACCTTCATGTTGGGCATGGGGAATGTGAAAATGTTGAGTCTCTTCGCCGCGGTTGAGTCCAAAAAATTGTGGGTGCTACCGGTATCGATGAGAACCATTACATTGTTCTTCTTGATATGTCCTTTTAATTTTAATGTCTGGGATTGTGATATTCTTGTCATAGCCGATAGTGACACTTATGAAATGCTTTCGTCATCTAGTTCTAGAGAGAATTCTGGGGCATCTTCAATTTCTTCTACGTCTGATTCATCACTGTCTGAATCATTAGTTGCTTCATAGTTATACAGATTCTTGGTCTCTTTTCTTTTAGACCAACTATGTTTAGGGTCCCACTTGTAGGAATTTACAGGGTAAGTTCCTCAGAAAGAATACCAAAAGGACACCGCTCACAACCAGATCACAGATCAATACACCAGTACTTTTGACGTGGTTAAAACCCTCAAAGAGGGAAACAGTCCACGGCCTGTCCCAACGTGGGTACTACAGGCAATTTATTAATCAAAGAATGAAAATTTACATAAGCTTCTCTCATGCACGGATTACCCGAACAATGACCCTCCATGCGCTTTAAATAGAACTCATGGACCAATCGGGTGTCAAGCCACGGATCAAGTGTCGGTAATACCGAGGTGAGAGTGAACCGTCGAATCACTACATATCGTGACCGTCGGATTGTAAGTTACAAAATGTACAACGGTAAAATACACTTTACCTAACTCTATACCTAACTCTATACTAGACCAATTTGAACTTAACTATTTCCTATGTGTCGGAATATCCTAACATCCCCCCTTAAGAACAACTTGGGATAGGATTGAAGGATTTACAAATATGACACAATAGGAGAAGGAAGGAGGCACTAGAGCCTATCCCCCCTTAGTGACAACTTCCTGAACTCCAAGCATATATCGAAGTTTAGTGAACTTCGCCTCTGTGAGAGCCTTTGTGAAGATGTCTGCAACCTGATCATCTGTTGAACAATATTGCACTTCAAGAACATGGTCATGAATGAGCTTTCTGATGAAGTGCATGTGTAGTTCAATGTGTTTGCTGCGCTGATGCTGGACTGGATCTTTGCATAGCTGAATGGCACTTTGATTATCACACCAAAGTGTGGTTGGATGCTGCTGCTCAAAGCCAAACTCTGATAGGATCTGACGAAGCCACAAGGCTTCCTTACTAGCTTCCACGGCCCTCTTTCATCCTTTGCATTTCCACGTTAAATTTTTCTCCTTCACAAAGATGTGGTGGAACATATTTTGTGTTATCCGTATTCGCAAACAGGGGAAATCTTCATCATGAATATACTTTTTCAGCCTTTGACCATAACATCTTTTCAAATTTCTTTTCAGCAGCTTTTTCTTTTTTTCTTGCTACTTCTATCGACGTAATGTCATGAAGCTCAAGTTCTGCTCATAGATGGGTTTTAAGTCTGGAAGTGTACAATTGGATTAAACAACTTTCTGATAATCCAAATACTCGTGTTGCTAAACTCTCCCATTCTCGAGTGTATTCATCCACATCTCCTTTTTGTCGTAATCTGGTGAGTGTTGAGAAGAACTCTTCTTCCTTCACACCTTGGAACCTTTTAAAGAACGCATCTTTAAATTTCCTCCAACTAAGAGCAAGTGTTGTCTTCTTCCACCACATATACCAATTATATGATTCGCCTTCCATTTTCATGGAAGCGTGCCTAATTTTTTCGCAATCACTGTTAATATCGTAAATCTCGAAATATTCTTCTACTTTATTGAGCCAAGCAACGCTGCATTTTTCGTTACCGTGGAATTTGGGTAGCTCGATTTTTGCTCTTCGTTGATATGTCGCTAATGGTGGAGCGAAAAAGGGGTATTGATTTGAAAACGACATATTGGTGAATGGATTCTAGAGCTGCTTATTTTGAAAGTTTGTGTTACTATTTTCTTGATTAAGCATGGAAGATGTCTTCGGAGATTCGGGTTTCTCATTTGCATCTGATGATTTTGACGAATCTAGAGAATTGAGATGTTGAGTAGCCTCATTATTCTAGGGCATTTGATCGAGTGTAATCTTCAGGCTGGTACAAATACAACCCAACATCACCATAGCTTGATCCACCTTTACTGAAAGGTCTGTCTGATCCTTTTTAAATTCATTCTTGTTCTCCTCGAGCTGACTCTTTATTCCATTTGTTGTGTCCTGCAGTGTCTCGATTTTATCACCATGTTCGGTCACCTTAGCCTCAAGTTCTATCATTTTTTTATTGAAATCGGCCATCGACATTGATGCAGCCATTGATCTGGTATGCGGCAGGAATTATCCAGCGTGAATATATATATATATATAAATATTAATTATATTATATAGTTATTAAATATTAATTAATTATATAGTTTAAAATTATATAGCAAATTAATAATTAATACTATAATAACTATACACATATTAATGACACGATTAAAAGAGTTCGAAGGTCCACTGTGGTCAAGGGACGGAATGCTTCGTTGTTTGGCAGTGATAGAGAATGATGATCTGCGTAAAAATCGTGGCAGAGGTATCAGTTTTCACAAAAAACAACGGAGGGACTAATAGGGTGTGACAAGGATGGTAGGGCCGAGAATGATGGTCTGCGTTAAAACTGTGGTAGAGGAATCGGGTGGCGAAATAGTGAACAGGCATAGGGTGTGGAATGTCGGCAACGAACAATGGTGGGACAGTTGTGGTAGGGGGATCGGGTGGCGTAAGAGCGGACGGCGTGGAAGAGATGCGGATGCGGAGTGTAAGGTGGCAAGGGCACAGGATTATCGAGGTGTGACAGTCGGAAGAGATGGTGGAAAATCTTGGTGACGATGAGAGGGATAGGTGATGGATGGACCGAAAACGACAAATGCCAGGAAGACAGAAACTCCAACGAGACAAGGGTGTGACGAGCTTACAACGGCGGACGATGTTGTATGCAACGGATGTCTTGGTGTAGCAATTTTGCCAGAAGACTGAACTCGCTCCGATACCAAATGGAGTAGAATAACTCAACAATTTATCATAAATATATATATACATTATTAATAATAAATGTAGGATGATTTACAAAGTGAGAGGCTCGGGCTTAAATACAGCCCTACGTGCCTCTTGGTGAGTGGGCATGATCTTTGATCATGCCCTATGCCCTAATTAAATAATAGTTTTACAAAATACTAATTTTTTTATATAACAGATAGGGAAGTCTTTGCATTATGCCATGCTTATACCTATCATATAAATTGGGAAAATAAAAATGAAAATAATGTTGGTCCATACTCAAGCGGCTTGAGTTCGCTATAATCTTCATCCCAAGGTGTTGATGTGCGGCGTGAATTCCTATTCCATTCGGCTTCTGCCTGTTTTGAGCAAGTGAATAAAAAATCTAAACATTAATATGTCACATCATCCTAACAAACTTATAACAGTATATCAACAGAAAGACAAAAAAAATGAATACTTCAGTAAGAGCTTCAGCCTTCAGTTTGAACCTGCAATTCTCTAAATCGTCTTGCTTCTTTCTCAAGTTGAAAATGTGCAGCTGCTTTTTCACTAGTCATCGCTTCCAATTGTGTTTGCTTTAAATACTGCAATTGGAAACATTAATACATTACATCAGCATTGGAATTATAGATGCTTCAAATCACCATGCAAGAACAAAAAGGAATAGACAATAAAAAATAATTTTTCCTTAAAGCTTGAGGCTGTTGTATTTACCATACCAATAAATCAGTTAGTTCACGATATCGTTTCTCTAATTCCACGTGTGCCTGTTACATTTTTAACACAGAGAGTATAAGAATATAAGAATATGTACAATTAGCTAAAAGGAATGCAAATTTGCAGCTATGTTTTAAGAGTGCCAAATTCATGGTCAGACACACTACATACAGCATACACTAAAAGGGTTGTATGCAATGCCTTAAATTTAACTAATTCCTTTCAAAAACCCCAATGTCATAGCCTTTTCAACACAATGCATATGCCTCCAAGAACATAATTTGAGTGGCAAGCACAAGAGCTTTGTTCTCCAAGCTATTGGAAATGCACTCAACTATGACAGTTGTCAGATATTATTAAATTATTCTAATACTAAATATTTATGATAATGTCAATAAACAAAAACATCTATACACGTTTGTGATGGTATTGGTGTACATAATTTGAGTGGCAAGCACAAGAGCTTTGTTCTCCAAGCTATTGGAAATGCACTCAACTATGACAGTTGTCAGATATTATTAAATTATTCTAATACTAAATATTTATGATAATGTCAATAAACAAAAACATCTATACACGTTTGTGATGGTATTGGTGTTGGTCAACGTACAATCAATGCTAAGTGTTAGTAATGTATTAGCAATATGTACATGCAATTAATGTGATAGAAAGTGGTTCACAATTGAAACTGTAATAAGGTGCTAAAAATGATGTAACTAGAGATAATATACTTGGAACAGTGTGGTGTGTATGTTTCTGTGTGTTAAATCTCCTTATACCAGACCAAATTTGTTTTCTCACAACAATTATTTATTTCCAGAAATTTATTTTATTATGGCTTATGAAAGGAAAACTGGAGGAAGGCCACTGTGGAGTTAACAATAGTGGGGAGTCACGCTGAAAACGAAGGAATCAAACAGAACTGTCTGCAAGCATTGGTAAAGGGCCATCAGCCAGGCGTCTTTCTCCATTTTCATAAAGGATTTGAATGTAATAACATTGCTGGTGGTTTTATTCCTGGGTTTGTCTCGATTTTCTTACATTTATGGTGGTTGGTGCCTGAGCAATTGGCTCTATATCTCAGGTCTATCTTTTGGCAGTGGCTCTTTACTGCTTTGACATTCTCACTCCTCCCTTGGTCTCGGCAACTGGGCTCTAGATGAGGTCTTGGGCATTTTCTAGATATTCTCGGGATTATCTGACATCCTGATCCACCCTGGGGGTTTTTATTCTCTTGGCTTTCCCTCTGTGGGTCTTACACAACTTTAAGATCGTCAGTATCAGGCATATAGATCCGTTCTGCTGACATCCTTGCTACACTAATTGAGCGTTCCGATTTACATTTATTTCCCTTTTGGGTCGCCCGCTGAGGTTTGGTGTGATTGACATTCATCCATTTATGGACTTTCTTGTTATGCGCTCAGACTCAGGCTAACGTGGCACCAATTGCACTACTGGCTACCATTGGATATTACAGCAGTCAACTGTGCAGACGTCATTGCTTGAGGTGACAAGGATGGATGAGATCATTGGCATTCTCGATGTTCATGTCCAGGTTGGAGGCGGAAAGAATTCACAGACGGGGCACTCACGAGTGGGTGACACATTCACATTCACATACCATGCATGAGGGGCACGGGTCACCTTCGATATGACATACACCGCCTCTCCTCTACTTGGGTATGGCACGTTGTTCCGAGGTGTTAATACTGAACATTCGAGGCACCGAGGTGGTAGACACAAAAATGTAAAATGCGCGGAGACGCCCAAACTATTAAGTTTTTTCCATGACGTGCTGTGGGATCAGGTGGTTAGCTTGCAAAATAGGGCTCTGGTCGGACGCTGGTTATTTGCAGGTGCTAGGGATATGGAATTGATGGAGTGGGTTTCAACACAATGGACCACCATTCTGGGATATACGCCCAAGGTCAGAAAACTTTTAAATCGGTGGTTCAACATCCATTTCTTGCATAAGGAGGATGTGGATCAGATTATTTCCATGCTATGGGTTTAGGGTCGCAGTTTCCTGCAACTTAATCAGTGGTATGTTGGGTTTAACCCACTCCTGGATACCCCTCGAAACAACCTCATTTGGGTCAAGCTTCCCAGACTTCCACTTGAATATTGGACCAGGCGTGCACTGATGGAGATTGGGAATGCGGTTGGATGCTTCGTTTACATTGACCTTCAGATCCTGGGGGCTCATGACAAGAGGGTAGCATGGATTCTTGTGGAGGTGAATTACTCTGGGGGCTTGCTAGGTTGCATTGAGCTGGAATGGGACTCATTACGTACCAACAAGCAAATTGATTAATGGGGGATCCCCTTCTGCTGCTTACTATGCCATCATATGGGCCATCTATTGGAGAGATGCCCATGATGCTTCCCGGGTGGGCACCAGCCTCAGTGACATGGAGATCAAGGGCGACCAACGTGGAACTTATCTGATTCCCACACTCTAGCCAGTTTGGATAGAGGTAACCCTTCATCCTCCGATGATCCTATTTCTGATGATATTTAAATTTTTATATCCCCAATGTTACTAAACCCTTGGTTCAGAGCATCCCGTCTGATTCGGACCTGGGGGGGCCAAAACCTTGTACAGGCTTGCCCTCGTCATATTGTCACTTCTCTCCCTGAACCCTCGCATGATTCGGCTTTTGTGCCAAGCCCCACTATTTTTAACTCTATACATGTCCCCTCCCCCCCCCCCTTGACCCTATCTACTCATCATCTCCACCCCTTTCCCCACAACCCCCACCCGTTTCCCTCACTCCCTCATCTCCACACAATTCGGTGGATAGTGACCTGGGTTTCCTGATGCTCAACCCATCGATGGACCTCTCTAAACTTACTATCCATAATGCCAAACATTGGGTTGTCTCTCCAGTCATTAGGCTAGATTCGACCAGAAACATCACCACCCAACGTCGTGGGGGAAGGGCAGTAGACATTTTTGCGACAGATCATCAGGGAAGCACCTGTTTCATGATTCTGACCTGTTTGACATTCTAGTACTAGATATCTCTTCATCCAGGGCACTTAGAGCACAGAGGCCCCCTGTGACTAATAAATGACCTCCATTATCTCATTGAATCTGCACGGACTAAGGAACAGCGCCAAAATGTTTTCCCTGCGACATCTTATACAGACTATTCACCCTACCATACTACTTATCCAAGAGACCATGGTTGACGTTGATCGATCCCTCGCATATTTTTGTTCTGTCTGCCCACACTGGTGCATGGTGGCCACTGACTCCATGGGCCTATCGGGGGTACCTGTTGCTCTATGGGACCCATATTGGGCCAACCTGAAAGCCCATCATTTCTTTTCAGGGATATTACTCTCAGGTCACCTTCATGGCATGATTGAGAAGATTCATATCTAGAATTTATATGCTCCTTATGATGGCAGACTCTGCTTTTGGAATCGGGTGGAGACTTCAGACATACTTAAGATTGGCTCAATGATTATTGCAGGTGATTACAATGTTGTCCTATCCCGGGACGAATGTTGGGGGCCAAATTGCCGTCGTGACCCTCTATCTAAGCACCTATGCACACTATTTGATGACAATCACCTTGTGGACATACAACCCACACCCATCGTGCCTACGTGACATAATGGTAGATGTGGTGAGGCGTATATTGGAAAGAGATTGGATCGATTCATGATTCACCAAAATTTATTTGAGGTCATGGGGAACCTGCACTCAAGGGTGGAGCAGGTATATATATCATACCACTGCCCTATTGTACTCCAATGGAGGATGGAATCGGTAAGAAAGGGCATTCCCTTCAAGTTCAAACAAACATGGTTGGATGACAGTGACTTATGGTGAATTGAAGAGCCAGTTCAGGGTATGGGGGCACAGAAAATAGGTGGAGCTATACCGGGAGTTGAAGATGGTGATGGAAGAAATCCGAGAGATAGGAGAAAGCATAGCCATAACACCCCCCACTATATGCACCATTGAAAGACTAAAACATCTGGAGGGAAGAAAAAAACACATCTTACTAATGCAGGAGAAAACATGGAGACTTAAAAGTCGAGCCATCTGGATACAAGAGGGTGACTGCAACACAAAAAAATTTCATCATTATGCATGTAATATGCAGAACATCAATGCAATATGGCATATTAGAGGAGTTGATGGAAATTACAAGATAACAGATGCAGAGATACAGAGGGAGGTTGTATGTTATTTTAGAAACATATTCTCAGATAGAGGGGGTAACCATATTGAAGATCAACTCTGGGCGGTCGAGGGATACCCGAGAATGTTTGATAGAGAGGCAAATGAATTACTTTATAAGCAGGTTACCATGGATGAGATACACTCTGTATTGAAATCCTTCGCCAAGGACAAATGCCCTGGCCCGGATGGGTGGACGGTTGAGCTGTTCTTACATTTTTTGAATTGATGGGACAAGAACTCTTAGATATGGTTGAAGAATCTCGGTGCAGGAGATATATTTCTGGAGCTATAAAATCAACCTTTATCGCTCTCATACCAAAGGTATCATCACCTGACACTTTCTCTAACTTCAGGCCGATTTCCTTATGCAACATCATTTACAAGCTCATATCCAAGGTCATAGCTGGGAAAATAATGGATATAATATATATTATCAGTCCATATCTCCAAAGAACAGTTTGGTATTCTACATGACAGGTCAATTCATGATGCTATTGCTATTGCTCAAGAATGCATTCACACTATACACACTAAAAAATTAGAAGCAGTTGTGATGAAGATTGATTTAAGGAGGGCATATGACTATGTGGATTGGGCTTTTCTCTGGATTATCCTCCTGAAGATTGGATTGGAGATATACAACATGGAATGGATCATGGCATGTGTTAAAGATGTATGGCTTCTTGTCTTGATAAACGAGTTCCCAACTAATTTCTTCAGTGCAGGAAGAGGATTAAGACAAGGATGCTCATTATCACCACTTCTTTTCATCCTGATTATGGATGGTATCAGCAGGAAGATTATCTAGGCAAAGCAATTGGGGAATTTCAGGGGAGTGCAGATGACTCTTGAGGTTAGTATCACTCACCTTTTCTTTGTTGATGATATACTTACATTTGGAATTATCTCCAGGACACAATGGGATGCCCTCCACAATATATTCATCAGATTCGGTGGGGCTTCTGGGCTCAATACAAATGGTATGAAATCTTTCCTTACTTATTCAACTAGTGACATGGGCGAGATACAATACATAGCAGCCATTTTTGGGGTGGGCACAAGGCGATTATAAGAGGGTTTCTCCTATTTAGGCTTCACACTGAACCTTTTGGGTATCGACTGAAGGACTGGGCATGGTTGATAAAGAAATTTGACAAGAAGCTTAGAGGGTGGACCTATCACTGACTTACTTTGGGTGGGCGATACATCCTTATCCAATTTGTCCTGCAATAGCTTGCCACATATTGGATGCATCTGTTTATTATTTCGGATCATACTTTGTCTAAGATTAGATCTATTATGGCTCATTTCTTATGGTCTGATGTATGGAGAGAAAATAAATACCACTTGATCACTTGGGATACCATTGCAAAGCCAAAAAGAGCTCGGAGCTTGGGGGATATTGCACACTGTGGCTTTTGGCAAATCTCTACTTATTAAATCACTGTAGCGCGCCTTAATTGGATAGGGTATTTGGGCACAAATTATCTCAGCAAAATACCATTTACACAGACTGATTTATCAATGGATCAAGTTACAGGAAATAGGCATTAAAATGGGCTCATACATATGGAGAGGCTTTTAAAAAGAAAAGGAATCGTTCATGCACAGAATCCGGTGGTCTTTTGGAAATGGTCAAGCGCTTAGTACTTACAATTGGAAAGGAATTGATCGTTGGCGTACCGGATTCAATTGCACTATCAGCAGAAACATTTGAGGCTTTACACTGGAGGGGACTTCTAATGATATATCAAGTCATTGAGGGGTAGAATGGCGTTCATCCTATCTAGAGATCCACATCAAAAATTGGATTAACGGACCACATTCACATTAATGGGATTTGTATATTAATTCCCTCAAAGGAGAAGGCCTTTGTCAGAATGACACAAGAGACTACCCGACTTGGAATGGACCACTTAAGAAGGGATTTGTTGTGGTTGATGAAAATTATTTTCAGATTATGAGTGATGCACAAGAATCCACATTGACAAGTTGGTCCATGGCAGTATGGAGATTGAAGGCCCCACTAAAAATCACATTGTTTTGTTGGCTGGCATGGAAGAATAGTATTATGACTTGGGACAATCTATGTAGGAGAGGCTTGCAGCGTCCAGGGAGGTGTTCTCTCTGTGGTGAGGAGCAAGAATTAGTTTCACATCTCTTCTTCCTTTACAAGTTTGCATCTGGTAAATGGGACGCCATATTTGTTTACTTTAAAATTGGTATCGAGCATTTCAATACTTTGGAACAGTGCCTTCGATGGGGGTTGGGTAGGAGGGGAACACACTGTTATATCCCCTTATTTGTCATTTGGGAAATATGGAAGGCCAGGAACGATCTTATTCTCAAAGGGAAACATCCTAACGCTCCCAGCCTTTGCTCTAATATCATTGCTTGGATAGAGTGGATCGACCCTGGGGAGAAGAATCACAAAGATATAACGGGTAGGCATTTGAACACACAGGTCATACCGCCTGCTGGATTTTTTGATGGCGCGGCACAAAGGGGTTGATGTGGTTGTGGTGCCTGGATAAGAATTACTTAACACTCTCACTACAAGCTACATTGGAATGGAGGCCTGGGATCCAATACCAAGGCGGAATTGGTGGCATTATGGGGCCTGTTATGGTTCACTACAGAAAAACAAATTTAAAGCATCCATGTATATGGGGATTCCGTCACTGCTATACAGAGTATCTCAGGTACTACATTTGATCCCCTGGATCTTAGGGGCTCGCTGGAGAGGGTGGATGCACTCATTTAATCTTTCACTAATTTCAACATCCAACACATTTACAAGGAAAAAAAATTTCATGGTTGACAACTTATCCAGACAGGGGCTGGAAGATATGGCAGGGTTCATACATTTCACCTGTTTCTCTGATGGTGCACCCAATGTGGAGGGGTGTATCGCACTCCCTTAATTTGTTGATAATAGTTGAAGTAATTTCAACCCCCACTCTGGTTATCAGTTTTCCTTATCACTTCATGCATTTAGTTTTAAATCCAAGCATGATAAAAATTCTAAAACCTGGAAATGACAATATTTTCTGAAAACACAAATTTAGAGATTTCACAACTGCTGAAATTGCAGAAATAAAACACAGCAAAATTATGACAGCCACACACAGAAAATAACACAATGATTTTTGGTCAATGTGACCCTAGACAAACCCCCTACAACTATTGGGGAAAACCAGTTCGAGAGCTCTTCTTTATTTCCGAAAATGCTTTTACAAATAAACTAAAATACACAGTAAAAATTCCAACAACCACAAATTACAACTTATCTCGATTTTCGTGCTTGAACTCCACCTCGAAAATCATACCAATCAGCAAACAGCCAAAACAAAAAAATTTCCAGCAATAAAACAACATTAAATGTTGTATAGCTTGCCTTGAAAAATGTGCCCAGAACTTGTTATATGGACCGTACAGATTTCGGCAATACGGCTGCTTCAAAATTCGTGCCCTTGTTGTTGTCCCTCTCCCTCAATTTTTGAGTCTCTCCTACTGTACGGTTTTGCCTTGGGATGTGAGCCAATAAATGTTGCTATCCAGATTTGTTGAAATGTCTTCTTGCTGCTCTCCATCACTTCCTCACTACTTAGAAATTTTCTCCTTGCCCTCTTTTCTTTTTCTCTCAAATGCTTATGAAAGAATGAATTGATCTTTTCCTCTTCTCTTCTCATTTTATTCTCTAAATGTAAATGACCTTTTGGGTTACCCTAAGATCTAATGGTTGAGATTCATTTAGATCTAGGGATGAGAATAAATGTACATTTAATTCTCACTTTCTAGTTTTTAACTCACCCACTTAGCTTTTTATTTCCATAGTCACTTTTTCACTTTCTAATTCTTCATTGACTTTAATAAAGTCACCTAGAGACACCCATGATGCTGAAGCTCCCTCTGTCGCTGACAAGTGCTCCTTCTCTGACCTCTGCGTTGTTGCAACTATTCCATGCATCTCGCATCGTTGCACACCTCTCTATGCCATCTTGCACTTGGTGCAACACACCCTTGCTTCTCACACTGCTGCCTCACATTGTCTTGGGAATCCTGCACTGTAGCTCCCTCTGTCGCTCCATCCGCATCCGTCTTCACTGACATCCGCTAGTACTGCTACTCCTCTTCGGGGCTTCGTAGCAAGGTCTAATCCAAGAGGCTGGCTACCTCGAGGATCCCACCCCTCATCGCCTATAGTCCATCTGACTAGAGCTCGATGTCTCCCCACTTCCGCTCAAGTGGTGTGTGTGCACTCATGGCATTGTCATTGTCTGTCTCCACTTCCTTCTCCGCCCTTGCTGGCATAGCCTTGGTCTCGGAGGCCTTTCCCTTGCTCTTCTTCCTTGGACACTGGGTCGCATAATGACCCAGCTCCCCACAGTGGAAGCATTTGACCTTGGAGAGGTCCTTCTTCTTTCGTTTCTCCTGCTTTCCCTCGGATGCTAGGGCAGCGTCCACCTCCTCCTTCTTGATTCTGACCCCCTTGCCATTGCTTCCCGCCTTGCTCAGCCTTCTGATCTCTTCTTGGCAAAGAGCAGCCCACATTTCCTACCAATCTGGAAGGGTCGCCCTACCCAATATGCTCTGGACAAACACCTCCCAGTCTTTTAAGACTGCATTCAAGGTTGTTCTCACCATCAATTCTTGATCCGGCGTGGCTCCTATGGAAGTCAATTGATCCCGGATCTCCTTCAATCGACCGAGGAAGGGGTCGATATGTTCTCCCTTTTGCATCTGGTATGACCGCAACTGATTTTCTAGTAACATCCTTCTTTGCACAGAAGTATGCTGGTACAATTTCTTTCAGACCTCCCACATCTCATTTGTCGTGTCCTTTTCGGCAATATGTGGTACTACATGGTCCTTGACCCTGTCAAGAATGATGCTCTTGGCCCTTGCCATTGCCTCCTTGTACTTGTCGTTATCAGCTGGGTCAACTGGGATAGCTATCGCACTCAAGGCGAAGTGCTTGACACGATTCCTGTCTAGAACGGATAGGATTCTGGCATTCCAGACTATAAAGTTTGAGGCTCCATCTAGTCTCTCGTGGTCTCTTACCCCGTTCACTGCCATCTCGTTGCTCCTCTACTTCCCTCCTGGAAGTTCTTGGTGTGACTCCCTCTAAGCCTCGATTTCCCTCATGGAAACCCTTACGCCAATGTCGAGATGACCCCACTCCGATCCTTAGTGCAACTGCACCACTGATCCGGATTTCTTGGCTGGAAATCCTCAGTAGCAACTCCCTCCGCCTTGGCCTTGCCCTGTTAAGTATTGTTCTGACTACAGTACCCCACCAGCTCCACTTTGCAACTTACCCACAGCCTCCTAAACCCCAGCAAACTGAAGGTTAGAGCTCCTAGGCTCTACGCAATTAGGCACTGGCTAAAATGCTCCCCTAGCCAACTGCGTCAACCCTCCCGGTCTTTGCATGGCTCTGCGTGAGCCTTTTCTGCCCTCCTCAGTCTCTTTGCTGACCTCTTCCTGGCTCAATCTTGATGACGCAGGCACTGCGTCACCCCTTCCTTGCTGCTACTCTACTAGGAATATCTTTTGTCATTCGGGACAGTTGTTTTCTGTTGCTGCTGCTCTGCTCGGCTGATGTCCTCAGTTCTCTTGTGATCTACAACCACGCTCTGATACCATGTTGGAATTTCTAAGTCTAATTGTTAGAAATCCTTCATGTACTTTACTTATTTATTCCTACCTAATTGTTCTGTTAACTAATAAGTTATTTACCATGTAAATACTGGAAATAAATACAAGTACATGCTCAACACATTATAGATCATCAACTAAAGGAAACAAAACAAGCACACAAGTGACACCGTTGTTTTTGGACCAATGTCCCTAGAAAAACCCAATGCGGGAAAACCGGTGCAACTATCTGAGGGTTTATTAATATGCAGTTTTTTAATACAATCTGGGTGCCAAAACCAGCACCCAACAGAGAATAATCTCGGCATTAATACCTCTCAGTCGGAGACAGATGTTCCGACTGAAACCCCGGATAATCACTACGGCAGCTTCACGGCTCTAATCTACCCCACAAAACCCTAGCATCAGCCTCTAGGGACAGCGTCAGCCCTTTATGGCCCAGCGTTTGCCCAACATCACTCTGGCTTGGCCTGCGTCAGCCCTCTGGCCCTCTGCCTCACCCACACTGGCCCTCTGAGGCACTGCGCAACTCCTGGCTGCCTCTACATGAGCCCTGGCTAGCTCTGCATGAACTCCTGGCTAGTTCTGCGTCTCTCACTCTCAGCTATTACGTTGATCCTCCTGTTGCTAGCTCTGCCTCTCTGCTTCTATATTCACTGCCCCTCAGCTGCAACTCTGATCACTCTCTCGACTTCCTCAGCAAACCCAGCCCCAAAAAGTCAAATCTTGATCAACTCAGTGTGTTCTTGTTAATTTTAGTTATGTTCTATGCTAAGAGCAATTTATTTCAATTTTCACAGTTTCCAAATCGCAGAAGACAAGCCAAGACAAGAGGACACAAGATGTGGCGCTAGCCAGGGACAAACCCCAATGTGGGGAAACCCTTGGTCAATTCTTCTTTTATGTTCTTCAAAGTTCAGCACAGAGAGAGAGATATTTACAACAGAAGTCGACACTTTGACTTATCTAGATATGAGCATAGATCATCTCTTATAATGATGATACATGAGATCAGTTGAAGATATTCTACTTCAACTGATTCTCCAAGGTGACGGCTTCACCTAACATAGTGTTGCAACTTGGACTCATGTTGCACTGTGTTGCACCTAGTCACCGAGTTGCTCCCGTTTGCTCCCATCATCATGCTGCTCCTTACATCATGCTACATCATGCTACATCATTCATCATCATGCTGTTGGGATCATCATCCTTACTGCACCTCTGAGATCATCACTACTACATCAAGAACTTCATTACTGCTGCAAGGTTCTTGAGAGCATCATTGCTACACCATGACTTCTCCTTGAGATTATTACTGAGATGATCTCTGCACCTATGAAGATCACGACTGCACATTATTGTAGGATGACATCATTCGTGAGATCATGATCCTAGACACTAATCCTTGCCAAAGTTGACTCTCCTTGACTTGGTGATCATTCCTTCTTTCATCATGCTGAGACTGTTATGATCCTTATCATCTTGACTGCCTCTGAGATATTTATTCATATCAAGAATACTAGATCAGAATATTGTGACAATTATTGACACTGTACGTCTCCTTTTACAGGTATGCTGAGAAGCTCTTGATCAACACCGAAACCTGCTTCATCATTGTGGTTATGCCGAGACAGTAACATATACATATGTGAGACTGAGATGACACCCAACGTAATTTTCATTAAGCCGAGACAATGTGCAAAAGAGTAGATGTGCTTTAGGTAATCTGAGTTACTGTTGTTCATTGCATCTAAACTGCCACAGGGATGCCACCAAGATCTATATGTCGAGACTGATCCTTGTCATGCAAGATCAGATGCCGAGACTGTCATCATGAGGATTAGATCTATGCCAAGATTATATCTAGCCCAAACTTCAACTCACCACTGCCTCCTCACACGAGGTCATTTCTACTCCGGGATTATAACTGCACCCCTAAAACAAACGAGGTGCAGTCAAATCCTTACTGCGGCTTTACTCCTTCATGCGAGATTTCAGAAGAAAATGCGAGATTCTTTCTCTTTTTGACTGCGTGAACGTGTCTCCTTTGATTGCGTGAACAGGTCTCCTTTGACTGCGTTTTAGTTGTCTCCATTGACTGTGTTTTAGCTGTCTCCATTGACTGCGTTTAGATTTCCTCATACCCCTGCGGCTTACTACGGCTAGGGCATCACCTCCAGCTAGGGCATTATCTACTTAGCCCAACGTACTCTTAGTGTCTCTCTCCTTCACCAAAAACCCAAAGACATGGAGAGGAGGAGATCACATGAAGAGTGTGTGTATCAAATGACTTCAAGTCCTCTCCTATTTATACTAAAACGTAGATGATGAATAGACATGACTATTGGGCTTCTAAGCCTACACAAGTTGCTGGTCGACTTGACAATTTGTCTTATAACACAAATAAATTCATAACTCCATGAATACTTATCGGAATCGGATGATCTTTAGATCAATCCTACACCTCTCGATAAGAGGGATCCAATAAAAATATCAGCTGCCATAAATAAGATGACCCACAAGGAGTTTGGCCCTAGTTGCCAATTTTAACACTCCCTCTCAACTAGGGAAAACTCCATCCACTAATCCATATGTCAAGTTGTACTATCACTGCCATCAATGCCCTGCACTGCTCTGCTCTACTCAGCTCAGCGCAGCTCTGCTCTGCGCAGTTCTGCTCAGCTCAACTCTGCTCAGCTCTGCTCAACCATGAAGAAGAAGAATTGATTGAGAATGTCTCATACCATTCTCCACTGACCCGAAGTCAATCTCAGAGTGTGTACCACTCTACTGACTCGAAGTCAGTTTCAGAGTATGTACCACTCTCACTGGTCCCAGATCAATGAAGGTCATCCTAGCATAGGGAGTACGGTAGATACAACGATGCGTCCATCGGTACTACTATGGTCCCTATCCTCATTTCCCTGCTCATTGATCAGATGAGAGGTACTTCCCATGAGTCCCAGACTGCATGGGTAGGATACCTCGACAGAAGAACTAATCATCCTGTCCACAGGAGAACGAATCATCATGTCCAGTGGATGCCACAGAGAACTAATCATCCTGGTCTATGGGAGAGCGAATCATCCTGTTCCACAATCGCCACAGAGAACGAATCATCCTGGCCCACAGGAGAACTAATCATCCTGTTCCACAATCGCCACAGAGAACGAATCATCCTGGCCCACAGGAGAACTAATCATCCTGTTCCACAATCGCCACGGAGAACGAATCATCCTGGCCCACAGGAGAACTAATCATCCTGTTCAGCGCGCACCACCAGGGGAGGGTGAGTCACCCTGTGGTCGTATGTTGCTCCAGTAAGAACCCCAAGCCCCCAGAGCTCCCAGAGCTCAATGTATGCAACATGCAAGACCCTTTTACAAGGGTCTCTCGATGACTCCAAGTCATTCGGGAAAATCACAGATTTGATCTTTCCCCGAGGCTTTGACAAAGTGTAGCGACCTGTACATCATCTCAGTGTGATGGAGCCTCCTTGCTCATCGACTTACCATATCCCAGATAAGGTAGTATCTGATGTCTATCTGCTGGAGCAATCATCGAATACGGGATTCCTTAATAAGAGAATCACAGTGGTATTCATCATGTGTACAAACAACTCACTTAAGAGCTTATGCAATGCAGCTTCACATGAGGTCATATTCCTAGCTATGTGTTTGGTCTCGGCGGTGCTTATAGCAACCAAATTCTGCTTCCTGCTCATCCATGATATCGAAGCAGAATCCAAAGAGAACCAGCACTGAGAAGTGCTCTAGTGATCCTCCACACTACCTGCCCAGTCAGCATTCGAATAATCCGGTAGTGTATCCCAATCCATGAGAGATTGTGCCCCGAAGATATCTCAGAAGATTCTTGGCATCAATCCAGTGAGGCTCAATCAAATATGAGCTCACCATGCTAACTGTAAAACATATGTCCAGACCGAATTTCACAAAGAACATCAACGCGAATGAGTTTATGAAAGTCCGACATCACTACCATATAACTTCTGAAAGTTAAGATCCATGAGGCAGCCATAGGCTTGCAATTTATCATTCCGCATCCGGAATCCAACTCCCTCTTACTTCTGCAAATGAGAGGGTTTGCACCTGTGAAAAATAGGTCGTCCTCATAAGGTGCCGGTATGAGAGGTCTATCATCCACAACCTTCGGGTGATGGTTTGGATTGGTTTCACTCCTAGTGAATCTCAGCTTCATCAGACAGCTATCAATCCTCTCATACTACGCCCAGGGTGTTTTTGCTTCAAGCCATAGAGGGCTTTCTTCGACCTGTATACATGAGATTCCTGATCATCAATCTCAAACCCCTCGGGTTATTTCAACCCTGTGGACCTGCTACATGAGGGGAATAGTCCCCTTGTAAGATTTTCCTTCGGTACATCTCAGATATGTACTTTCATGCTCCTTTTGAATTCAGGCATCCCTGTCACCATCTGACTCACAGACCTTCGGTGCTATGTGTCAATGGACATGGTTCCCTGTGTACTTCCTGTAACCTGATACAACCCCGAACTCAAAAACAACTTTGAAAATTCTATTTTCAAACACGTACTTTTCCATCGATGAGTGCCACCCTGAAACCTTTGACTTCCATTGCTGAAAACCACACCAAGTTCTTCTTGCGATCAGTTACATAAAAGAGATTCTGTAAATGAATAGAGTTACCCTCATTTTCTTGAGGGATAACATTTCCCACATCCTTTCCAGGATAGGTGGCATTGGTTCCAAGTATAATCCCACAATTGTTTGCATCTCTACCAAATTAGAGAGTGCACCCATCTATGCGATGAAGTGCCTTGAAGCACTACAATCAATAAGCCAGATTCCTAAAGAATCTGAAGGAGAGGACCAATACAAGATAACACTTCTTTATCTTATCAAAAACAACATTTGATTCTTCGTACCTGGGATTCCTTGCTTTCTTTGAAGAGTCGACCATTTCCTTGATGACCTGCATTACATGTCATTCCTTTGATCATTGAAGATGTCCCGGAATGATTGTTATCTTTATCATATGTGTCTCTGCCATTCGGACACTCCTTTGCATAATG
Organism: Pinus tabuliformis; assembly: GCA_031772625.1. Taxonomy (NCBI): domain Eukaryota; kingdom Viridiplantae; phylum Streptophyta; class Pinopsida; order Pinales; family Pinaceae; genus Pinus; species Pinus tabuliformis. The sequence continues at coordinate 75,728,792 of CM062816.1, forward strand.
GTCGAACCAAGGCATCCGCCTATCCTTCCACCCTTAGATCCGAACGAAGTGACCTTTAGGTAGGCCATCAAAAACCTCCGCTGCACTATTCTGATAATATTCTCTGCTTCGACTTCACCCTTGGTAAATTAGAAGAGGGATGAGGAACTCATTGACCCTATTGTCCTGTCCCAACTGTCTTCAGTGATTGCTCTTTCACTCTAGCTTGGGCATTGTCTTCACCTCAGCTCTGATACCATGTTAATTTTAGTTATGTTCTATGGTAAGAGCAATTTATTTCAATTTTCACAGTTTTCCAAATTAGCAATCACATCAGCATTAAACTGCAAATACAACATAAACATAAATCGCAGAAGACAAGCCAAGACAAGAGGACACAAGATGTGACGCTAGCCAGGGACAAACCCCAATGTGGGGAAACCCTTGATCAATTCTTCTTTTATGTTCTTCAAAGTTCAGCAAAGAGAGAGAGATATTTACTACAGAAGTCAACACTTTGACTTATCTAGATATGAGCATAGATCATCTCCTATAATGATGATACATGAGATCAGTTGAAGACATTCTGCTTCAACTGTGTCTTCAACTGATTCTTCAAGGTGACAGCTTCACCTAACATAGTGTTGCAGATTGTACTCATGTTGCACTGTGTTGCACCTAATCACAGAGTTGCTCCCATCATCATGTTGCTCCTTACATCATGCTACATCATTCATCATCATGCTGTTGGGATCATCATCCTTGCTGCACCTCTGAGATCATCACTACTGCATCAAGAACTTCATTACTATTGCAAGATTCTTGTGAGCATCATTGCTACACCATGACTTCTCCTTGAGATTATTATTGAGATGATCTCTGCACCTATGAAGATCACGACTGCACATTACTGTAGGATGAGATCATTTGTGATATCATGATCCTAGACACTGATCCTTGCCAAAGTTGACTCTCCTTGACTTGGTGATCATTGCTTCTTTCATCATGCTGAGACTGTTATGATCCTTATCATCTTGACTACCTCTGAGATACTTATTCATATCAACAATACTAGATCAAAATACTGTGATGACTATTGACACTGTATGTCTCCTTTTACAGGTATGCCAAGAAGCTCTTGATCAACACTGAAACCTGCTTCATCATTGTGGTTATGCCGAGACAGTAACATATACATATGTGAGACTGAGATGACACCCAACGTAATTTTCATTAAGCCGAGACAATGTGCAAAAGAGTAGATCTGCTTTAGGTAATATGTGTTACTGTTGTTCATTGCATCTAAACAACCACAGGGATACCACTAAGATCTATATGCCAAGACTGATCCTTGTCATGCGAGATTAGATGCTAAGACTGTCATCATGAGGATTAGATCTATGCCGAGATTATATCTAGCCCAAACTTCAACTCACTATTGCGTCCTCACACGAGGTCATTTCTGCTCCGGGATTATAACTGCACCTAAAACAAACAAGGCGCAGTCAAATCCTTACTGCAGCTTTACTCCTTCATGCGAGATTTCAGAGGAAAATGCGAGATTCTTTCTCTTTTTGACTGCATGAACATGTCTCCTTTGACTGTGTGAACAGGTCTCCTTTGACTGTGTTTTAGCTGTCTCCATTGACTGTGTTTAGATTTCCTCATAAGCCTGTGGCTTATTGTGGCTAGGGCATCACTGCGGCTAGGGCATCATCTACTTAGCCCAGCGTACTCTTAGTGTCTCTCTCCTTCACCAAAAACCCAAAGACATGGAGAGGAGGAGATCACATGAAGAGTGTGTGTATCAAATGACTTCAAGTCCTCCCCTATTTATACTAAAACGTAGATGATGAATAGACATGACTATTGGGCTTCTGAGCCTACACAAGTTGCCGGCCCACTTGACAATTTGTCTTAAAACACAAATAAATTCATAACTCCATGAATACTTATCGGAATCGGATGATCTTTAGATCAATCCTACACATCTTGATGAGAGGGATCCAATAAAAATATCAGGTGCCATAAATAAGATGACCCACAGGGAGTTTGGCCCTAGTTGCCAATTTTAACAGTTCTCCAAGTGACCCTCAAGCCTCCTCTTGTACTTTTCTCGTTGACAAATCAACGACCAAGATTAAGTCCCTAATCAACGACTAAGATTAGATCTGGCTTGATCCATGACTTTTGGACCATTCTAACACAGTTTTATATTAATTCACATTAATATTTTGATTTCCCTAAGTTTAGACTTAGGGACTCCATTAAAAATATTAATTATTTTAATATCTCCAAACTGCTTAGAATCTGCCCAAACCATTTCTAGGTATTAGAGATCTCATGTGCTTTAGAGATCTCATGAGCTTTAGCCTCTCCACCAATTTTCGTGGCTAGAACACATCTGATGCTACCCCAAATCAACATCATACCCTCTGTCCTCAAGTCCTGAGATGGATATCAGGTTCTTCTTCATTCTAGGCACATATAGAACATCTGACACTTTCAAGGGAGGATTGGGTCCCCTATCAAATGTCAATGTCCCCACACCGACTGCTCTAACAATGTTGTCATCACCAAGTACTACCTCCATATCAGTATCACCCTTTGAAAGCTCTGAGAAGTACTCTCTTAACTCTTGTCATGTGGCGGGAAGCGCCATTGTCAACATACCAAATGCTAGGCCAAACTAGGGCCAAACTAGGGCCAAACTCCATGTGGGTCGGCTTATTTATGGCAGCTGATATTTTTATTGGATCCCTCTCGTCGAGAGGTGTAGGATTGATCCAAAGATCATCCGATTCCGATAAGTATTTATGGAGATATGAATTTATTTTGTTTATGTAATTATTATCAAGCCGACCAGCACTTATGTAGGCTCTAGAAGCCCAACCGACGTGTCTATTCATCATCCTCGTTTTAGTATAAATTGGTGAGGATTTGAAGTCATTTTGAATATGTATCCTTGAGGTGATCTCCTCTCCACGTCTGGGTTTTTGGAAGGAGAGAACCAAAAGATACGTTGGCCTTATGGTGATGCCCTAGCCACAGGTCGATCTATGGAGCAAACAGAGACACCTACACGTTGTCAAATGGAGATATCTCATACACTAGAATGGAAGACATTATACGCAATTATGGAGACCCAGCCGCAGTCATAAAGGATCTCAACGCAGTAACTGAAGCTATCTTACACGTTGTTGCACGTTGTTCACAAGTCTTCTCATACGCTCTGGTAGCATGGTTATACATGGAAACATATATATGCAGTCTATGTATGGAACCGCAGCAAATACCCTAAGAAGACGTTGGATAGTCATACGCTAATATAAACATTAGACGCTGGGCAAACGCTGGACAGTCTTACATATGTGCTGGATAGTTTTATATACGCTGGACAGTCTTACATATACGATGGGCAATAATATAAACCTTGAACGCAGTTAAGGCAACACATAAGTAATGAATGCAGTAAATCAACAACCCTCATCTACGCAAGTTAAGGAGGCTTCATGAATGCTTACACGCAGTCATATACGCTCAAGATGGAGGCCCAAACACTGTCAAACCCTAGCCGCAGTAAGGAATGAAATACAAAACACAGTTAACGAGAATCATTATACGTTGTGCATGGTTATATGCAGTCAAAGGTTATGCAAGGCATAAAGATTAATACGCTGGTCATGAAGCATAAAGGTTGTCAACACAATATATAAATGGAAATGTTGTCAACGTAATATATATTGGAACGCAAGTTAATATGCCACGTGGCTCATATGACTGTCATAGAAGATATATATACATATATATATACGTTGTAGAACATAGTCATATGCAATCCATTCTGGGTACACACAGGTCCATACAAAGAACGCACAGTCATACATTGCAGTTATGGTCACATACATTCGTTGGACAGTCCTGTATATACGCTAACGCAGTCACATACATATATGGAATGCAATCATGTATTGAAGACTGTACATATGAATGCAGTCAAAGTAATAAAGGCTGTAATAAAGACTGTACATATGATCACAAGATGGCAATATACATATATACGCTGGGGTGATACAAGTTATACGATGTATGCACATATCTTCTAAACTATGCTCATATATACATGACAAGGTATATGCAGGTTATGGCAATAAATATCTATGCAGGCAGAAGGACGTATTATCATAAGGATGTAGTTATGATATAATGATGCATGGGCAGTATGAGAAGTATGATGCATATGGGTAGTATGAAGCAGCATAATGCATATATCATGTGCATCATAATGAATTAGATCATGTGTATGGGTAGAACAATGATGCATGGAGCATGAACAACATCATTGTAAATATAATCATGAGAATGGTACAATTGTGATGAATGATGCAACGTGCAGCATCATGATGGTGCTACACAGTTAGGTGCAGATGCAGAACAATGATAGGTGAAGGAGTCACCTTGAGAATCAGTTGAAGCAGAATGTCTTCAACTGATCTCATCATTTTATGAAATGATCTATGCTAGATCTAGATAAGTCAATGTGTTGACTTCTGTTGATGTACTCTCTCTCTCTTTCTCTGCTGAACTTTGAAGATAAAAGAAGATTTGATCAAAGGGTTTCCCCACACATTGTGTGGTTTGTCCCTGGCTCGCGCCATATCTTGTGTCCTCTTGCCTTGGCTTGTCTTCTGTGATTTATATTTATGTTCTATCTGCAGTTTATCTTAATGCTGATGTGATTGCTAACTGCGAAAATTTAAATTAATTGCTCTAGCATAGAACATACCTAATCTTAACACCTATCAAATGTCAATGTCCCCACACCGACTGCTCTAACAATGTTGTCATCACCAAGTACTACCTCCATATTAGTATCACCCTTTGAAAGCTCTGAGAAGTACTCTCTTGACTCTTGTCATGTGGCGGGAAGCGCCATTGTCAACATACCAAATGCTAGAAGATGCTCTGCTCGTAGTGGGGAATGCACACTCCCTCTGAACCTATATGGCAGGTGATCCTGCACTAGTGGCCTCATAAGCTATGAACCCAAACTCTCGATCAAAGCTCTCTATCTCTACAGACGCTGCCATGGGTTTGTCTTTCCCCTTCTTGTTCTTCTTCTCCAGACACACAACAGCATAGTGTCCCAACTTTTGACAATTCCAACATTTGACTTTGGAATAGTCCTTCTCCTTGTTCTACTGCTTTCCTTTGCCTTTGCCTTTGCCTCCACTGTTGGAGGCTTGCTTCTTTGCTTTGCCCTTCTTGCCTCTTGCTAACAATGCCATATTGTCATCCTCCTCCACCTATTTGGCTGCCCCAAGATAGTTCTTTCTGATCTCATTCTAAATGCAATCATCCCACAACCTCTCCCAATCGAGAAGGTTTTCGCGTGCAACAATGTCATCCACAAAATTCTCCCAAGTCTTGGGAAGACCATTCAAAGCAATCCTCACCAACTCAGTGGGTGGAATGATCTCAACTACATCTACCAACTCATCTCTCATTGAAGTGATCATTGTGAGGTATGTTATAGCATTGTCAGTCTTAGCCATTTTAATGGCCTTCAGTTTCTCCTTTAGGACCATTTTTCTGTTTTCATTTGAGCTCTGGTAAAGACTGGTCAAGGCTATCCACATCTCATGTGCATAAGTCTTTTCTCTCACATGAGAAATGACATGATCTTTGATTCCTTCCAGAATCAATCTTTTTGCCTTAGTATTCTTTTTGTTAAACTCTGACAACTGTACAGGATCAACAGGTACTACTACAGGGTTCTGTGTTGTATTTACCATAATGCCCCAGACTTTTGCTTCCTCAAAGATGCTCTGGATTCTCTCCTTCAATGCACTGTAGTTGTTCTGGCCATCCAACCTGTCTTCCACTCTCAAACCCAAAGACATGTTTCACTGTCCTACCAAACTGAAATTTTCAAATTTGTGGTAAAGGTTTTTGTTTTCTGTATAAAAATTAGCTTGATATAATTTTCACTTTGTTGTCCCAAACTGCACTTTTCAACCAACCAAGCTCCGATAACATGAAAAAATTTCAACCCCCACTCCGATTATTAGTTTTCCTTATCACTCCATGCATTTAGTTTTAAATCCAAACATGATAAATATTCTAAAATCTGGAAATGACAATATTTTCTGAAAACACAAATTTAGAGATTTCACAACTGCTGAAATTGTAGAAATAGAACACAGCAAAATTATGACAGCCACACACAGAAAATAACACAATGATTTTTGGTCAATGTGACCCTAGACAAACCCCCTACAACTATTGGGGAAAACCAGTTTGAGAGCTCTTCTTTATTTCCGAAAATGATTTTACAAATAAACTGAAATACACAGTAAAAATTCCAACAACCACAAATTACAACTTATCTCGATTTTCGTGCTTGAACTCCACCTCGAAAATCATGCCAATCAGCAAACAGCCAAAACAGAAATTTTTCCAGCAATAAAACAGCATTAAATGTTGTACGGTCTGCCTCAAAAAAATGTGCCAAGAACTTGTTGTACAGACTGTACGGGCCGCACGAATTTTAGTAGTACGGCTACCTCGAAATTTGTGCCCTTGTTGTTGTCCCTCTTCCTCAATTTTTGTGTCTCTCCTGCTGTACAGTTTTGCCTTGGGATGTGTGCCAATAAATGTTGCTGTCTAGATTTGTTGAAATGTCTTCTTGCTAGTCTCCTTCACTTTCTCACTGCTCAAAAATTTTCTCTTTGCTCTCTCTTCTCTTTCTCTCAAATGCTCATGAAAGAATGAATTGATATTTTCCTCTTCTCTTCTCCTTTTATTCTCTAAATGACCTTTTGAGTTACCCTAAGATCTAATGGCTGAGATTCATTTAAATCTAGGGATGGGAATAAATGTGCATTTAATTCTCACTTTCTATTTTTTAACTCACCCACTTAAATAAAGACCCACTTAGCCTTTTATTTCCATAGTCAATTTTTCACTTTCTAATTCTTCATTGACTTTAATAAAATCACCTTTAAATTAGAATGTAACTTTACCACTTATAAAGTCACTTTTAAATTAAATTGACTTTACCAATTATAAAGTCACTTTAGGAAAAAAAGTAAAAAATAAATATGGACACTTTTCCCTAGGCCAAAGATCAAAGCCTTAGGGAACCACTTGTCCTCTGGTACCCAAATTTTAACAATAGTTTTGTTTTCAATACACTATCCAGGCACATGTTAATTTTGTCCTTTTTGAATATTGTTAGTTTTTTATACATGGGATAGCAAGACAATCAAGCTTTACACTGCTACTTTGAATTATGTCTATATTTAAGTTTAATGACATTACATGGTTGTATATCCAAATGCAAATAGATGTTAGTATGAATATGTAACCGGTATTTTATACTTCAATAAAATCCAATTTGTTTTTTCATCTGAAGACAAAAAAAAAAAATATTATTATCTAAATAAATTATGAGTTGTTGAAAAATAAAAGCATTGGTGTTTAAACTTCTAGAAATTTATATGCAACAGAGATTTATATCCCTCTATGCATCAAGAAATTCAACCCTGGCAAATCAATCGCTCTAACAATTCGACCTACTTGCTTCAGCAATTTGTACCTTCAATCTCTAGCAATTCAGCCTCCTAGAATGGTCTCGAATCAATTTGCACTCTTCCTCCTCTATGCTATAGTCTAGTTGAGCCTCTCACTCTAGAGAAAATCACCTTCTCCACTTATGTGTCTTCACCTCACCCTTGGGGTTTTTTTATAATCTTCATCAAGGCTGAATCCCTAATCTTAATCTCCTTTCTAGAAGATCTAGGAGATCAATGGTTGAAATCATTTCTAAATCACTTAAATAATTTCATTACTTAACCTTAGAAATTGATTTAATAGTCAACAATAATTAATTGACTTAAATTATTGTATTTTTCCTAAGACGGACTTGTGAAAAAAGACATAAATCACTTACTCCATCAAGCGAGTACCCAAGAGGCAATTAATCAACTCCTGCATGCTAAGACAACAAGCCTATGTAGAAGACCTTCCGAAGCTACAACTATTGAGAAATCTAGGGGCAACTAGATAAAGTGATTTCTTTTACTTTGATCACTGCTTGTGATGTAATTTTACTTAATTAGCTTCTTCTTTCACTTTATTATTATTATGTTCTTATCATCAAACAGCGACCAAACTATGAATAAATAGACAAGAAGACACAAGATGTAGCCTACAAGCCAGGGCCAAAATCTCTTCTCTTGAGAGGAAAGCCCATAAGAATTATTCACTTCTTATAGAACTTCAAATGATGAATTCCAAGACCTAAGACCCTTGTCAAATACCCCTCCAAGACCAAGTCAAAAGTTCTCCTTCTTGATGAACTTTTCTAGCTACTTTCACCTAGCAGCTTCCAGCAATTTTGACCCAACAACTTCAACTTTCCAGCAACTTCCAGCAACTCCGACCTTCCCCAGTAGTTTCTTCTGCAACCTCGACTTCTCACAGATTCTTCTACAACTTTGACTTTGTTGTAATAAAGTTGCCCTAATCTTCGAACGCGTGAGGAGAAGATAGAGAATAAACCCAAAAACTTCATCCTTCTTCCTTCTATCCTTCTTTGTTTGCCTTTCTTCTTCCTCTTCTTCGCTTGGATGATGAGGAATGAGTGAGTGTCCATAAGAGGTCGAGTTCTCTCCTATATATAGGCTTTTTAGAAGGTCGAATTGCTCTCCATGAGGCCGACTTGATCCTTCTTGTAGGCCGACTTTTCTGACAAGGTCTTGGAGGGTCTTCATGACACTTTTGACTATACAAAAATTTTCTTTACAAGATACAAACATTACCAAAGGGGTCTTACATGTATGACAATGACTCTTTTGACTTCATAATTCTATGACAAACCTAGAAGCACTCAATGGGTGCTTGGCCTATAAATAGATTTATCTTGATCATCAAACCCATTCATGAAGAATAACAATAATAAAAAAAATTCTCTTGAATATCAAATACATAAAATCATGATTACAATAGACATTATGAAGACCAAACCTAGTTACACATTTCCACAACCGTAAGCTTCAGCGCCCCCTCCTAGCTAGGAAGGGATTCTCCACTACCCCCTGATTGTCTCTATACTTCACAAAATTCCCTTTCACTAGAGGCTTAGTGAGAATATATGCCACCTACTCCTTTGTGGAAATGTACAGCAATATCATAGCACCTCTCTGGACTCTCACTCTGAGCAAGTGATATCTAATCTCGATATGCTTGGACATGTCATGAAACACGAGATTCTCATAGCACTTAATGCAACTACGATTGTCAAAATGAATCACTACTGGCCCTATCTCCACACCAAATAATTTTACAAACATCTTACAAAGCCATATTTCCTTGCAACTCGCCATACTTGTTGCCATGTACTCTGCCTATATTGAACTAAGTGCCACTAACTACTACTTTATGTTGTACAACGAGATCATGGTTGATCCCAAGTTGTAACAACATCCAAATGGGGATTTTTTGCCCACCATACTCGCAACCCAATCAGAGTCTGTTAAATTTAGGTATGTTCTATTCTTAGAGCAATTTATTTCAATTTTCACAGTTAGCTCAATATCTTTTCCATATTAGCAATCACATCAGCATTAAAGTAAATTGTAGATAGAACATAAACATAGATCGCAAAAGACAAGCCAAGACAAGAGGACACAAGATGTGGCGCTAGCCAGGGACAAACCCCAATGTGGGGAAACCCTTGATCAATTCTTCTTATATGTTCTTCAATAGTTCAGCAGAGAGAGAGAGAGAGAGAGATAGTACATATACAACAAAAGTCAACACTTTGACTTATCTAACTAAGAGCATAGATCATCTCTAAGTAGATGATACATGAGGTAGCTGAACTCAGTTGAAGACATGTTGCTTTAACTAATTCTCCTAGGTGACTCCATCACCATGCATTGTGCTGCACCTCGTCATCATGCTCCACCTCACTGTGTTGCACCATGTTGCACCCATCATCACTATGTTGGACCTCATTACCATAGTGTTGCACCTTATGTTGCATCTTCATGTACTGCAACATCTTGTTGTACCTTATCATCTTGCTGCACTCACCAGTGCTACCTCATACTGTACCTCACTGCTTGCCACCATGTGCTTGTTGTACCTTGCTTACCGTATTGTTGTCCCAATTTTCTATTGTTGTTGTCCCATCACAACTGTTATCCAAATTGTGCCATGCCATAGCTACTGTCCCAATTGTATTACTGTTGTCCTATCACAACTGTTGTCCCAATTGTGTCATGCCATAGTTGTTGTCCCAATTGTATTGTTGTTGTCCTATCACAGCTGTTGTCCCAATTGTGCCATGCCATAGTTGTTGTCCCAATTGTATTGTTGGTGTCCCATCATTGTAACATTGCTATACATTCCTAAACTGCATCACCATGTTGTTTAGATGATTTTCTATTTGCTGCATTGGTGGGCAGCCTTTAGGTGAGGCCATCAACAGTCCTACCTATTGGCATGCTGCTCCAAGTCTGTTTGTTAGAGCACATTGTTGTATCCTCCATGTTATCCCACAGTCAACCCCATAAGGACTGCGTCCAGCTTCATGACCAGCAGTTAGGGTGAGACTAGATACTTATTGACTGCGGCTAGGGATCTTTAGAACAGCAGCATAAGACCCATGTTTAGGCCTCTTCATATAGCACCATATGTTGCCCTCTCTTGCACACAAGACAACTCTACACAGACCTAAAACACTCTGCCCTACCTCAGCCTCCCTTATAGCAATTCGACCCTCCAAAAGACCCATGACTTGCTGCGGCTAAGACCTTCTGTTTAACTGTAGTTAGGGCATCCTATAGACAGCTTAGGATCACCCTTGGGACAGTGTATAAATCTCTTCCCTGACTGCGGTTTGATTTCATTAGGGTAGCGTATAGGTATCTGCAATTAGGGCTCTTTCTTTCACTGCGTCTAGGGTTAGATCTCCCCTCTAGGACTGCGGCTAGGGTTGCTAAGACCTCCTTCATGGCTGCGTAGATCCTCCTTCTTAGAACTGAGTTAGGGCTTGTAGAGACTGCATCTAGGGATTCATACTAGGGCTCCTTTAGCTTCTACGTTTTAGGGCTTCCTCTCTTAGATTTCTCTTCCACTAAAACCCAGAACAAGTGGAGAGAAATCAAGAGTGAAGTGTGTGTGAAATGACTTTCAAGTCATCTCCTTCTATACTAAAATGTTGAGCACATGTGGGGGTTATTTGGTTGCTGGCCGACCTTGACGAATTGTCTTATAACACAAATAAATTCATAACTCCATGAATACTTATCGGAATCGGATGATCTTTAGATCAATCCTACACCTCTCGATGAGAGGGATCCAAAAAAAATATCAACCACCATAAATAAGATGACCCACATGGATTTTGGCCCTACTTGCCAATTTTAACACTCCCTCTCAACTAGGGAGAACTCCATCCACTGATCCATCAGCCAGACTGTACTATCTTTGCCAACTGTGCCCTGCTTTGCTCTACTCTGTTGAGCTCTACTCTTCTTTGCTCTACTGAGCTCTGCTCTACTCTGCTGAGCGCTGCTTTGCTCTGCTCCGCTCTGCTCTGCTAAACCATGAAGAAGAAGAATTGATCGAGAATGTCTCATGCCATTCTCTACTAACCCGAAGTCAGTTCCATATGAAGAGAGTGTGTCATACCACCCTTACTGACCTGAAGTCAATTTCATTGATCCCAGATCAATATCACCAGAGAGTGTCTCAAATCACTCATACTGATCCCAAATCAATTTCATTGATCCCAGATCAATGGAGGTCATCCTAGCATAGGGAGTACAGTAGATACAACGATGTGTCCATCGATAGTACTACTATGGTCTCTAACCCCATTTTCCTGCTCATTGGCCAGATGAGAGATACTTCCCATGAGTCCCAGACTACAAGGGTAGGATGCCTCGACAGGAAAACCACTCATCCTGTCCCTAAGTCGCCATGGGGTATCACAGGGGAAGGCTGAGCCATTCACCCTGTACACAGCGCACCATTAGGGGAGGGTGAGTCGCCCTATGGTCGCTTGGCGCTCCAAGAAGTACCCCAAGCCCCCCAAAGCTCCCAGATCTCAATGCATGCATCTTGCAGGACCCTCGTAAGATGGTCTCTCAGCGACTCCAAGTCGTTCGAGAAAGTCACAAATGTGACCTTTACCCGTGCCTTTGACAAAATGTCTGTAACCTGTACATCAGTCTCAATGCGATGAGGCCTCCTCGCTCATCAGCGTACCATATCCCAGATAAGGTAGTATCTGATGTCTATATGCTGGAGCAATCATAGAATACGGGATTCCTCAACAATCGGATCCCCCCTGGTTGACACAAAAGATCACAGTGGTATTCATCATGCGTATAAACAGCTCACTGAAGAGCTTCCACAACCAGGCAGCTTCACACGAGATCATACTCGTAGCTATGTATTCGGTCTCAGCGGTGCTTATAGCAATCGACTTCTGCTTCCTGCTCATCCAGGATATCGAAGCAAAACCCAAAGAGAACCAGCACTCAGAAGTGCTCTTGCGATCCTCCACACTGCCTGCCTAATCATCATCAGAATAATCATGCAGCTTCATATTTCTGGCAGTGTATCTCAATTCATGAGAGATTGTGCCCTGAAGATATCTCAAGTGATTCTTGGCATCAATCCAGTGAGGCTCAACCAAATATGAGCCCAACATGCTAACTGCAAAACATACATCCGGACGAGAGTTCACCAAGAACGAGTTTTTGAAACTCATAGGCATTTCCCAAAATAGGTACGACATCCCTACCACATAACTTCTGAAAGTTAAGATCCATCGAGGTAGTCACGAGCTTACAGTTCGTCATTCTAAATCAAAAATCCAACTCCCTCTTACTTTTGCAAATGAGAGAGTCTATACCTATGAGAAAGAGGTCGTCCTCATAAGGTGTCGGTATGAGAGATCTATCATCCACAACCTTCAAGCAATGGTTTGGATCAGCTTCACTCCTAGTGAATCTCAGCTTCATCAGACAGCTATCAATCCTCTCATATTAAGCCCGGGGTGTTTTGCTCCAAGCCATAGAGGGCTTTCTTCCACCTACATACATCAGATTCCCAATCATGAATCTCAAACCCCTCGGGTTGTTCCAAACCTATGGACCTTCTACATGAGGGGAATGGTCCCCTTGTAAGATTTTCCTTCGGTATATCTTGGACATGTACCTTCACGCTCCTTTTGAATTCAAGCATCCCTATCATCATCTGACTCACATCGGATAGGGCCCCATGAAGTAGACCTTCGGTGCTATAGATGAAATGTGTCAACTGACATGGTCCCCAAAGGACTTCCTGCAACTTGATACAAATTTCCAACCCTAAACCCATGAGTAAAAGCATATTTGAAAATTCTATTTTCAAACACGTACCTTTCCATCGATGAATGCCACCCTGAAACCTTTGACTTCCATTGTCGAAATGGACACCAAGTTCTTCTTGCAATCAAGTACATAAAGAGATTCAAGTAAATGAATCAAGTTGCCCTCATTCAATTAAGGGGTAACATTCCCCACACCCTTTCTGGGATAGGTGGCATCGACTCCAAGTATAATCCCACGATTGTTTCCATCTCTACCAAATTAGAGAGAGCACCCTTCTATCTGGTGAAGTGCCTTGAAGCACTAAAATTAATAAGCCAGATTCCCAAAGAGTCTGGGGGAGAGGACCAATATAAGATAATGTTGCTTTATCTTACCAAAGACAACATTTGATTCTTCATACCTGGGGTTCCTTGCTTTCTTTGAAGAGTTGGTCGTTTCCTTGATGACTTGCATTAACTGTCATTCCTCCGATCATTGAAGATGTCCATGGAATGATTGTTATCATCATCAAGTGATGTGTCCCTACCATTCAGACACTCCTTCGCATAATGGCTGAACTTATTACAAACAAGGCATCTGCCTTTCCTTCTATCCTTAGATCCGGACTTCCCATTGAAGTGATCTTTAGGTAGGCCATCAGAAGCTTCCACTGCGCCATTCTGATAATATTCTCTGCTTCGACTTCGCCCTTGGTGAATTAGATGAGGGATGAGGAATCCATTGATCCTTTTGTCCTTTCCAAACTGTCTTTGGCGATTGCTCTTTCACTCTTGCTTGGGCTTTGTCTTCACCTCAGCTCTGATACCATGTTAAATTTAGATATGTTCTATGCTTAGAGCAATTTATTTCAATTTTCACAGTTAGCTCAATATTTTTTCCAGATTAGCAATCACATCAACATTAAAATAAATTGCAGATAGAACATAAACATAGATCGCAAAAGACAAGCCAAGACAAGAGGACACAAGATGTGGCACTAGCCAAGGACAAACCCCAATGTCGGGAAACCCTTGATCAATTCTTCTTATATGTTCTTCAATAGTTCAGCAGAGAGAGAGAGAGAGATAGTACATATACAACAGAAGTCAACACTTTGACTTATCTAAGTAAGAGCATAGATCATCTCTAAGTAGATGATACATGAGGTAGCTGAACTCAGTTGAAGACATGTTGCTTCAATTGATTCTCCCAGGTCACTCCATCGCCAGGCATTGTGTTGCACGTCGTCATCGTGCTCCACCTCACTATGCTACACCATGTTGCACCCATTGTCACTATGTTGGACCTCATTACCATAGTGCTTCACCTTATGTTGCACCTTCCTGTACTACAACATCTTGATGTACCTTATCATCTTGCTGCACTCACCAATGCTGCCTCATACTATACCTCACTGCTTGCCACCATGTGCTTGTTGTACCTTGCTTATCGTACTGCTGTCCTAATTTTCTTTTGTTGTTGTCCCATCACAGCTGTTGTCCCAATTGTGCCATGCCATAGCTACTGTCCCAATTGTATTATTGTTGTCCTATCACAGCTGTTGTCCCAATTGTGCCATGCCATAGATGTTGTCCCAATTGTATTGTTGTTGTCCTATCACAGCTGTTGTCCCAATTGTGCTATGCCATATCTGTTGTCCCAATTGTATTGTTGTTGTCCCATCATTGTAACATTGTTGTACATTCCTAAACTGCATCACCATGTTGTTTAGATGATTTTCTATTTGCTGCATTGGTGGGCATCCTTTAGGTGAGGCCATCAACAGTCCTACCTATTGGCATGCTGCTCCAAGTCTGTTTGTTAGAGCACACTGTTGTATCCTCCATGTTATCCCACAGTCAACCCCATAAGGACTGCGGCCAGCTTCATGACCATCAGTTAGGGTGAGACTAGATACTTATTGACTGCGGCTAGGGATCTTTAGAACAGCAGCATAGGACCTGTGTTTAGGCCTCTCCATATAGCATCATACGCTACCCTTTCTTGCACCCAAGACACCTCTACGCAGCCCTAAAACAGTCTGCCCTACCTCGGCCTCCCTTACAACAATTCGGCCCTCCAAAAGACCCATGACTTGCTGCGGCTAAGACCTTCTATTTGACTGCGGTTAGGGCATCCTATAGACAGCTTAGGATCACCCTTGGGACAACGTATAAATCTCTTCCTTGACTGCGGTTTGATTTCATTAGGGCATCGTATAGGTGTCTGCAATTAGGGCTCTTTCTTTCATTGTGTCTAGGGTTAGATCTCCCCTCTAGGACTGCGGCTAGGGTTGCTAAGACCTCCTCCATAGCTGCATAGATCCTCCTTCTTAAGATTGTGTTAGGGCTTGTAGAGACTGCATCTAGGGCTTCATACTAGGGCTCATTTACATTCTGCGTTTTAGGGCTTCCTCTCTTAGATTTCTCTTCCACTAAAACCCAGGGGCCAGAACAAGTGGAGAGAAATCAAGAGTGAAGTGTGTATGAAATGACTCTCAAGTCATCTCCTTTTATACTAAAACGTTGAGCACATGTGGGGGTTATTTGGTTGTTGGTCGACCTTGACGAATTGTCTTATAACACAAATAAATTCATAACTCCATGAATACTTATCGGAATCGAATCATCTTTAGATCAATCCTACACCTCTTGATGAGAGGGATCGAAGAAAAATATCAGTTGCAATAAATAAGATGACCCACATGCAGTTTGGCCCTAGTTGCCAATTTTAACAAAATTTGTGTACCACTGCAACTCTACTCCACCAAATCCAACATATCTGAGTCCAAAGTCCATTGTAGCTTGCAAGTATCTCAACACATGCTTTGCTGCCACCCAACAAACGTCACTTGGCTCCACCATGAATCAACTGAGTGTGTTCATAGAAAAATAGATATATGGCCTTGTGTTCACCAGATACATCAAAGAACCTATCAGTTGTCTATACAATATGGGATCCACCACCCTCAAAAGCACCAAGCTTCTTCAAGTTGGTGATCATCGATGTAGACATAGGCCTGCAAACCTTTATCTTGAACCTTTTCAAGATCTCAACTACATATTTTCCCTACCCTACGAAAATCTCTCCTAGCTGTTGTCATACCTCCAATCCCAGAAAGTAGTCCATCAAGTTGATGTCCTTCATTTCGAACTCCAACGCAAGATCCTCCTTCCACATCCCTATGAGCTTCTCTAATCCCATCAAGAAAATATCGTCAACTAAAGGACCAATATGAGCGACTCACCCTCAATGAGTACATAGCACAAGTTGGAGTCCACTTCGCTCTTGGTGAAGCCCAAACCAAAAAAATATCCATCCATCCATCTAGGCATACCATGCGTGTGGGGCTTGCTTCAAACCATAAAGAGCCTTTTTCAATTTGCATCCATGAGACTCTTCAGTCTCTCCCATGCGCCTCAAAGCCTTGAGATTACTCAATATACAGCTCTTCCTCAATCACCCCATTAATGAAAGCAGTCTTCACATTCATCTCATGAATCCTTCACCCCATCTTTGAAGCAATGGACATGACTGCTCTAATGGATGCATATCTAGCAACAGGTTCGAATGTCTCCCCATAGTCCACTCCCTCTTGTTGGGAGAACCCTCTTGCAACGAACCTTGCTTTGTACTTCTCGACACTGCGTTTAGCTGCATGTTTGCTCTTGTGGATCCATCAAAAAGTGACCAATGATTTTCCCTCAATCCTCAGCACTATGTCCCACACATCATTCCAAAGTTGCACATCTCATTAGAGAAATTTTGAGGTCTAAAATGGGCCTCCTAAGGAATATTATAAAATAATAGTGGAAATAATAAAATAAGATTAGATTACATCATCAAATTAGAGGGAAATAAAGAAAAAACTACCTTTTCAACTCATATTTTTAACTTATATCTCTACAGTTTTACTCAAAGTTCAAGCAAGAGCACTCGTTGGATGCAGAATTTAAGTCCTCGTCCAAGGAGTACCCATGTTGTGTTGAATTATGGTATGTTCTATGCTTATAACAATTTACTTCTTTTCCTTATTATATTCCACAGATTAGCAATCACATGTACATAAAGTAAAGTGCAGATAGAACAATAAACGATCGACAGAAAACAAGCCAAGACAAGAGACACAAGATGTGGCGGCTAGCCAGGGACAAACCCCACAATGTGTGGGGAAACCCTTTGATCAAATCTTCTTTTATTTTCAATAATTCAGCAGAGAGAAATAGTACAATAAATCTTATTCATATCAGCAGTAGCAAACCCTAGATCAGCAACATCAGCATTAGCGGCTTCATCATCAAACTAGAGCAGACGATATCTCACAAACCGACCGTTGGATCGGCTTGATTCCACCACCAAAAGTTGCAGCTTCCAGAGGAGGTTCAGATGAACCTACAGCGCAGTGCAGATGAGGAGATCTTCTAGTCCATGCAGGTCAAACTTTACTTCTGCAGTTGCAGCTTCAGTTTCAGCAACTTCCAACTTCAAACTAGGGCAGTGGATATCTTGCAAACCGTCTGTTGGATTGACTTGATTCCACCACCAAAAGTTACGGCTTTCAGAGGAGATTTAGATGAACCTACAGCGCAATTCAGATGAGGAGATCTTCTAGTCCACGCAAGTCAATCTTTACTTCTACAGTTGCAGCTTCAGTTTCAACAACTTCCGACTTCAAACTAGGGCAGTCGATATCTTGCAAACCGTCCATCGAATTGACTTGATTCCACCACCAAAAGTTGCGGTTTTCAGAGGAGGTTCAGATGAACCTACAGCGCAGTTCAGATGAGGAGATCTTCTAGTCCACGCAAGTCAATATTTACTTCTGCAGTTTCAGCTTCAGCGTCAGCAGCGTCTGGCTTCACATGTGTGAGGGAGAGACCCTTTTCTGTGCAGTAGAGAGAGAGAGATGTGATGAGATGAGTGAGTCCAAATGAGGAAAAGTCCTCCTGTATTTATACACAATGTTGGTGTTTGAATAGATGCGACTGTTGGACTTCTGAGCCTACATGAGTTGTAGGTCGGCTTGATAATAATTCCATAATCAAAATAAATTCATATCTCCATGAATACTTATCGGAATCGGATGATCTTTATATCAATCCTACACCTCTCAACGAGAGGAATCTAATAAAAATATTATCAGCCATGAATAAGATGACCCACATGAAGTTTTGCCCTAGTTGCCAATTTTAACACTCCCTCTCAACTAGGGAGAACTTCATCTGCAATTTGTCTATCAGTCGTTACTATTCATCCATCAAATGCACTGCCCTGTACAGCCTATCCCTTGCCCTGCTCTGCTCTATTCTGCCTATTCTGCTTTGTCTTGTTCTGCCCTGTACTGATCTGTATTGTTCTGCTATGTTCTGCTCTGCTCTTGCATTGTTCTGCTCTGCTCTTGCATTGTTCTGCCCTGTACTGATCTGTATCGTTCTGCTATGTTCTGCTCTGCTCTTGCATTGTTTTGTTCTACTCTGCTTTTGTCCGAATTATGAAGAAGAAGAAATGATCGAGGATGTATCTACTGACTCAAAGTCAGTCTCAGAGTATGTACCACTGGTCCCAGACTAGTCTCAACCAACCCGAAGTCAGCGTCATAGTGAGTACAACTCCACAGGTCCCAGACCAGTATCATCCTCCACTGACTCAAAGTCAGTCTCAGAGTGCGTACCATTGGTCCCAGACCAGTGTCAACCGACCCGAAGTCAGCTTCATAGTAAGTACCACTCCTTCCACTGGTCCCAGACCAGTATCGCAGTCTCAAAGAGTGTACCACTGGTCCCAGACCAGTCTCAACCGACCCATCTTCCATCCGTGATAGTCAGCTTTCTCACGGAGCTTGTCTTCGGCAAGAAAGAGTGTTGAGGACGCCATCGTTCTTTTAGGATAGCCTTGCCAATCTTCTCTTCGGTGGTTGCTCTTGCTCTTGCTCGGGCTTTGTCTTCAACTCAGCTCTGATACCATGTTGAATTATGGTATGTTCTATGCTTATAACAGTTTACTTCTTTTCCTTGTTATATTCCACAGATTAGCAATCACATGTACATAAAGTAAAGTGCAGATAGAACATTAAACGATTGACAAAAAACAAACCAAGACAAAAGACACAAGATGTGGCGGCTAGCCAGGGACAAACCCCACAATGTGTGGGGAAACCCTTTGATCAAATCTTCTTTTATCTTCAATAATTCAGCAAAGAGAAATAGTACAATAAATCTGATTCATATCAGCAGTAACAAACCCTAGACCAGCAACATCAGCATTAGCAGCTTCATCATCAAACTAGGGCAGAATGAGAATGATTGATTTACAAATGAGAACGAGAGGCTTGCTTATATACTAAGCAAGTGTCTCTTCATGAAGAGTCATGTCTCAATTAGACATGCCTCTTCAACCTAATTACTACTTAACTAATAATTATTTATGCTTATTATCATTTATATTATTTTACATTATTTATATATATTTTATTCGTTACATTGCCTCCTTCCTCAAAGAGCTTTGTCCTCAAAGCTTGTCGATGAAAAAGGCTTGATCTCTTTTTCGGCTTCGAAAGTCTTTTTGTCTCGGAATAGTCATCCTCGTCGATACAAGTTGATATGATCTTCTTAGTGACAAACAAAATTGTCGCACTGAGAAGGGATCAAACCATCCGAGATTAATCTTCTGTATAGTATTTTGATCACTGGAATTTTGTAACGACTTGTTAGCATAAGACTGGATTGACTTTACCTCATTATTCTCTGAAACATCAATTTGTTGTTTCTGGTCTGAATAGTCCCGATACGTAACATGGTTGATTCGTTTGTTCTCATGATTCGGATGCCGATATGGAACTTTTTTGGTTTGATTTCTCCTTACTGGACATGTGCCAATTTTTATATTTTCTTATGGCAAAGATGTTGTTGAGATGGTTATGGAACAATCACTTGGGATGTTCATTGTCTGAACTGCAACATCTAAGTGTGTCGTTTCTTTAACTGACTTGTTTTCTTGAGTTGTCATATTCACTCGATCAGTATTTGTTGTTTTGTCATCAACTTGAATTCCTACATTTGATGCTTCTTTCTCGATAAATTGTTGTACCTTGTTTTCTAATGACTTCTTATACTTTTTAAGTTTCTTAATTTGCAACAGTAATTTTTCGCTATGGTTTTCAAATCGAGAAACTTCTTCATTTTTGTCAACATTGATTTTGTGAATTTCTTTTTGCATATTTTGTAATACCTTTTTACCTTCTTGAGACATTACTTTTGAAATATCTGAGATATCTTCTGGTGTTACTGAATTTGGTTTTAGTGTAAAATCTTGGAGAATTATTTTCTTCTTCTTGTAAGAAAATGTTAAAAACTTCTTCTTTGTATTTAGAATAAAGGAACCTAGAGTTCCCATCCAAGGTAACCCCAAAACAATGTCACTATCGTAAAAACGTAAGGTTTTCACGGTGAATTTTGAGGTAAAAGTATAATCTCCAATATTTAGGTGTAAATTGCTTATATCGTATTGTTTGCCAAAAATATTTGTTTCAACTATATTTGATTCAGGAATCACCAATTGGTTAGCACATTTAGGACTAACATAATTACTTCTTTCAGCAGGACAGATAGAGATTATGATGTCTCTTCCTGCGAGCGATCCTTTGATTTGAAATAGTGTGCAAACACATGTACTATGGGTTTCAGGAAACCTTTCATTACTAGTCTCCATTTTTTCCTTGATGTTTTTACGT
This sequence comes from Pinus tabuliformis, assembly GCA_031772625.1. Lineage (NCBI taxonomy): Eukaryota > Viridiplantae > Streptophyta > Pinopsida > Pinales > Pinaceae > Pinus > Pinus tabuliformis. The sequence continues at coordinate 75,749,873 of CM062816.1, forward strand.
AAACAATATGTCAACTGGAGCTATTTTTATTATAAAATATCACTTATTTCTTCTATATATATTTTTCAAATATTCTCCTTTAATGTGGATTGTTAAAACTTGAATACCCTTTTATTAAAAAAATACTCCTTTATATTGTTGCCCTCTATATATGTATGTATTTCTTTATATTAAAACCCCTTTTCAAAATAACTTTATTATCTTATAATAATAATAGTTTCACTTCTTTTTTTAAATAATAAATTGGTCCCTTTTTTTATATACTTAATTACTACCTTGATAACTTTTAATGTCACCCCACTTAATATAAAAGTCACACTTAATATAAACTTTTATGATGTCACCACACTTAATAAATATAAAGGTCACGTCTTTTCATGTGACACAGTCACGATATTCAAAATACTTTTTAAGTAAAAAGTAATATTTATCTTTCACGTAAGAGTTTTTGTATCCCTGTTTTTTCTTTAACTTTTAAAGTATCATGGGCTATTACCATGGGTTGTTTTCTAAAACCTCCTGTAAAAAGTAATATTTATATTTCACGTAACAGCTTTTGTATCCCTGTTTTTTCTTTAACTTTTAAAATACCATGGGTTGTTTTTAAAACCACGGCTTCTCCACGTAAAAGGTTTTAAATATACTTGGTATGAGATTTTGCATCCGTTTTGTTTTTTCTTTTACTTTTTTCTTTCTTCTTCTTGTTTTTTTATTTTATTTATATATATATTTTTTTTGGTTAATTTTTTTTTTATGGCCAAAGGCCTAGAAAAATGGAGAAAAGGAGAAACTCCCAAATTCTGAGCAAAATGCTTCAATTGTACGACAACAAGGTTGACGAATTTCGATAGCCAAGGACCTGGATCGGAGAACAAGCTCTATGCACCGGTTAAGCAACCTAGAAGACCGAACTGCTCTGATACCAAATGAAGCAAACAAAGTTCCTTCTACAAATTAATTACTCCAAAAGAATTGGAATATCAAGATATCCATAAGGATATAAATATTATATATTTAAAATGAATAAGAATGAGAATGATTGTATTACAACTGAGAACGAGAGGCTTGCTTATATACCAAGCGTCTCTTCATGAAGAGTCATGTCTCAATTAGGCATGCCTCTTCAACCTAATTACTACTTAACTAATAATTATTTATGCTTATTATCATTTATATTATTTTACATTATTTATATATATTTTATTCGTTACGGAGAGGTTTTGATGTTGAGATCTCCTTAGTCTTGAAGCAAGTTCTAGTTTGCTTTCCATGTTGGCATGGATCACACACAACTTGATCTGGCTTAACAATTTTTGGAATGTCCCTTATTGCATTTGTTTTGTCTATATTGACCAAGTTATCAAAGCTTAGATGCCCCAATTGTTTGTGCCACAACCAGTTTTCATATGCTCGACTTATACAGCATCTATCTTGAATTTTACTCAGGATATATACGTTGTCAGGTGCTCTAACTCCTTTTGCCACAAGTTTTCCAAAGGAGGAATTCCTTATCTCACAATTTTTAGAACTGAAGACAACATTATGTCCTTGGTCACAAATCTGGCTGACACTTAAAAGATTGTGTTTGAGTCCATCCACCAGTAATGCATTTTGAGCTTTTCCTTTTCCATTAACAAGTGCAACAGTCCCTTTTCCCGCAATTTTAGCAGATCCACTTCCAAAAGATACATTTCCATCCTTTTTATTTAATGTGATAAACTTCTTTTGGTCACCTGTCATGTGTCTTGAGCACCCACTGTCCACAAACCATTGGTTTTCATCACTATGTGCACATAAAGCTAGACCACATTTAGAAGTAGTTTCTTCGCTTTTGGATGGACAATTTTGTGTATCATGGCCATAGTCATTGCATTTTGAGCAAACAGGATCATACTTAACCAAAGGATCAAATGAATTGTAAGTCTTGATCTATCCCTATGTTTTTAGGCTACGTGGCTTGCTTTGATAATCAATCTTATATCTTGAATCATTGTCCTTATTAGCTTTGCAATGCCTAGCTTGATGACCAAAGTTTTTACAATGAAAGCAATGACCAAGAAAGATTGTTTGATACCTGTTAAGATAGCCTTGACTTGATGTCATATTCTTCCTTGGAGGTAGCCTTCCTTCATTTCTTGGACTGTTAAAGGTGGACCTTTGCTCCTGGTGGGATGGCTTCTCTTCTTTTGGATGATTGTTCAGGATGTCAGCATAACTTTCTCGAGTTTTTCCACTTTCCTTTGTACTAGATGATTCCCCTTTGAAGCCAATTCCAGACTTGTCATGTTGAGGTCTTTGTGTATTAAGAATGTTATCAAGAGTTTTAGAGCTTTCCCAACTCCTTTTAACTTGATCCAATTCTTTTCTTAGGGAAACAACTTCAGCTTTTCGTTTTCCTCAAATTTCTTCTTTTTCTTTTAGTTTATTGTTCAAGAACTCCTCCTTCCTTTTTGCTTCCTTGTTTTCGACTTTGAGAGAAATGACCTTCATTAGGAATTTCTCATTTTCTTCAAAACCTCCCGAGATCATACATGTTGACTTATGTGGACCAACTAGAACTCCAACTCTACAAGGTGAAAGGTACTTTGCTCTATTTGTTGATGACTATACTAGAATGATGTGGGTATACTGTATAAAGTTTAAATCTGAAGCATTTGAGTGTTTTAAGAATTTCAAAGCCCTTGTGGAAAATGAAAAAGAATAAAAAATCAAGTGTCTTAGAATAGATAGAGGAGGAGAATTTACTTCCAAGGAATTCAATGATTTATGTAATCTACATGGAATCAAAAGAGAACTTTCTGTAGCTAGAAATCCTAAACAAAATGGAGTAGTGGAAAGAAGAAACAGAACCTTGCAAGAAATGGCAAGAACAATGTTACTAGCAGTTCATTTACAAGCTAAGAAGCAGTGTGTGCAACAGTGTATACTTTGAATAGAGTCCAGTTAAGACCAAATAATGACAAAACTCCATATGAATTATGGAAAGGAAGACCTGCTTCGGTAAAATATTTCAGAATTTTTGGAAGTAAGTGTTTTATGAAGATCAATGTTGACTCACCAGGCAAGTTTGATTCTCAGGTTGATGAAGGAATATTTCTTGGATATTCTACAAGGAGCAAGGCATACAAATGCTACAATAATCGACTATGAAAGATAGTTGACAGCATTGATGTAAAGATTGATGAGGGACACCCAGAGAAAGAAATTGAAATATATGGAGAAGATTCTTTCCTTGAAGATTTCAAAGAAGATACAACAAAAGAAGAAAAAGATCAAGAACATCAAAAGGAACCATCTAAGACTCTAGCAAAAGTAAAGTATGTTCAAAAGCACCATCCGGAAGAACATATTATCGGGAATACAAATGATGGAGTACAAACTCGAAGAAGGATGACTAATACACCAAGGAAAGAAGATGTTGCCTCACTATCTATGATAGAACTAGAAAACTTTCCTCAAGTGAGTAAGGATCCTGAATCGGTAAAAGCAATAGAAGAAGAAATGTCTCAAATTGAAAAGAATGAAACATGGGATCTTGTACCTCGTCCAAAAGATAAAAATATAATTGGAACCAAGTGGGTGTTCAAAAACAAAATTAATGAAGATGGACAAATCATCAGAAATAAGGCAAGGCTTGTTTGTAAAGGTTATTCAGAAATAGAAGGAATTGACTTTGAAGAAACCTTTGCACCTATAGCTCGTATGGAGGCTATAAGAATGTTTTTAGCATTTTCTTGTTCAAAAGGATTCAAAGTTTATCAAATGGACGTGAAATCTGCATTCCTAAATGGTGATCTAAAAGAAGTTTACATGGAGCAACCGGAAGGGTTCGACCTGGTAGAAGGAAAAGACTTCATATGTAAGTGGAAAAAGGCACTATATGGATTAAAACAAGCTCCTCGGGGTTGGTACGCAAGACTGGACCATTATCTACAACAACAAGGCTTCAAAAAGGGTGTGACAGGAAGAAATCTCTACATGAAGATGGACGAAGATAAACTACTAGTCACTCTTGTATATGTTGATGATCTGATTTTTGCCAGCAATGATGATTAGATGAGCCATGAATTTGCTCAAAATATGTCGAAAGTGTTCGAAATGTCAAGGATTGGTGAGCTGCCCTACTTCCATGGACTAAAAGTAACTCAAACTACAATAGGTATGTTCATATCTAAAGCAAAATACCTTAAAGACTTGCTTGAAAGATATGGGATGGAAGAATGTGCACCTTGAGCACACTAATGACTACAGATTGTAAATTGAGCAAAGATGATGAATCTCCCTTTGTAGATGCAACTCTTTACAGGTCCATAATTGGAGGTCTCCTATACTTAACTGCTACAAGACCTGACATTATGCAAGTAATAGGAATGGCGGGAAGATTTCGATTAACTCCTAAGCAATCTCATTTGTTGGCTGTAAAAAGAATCCTCATATACTTGAAAGTTACTTCTGATTTTGGTCTATGGTATCCCAAAAGCACTACTCTTACTGTGACAGCCTACACCGATGTTGATTGGGTTGGAAGCATAGATGATTGAAAAAGTACCAGCGGAAATGCATTCTTCATGGGAAATTGCCTAGTATCTTTGGCTCAACAAAAAGCAATCTTCTATATCTCTCTCCACAGTTGAAGCTGAATATATAGTTGTTGCAGATTGTTGAACACAAATATTGTGCATGAAGGAAGCATTGAAAGATGTCAACATAGAGACTAATCAACCAATCACCATTCACTGTGACAATACAAGTGCCATTAGTCTTTCAGAGAATCTGGTAATGCACTCAAAGACCAAACATATTCCAATCAAATACCAATTTATTCGTGAGCAAGTTTCTGAACAGAATATCAAGTTGGAATATGTAAATACAAAGGAGAAGATTGCAGATATCTTCACAAAACCCCTACCACGAGAAGCATTTGAACATCTTTGCCAGAAGATGGGGGTCATTTCTCTTGCATCACATTAAGAGAACACATTGACTAGAGTAGAAGCGCCATGACAAGGGGAGCAACTTGATAGGGGGAGTACTTCGGCACCCCATTTTCCATTGATGCCAAAGGGGGAGAGATTACAGCAAGGAGAGGATCCAGGAAAAGGAGATTACAACAAGGAAAGGATCCATGAAAAGAAGTATATTGCCATCAATGACAAAGGGGGAGATTGTTGAGATATCAGTGTTGTCATTGATGGCCATAAGGATTGAATACAGACAAAATAGATGCAGTGGACCCAAGGAGGAAAGATATCGAAAGCCATCAGAAGAAAAAGAGAAAGAAGAAGAAGCCATCAGAAGCCATCGGGAATCAAAGAGTAGCCATCAAAAATCACAGGAACGAGAAGCCACAGGAAAGCCAAGCCAAGAAGCGATACAAGGAAGAAAACAGTGATATCGACGAAATATCCAATTAAGAACCAAATCATATCATATCAGTGGTATATAATATCAGTGTTTTTATTAATGTATCACCGCCCAAAACCTCCGATGTGCGATATAAGGTGCACACCCAACACGATTATATAACAATTAAATTGTGAAATCGCATCCGCCACTTGTCACAATCTTTGAAATGTGACCTCCAATTAGAACCTCTGATAAGACCAAAGCTCTGATTGTGATATAGGGTGCGGACCCGATCACTCAAATACAACAAGCTCTAATATAATATCGTGTTCGTCACATCGAAAGTTACATATCGCAAGTTTTGAAGGAATGACATCATAAAACCTCCGATTGTGATTTGGTTATGGACCCGACATTTTATCAAAATGGATTTAATATCATGTCGCATCCGTCAATGGTCAATGCTTGATGTGGACCCGATTGAAAGTATCAATAGGAGCTTATTGGAATATCACATCCATCGGAAGTAGGGGCATCGGCAATGTTAAATCAGAAGATAGAATATGTGCACATTTTGAAAACCTCCAATATCCACGAGGTTGTGATTGCGGGGGTAAGGTGATGATGTGGCAGGTGGGACCACCCGTTATCCAGTATAATATGGCTTTAGCTATGTTGCTATGTGGTTTCGTTAGTAACAAGACTGTTATATTTGCGTAATAACAAAAAGGCCCCTTCGATATATTTTTTAATGAGCCACCTCATGCACAAGTTGGTTTCTCCTCCAATGAACGTGTCATTTTTGTTTATTGGCGAAACTCATATATATACAAGTTAAACACTTCATTTCAAGGGTGAGTCTTGGGCATCATTATAGAGAAGAAGAGACAATTCACAACTCATGAGCTTAAAAAGGAGGACAGAAGACGAAAAGGCCAAGAAAGATCATTGAATATCTGAAACAGATCAAATCGTAAAAGCTCAGACCTGTGAGACATTTTTCCAGTTTGGGCAAAGTCTTGTCCTGTGGACAAGCAAATTCGAAAGGATCGGACCAGATAAAGTGAGCATCTGTGAGTAACTCAGAGTTACAGTGAATGTGTGAAGGAGAAGATCTTTTGTAGCTTGGCAGAAGTGTAGACTGTGACTTGAAGAGCAGTCCTATAGAGGAGCTCGGTGCAAGAACTAGTGCATTAAGGTGTGAAGGAAGCCTCAAATCGTTAGTAAGGGAAGGTACTGCATCATGAGGAGATGGATCTGGTTGCACTGCAATGAAGCAAACAGACATGTGAAGAGTAGAACAAAGTTGTGAATAATCTATCTTGAGAAATCTGAGGGGTTGGTGCCCAAGGGATTCAAGCCTCTAAAACAAAAAAAATAATAGGGTTGGAACCCTAGAGGTTGGAGAATCTTAACTGGTTAATTTAACAATTGAAAGGAAATATTGATTCACCCCCCTCTCAATATTTCCAACGCATTTGACACATTTTTTGTACATTCAACAATTCTTATATACAATTAATACTTGTCCAATGATGGATACTTGCATATTTCAGTTCTTTTGAATTATTCCGCTGCATATACGAACTTTGTTCGTTACAGATATTTGTCCTCCAAATTGCCAAGTCAGCCCTCCTAGAAGACAAGTCGGCTCAACTCTATGAGGCACCCTTTCAGACGTGGGTGTAATAGCCCCGGGTTAAATTTCCATGTAAATAAACAATGTATGGATATTATAAAAGCAAAAATCAAATCAAGGTCATGGGACATGTATTCCGAGCTGAATGAGAGGAAAAACATTACATTGGGATCCAATTGTGGTTAATCATTTATTGGCTATGTTAATTGGCATTGGAAACAGGGAAAAGGCAATAAATGGCAAACTAATTATTATTGGCTAGCAAGGACATGTAGCAAAGTGCAAAAGAAATAAAAGAAAATGAAAGAAATTCCACTTCAACAAGTGGGAAAAATGAAGAAACAAGCAAGGCCAGCAAGTAGTGGAACAGGAGATCGAGTAGCAGCCCAAGAAGAAGACTTGAACAGCAGCTAGCAAGGGAAAGAAAGAACAAAGGAAAAAGGGGCCAACAGGAAGATTTTTGTAGGTAACAATGTGAATGTTGATTATCTTGTTGGGTCTTTGTTGCATGGTTCATGCATTGTCATTTTGTTGTCATTGACATGGGATTTGCCTAGATTGACAGTGTGTACAGCGTTGCCTATGCCATTTCCTAGATAGCCATGATGTTGTGGGCTCCTTGTTTGGTTGAGCTTTGGATGCCAATAGATTTTGGATCCTAGTTGAGGTGGTTTCAGGAAAATCCCAAGGGTTGAGGGTGGAGATAGTTTTCTCCGGGTGAACCCTTGACAGTTGGGTGAAGACAGGAAAATTCCTCTAGGTATGGTGAAGAAATTTTGTGGCATCCAAGCTTGTATTGGTTTGGTCGATTTTGGACCAGTTTAGGTGAATGTGGCTTGATGGTGGAGGTGGTTTTCCTCTAGATTCCCTGTTTGGTTATGTTTTGTTTTATCCCATGTAATCCCAAATTCAAATTTGGAATATAGCACGGGATTGATTGGTTGAAAGAAAGATTTCGTTCAACCCAATCTATGGTCGAGAGGCACGTGGAAGTCCCTGACTTGCTTGGCACTATGCATATGTTAATATGTGTTATTCTTTAATGAAGATCAATCAGCACAAGTTTTGATTTGGTGTGTTGAATATGTGACTGGTTTGTCATGGCTTCATTCAGGTTAAATGTTTGTTACATGCATGGTATATTTCTTATTATATGAGGTGCTCATGTTTGGATTTGTTTCATGGTTTGACAGGCTCTTGGATAATTTGTATGGAATCTGGATGCATGTGCTAATCTACGATTTATTACAGCTAGTATGAGAGGGAAGCAAGCCTTCTTGATGAACATCTGATGACATTAATGAAGCAGTGAACATGTTGAAGATGTAAATAGTGTTAGACTTCATAATTGTAAATGAGTCATGACGTAGTCATTGATGTACTTGTCAAAAGAAAATGAACAGAAAATTGTATTTTGTAAAAGAAAATTATTTATGTAAATGGGTTTCTTGCCCATTGGTTTATTGTCCTAGGTCAAAGCACCCATTGTGTGCTCTAGGGTCTTGTGCAAAGTCAAAGAGTCAATAGTCATGATGTAAAGTCCCTTGGAGGGCTCTTGTATTAAAAGAAAGAAAAATATTTTATGTAAAAGTTAAGTCTAGAAGCCTCCAAAGTGACAAGTCAGCCAGCTCCTCAAGTCGGCCTAGAAGAGGCCTAATGTTCCCCTCAAGATGCCTATAAAAAGAGAGAACTCGTCCTCATTTGTACACACATCAAGCAAGCGAATTTTCTGATCTGATCTAATCTAAGGAGGAGCGAAATTTCTTGTAGAGGCAACAACAACAGGAGGAACGAAATTCTATTTTGGGCATACTTTCTAGCTCACACATGCAAGTTGTTGGAGGAAACTAGGGTTTCCTCAGATTTGTTTTTGCAGATATTTTGTTGAAGGGTTTGGCTGGCTTATCCTTTGGTTGGTCTTGGGTCAAGGTCTTGGAAGTCTTCGCTGAATTGATTCTATAAGGAAAAGCTTCTGGGTTTTCCCTTTGTGGAGTTTTTCCCTGGCTTGGAGCCTATTTATGGTGTCTTCTTGTTTGCATTTTGATCTTCTTATTGGCATTTGTCTTGTTGATGAACAGAACAAAATTATAATAATGATGTTGTTGTAAACTAGCGAAAAGCATACATTGTTACCAGTAGACAGACTTCAAGCAATTATACAATAAGCATATAAAGATACGAAAAGTACAGTAATGCAGAGATAGCCAAGACGCCCAAATATATTCTTTATTATGTATCGAGCCAGCTTTTTACATTGTTATGTAGATAAATATATATAGACTGATAGGATAGTTATGCAGGTCTAACTGTCTGACTAACCGTACTACTTAATCTGCCATTAGTTAACCTTACATCACATTTCAAATTGTCGACTTTACTAGGGCTAGTCGGCTAGGCCAACTAGCCCTTTTCCATTAGACTAGTTGGTCAAACCGACTAGCTTCTCCAACAAATGCCCTAATCTAAATCACAAGAAATTGTCAAGGATTAAGAGAAATCAATTTAATAATTACCCTAACAACTATGCCCTAGATTTCTCAACAAAGCAAACTATGAATCCAAACCTACAAACACCATGATCACAACATGTTTGTAAAAATGAATAACTTGTACCAGGCAAGATTGAGCAAGATCGGAGCTTAGAAACAGAGGATGAAGACTCGAGAACCTTGTTGACAGAATTCTGTGTAGTTGGCTTGAAGGTTGGCCTTAAGTTTTTGGGAGAAAGTCCCTGATCGCACTGTCAGAATGAGGAAATCTTGGCCATAACCGCACTAAGGATGGGTTGTGCGTGCGGCTAGAAGCCTCTGGCCGCACTGACAGACCTGCATGCATGTAGATGGAACTTAAATTAGGTAAAGAAATGGTCTAAGCTCAAGGAGAATGATTACCAGAAAAAGACACTCTGATGGTTGTGTGATCATGTTTCTTGAAGTGTTTGCAGTAAGTTCTAAACAAGTGGACCCCATTTCCATAACTGCATCTTGGAAGTTGGGTCATGCATAGTAAATCCCAACTCATGTTTACCCTATTAAGCAGGTAAAAGTGGGTAAATGTGAGGTGAGGTGGTTACAGTGGGAATCAACTTTATATATGCCAGCGTGCTCATCCATTTAGGCAAGAAATTCGGTGGACTTTTGTAATGGAATTCAATCATCTGCAATAGAAGAAATTCAGAATAATTTCAGTGATCGGGACAAATTGTTGAAGATGCATTTCTCAATGACATTCAAATTGTGGAACTGGAATGTCTCTGAGAGTTTCAAACTGTGGAACTCAGCCCCCTCTATGGTATAGTTTTGCGACGAAATTCAGCCCTTCTATGTAGCATCTCGATAACAGTATACAAGCTCATGTAGTGACCTGTGTGGACAGACCTATGGACAATATCTATGACTGAAGATAGATGTAGCAATTTTCATTATGTTTGGATGGAGGGTTGGTTTGGCATTTGGTAACATTGATTTTGACCTGGATTTCTCTTGACTCTATAAGGAAAGGATTGATGGGTATTCCCCCTTGGTGGGGCTTTTCCCTAGCTTGGAGCCTAATCTTTGGTGTCATGTGTCTCTTGTTTTATTTTTCTGCATTCTAATGGTAATTGCTTCATGAAGAAGAAGATTAATAAACTAAGAAGAATCATAATAATGCTCACAAGTAATCATCATGTTAAGGAATTTACTTTTATATTGGAATTCCAACAGAAATTATACTTCCAAAACCGTCTTTAGATCTGTCATAGACAAGCGAATACATACCTTTAATATTGCCTCAAGAGGGCCAAGATATACCACAAAATTTTGGTTTGTTTTGCCTTAGAGATGACCGAAATAGAGCTCAAAAGAACCTTGGATTCAACCTAGCGAGTAACCATAAGAATGCAAAATCATTTCAACCCAATAACCCCTACCTTGAATGTTGCCTCAGACCACAACCAAAGCTTGAACAAAGGTCCAAACGCATGACACGGAGGGGGTTGAGATTTTGTATCAGGGAGGCCCAAAATAGCCACAAGAAACTTGCCTCAGGAAGGCCCAAAATAGCCTCATGAAACTTGCCTCAAAAGGTTCAAAAGAGCCTCACGAAGCCCTACAACAGGGTCAAAAAGTGACATAGAGAGGCTTAGACAGGTGCAAAACTGCCACAGAGGTCTGTCACAAAGATTTGCCAATTTGGGCCTCAATATAGGGCCAAAATACTTCAATGAAGGCCTCAAACTCAGCATTTCATCTTGGACTAGACTATGCACCAACTTGACCAGGGGCCTAAAGATATCCATGTGGATCTTGGTGACGAGGCCAAGTATGCAAACGAGGGCACTGATAGTATCAAGCTCCAGATAGACTTAGGAAGCATCATGGAGGTGAACAAGGTGTTATGTGTACTGGGATTGGAGAAAAATCTCCATTCAATTTTGGCCATGGAAGACAGAGGACTAGAGGTTAGCTTTATAGGAGGTGAAGTGGTTGTTGGGCCAATGGGGACTAATTTCAGCAAGAAGTGGATGATCGATAGGATGGAGAGAGATCTCTATTCATTGAGAGGACAGCTAGTGAAGGCTCTCATCCATGAGAGTGACAACCAAAGCGAGATTTGGCATAGGAGGATGAGACACCTACACTACAGAGCTCTTACGATGGTGTAGAGAATGGTTACTAGTTTTCCAGAGATCTAGGTGGAGAGAGATGGAGTGTGTAAAGGAAGTACACTTGGCAAGTAGGCCAGGAATGTGTATCCTCACAGTGAGACCAGGTTTAAGGGTGTGCTAGACTTGGTGCATTATGATATTTGTGGTCCTATGTTTGTGACGTCGATCATAGGGTCCATATATTTTGCAACGTACATAGATGATTATTCTAGGAAGACTTCGATCTACTTCCTAAAGACCAAGGATGAGGTCTTCAATCGATTTCAGAAGTTCAAGGCTCTTGTGGAGAATCAGACAAAAAGGAAGATTAAGGTGCTAAGATTAGGTAAGGGGGCGAGTACACCTCCAACGCGTTCATGGAATTTTGCAAGTGGGCAGGAATAAAGGAGATCAAAGTACCCTCCAACCCTTAGCAAAATGGGGTCATCGAGAGGAAAAGAAGGACCGTCATGGAGGTAGCGAGGGAAATGATATATGATCGGGAGTTGCTTATGTTTCTGTGGGCGGAGGCCTGCTATACAGCTATGTACACGTAGAACAAGAGTCCTCACAGGGTGTCAAAGGACGTGATTCCTGAGGAGCTATTTACGAGATTGAAACCGGATGTGTCATTTGGGCATATTCAATAGTCTAGTTTATGCCCATGTGCCTAGTTTATGAGAAAAGGACTAAGTTGGTGCCCTTATCTGAGAGGGGCATGTTTGTTGGCTACAGTGAGGTCTTGATAGCCTATCAAGTCTACATTCTGGGATGGAGAAAGGTGATATTGGGTCGGCAAGTTAGATTTGATGAGGATAGGACCCTTAGGAGATCTCATGAAGGAGAGCCAGCAGTGGTGGAGGAGAAGGAACAAGAGGTTCCTAAGGTTGAGCAAGGACACAGCTAGTAGATTCGGAGGATGAGTTAGATATTCCTTCAAGTTCTACCAAGACGAGGCCAAGATGGGCTAAACATACATTGAGGGAGGTTGAGGACCATGTGCAAGCTCCTAGCAGCACTTTCAGGCAAACTAGACCACCGACCAAATATTCTAGTTATTTGGCACTATTGAGCAGCATCTACAAGTCTGAGCCATCCACTTTTGAGGAGCCTATAGGAGAGTAGGTCTGGAGGGATTCCATGATAGAGGAGTATAGCTCCATCATGAGCAATGATGTTTGGGATATATAGTGTTGAGACTAGAAGGGAGGTTTGTGGTCACTTCTCGAAGGATCTACAAGATCAAACACGTAACAAATGGCAGTATCGAGAAGTATAAAGTGAGGTTTGTGGTGAGGGGGTTCTCTCAAGTGAAGGGAGTGGATTATGAGGAGACATTGGCACCCGTCGCCAAATATCCATCTATTAGAGCAATTATGTCCATTGTTTCAGAGATGGGGTGGAGGATACATCACATGGATGTGAAGACTGCTTTCCTCAATGGATTGATTGAGGAGGAGGGGTATATTGAGCAGCCTCAAGGTTTTGATGTGCATGAGAGAGATTGCCATGTATGTAGGTTGAGGAAGCCCCTTTACAAGTTGAACCAGACTCTGCACACAGGGTATGCCAAGATTTATGGATATCTTCTTGGTTTGGGCTTCACCACGAGTGAAGTGGATCCTAACTTGTACTTTGTGCTCGTTGTGGGTGAACTGCTCATCTTGGTATTGTATGTCGGCGATCTCTTCTTGACAAAATCAGAGAAGCTCATAGGGATGTGCAAGGAGGAACTTGCTTCGAAATTCGACATGAAGGACATTGGCTTGATGCATTACTTTTTGGGATTGGAGTTGTGGCAACAACCACGAGAGATTTTCCTTGGGAAAGGAAAGTATGCAGTGGAGATCTTGAGGAGATTCAATCTCAATACCTAAAAACAATCTTTAATTTATTACAATCTCTTTGAGGACACAAATCCTCTATAAGCACCAATTTACAAAAATTGTAGGTTCCAACCTCTCAAGAAGATGAGGACGTCAATCCTCAGTAAGCACCAACTTACAGTAATTGCAAACTCCAACCCGAACTCACCCTTTAATAGTAAATACAACACTTGGACTTCAAATTAAACTTGAACTTGGCCTTCAAGATACCAAGACTTGGCCTTCAAACCAAGCCTAAACTAGTTCATCAAATAACAAAACTCAGCCACGAAACTCGACCTTCAAACAACAGACCTTGTCCCCTCAAACTCGGCCTTCAAATAGCAGCACCCAACCTTGAAACTCGACCTTCATAGGGACAGAACTCGGCCCTCAAATCAAAACTACAACTTGGCCTTAAGACAGGCCTAAAACTCAGCCTTTAAAAGGATAGAATTCAACCCTCAAGATAGGCTTGAAGCTTGGCCTTCTCCTCACCAGAACTTGTCCTGCTTGACCTTCAAAGTCACCTATACTCGACCTTCAAAGATACCTGCACTCAACCCTGAAAAACAGACCTCAAACAAGCCAGAACCCTTCCCAAGAACAATGCCAAAAACCCTTCAAAATATATGACAGTACACTTCCACAGAAAGTTGCTTCAACTCAGCCTCTCTTCACTTCTTCTTGGTTCACGAGGTATGAACTTCGGACCTACTCCTTCACTCTCCTAAACACAAAATTGAATGCTTAATTCAAAGTGGTTAGAAATTCTCCTTCTCACGCCTATTTATAGTGCATTTGGATGTTAGGTTAGGGTTGACTTGTCCATTGGTTGGGCCAATTAGTGCTTGTAAAAAACATAATATATATTAAATCATAATTAATTATTAAAGGGACATGTCCCAAAGGTCATGGCAATTCGTGAAGGGGCACCTTGCCTAATATATAAGGCAAGGCCCGCATTATAATATTCAATCAATAATATTCTATCATCTTATCAATTATATTATTTACAATACATTTGTGTATTTTACATTTTAAGTAGAAATAGTTGCAGTGTTTGTTAATATAGTGGTATTAAAGCCATTCAACCCTCAGCCAAAATCGTTGCACAATCCGTCCCACTATGTTCTTATGTCCCCAACCATGGACACATTTCAAGGAATTAAGTAAGATTCTAGAATCTATTAATTTTTGGTATGTTCTATGCTTAAGAGCAATTTACGTCAATTTCTTTTAATAGCCCAATATCAATATCCAGTTTAGCAATCATATCAGCATGATAGCAAAATGCAGATAGAACATAAATATAAACAGTAGAAGATAAACCAAGACAAGAGGACCCAAGATGTGGCACCAGCCAGGGAGAAACCCCAATGTGGGGAAACCCTTGATCAATTCTTCTTATATTCTTCAATAGTTCAGCAGAGAGAGATAGTACAAATTTACAAATCTGTTAATTTATGACAACAGCAATAAAGCCCTAACCAGAAAATTCAACACTAGTCAAACAGGGCAGAATTCTTCCTTCAAGCAGCTCGGTTAATCCTAGTCCAATTCGCCCTCCAACAGCAAACCCGAACAGCCCTGAAAAGTCCAGTCTATGTTGGTCAACGAAAGTCAAACTACAGCCAGCAACTACGGTAGTCAACACTGGTCAAACCAAAGGTCATATCACCTCAGTTTCCATGCCCAAAACTGCGGCCTACCAAGGAGAAGCAGCCACACCCAAAGCACAATCAAAGGGAGGTCAACATTAGTCAACGCAGCCCAAAACAGTCTCCCTGCATCTCAATCAAAACTGGTCAACACAGTCAAACAGAAAAGTCCTCCTTCCTTCGCACGTGTGAGAGAAAGCTGTCAAATTTGCGTACCCAATTAAGTGAGGAGAGAGAGATGAGTGAAGATGAGATTATGGAATAATGACTTGAGGTCTCCTCCTTTTATATGCAACGCTGAGGATGAACTGGGGGTAAAGATGCTTGTTTTGATTGCTAGCCGACCTTGACAATTTGTCAATAATACAAATAAATTCATATCTTCATTTTTACATGTCGGAATCGGATGATCTTTAGATCAATCCTACACCTCTCAGAGAGAGGAATCCAAGAAAAATATCAGCTGTCATAAATAAGGTGACCCATATTGAGTTTGACCCTAGTTTCCAATTTTAACACTCCCTCTCAACTAGGGAGAACTCCATCTACTAATCCATCTGCCAGTCGGTACTATCTCTGCCATCAATGCACCGCCCTGCACTGCTCTGCTCTGCTAAACTATGAAGAAGAAGAAGTGATCGAGAATGTATCATACCATTCTCTACTGACTCGAAGTCAGTCCCAGATAAAAGAGAATGTCTCATACCACTCTTACTGACCCGAAGTCGGTTCCAATCAAAAGAGAGTGTGTCATACCACTCTTATTGACCAGAAGTCAGTTCCAATTGATCCCATATCAATATCATCCTAGCATAGGGAGTATGGTAGTACACGATGCATCCATCGATAGTACTATGGTCCCTATCCCCATTTCCCTACTCATTGGCCAGATGAGAGGTACTTCCCATGAGTCATACACTGCATGGGTAGGATGTCTCAGCAGGAGAAGGATGAACCACTCATCCTGCCTACATGTCGCCACGAGGTATCGCAGGGGAAGGCTGAACCACTCACCCTATACACAGCAAACCACTAAGGGAAGGCTGAACCACTCACCCTATGGTTGCTCAACGCTCCAAGAAGTACCCCAAGCCCCCCGGAGCTCCTAAAGCTCAATGTCCATATTATACAGGACCCTCATAAGAGGGTCTCTCCATGACTCCTAGTCGTTCTTGGAAAGTCAAGAATTTGAGCTTTCCCAATGGCTTTGTCAGAATGTCAGTGACCTGCTCATCAATCCCAATGTGATGGAGCCTTATCGCTCCTCGTTGTACCATATCCTAGACAAAGTGGTACCTGATATCTATGTTCTTGGAGCGATCATGAAATACAGGATCCTCTGATAATTGGATCCCACTTTGGTTGTCGCAAAGGATCACGGTGGTATCCAGCACATGTCCAAACAGCTCACTGAAGAGCTTCCTCAACCAGACAGCTTCACAGGAGGCCATACTCGCAGCTATGTATTCGACCTCAACTGTGCTCAAGGAAACTGACTTCTGCTTCCTGTTCATCCAAGATATCAAAGCAGAACCCAAAGAGAAGCAGCACCCAGAAGTGCTCTTGACCTTTCCCAGTGGCTTTGTCAGAATGTCAGTGACTTGCTCATCAATCCCAATGTGATGGAGCCTTATTGCTCCTCATTGTACCATATCCCGGATAAAGTGGTACTTGATATCTATGTTCTTGGAGCGATCATGAAATACAGGATTCTCTGATAATCGGATCCCACTCTAGTTGTCACGAAGGATCACAGTGGTATCTAGCACATGCCCAAACAGCTCAGTGAAGAGCTTCTTCAACCAGACAACTTCACAGGAGGCCATACTCGCAGCTATGTATTCGGCCTCAGCAATGCTCAAGGCAACCGACTTCTGCTTCCTGTTCATCTAAGATATCAAAGCAAAACCCAAAGAGAAGCAGCACCCAGAAGTGCTCTTGCGATCCACCACACTGCCAGCCCAATCAGTGTTAGAATAACCATGCAGCCTCACACATCTCCAACAGTGTATCTCAGTCCATGAGTGATTTTGCCCCAAAGATATCTCAGAAGATTCTTGGCACCAATCCAATGTATGTGATCAAGCTCAACCATATATTGGCTCAACGTATTAATTGCAAAACATATACCCGGAGGGGAGTTCACCAAGAACATCAGTGCTCCTATGAGTTGACGATACTCAGAAGCATTTCCTAATACAGGTCCGGCAGCACTACCACATAACTTCTTTAAGTTAAGTTCTATCGGGGTAGTCACAGGCTTGTAGTCCACCATCCCAAATCTTTCCAATATCTTCACAACATATTTTCCTTGAGATAGGAAAATTTCTCCTGGCTTTTGCCAGACCTCCAACCCTAGGAAGTAGTGCATCACTCCTAGGTCCCTCATCTCCAATTCGGAAGCCAACTCCCTCTTACATTTGTGAATGAGAGGGCCTGCACCTGTCAGAAAAAGGTCATCCACATAAAGTACCAGTATGAGAGGCTTATCATCTTCAACCTTAAAGTAAAGGTTCAGATCAGCTTCACTTCTAGTGAATCTCAACGTCATCGAATAGTTATCAATCCTCTCATACCAAGCCCAGGGTGCTTGCTTCAAGCCATAGAGAGCCTTCTTCAACCTGCATACATGAGATTCTCGGTCATGAACCTCAAACCCCTTGGGTTATTCCACATAGACTTCCTCTTTGATCGAACCATGCAAGAAAGCAGTCTTGACATCCATCTGACGTAGGTTCCATCCTTGCGAGGCAGCAAGGGCTATGATCGAGCGGATGGTGATGTATCGAGAAACAGGTACAAATATCTCATCATAATCTACACCTGCCTTTTGAGAGAAGCATCGGGCAACAAAGCGAGCCTTTAACTTTTCTGCACTTCCATCAATGCCATGCTTGATTTTGTAGAGCCACTTCGAGGTGACGACCGATTTGTCCTGGGATCTAGGGACCACATCCCAGACATCATTCTTCATAATAGACTCGTACTCTTCATTCACAGCATTCTTCCATACTTGTTGCTTCACGGCTTCTTCAAATGATGAAGGTTCATTTTGAATGATAGTGCTCATGGCGGTCAAGTATGCTTGATACCTGTTCGGCTTCTTGCTCTCACAGAAAGTCCCCCTCAGTGCAATATGTCTCTCGACATCTTCGAGCGTCTCCCTAAGCCATGAGGGTCCTCTTGGAGGAAGAGGGCTCTTGGGGAGGAGGATCAATAGGATCCATAGATTCATCAACATCCGGCATCGTCTCGTCCTCGTTTTCACCCTGTCTTCCGGTGTCAGCTTCTTTGTCCTTCCTTGGGATAGGAAGGTTGTTGATCTTGCTGAGAGCCATATCTTCGTCCAAGGTGACATCATGACTAATCTCAACTTCCCTTTGACTAGCCACATAAATTCTAGACCCCTTATAATTTTCGCTATAGCCCACAAAGATTCCTTTGTTCCCAGATGCACCCAATTTGCTTATTTTCTCTTTCAGAACATGAAAACATACGGGACTTCCAAAAATTCTAAAGTGAGAGACATCGGGTTTCTTACTAATGAACATTTCTTCGAGAGTCTTCGAGTCCAATGCTTGATGAGGGCATTGGTTTTCAACATATACAGCAGTATTCGCAGCGTCAGCCCATAGAAACTTCGGAAGCCCTTGATCATGAAGCATGGCACGAACAACTTCCGTAATAGTACGATTCTTCCTTTTAGCCACACCATTCTACTCGAGAGTGTATGGTGTTGTGGTCTCCCTCTTAATGCCAGCTTCTCTGCAATAGTCATGGAATTCATTTGATTCGTACTCAATCCCATTATCAGTCCTCAATATCTTGATTCTCTTCTCGGATTGGTTTTCAATCATGGCTTTGAAATGACGAAACCAGGTGAACACTTCATCCTTCTTTTTCAAGAAGTAGATCCAATTCTTGTGAGAATAGTCATCCGTAAAAGTGAGATAATATAAGTATCCTCCCAAAGAGTTTATGGGCATCATACCAGATATGTCGGAGTGGATCAACTGCAATATATCAGTGGTCTTGCTATTACTTGAGGGGAATGGTCCCCTTGTAAGTTTTCCTTCGGCACATCCCGAACATATACCTTCATGCTTTACTTTGAACTCAGGTATACCTGTCTCACATCGGGAAGAACCTTATAATGAAGATGGGAAAACCTCATGTGCCATAGTTCAAATTGTAGAGATGTGTCGCAAGACATGGCTCCTAATGGACTTCCTCCAACTTTATACAAAGTGTCAACCCGAAACCAAGAGTAAAAGCATCTTTAAAATTCCTTTTCCAAACATGTACCTTTCCATCGATGAATGCCACCTTGTATCCTTTGTCTTCCATTGCCGAAATGGACACCAGGTTCTTCTTGAGATCAGGTACATATAGAACTTGTAAATGAATCGTGTTACCTTGATTCAATTGAAAGGTAACATTCCCTACTCCCTTCATGGGATAGGTGGCATTGTCTCCAAGAATAATCTCCAAGTTTGTCTCCTTCTCTATCAGATTAGAGAGCTTCCTTGTACCTATTGAAGCGCCTTGAGACACCACTATCAATTAGCCAATTCCCCAAAGTGTCTAGAGGAGAGGTAGTGGAGAGGGTCGATATAAGATAGTACTCCTTTTGCTTATTGTTAACAACATTTGATTCTTCATACCTGGAGTTCCTTGCTTTCTTGGAGGGTTGACCATTTCCTTGATGTCCCGCATTCCTTTTTCCTTTGCCATTGAACTTGCCATTCCTTTGATTGTTGTTGTTGAAGTTGCCCCTGGAATGATTGTGATCATCATCATGTGATGTGTCCCTTCTATTTGGACAATCCCTTGCATAGTGGCCAAACATATTGCAAACAAAGTACCTCCCCTTCCTGCCACCCTTTGATCCAGGCTTTCCATTGAAATGACCTTTAGACCCTACATTATTTCTCCTTTTGGAATGAGCAGAGAAAGCAGTGGGGTTGCCTCTATTAGAAGGCATTTCTTACTCCACCAATCTTGTTTCTTGAATGCATCTCGCATCAATTCTTCAAACCCTGGAATTCGATCATTATTGAGAATAGTGGTTCTAAATATATACCACTCAGGTGGGAGTCCTCCAAGGTAGTGATAGTAAGTTCCCTATCAGGAATGACCTCTCCAATTGACAAAAAATCATTCTTGATCTTAGTAATCCTTAAGAAGTAGGATTGAATATCCTCGTCCTTGCCCTTCTTAATATCCTTCAATTTATTTTTGAGAAATAAAATTTGATTTGCATCACTAACCTTGAACATGTTGACCACCCTGTCATAGATCTCCTTCGAGGTGTTCAAATCGGAGATGTAAGCCACCAGTCAATTGTCAATGGAATATCTGATAATCTTCTTCGCTTTGACTTCAGCCTTGTTGTACTTGTTCTTTGTAGCAGCCGGTGCATTTGAAGGAGGCTCAAGGATTTTACCAACTCACATAATCCAACACTTTTTGTTCTTCCAATGTCAGATCAAGGGGCATCTTCCATCCATGATAGTCAAACTTTTCACGGAGCTTGTCTTCAACCAGGAAGTGGGATGAAGAACCCATTGAGCCTTTTGTCCTTGTCCAAATATCTTCGGTGATTGCTCTTTCACTCTTGCTTGGGCTTTGTCTTAACCTGGCTCTGGTACCATGTTAATTTTTGGTATGTTCTATGCTTAAGGGCAATTTACTTCAATTTCTTTTAATAGCCCAATATCAATATCCAGTTTAGCAATCCAGTTTAGCAATCATATCAGCATGATAGTAAAATGCAGATAGAACATAAATATAAACAATGGAAGACAAGCCAAGACAAGAGGACACAAGATGTGGCACCAGCCAAGGACAAACCCTAATGTGGGGAAACCCTTGATCAAATATTCTTATATTCTTCAATAGTTCAACAGAGAGAGATAGTACAAATTTACAAATCTGATAATTTATGACAGAAGCAGTAAAGCCCTAACCAAAAAAGTCAACGCTAGTCGAACAGGGCAGAATTCTTCCTTCAAGCAGCTCGGTTAAACCCAGCCAACTTCGGCCTCCAACAGCAAACCCAAACAGTCCAAAACAGCCCTGAAAAGTCCAGTCAAATGCTGGTCAATGAAATTCAAACTACAGCCAGCAACTAGCACAGTCAACGCTAGTCAAACCAAAGGTCATACCACCTCGGTTTCCGTGCCCAAAACTGCAGCCTGTCAAGGAGAAGCAGCCACACCCAAAGCGCAGTCAAATGGAGGTCAACGCAACCCAAAACAGTCTCCCTGCATCTCAGCTAAATCTGGTCAACACAATCAAACAAAAAAGTCCTCCTTCCTTCGCACGTGTGAGAGAAAGCTGTCAGATTTGCATACCCAATCAAGTGAGAGAGAGATGAGAGAAGATGAGATGATGGAATAATGACTTGAGGTCCCCTCCTTTTATATGCAACGTTGAGGATGAACTGGGGGTAAAAATGCCTGTTTTGATTGCTGGCCGACCTTGACAATTTGTCAATAATACAAATAAATTCATATCTTCATTTTTACATGTCGGAATCAGATAATCTTTAGATCAATCCTACACCTCTCAGAGAGAGGAATCCAAGAAAAATATCAACTATCATAAATAAGGTGACCCATATTGAGTTTGGCCCTAGTTGCCAATTTTAACAGAATCGTTATGGGAAACGAGAAAAGCCATTATAAAATCATTGGAGAATATTAAAACACTAGACTCAACACCTACAAGAGAAGTTGACCTTAATGTCAAAATAGATGTTGAACATGTTGAATTAGGAACTCCGCACGGTGGTATAATGAGACTCCGAAGACTAGTCAAATGGACAAAAACAAAACAATTTATAGAGAATGCAGAGAAAAATTCAACAGTGACGGAACACCCACAAGCAAATACTCTGGAATCAGCCATCAAAGATTGAGAGATGAGATACCAACCGACACAGAATCTATGACCAGTCGCCCAAGTTATAGCACTAAAATACCAATGGGCATGACAGGTAGTGAAACCCACATTCACAAAAACCGTAAAAATGCAATAGCCAGCAGCAGAGTATTGGAAATCAACTATAATTATAGAGGGTTAAGCAAAACAAGAAAAATCTAAAATCAGCCACAAGATCAACAAAATTGCAGATGATGGAGATAAAACAGTGCATTATGAGTAAACAAGACGGAGAGGCATCTAAAACCAACCTGTATGAACGCTATAGTATTGAAATGCTTAGAAGCAGAGATTCAGGAACCACCAATCAAAAAAGTTGTGATGTAATAGCCACTAGCAGAGAGTCTGAAATCACTCGTAAAAAAATTTTGAGATGAGAAACTGAGACACACAAAATCTAAAATTGGCCACAAGATCGACAAAACTGATGTTGCAGATGACAAACAAGGTATAAGCCACCCTTCAAAGGAAAAATACAGTTTTTGACCACAATTTCACAAGGAAATAAACAGTTCTCTCTCTGTTTTTTTTCAGAAACAGTGAGAACATTGAGAGATTTTTAGGTGGAGGAAAGCAAAAACTGTAAGAGATCCATAGAGAATTGGACTGTCATTTTGATTCGAGTAGCTTGGATGAAAATCAAAAAGTTGAGAATGATGAGAGCTTACACGAAACCCATGATAAAGATATTGATGGCCCAGTCTTATCCTCAGACAGTAACCATGTTCCTAAGAGAAAGAAGTTGTTCACATTATGGGATGTTGACATTTATGAAGAAAAGATAGAGAATAGTTGGGAACATGTGAAATCAAAAAGGGAGGAGCCCATGAAGACAATAGACAATGCGCATCAATTGTCTTGCAAACTGGCCAATGAAAAGCACACTGCGAAGTTTGGCAGGGTCAATTCCACGACAATTGCCAAAGGCTCTGATATTCATCCATTGAATCAGGCCAGAGTGCAGAATGGCATTATTCAAACAAAAGATTTTGATAACCCTTTCTTCAGTGTCAGCCAGGGTTGGAATCTATTGGCACAAACGCCACATCAACAATGGAGCATACCAAGCTCTACTGGCAATCATAAAGTCGGTGTTACTACAAATTATAATTGCATGAATTAAATTTCTCCACCATGTCAGTATGCAGTTCCTCAAGTTGGATGTTATGGCCTGGGTCAATTGCCTAAAGGAAATGGTTGTTCGTATGTAGTTCAGCCGACTTCACTAGCTTCTCAATCACAGTCGAATGGGTTGCCTAGCTTCTCAGTCGCAATCGAATGGGCTAGCAAAATGCAACTATTATCCTTTCTCATTATATCAATTTCCATATCAAAATCAACATCGACAATAGCACAATCTCTTGTACTTATAATTGAAATTGTTGATGGACAGGGGGGATTGATGATAGCTTGTGAACACATTCCTGGGTTTAGTCTCAATTACTCTTTCCAACTGCCAATCCATCTCATTCATAAATCCAAAATCCTAAATGAAATGTCTCATGGGATACGTCGTATGGTACACACTCATACAATCATGCTATGGTAATTTAGGAATATGTTATTAATTATATATATAATAAAGTTTTAGTTAGGATAAATATATATAATAGATTATATTAATTTAGTTTAATACTATGTTGCACAAAACTTCTAGGAACCCGACATTTCGGGCCGTACCTATACCCGAAACTCCGAAACTTGGCCGAAACTCGACCATCATGTAATCATCTATTACAGTTAATATAGACTTGTTTTCCCTTCTAAATTGTCATCCATGGGCCTTATTCCCTTTTTTCTTGCAAAGATAATGTTTATATATATATATATTTTTTATATATAGATATATGGTGTTTTGGCTGACGTTTCAACCAACGTTTCCATTTTTGGGAGGTGACGTTTCTAAACGTACCCGTTTTGGAAACTCCGAAACGTTTCGTCGTTTCGTGCAACTTAGGTTTAATATTAAATATTTATATAAAATGAAATTTAAAAAATAAAAACAAAATAAAACAGTTTATTAAAGAAATAATCATAAATAAATAAAGTACAGAAAAAAGAGAGAAGAAGACCAACATTGACATGCCAAAGTCATATAAAAATTAGATAAGTGGTGTGTGTAGCTAAAGAAAATTTTGCTTACAATGCTTTGAAGACAAAACATTCCTTAAGAGGGCAGCAATGTAACAAACATAAAAATATATTAAATAATAATTAATTATAGAAGAGACATGTCCCAAAGGACATGACTATTTGTGAAGGGGCACCTTGCCTAATATATAAAGAATAGCACTCGTTGTAAATTCAATCAATCATATTCTATCATCTTATCAATATATATTATTTACAAAACATTTGTGTATTTTACAATTTTAAGCACAAACAGCTACAGTGTTTGTTACTACAGTGCTACTGGCAAAATGTATAGTGAATATTCAAACATTCATGTCCCCTCAACCATGAGGAGTTAGGTGGTGTGCCATATATCGTTGGAAAGGTCTCGGAATAAGTTTTCCAACCATATATTCTATGCTCCCATTTACGCAAGGTAATTGGAATAAAAATGCCTTCAAAGATAGGGTATCCAAATGGGACCTGCTTGTACTTTGGTTGGGTCATCTTGATAAAATATTTCATATCTTCTCATTCATATGGCATTAGAGGGAGTGGCATATACTATTGGAAAGGTCTCGGAATATGCTATTTGACTGTGTAATTTCCTCTTTCATTTGGACAGTTTTTGACATCAATAACAGCCATTTTCAACATTACATTCATTGTGAACATGTCATTCTCACGTATTTATTTTCAACTGAAATGTATAATAAACTTGACCACCATTTCATATAAGAGGAATAGTAGAAAACAGAACAAAGTGAAAAGTAATTTTATTTTCCCAAATGGAAGGGCATTTCTAAATATAACAGAGGAGGGTAAAAAGAAGTCCCACCATTTCATATAAAGGGAATAGTAGAAAACTGGACAAAGTAAAAATTAATTTTTTTCCAGATGGAAAGGCATTTCTAAAGATAAAACAGGAGGATAAAAAGAAGCCCTTACCTGCCTTGAATATTGTTCTGCATCCCTTTTCATACTTGATATTTCAACTCTCATTTTTTGAGTTTCAGCCTATCAAAACAAAAGCAAAGCATCTGTTCAGAATGGAATTTATCTTAATTTGATATGTAACCACGTTTAAGTTACAATTTTCAAATACACTTGTGGCAACCAGATGCAAACTTTTACTGAAGTCCATACTTTTTTACATCCAGAAGAAACTCTAACTGAAGTTCAACCAATGCCTATCCATCAAACAGTTATTGAATATGAAATATCAAAAAAAGAGCATGCCAAAACATTCATGTTTCGTAAACTTCCAGCTAGTCATAACTAGTTGTGATCTAAAGAAAGATGGTGTCAACCACTTGCCTCCATTGCAGAAAGCTTGGCCTCTGCTTCCCTCTGTGCTTGCCGTGCCCTCTCTGCTTCTTCTTGCCATGCCAGCCACTTAATACATATATCATTGCAGAAAACATTCCTTCAATTTTTATAACAGCGGGAACTGCAGAAAGAGACTAAAATAGACGCGAAACAATATGACAACAATGATAGGTACAAGAATATCATCACCAAAATTCAAAAAATCATAAATAACCTCTAATTGCATTAATTAAAGCTTCATCGACGCAGACTAATGCATTAAAAGTTAAATCAGCAAACACCAAATATATACTATGCCAAAATTGACAAGATTATAAGTGTCACAAAATGGAAGTGGATATTAAATAACTTACACCGCAAAGCTTTTCATTTAATACTAATTACAACAAAACGAAGAGTCTGTAAATGTAATCCAAAAGCTTCAAATTTAAATCTTATATTCTTATACAGTGTATCCATGTCCTCCTTGTTTGTAAGTGCTTACCAAACACTTTTGATTTCAAAACCTCCAAGATAAAGATGAAAACATAAAAAGATATGAAAATTGGAGGCCCAAAGAGAAACAAAAGTCAACAAAATTCAGGTATTTTACATAACATGATCTGGTGCCACTGTTAGCTACTTCATGCAAAAGGATGTTCTTAGGGCCCAACCCACAGCTGGCATAAAAAGGAAGAAATCTCCAAGCTAGCTTTGACACAGAAGGATGTACTTGATTTTGTCAGTCTCATGATTATGAACTGCCATGCCAAACAATTACAGAGCATTTCACTCCTTTAAGGAGTACTCCCAAAATATTCATAAGTAAAAAATGATTTGGTACCTGAGATGTTTGATTAGCTTCTTCTGTTGACCGCTTCTGCTCCCGGCGGGATCGAGCCTCCCATTCATGGAGCTCTTGATTCAAGGTTGCAGACTCTATCTACACAAGAACATGTCTCAGTCACAAACAGTTCCCCCTCCCAATACATATCTACTAAAGGGATAGACACATTGATTCAGTTTTTGTATCTGAAGTCCTAAGATGTACATTGTATACTATCAAAGCATATTAGATTTTGTTTCAGGAATATAGGGATGAAAACTACCTCGAGCATTGACACCTTCTGTTCCAAATCTGCTATTTTCTGAGTTCTTTCATCAACTGTTCTCTGAAAGGAAAATCATATTACTCCTGTCAGAAAGTTTCCCCTTTAAAAATAAATACATTGGAATATACCCATGTTATTCCATGCACATAGTTTAAATATTCCCGAATCAATGCTAGCCTGAAACAAGTGAATGCAAATAAATATGACGTTTAGATATTTAGCAAATTCAGCATAAAGCTCTTCACTTGAAGGGCATCAAGGCAGACACATTACATAGATTAAGATATTTACAAAACAAGAATAAAGTGATTACCCAGGGGTTAAAATGTGATTATATCCAATGTTTAATCAAACAACATATGATGCAATAATAGTCGTAAAAGAAAATTAATTGACATAAATTAGTAAGATAGATATCAAATAATCACGAGTGTCCAGATGTAACCAATAACACTAGAAAGAGCATCCATGTTAAAAATAGCTCCAAAAACAAGCATAAGACATCTCTAACCTCAAACTTAGTGAGTCAGTCTATAAGAAATAACAAATGTGACAAATATAAAAATAATCTCACTCTAAAGTTAAATTAGATTAGTTGACCAAAATGAATTCATATATTAGTTAGAGGTGAAGTTTCTGCCCTTCAAACTCTAATAAAACCACTTTTAAAGAGCCTTGAAAAAAATATTAAACTGAGCTTTACAAGATAACAAGGCCAAAGAGAAAATTGAGTAGGCCTGCATCACCCGCCCAGGACACAGGCTCTCCCATATGATTGCTAATATTCATCCTTTGGTCACCATTGCTGTTGCACATAATTTCTCCATCCAAGCTGCACAGATTCGATAGACAATCACAGAATTTAAGATGTATGTGCACATGACGTTCATAACTCACTCGTATACATGAACACACAGCAATGCCAGGAAATGTACTCAACACAATGTTCATATCAATTACATGTTGGTGGCAACGATAGAATTCAGTACTTAAGCTGCATCTTTATGCCCACAAGGCAACAAACCGTATGACTCTATGTTGGGAACACAACAGTTCAGCAACGTACACAATAACTAACACACATAATTCACATATGTAACCTAACGTCATGTACATGTGTACTAATTATCCTCTAGCCATTAAATTACATTACTCCCATTATATGTAGATAACTATACCACTGTTGCAAATATCTCCAATTTTTCTCCATATTTTCAATTTTTCCGATCTTTTCAGGTTGCCAACATTTCCAATATTTTCTGAGTTTTTCAGATCCAAATTTATGCTTGTTGATATGTCCCAATAATTTCTGATAATTTCCCTTGCATTTCCAGTAAGTTCATTTCCATCAGCGACATATTCCCCAAAACGATATTTGCACGATCAAAAAACATTAATCATAGTAATCACTATTTGAGAACTATTTGGTCCTATGTCTGCCCATAAACTTCCCACCATCTCACTCATACCCCCTGTATTACAGCCATATGATTCAGATTTGAGATATGAAATCAGCAATCATGATTGTACTTCTACTTAAATATGCATGAAGCTTTGAAATCCTCCGAAATGTACAAGGATGTCCATCCTATCCTAATCTTCTGGAGTCCAATCATCAAGACATTGCTCCTTTATAGGTGAGGAGATGCCCCTTAACAATTTATATCTATGTTGCATGAGTTTTGTAACGTGGGAACGTTGGGAACTTGGGTATGGGTGTCGGGAACGGCTAGAGGTTTCCCCAAAATTTACAGGAAACGGCTAATCGGGAACGGTAATATTATATAATAATAAAAAATTAAAAATATAGAAATAAAAAATATATTTTTAATTATATAATTTATATAATAATCAAAATTAATATTAAATCAAAATATTCAAATATTCAAATCAATTTAAATATATAATCTCTCTTATATATAAATATATTCTCTGGGTGTCTCTCTCCTTGAGTCTCCCTTTTATATATATAAAATATTAAAATGTCAAGTTCATTATCAGTTCTCTGACACATGACCAGTATTTGAAACAATCTGCCTTAAAAATACAAAGGAACAATTTTACCTATGTTTCTCTAGTTATTCTTATGAGAAAAAGTAAAGCAACTCTAATGGTTAAGCATTGACTGCCACATACAATATGCACACAATCTTCTGCGATACATATACATAAACAACAAAATAAATACTCATCAGCATGACATCCCAGATATCGCCCTTACATTGAGGTGTCACATGCTTCCTTAACCCATCAAGGGATTGCTCCAGTTTCTCAATTAAGGATATCGGTGTTAAGGATGTCTTTGGCCTTTCTTCTTGCAAAGGTTTCAACAAAGGCTCATGTTTTGTGGGCAGTTCAACATATTTGTCTACATGCTTTGTATTCCCCAACCCCAGGGAACCCGGGAACTCCAAAAAAAACAGTCTTCAAAGCTCCCGGAACTTTCCCAAGCTCCCATTGCAGCTCCCACTGAAAAGGGAACGTTCCCATACAGTTCCAAAGCTTCCGGGAGTGCAGGAACCATTGGAACAGGTTTCCCACCTCCAGGGAGCGGTTCCCGTGTAACAAAGATTTATATGTTCGATTGTCAATGCAATTTGTTATACTGCATGATCAAATATTTTTACACAACCTTCAAAAACTGTGAATGGCTTCTAACCTCATCTCCAATCGTGGAACCCAAGAAAACAGTAAAACAACTCAGCCTCAACTTGAATCCAAACGGAATCAGTGGTGAAATCGATCAACAGACAAAATATTTCCCCTACTAGTAGATCAGTAATGAGTAAAACGAATCAAATGTGAAATCTTTGCCATCATCTTCTTTCCTCGCAGCCCTAATTGCTTGTTGTTGCTACCTAAATCCACACCTGGGTTAACATGGAGAAAATCTTTAACTCCACGTGGTGTGGCCTTGAGGCCAAGTCTCTAGTTGAGTAGCTGTCACTCAAAATTTCAACTCCTCCGTCTAGGCTAACTCCTATCGAACCCAAGGGGGCAGACCCGATGAGATAAAATAAACAAAGGCCTGAATAAGTTAAGCTAAACTAGATCAAGCTCTGAGAATTAAAAGGAATTAGGAAGGACACAATTCACTATCAACAAAAATGAATTACAGCATGTACTTCAAAGCAAATAAGTGATTTCATAAGCATCATAACCATCCATAAATAATGGACGTAAATAACCATGAGCATCATAATCATTCATAAACAATGAAAATGATGATGACAAGCAAATGAAGTACTTGATAAGCAAAAGATATGACCAACAAGACCAATGCCAAGAGAGTGCTCAAAAGGGAGATGCTTGAAATAAAGTACTTGAGAATGTAAAATGTTGGAAGGTGAAGTACTTTGAAAATAAAGTGCTTAAACTGAAATGTACTTGAAATTGCAAATGACAATTGCCCCAAAGTAAATAAGCTTGTAAAGTAAGAAGGCAATGATATAATAATCAAGTACAAAAATCCTGCAAGACAGAACATGATGGAGTGTACTTGGTTGATTTTAAATTAAGATTATATTTTCACTTGAGATTAAGTTAATTCAGTGTGTGCGTGTACAGCATGCAAATGTGTGAATGCAAAATTAAAACTAATCTAAGATTAGAATGCTCTTCAGGCTATGAAACCGGATTTGTCCAAAACAGGCCACATGTCTGAATCCCACGAATCCGACACAATTCGATGGGAATTCGAATCCTAAAATGGGACACGACATGTCCTAACAGGACACCATCAAATCCTGGTCGTGCCTGATTTTGGGATTCGAATCCCAAAAAAGTGAGGGTTTAGGAGAGTTTATGAGGTTTGTGAGGGTTTATGAGGGAGGCTTTATGAGGTTTGTGAGGGTTTATGCAGATATTTGAATTTTGTATGTACTATGCATGCTATAATGTTACTAACTTACTTTCAACAGGAAATGTACAACAAAATGCAAAAGATGGTCGGGACATACAAATTTAGCACATGGGCAAAAACCAAACATGAACTCTACCCCTATTCATGACCATCACTATAGTTCCTATGGGCCCTTGATGAACCCCCTCCACATTAAGGAACCATGATTGTCCCAACCCTTGGTGGGCAATGCAATGCCCCACCATAAAAGGAGGCACCTAATGCTACATCCCACACATCATGCTCTCATCCCCTAGAGCCCCGAGCAGTTATGAAAAAAATCAATCAAGGAAAAATGCATATGAATAAGGGTGGAAAAACAAAGGCTGAGGTAACTCATGTACCACGATTTGCTCCCTCCTGCACACATATACCAAAGTTTGGGCTTCCTTTATTATAGCTACCCTTTGTCCCATGACCTGTGGCCCGGATCCTTCCCTTGATCTCACTCCACTCCATCATTATATCATTGCCGCCTACCACTTGACAGATGGGCCATGGATATGTCACCCCCTTTAAAGGTTGAAACCACCTAACAGGGTCGTTGATTAACCCCCTATTGAGTTTGGAGACACTTGTACATGCCATAGCCCTATGGAAAGGCATGCCATCATGAAGTGACCCATTGATTCCATGACTTGTAAGTTCTTTTACTTGATTATTTTAATGATTTGTTGTATTGGAGGGCAAGGGGACGAATTGGATATTATGCAAGATTGCAAGTGGGTCTCCATTTGGGGCTTAGTCTCCTTAAACAGGGTCCTATCCCTCCAGAGGACCACATTGGCACTTGTAGGGTGAGCGTTGAGAGTCGAGACCCATGGGCCTCCACCATAGCAGAGAGTACTATATGGATCCCCATCACCACCCATCGATTGCTCATGTTCCACGTTTCGATGAAGATGATGCACCTGGTTCACCATGCCCAATCGGCTCCACACTTACACCATACACTTAGTAGATGTTCCAAGGTCCAAATGAGGATGTGTCTCACTGCAGGAGATAAAGGGAGGGCATATGTCATCATCCTAGCCCTTACAGGTGGTTTACAGGAATTTTCGATCCACTTGGAGACCCATGAGGATGTCCTTGTGCCCCCACACCCACTTGGGAGCACTGCTGAGATTTGCTTGAAAAACAAGGGGCCAACCCCTTGTCCACTATGTTTGAGGTCCATTTTCACATCATGGCACACTCTGGACTTCATTACGCCTCCTCAAAGACCAAACGACCCATTTTATTGATCATTCTACCTTCTTGGGAGGCTTATTATTATGTTGTTGAACTATATTGGTGGGCTTGTCAACGAGGGGTGTTATTATTGCACATTATTTTATTATTTGCGGCTCAATTAGGCCAAATTAGACAAATCGAACCCATTAGAGATTGTATAAATTGATGAGAGGTGATTCATTCTCTCATCATCACTTGGAGTGGGTTTAGTAGCTACTTGAGAATTTCGCATTCCCTTTTGGAGAATGAGTTTGGATTACATGGATGAATTTTAATGTTCGGATCTATCTCTCTTGTCTCTTGGAGCTTCATTATTGGCAAAATTTGATGATTGGATATGCTCATTTGTACATGTAAGTGATCATTTTCATGCTTATTAATGTTATTTACTTTGTCACATGAAATGTTGCTGGGATTTTCGATATACAAGTCTGAAATTTATTGCTTTTATATGCGAAATTGTGGAAATTTTGATCTTTTGTAGTGTTGCATCATTGCTTGGGCCATGTATGAATGGATGAATGTTCCTAGAGATTATTGTTGTTGAATACATCTTGATAAGTCATCAAGTATTGCATATAGAAGAATAAATACCTTCAATAGTTTCTCTCATGCCCTAATGCCATGCGAAGTTGCTTGAAGGCCTCCTTGATTGGGTAAATCTTTTCCAAATACCAAGTTCTCTTTGACTCCATCTCTCCCAAGGATAAGGCACTAATCATTTTATAGGTGATCACTTTTAAAGAATATTTCTCTCACCTCTCCTTCTCTTTCTAGGCCTAGCCTCCATAGGTCACCTAGGGCATCATTTTTCTCCCATTGTAGCCATCAAAAAAGTTCGATCTCTTGTCCATAATTGCGCTAGGATTTTCTCGAGAGGCCCTCCAAATTTCAAGAAATTCCGATGGTGGGATTTTAAGATATATCAAGCCCTAACACAAGGATTGTCTCTTGCCCTAGGTTTCCCTTGGCTTGTATCCTCATTTGGATCATTCCATTAAATTCTCGAAAGAAGATTTGTCCTTTGGTCCTCTTCTCTTCCATAATTAGGTCAAGCTCCTCCTTGGTTGATCAACTCCACATCCTTGACCTAATTCTAGGTCCACTTGGTCTCGTGCGGTCCAGCAACCTTACCACTCTAATTCCGCGAGCATCACACAATGGCCACCTCTCCACAAGGATTTTCGGGTCTAGGAAACATCTCGACGAGATAAATTCCCAAACCCTAGCCTCAAGAATCCTCATAGCCTTTCCTAGAGAGCTTATCACCTTGCTTCCCAAGCAAGAAAGCCATATTTTTTAGTCTCTCTTGTGAATGGGCCTTAGGAATCACTCCTTATCCTCCTATTGATCCATCCATATAGTGATTCCCCTTATACCGGGTCTCCTCCCATCGATGAAAGTCCATAAAGAGTAGGAAGTCATAGCTGAGTTGACAGTGGGCTATTGCTCCATTGTTTCCCTTGACCTAGTAGTTTCTTTTTAGGACCCCTACTAGTTTGAGCGGTAACATGTCCAACCTCACTCCCTCTCAACCAAGGAGGAGAAATCCACAAGCCCAAAGCTTGTTTAGGAAGTACTCATACTTCCCTTAAATCGGCCACCTGTTCAATCATGGAGATCGATTGTAGCTTCTTGGCTCCTATCTACACCACGCTTTTGAATCAAAAAGTCCTTCAACCTTTCATAAAGATCAGGTCCTTGACAACCTTCTTACAGCTTTGATCATTACAAAATATTACAGTCGAATCCAGCACATCATCAAATAGTTCATTAGACATTTTTTGAAGTCAAACTGCTTCACAGCTCGCCTTTCAACCTGCAACATACTCGGCCACTAAGTGCAACATATGTCTTATTTTCTACTCATCCACAAGATCTGCGTCCAATCAAAAGTGATATGCAAACTCTCTATGTTTTCAACACTCCTTGTCGTGTAGTAGTGCTTCTCTGACTATGCCATGATAAAACGTACCACACTGGTACTTCAACACATGTTGAGCTACCTTGGCTCAATTGTAAATTGATATGCTACCTTCACTTGATCCGTCATCAATTTCCCTAATTGGAAATCATGATTTGTCACTTAAGCTATCAACCAACAAGTCAAGATCCTTGAATTTTGAAGCCAGAGACAAGGGTTAAAGAAGCAAATATTTCAGTCAATGTAACTCCCTCTAACACATGGACTCTCCTACTCTTGTTAGAAAATAAATTATAAAGAATCAACCTTGATCCATCAATCCCAGAGAAGTCTTCTTTCACAACCATAGGACTTCTTCATATACCTCCCAAGCTTGAGGTAGCCTTATGTACACTTTTTCTCTCATCAAAGAAGACGATCTCTACATCTATCAGGTGTGATAACAGAAATCATGAATATAATTAGCCTTCAATAGAAGTGTACATGACAAGATGTCCCTTCATAGACTTCTTCTTGAGGTAATTCTTTGCTTTGTACCTCTTGCTAGCCAATTATGCTTTGTCATAAATGAAGGGCATTTTGCTCCCTCTAAGTATAGATTTCAGAGAGTCTCTTTCTTACAGCTTTGCTTTGTTCTTCTATCTGCTGCCAAGACTTTGGTAGCCTTCATTGCGTACCTACACTCCTCATTAGGAGTCCATGGAAAAACAATTTATAATCAAGCAAAGAATTTAAAGACGAGACTAACAAATAATAACAATATCAATAATAAAAGACAGATATAAGATACTTATCTTTGGAGAAGAATGACAGCTCCCTCTTGATCGATGGACTTCTTGCATACATCTAAAACTTTGTCAATTTTATCCACATCATCATTGTGATGTCATTTCTTTCTTGTAAGATCTAGCATTTCAATTTTTCAACAAAAGCATCCAATCCTAGGGTTTTGTCTATAGACCCTAGGGTTTTTCTTGTTCAAACCCCTTAGTATACTAGGGTTTACAAACCCTAAATTTGACATGTCCTAGACATAGACCAATTAATCATCTTTAGTCAAATAGCTTGACTACTTCAAAGAAGTTCTTGCAATGCGTAAGGAGTAAATCCATCATACTTGAGTACTGCTTCAACGTTACTAAATTTCAGCCCATAAGATTCATCTCTCTTGAGAGACCTTTCTGTGCTAAACTTTGAAAATGGTCTTATGACACTGTGTTGCAGCATTTCCAAAAAAATCATTCTAAGAACTTAGTGCATGTCACTTCAAGTCTTCAAATATGTGATACGAGCAAGCAAATTTTCTTGACAATACTCTTTCCCTTCAAAAGCATGAAGGAGGACATGGTCTTCATGGGTTGGGTTTCTGGCATAGCAGACCCATAAAGATGTGTACCAATATCAATTAGGTCATCTCTCATATCAATCAAGTTGGCTTCCTGTAATATGTATTATGTCCTGCTATCATGTATAGAAAACGGTCTCATGGTCACAACATAGATTTGTAACCTACACGGACTTGAGCCACATAAAGGATCTTCAAAAAATGAAGAGGTTCAAATACTTGTCACAACAATACTACTGAGATTTGGATGTCATAACAAAAAGGCTTGATTGGTCATATTTCAGAAAGATAAGGCTCCAAGGTTCGCACTGGTGCTCAGATTTCGGACTCCTTCCATAGATCTTTTCACAAGATGTCATATGCCTGTCTTTAGATGCTCAGAAATATCAATCACAAGTTTACACTTTTCAATAGATTTGGAATTCTATTGTAGATTTGGATTTCTATCACACCATTCACCATAGACCTCTATCTTCTAGCACGGAATACAGACCTTTGATCACAATGTTTCACAACAGTCTCGGTCTTCTATCATAGAATTTCGCATTTTTGTTCACAAGTATCACCACAGAGCATTTGACACAAAGATTTGGCTTTGTGTATAGGATAACAATCACTTCACATGATTTCACATAGATGCTTCATATTTAAGGGACTTCTTCGATCTACTATGGATGCCCAGAATTATCTTCTTATAAGCTCAGACTTCAGTGGATTAAAATTCACTTTTGTTGGTTTGACTGAGGCAATTTCGGACTAGTCTTTTTGGTCTTGTAAAGTTCATTAGAAGATCAATCTCAATTGCTCTTCTTGATATGGTTTAGACCCTTGGGCTGTTTCTTGATGATTTTGTCCAGCCTTTTGAAGTAATCCTTAACTAGCTTCTAAGACTCTTTTGGCCTCAATCATTTCTTCAATAGATCACAAACTTGGACCGAACTCCTTTCACAATCTTATTATTTTACAAAGACTCGTAATTGGTCACAAAATTAAACTTCATTCCTCCATATTAGAAATAGTCCTTTCTCACATAACTGTCGATTTTTAATGTACCTTGGACAAGTGGTTTCCCATGGGTTAGTCTCTACCTAGGGAAAAGTGTCCAAAATAATTATTTTCCTAAGTGTGACTTTATAAAGTGAAAGTGACTTTATAAGTGGTAAAATCAAATCAATGTTAAATTATAAAGTGAAAAGTGACTTTAGACATAAAGTACAATGTGGGTACTTTATTTAATGGGTGAGTTAAAAAATAGAAAGTGAGAATTAAATGCATATTTATTCTCATCCCTTGATTTAAATAAATTTGAGCCATTGGATCTTAGGGTTGCCCAAAAGTCATTTAAGGAAACAAAAGGGGGAAAAGAAAAGAGAGACTGCATTCGGTCTGCATGCACAGATTGGAGAAAGGAGGCTGAGAGCTCGAGAAAAGTTCTAAAGGAGAAATTTGTTGCAACACGCTGAAGGAGTGATTTCTGGGCAAAGTTGGGCACGGAAATCAAGGCATAGAAGACAGCAGAAGGTACAGTACGAATAACATTAATGCTGTGAGTTGCACGTTGTTCGAGAGAAGTTTTTGCAAAGTAAAAAAAAAAATGAAAAATTCGTACAGTCCGTACAGTTGTACGGAAATCCATACAGCTGTACGGAAATACGTATAGTACAGTCTATATTTGTGCAATCATATTTTCAGCTCAAGTGGGCATGGAAATCGAGGCAAAGTGGGCACGATTTTCAAGGAGTTTTGGACTGAAGAGATAAGTTTTATTTTGCTGTTTTGTTTTGTCTGCAAATGTATTTTTCTTGAACTTGAACGATAAATAAATTTGAAGAAATCTCTAACAGGTTTTCCCCGGAGAAGATTGAAGGGGTTTTTCCTGGGTCTAAGTTGACCAAAAATCTGTGTATATTTTTATGTGTGTTGCTGGTATGAAAATTTCTAAATCTACACATCAGAAATCCTACTCAATCACTGGTTTATCATCTCCTAATTGTTTTTACATTCAACAAATTATTTAATTATATAAACAGCAATGAAAACACTATTGCAGACAACACATACATACAGATCATGAACTGAAATAGAATGAGACAAATACACAAGGGACACCGTTATTTTTGGACAATCGCCCCTAGAAAAACCCAATGCAGGAAAACCAGTGCAGCATATAGAGGGTTTGTATTATTAAGCAGATTTTTTAATACAACTAGGGTGTCAAATCTAGCTCACCCAACAAAAGTACCTCTGTCCAGAGACATGAACAAACCCCACAGGTGACTGCGTTGTTCCCAGTGCCGGGCAACGATGACTACTCCAAGCTCTGCACTAGAACTGCGTCATTGCAACATTGCGTTAGAGCTCTCCCTCTGCGTCATTGTGTCAGAGCTCTCATGGTGCTTCTCTGCCTCTTTGTTATGTATTCTTGGCCTTGGACTGAATTCCCTCTGCTAAACTGCCCCTCTCACTGCAACAGATCACTTGTTCGATTTTCTCAGCAAACCTCGCCCCAGAAAAATCGAACTAACTGATCTCTTAAGTGTATCTCCAAATAACCCTCAAGCCTCCTTTTATACTTTTCCTATTGATGAATCAATGGTCGAGATTAAGTCCCTAATCAACAACTAAGATTAAAACAGACTTGATCCTCACCTCTTAGAAGCTTCTCACCCATATTTTTATTAATACCCATTAATATTTTTATTTTCTTAAGTTTAGACTTAGGAACCCATTAAAAATATTAATTATTTTAATAACTCTTCATCCGGGTGGAATTTCTCCAAACGATTTATGGGTCTTGGAGATCTCATGTGTTCTAGCCCCTCCATAAAATTTTGGAGCTAGAACACATCTGATGCTACCCAAAATCAACAGTTGGTCTGTTTATGTCCATATTTATTTTCAACATGTGTTGACAGTGCCATGTGTTTTAATCTGAAATTTTCATTTCTAAACTTCTATATGTTGAATGTATGTTTATGGCAATGTTGTGAAAAGCGCGAGCAGGATTAAATTGGCGCGGGGAACAAATCGAAAAAAATCGGAAAAATCGGGAAAAAAGCGGAAAAAAGCGGGAAAAATCGTTTGGTACAAAAATATTCATTTTTTTTCATTTTTTTTCAATTTTTTTAATATGTAAACCATCTACAATATAAAATAAATACATTGACACATAAATATGATAAAAAAACTAATATATAAGATGTTTAATATCATTTCTAGCGCTAAAATCACACATAACATTGAATCATGTCCTAAATAGTAAGTCCTGACTCCTGAGTCCCAACTCAGCCTCAAAATATCAACAAAAAATATGATAAGGTATCTCATCATGTCATAATGTCATATACAATAAAATGAAAGTCTAATCCTATTGATTTCCTCTGCCCCTCTTGCGAGAAAATGCCACAGCTTTCCCTTTCCCTCTAGATGTAGACGTTGGTGCCCGTGCTGGTGGAAATGGCAGTGGAGTCTGATGTGCTCTAGAAGCTGAAGAACTAGAAGTAGGAGCTATAGGAGGTAGACCACGTCCTCTACTGGTGGCAGGGGTAGCCCGGGCAGGTGGTGTCACCTAGAAACATTACAATCTCCCAATCCTGAAATCCTGAAAAACTGATAAGTCTGTTGGATTTTAAATGAAATCTAAAATTCTACTTTCTCCGTATGAAATCCAATGAGGCTGGAACCACTCTCAAACATCCTGAGTCATTTCATGGTAATGTTAAAAATTTAAGTAAAAGGATGAAAATGAAGATTAAGGAGAATGTCACTTTTACTTTAAGAATTTAACATCACCATGAATAGCATATCCATACTAGGGCCTAGACTTGATCATTAAGCTGCCCCACTCAAAAATTATTTGTTTCTTTCAAAAAAAATTGCATGAAAAAACCCAAAAAAAGTTATAAAACTACGCTGTCCCGAGCCCCCACGATTTTTTCGTTAAAAATCGTGGTTTTTTCGAAAAAAAGCGCGCTTTTTTCGGAAAAAAATCGGCAAAAAAAATAGCCGATTTTTTCGTGTAAAAAGCGCGATTAAATCGGCGTGGGGAAAAAGCGCGATTTAATCGCGCTTTTCACAACACTGGTTTGACATCACATTCTCAGGAGGGCAAGTATTGATGCATCCCAGGGTAGCTTCCATCACTTCAACCAAAGTGATTGGAGTTCGCTCTGGGAAACTATGCAGATCCAGTTTTCAGTCGGTAGGAGCATTGGTGAGTAGCACATCTGGTAGCACTCATACTAGTACCACCAGCGGTAGAGACTTGTGCGAGTTATGGCACCGAAGGATGGTGCATATGCATCAAGGAGCTTTGAGAGTACTAAGGGAGATCACTACTGGAGTTCATGATTTCAGTGTCGAGCATTATGAGGTCTGCAAAGGGTGTGCTTTGTTCAAGTACACCAAGTTACCATTCCCAGCGAGTGACAACAAATCTACAGGTATACTAGACTTGATTCATACTGATGTTAGTAGTCGTATGTCTCGTGTCTTTGGGTGGTTATGAGTATTATGTTATATTCATTGATGACTACTCTAGGAGGACTTGGATATATTTCCTGCAGACCAAGGGTGAGGTCTTCAATCGCTTTAAAGAGTTCAAAGCTCTTGTGGAAAAGCAGACAAATAGGAAGATTCAGGTCTTGAGGTCAGACAATGGTGGTGAGTACACTGATGATGGCTTTTCTGACTTTTGTGCACAGGAGGGCATTAGGAGAGAGTTCACGGTTCCTTACAACCCCCAGCAAAATGGGGTGTCTGAAAGGAAGAACAGAGCTATTGTTGGGGTTGCTAGAGCGATGATTCATGATCAGGGTTTGTCTTTGTTTTTGTGGGCTGAGCCCTGCAATACTGTTGTTTATCTTCAGAACAGGAGTCCTCACAGAGTATTGGGGAATATGACTCTAGAGGAGGCTTTCACTGGAGAGAAGCCTCATGTGGGACATCTTTGTATCTTTGGATGTCTCACATATTCTTATATCCCCAAGGAACAGAGGACGAAGCTAGAACCCATGGCAGAGAAGGGTATCTTTATGGGTTACAGCGAGACTTCTAAGGCCTATCAAATCTTCATTCCTTCTAAACAGAGAGTGGTGATTAGAGAGAAGCAAAGTTCGAGGAGGAGAGGGCCTATCAGAGATCACAGGAGTATGATGAGAGAGAGTCACAAACTTCTCATCAGGGAGGTCAGATACAAGGAGCAAGACCTCAAGGTTCTGGATCGAATGGTACAGGAGGTACTTCAATGTCAGCGACATTTGGGGCAACAGTAGCGAGTTCACCGAGCACTTCTTTAGGGAGTCCACTGGTATAGAGTTCACATGGCACTTCAACTGACACAGACACAGGTGCCGGTACAGGTTCTTCAAGGACAGGTGCTGGTACAGGCACACCAGGGTCAGTTGGCAAACCTTCAGGTTCACCAAACTGGGGGGCAGAGGATGAGGTTCCCTATGGGGAAGCTTCTTTAGGGAAGAGGAGGCCCAAGTGGCTTCAAGACACCTTGAAGGAAGCGGAGTCTGTTGGTCCTCCGAAGAGGGTGAACAGGGAGAGTGTGCCACCTGAGCGGTTTTGCAGTTATGTAGCCAAGGCTACCAGCATTGTTGACTCTGAGCCTACTAGCTATGAGGAGGCTGCCAGCCAAGAGGTATGGAGAGAGGCTATGGTGGAGGAGTATGCCTCTATCATTAAAAACAATGTCTAGGAAGTGGTGCCTAGGCCTAAGGGCAAGTCAGTTGTGACTTCCAGGTGGCTCTACAAGATCAAGCCTGTTGCGGATGGCAGCATTGAGAAGTTCAAAGCGAGGTTTGTAGCTAGAGGGTTCCCACAAATAGAGGGAGTTGAATATGATGAGACCTTCCCTCCTGTAGCTCGGTACACTTCTATCCGATCTCTTATTTCTATTGTTGCATAAATGGGCTGGAAGATACATCAGATGGATGTGAAGACCACACTTCTGAATGGAGTTATAGAGGAGGAGGTGTATGTTGAGCAACCACATGGTTTTGAGGTACTTGGGCGGGAGACCCATGAATGTCGGTTGAGGCGAGCACTCTACGGACTTAAGCAAGCTCCGAGAGCTTGGTATTCAAGGATTGATACATACTTGCAACAAAGGGGTTTCACGAAGAGTGATGCAGATTTGAACCTATACTACATTGTTGTAGGGGATGATCTGCTCATTCTTGTGTTGTATGTTGATGACTTGTTCATTACTGGGGCAGAGAGACTAATTAGTGGTTGTAAGGAGGATCTTGCTATGGAATTCGGATGAAGGACATTAGATTGATGCATTACTTTTTGGGGCTTGAGGTATGGCAAGAGGAGGGGCATATCTTTCTGAGGCAAGGGCAGTATGATGTGGATGTGTTGAGCAAATTTCACATGGCAGACTGTAGACCCATGTCTACACCTATGATCATCAACTGGAAGAAGCTTCATGCTTCAGATTCTAGTTTGGTGGATCCCACATTGTATAGGCAGCTTATTGGGTCCTTGATGTATCTGGTCAACACTAGGCCATATATATGCTTTGTAGTGAACACATTTAGCCAGTTCATGGTTGAGCCCAAGAAGGTGTACTGGGTAGCTGCAAAGCACATTCTTCGCTACGTGCAGGGGATTGTTGATTATGGTCTAGACTATAGGATGGTGTGAGGTTGGCAGATTACACAGATTATGGTCTAGACTAGGGGATGGTGTGAGGTTGGCAGATTACACAGATTCAGATTAGGCAGGGTGTGCTTTTGACAGGAAAAGCACTTCAAGGTGTTGATTCGGATTGGGTTAGGCAGTTGTGTCGTGGTTCAGTGGAAAGCAAAAGTCAATTTCTTTGAGCTGTTCTGGGGCTGAGTATATGGCTGCTAGCCAAGCTAGTTGTGAGGTCATTTGGCTTCGCAAGTTGTTGTATGGCCTATTTGATCAGGAGTTGAGGCCGACGGTTATTCACTGTGATAATCAGAGTTGCATTAAACTCACGAAGAATCCAGTGCTTCATGACAGGTCAAGACACATTAACATCAGATATCATTTCATCAGGGACTATGTTCAAAAGGGGCCAGTAAAGCTAGAGTATATATCGACAGATTAGCAGGTGGCCGATGTTCTCACGAAGTCCTTGCCAAGAGGCAAGCATGTCCATTTCAGGGACAAGATGGGTGTGGTGAGAAACACTTTCCTCAGTAAGAGGGATTGTTTATTTTTAATGTACCTTGGACAAGTGGTTACCCATGGGTTAGTCTCTACCTAAGGAGAAGTGTCCAAAATAATTATTTTCCAAAGTGTGACTTTATAAAGTGAAAGTGACTTTATAAGTGGTAAAGTCAATGTTAAATATAAAGAGAAAAGTGACTTTAGACATAAAGTACAATGTGGGTACTTTATTTAATGGGTGAGTTAAAAAATAGAAAGTGAAAATTAAATGCACATTTATTCTCATCCCTTGATCTAAATGAATCTGAGCCATTAGATCTTAGGGTTGCCCAAAAGTCATTTAGGGAAACAAAAGAGGGGAAAGAAAAGAGAGATTGTTCATTCTTCATGAGCAGATTGGAGAAAAGAGGCTGAGAGCTGGAAAAAAGTTCTGAAGGAGAAATTCGTTGCAGCAAGTTGAAGCAGTGATTTCTGGGCAAAGTTGGGCACGGAAATTAAGGCATAGAAGACAGCATAAGGTATAGTATGAACAGCATTTAATGTTGTGAGTTGCACGTCGTTCAAGAGAAGTTTTTGCGAATATATATATATAATCTATACAGTCCGTACAATCTGTATTTGTACATTACATATTTTCAGCTTCAAGTGGGCATGGAAATCGAGGCAAAGTGGGCACAATTTTCAAGGAGATTTGGGCTGAAGAGATAAGATGTATTTTGTTGTTTTGTTTTGTCTGCAAATGTATTTTTCCTAAACTTGAAAGATAAATAAATTTGAAGAGCTCTCTAACAGGTTTTTCTAGGAGAAGATTGAAGGGGTTTTGCCTGGGTCTACGTTGACCAAAAATCTGTGTATTTTTATGTGTGTTGCTAGTCTGTTTATGTCCATATTTATTTTCAGCATGTGTTGACAGTCCCATGTGTTTTAATCTGAAAATTTCATTTCCAGAATTCTATATGTTGAATGTATGTGTTGTTGCATAGATTGTCTAGGCAGCGCAACAACGCTCAGGAGGGGGGTTGTCACCCTGATCCCCGATCTCTCCGTTTAAGCCGTCTCCCAAGGCTAAGGGGGGTAGACCCTATGGGATAAAGGATGACCAACTGTGGACCAGTTGAGTTGGGAGACACAGCAAGGCAATTTAGCACCTGATTGATTTTAGAAATTAATGTACCAGTGCCTTATGGAGATAATGATTAAATGATTATTTATTAAATGTTGCAGACATATGAACCATGTAAAACAATCATTTATCATCAAATATCCCAAGCAATATAAGCTATTCAATAAACTCACAATGCTTTAATAATAATCCAGCAATTAAATTTCTAAAGATTGAATGCTTTAAACAACCATACAATTTAAATGCTAACCAATTACCACTGTGATATAGCTAACGTTAATAAACAT
The DNA here is from genome assembly GCA_031772625.1 of Pinus tabuliformis. Lineage (NCBI taxonomy): Eukaryota > Viridiplantae > Streptophyta > Pinopsida > Pinales > Pinaceae > Pinus > Pinus tabuliformis. The sequence continues at coordinate 75,793,453 of CM062816.1, forward strand.
TTAAGTGCATTTAAAATAAAACAGGACTAAAATCTAAATAAATAAAAATTTAAATCTAAAAGAAAATAAAATTCTAAACTATAAAATAAAATTCCAAACAAAAGCCTAAAGATAAACTTTTTATCCTTTTGGGATTTTTTTATTTTTTTTATATTTTTATGATTTTGAAACAAAACCAAAACTAAAAAAAAAAAAATAATTAAACTGAACTAAACTAAAAGCTAAACCAAAATTAAATCTAATCTAAAACCATAAAGGAACTTTTTATGCCCTTTTTATATTTTTTATATTTTTATATTTTCAAATAAAACAAAACTGAACTAAGCAAAAACTAAAATAAATGAAAACTAGAATTACAAAACTAAACTAAACTAAACTAAAGTAAAGATTTAATTTCTAAAACTAAAATCTAAATATACTAACCCTAAGTATCATAAACGCAAATGAAACTTCGAAATGTATTGCTATCTCTACAGGTTTGTGACGGCGGAAACGTGCAGGTGATTAACTGGAATGGCACGCAGGGGCAGTGGATGAGTGAATTCGATGGTGGGACGCAGAGCAAGGATGAGTATGGAGAGAAATGGCAGCAGATCTGTAGCTTTGCGTACAGGCAGGAGGAGGGTGTTGCGGAAATGAGGAACGCAGAGGCGCTTGGCGGTATGACAGCGGAAAAGCAGTGGGCAATACGTTGGTAACTTGCAGGTTTGCAGAGTGTGGAGCAGGTTAGAGGGAGCAACGATAATAAATCGAAGTGCTTTTTGTATACAGGTGTGACGGCGGAAAAGTTTTTTTCGAGAAGGATGGACGGCAAAGAGAAATGGGGCAGCGTGGAGAAACTGAGATGCAGGTTGAGCGAGGGTAGATACAGCGGCGTGGAAGTTTAGGGAGGCAACAGTTCTGAAGGAGCCGGGCAGAGGTAGAAGCACAATGGCAGATCTGCGATCTCTCCACAGTTGGACGTTGGACAGCGAGTAGCTGCGTAAAGAGCGGACGTGAGGAAAAGATAGCGTGGGCAGATTGTTGAGGGAATGAGCTGATAGATAAAGAGCTGAGCTGAAACTTGGCAACAATCCAGGAGCTCCACACAGCCTCCCTAAAAAAAAATTCGAAAATTTTCCTGGAAATGAAACCCCAGCAAGCAGATAGCTTCGACCTTCTTCAGAAAAATTGAAAACCCGTTGAAGATTATCCCTGCAAAAATGATGCTGAGGCCAGATCTTACCCTCCAGGGCCTAGATCTGGCTTCAGAACAAGATTATATCCTCAGATCTGAAACCTGTAACAGCAAAAGAAAAACACCCAGAAATAATATATGCAAGAATTAAAACTAAAACCCTACAAACCAATCAAACAATTACAATATTTACAAATTTACGACTCTAAGCAGCCAGATTTGTCAATAATCCACAGAAATATTTTCAGAACTTTAGATTTACTATGAGACACTTCAGAAAACCTCTCATGCATTCAAAAGATAAATTTAAATGATAAACCCAGGATCAAAACTAGCTGGGCTCTTCAAGAAAATGCTTTTCAGGAGTTGGCTGGTTCAGCCAAGAACTTCCCCAAATGCCTGTTGATCTTCACAATCTAGATTTCCTGCACAACTCACTTCAACTATCAATAAAGAGGGAAAAACAGTACTAAAATCCAAATCCAATGGAGATACCTGCCATTATTTTCAGAAATTCTATTACCATTCAAACTCTACTGAGTAAACAAGATACCTGTGTTCAACATCACTCTTCATCAAGCTATTACCAATGGCTGAAAATAAATTTATGCAGAAAAATGAAACATCTTACAGCATTTCAGAAGAGTAACACCAGCAAGATTTCAACTCCAAAGTCTTTCTTTATTGCATATAAAAAATGATTACAAGAGAGCTTTCTTCAGTGTAAGACTCACAAATCGAATGATCTCAAATGATCCTTAACACCCTATTTAAAGGAAAAAATCCCAACGGCTAGTTCGAGTGATCCATGTCAAACTAATCACGACCGTCGATGAGGATCAAAATCCCTTTTAATCTCATCCATCGAAATTTTAAATGCATTTTAATATATTAAAAAAATAAAACTTTGCATTTATTTTCTCAAAATTTTGACTTATTATTATTTTATAAATTTTTAATTTTTATTTTTTTATTTTTTTTAATTTTTTTAATTTTTTAATTATTTTATTTTATTTTTTTATTTTTTATTGGACCCTCAAACTTAGCCTTTGAAAAAATCACCTAAGACCTAGGACTTATGAGGGGATAAAACATTTTCTAACCCAGAACACTTTACATCATGACTTTTACAATTTTACATCTCAAGGGGGAAAACCCATTTGACATAAACCCTCATAGACCACCCAACTCTGCGACACAAACATAATCTAACAGATCAAGCAATTTTTAATAACCTAACCAAATAATTAGGATTATTTCCAAATTACTTTTACATATACTCGAAGCCACTAGGATTCCCCTAAGATTCTAATGACAAAATCCATTCCGACTTTGGGGTTAGGCTAAAGAAAAACTCTGCCGACCATGGGTCGGTGGGACAAAAAACCTTCCGGAATGTAGATTATCACTAGAAAATTAGGTTTGCCTAGGCAATTTACATACATGACTCAGATCTGCTAAGATTATCTACAATTTACACATGCAGACTGGGTTTACAACATAACACGATCGAGCTGATGATGCTATCGAATGGCACAGACACGTCGATCAGGCGTTACTCCTTTTGCGAAAAAAAAAGGGGTGTACTGCTATGGGTGGTTGACACGTAGTGGTCAACAGTATGTTTATGGGAAAGGGCATTTAATTGAATGGGAGTGATAAGGTGAAATTAAAACCGGGTTGGGATTGCAGGAAACTTTTTAGTCATCAAATTTCAATAATAACTTCATTCTCATTTCAAAATTCAAGTCTATGAGATAGACCTCAATCTCTGATTCAGAAGTTCGGACTTGAGTGTTCTTCGATCTTCCTAGCTTTGATACCATGTTGGAAAATCTGAATGCATGCTTGAACTTCTGAACTTGATAAATACTTGTTACTGTTTATATATATGTTCTTCTATATAGCTATTACTTTATTCATTAGGTCATCAAGCAACTATACAATATAATGCTGAAAAAGACGAGGCACCAGACATTAGGCCAGATGCCATGGAAAAACCCATCAATCCTTTCCTTATAGAACTTTTATCAACAAGAGAAATCCAAGTCAAAATAACCAGTGATCCAACTGCAAAGTCAGCCCTCCAAATTTTACCATGTTTTGTCCACAAGATAGTCAACCAATAGCTTGGATAGAACAGAAGTATAGTGCCATAAGTAGTTCTCATAGGAGCCATAGGAAGGGTGCATCATTACAGGAACTCACATCATATTATCTGCCACAGAAGCGCGCATCATCTTACCACAGAAACTCGCTTTATTACAGAGAGAGATGCCACAAAAGCTCACATCATCTGCCACAGAAACTTACATTATTACATAGAGAGGAGTCAAAAAAACAGAAGCTCGTGTCATCTGCTATAGGAAGCTCACATTTATCCTCAAATCTTCTTCATATATTAGCCACAAAAACGTTTGTATTTCTGCCTTAGTTCTGAATTATCTTCTACAGAAGGAAACCCGAATTGCTTTGCCAAATGGTGCAGGAATGGTGCAAACATATAGTTGTTTCCTAATGCGAAAAGACATGACTCTTGGGCAGGCTAACTTGACTTCTGGAGGACAGACTTGGTCAACTTGAAGACACTAAAATATATCTTTTTTTAAATCAATTTTGTTTTCCTTTCAAATGTCCAAATGGTACATGATACAAATAATTTTTTCTTTTGGCAAGAAGAACATTCTTGACCTAACCTAGTTACATTCTCCAACATCGTACACTCTCCTGATTTCACGAGTCATCCCATTGCAAGGAGATCCAACATTGGGTAACCCAATCTGATTTGACAAGTCAACATTTACAGATTGCCTCCAATCTCAGAATAAGAAGGCATAGAAGAGAAAGGGTCCTTAATAAATCTATTTCAACCAGCAAACCATTGGAACTTGTTGGAGGTTTGTTATTCCTTGCAAGAAAATGAAATCTGTCTAATAGTAGGAAATGAAATCTCACTCTAAAGCAAAAAAAATTACAATTAGTCTAATATAAGAACAAGAAAAGAAACCTACTAGATTGCAATTAGACTATTCAAAAGGAAAGTAAGTAAAACTAATTTCATGCGTGATTATTCTACTCTAGGTTAATTTTAGATCCAACAACAAAAGCAAACCACAAAAATAGACAACCACAAGAAGATCCCCAAATGGGGAAGAGGGATGCTTAAGGTGGGAATCACCTAACTCCCAAAAAAGGTTACAATGCTTGATGAGATCCATTGTCAATAATGTTAATTTGGCAGCTCAGTGACAAACTCCAATCATGGGACTAGATTCCTCTTTCCAAGAGGACCAATTTTGACCTTTGAAGCACTTGATTAGGACATGGGAAAGTGTACTTTTGAAGTGAAGCCCACAGTCGCACAAATTGTCAAGGTCGACCTAAGGTCAAATTAGCCCTTCTCCAACACATATAATTACAAGTGACTCAACTTCATTTGGCACCTCATCAACTCAACTCATCTCTTCTCTCTCATTTGATTGGTTCGTACAAACCAGAAACCGTTGGGAATCTTTCACACATGCGAAGGACAAGTGTCACTTCAAGGTTGGCTGAATTTCAAATCTATTTCAAGGCTTTGACCAAGCGTATTTTGAGCATCTTTGATTGTGATTTCTCTTGGGAAATCTCTGTTTGGGCAGGTCGAGATTTTGGGCACACAAACCGAGGCAATTGGAGCACTTTGACTTCGTTGACTTTAGACCTGCAACTAGGGCTTTGCCACAGCCTTTGACTTTGATTGGAAAGGAGAGTTTTTGCACTGTTTTTGGGACTCTTTGACCAGCTGAACAAGCCACACTCTTTGACTGTTTACCAAGCTCAAATGGAAGATTGTTAACTGCTGTTTTTGTTTCCATTGACTTTGACCAGATTTGACTATGGACTGATATTTTGGATCTTTGGTTGGTTGTTCTTTTGGATAAGTCAAATTTTGACTTGAATTATTATTTGTGAATTTGGGCTCATTGTACTCTGTTAAACATTGGGAGACAATCTAATAGAAGAAGAATTTCAAAGAGTTTTCCCCCTTGTGGGGTTTTTTCCCTGGTCTTCAACCAAATCGGTGTCTCTTGTTGATGTGTTGATTGTCTCCTATTGTCATTGCATTTACTGTTCTATCTTCAATTACTGAACTGTTATTGGACGATATAATGGTTATTGAGAAGATTGCTAATTGAATAAGTGAATGGGGCTAAAGTAATTGATACAACATAGAGCAGTGTAAAAATTATCAAATAAAGGGATCAAAAATTAAGAGAAGAAGAACTCCCTTGTGAAACAAGGGATAAACAAATGATTGGAGAAGTTACAAATGGATTCCCTTGAAATCAAAGAGATTAAAAAGCTCTTGAACAGCTAATAATGGTGAATTTGTTGGTTTTTACAAGGTAGGAAGTTATAGGTCTTCTTTGGATGTTCCAAATCTTCAAAGTTGACAAAAATCTACCAACATCTCCCCTTGTAAAACCTTGGGCCTGCTAAAAACCAGCAAGAAAGTTAGCTTAGAATGAGATAAAAATGAGATTAACTCACTCTAAAATTACCAGCATGTGTTAGTCAAAAATATGAGTAAATTCCAGGTTGGCTTAGATCATAGGAACAGATTTTTTTTAAAGGGGCAGTGACGAAATTTTATTTTTTGGGCAAAGGAATTTTCTTACTAGTGAAATTTTTTTTGAGTCCAAATAAAAGAGATGATTCAAATAAATTTAAGGTAAAGAAGGGGGCCATTTTTTTGAAAAAAACATAAAAAAAATAAAAAGTGCATAGGGGGACATGTGGGTGACCAACTACTCTGCCAACCAACCGCAGGGGGCAACCAGCACAACCACAACCGCGTCACCCATCAGTGCAGGAGGACATCGCAGAGGCAAACCAACCAGGGCCTAAATCATTTAGGGAAATCGTGACAAGCTCAAGGAGATTGGCGGCTCGGATCATGACAGGGATTCACAAGCAAAGTCTACACAGTCATCAAGGAACAAGACAATCAAAGTAGTCGACGTGACAATAGTTGTTATTGGAGGTTCGAAGCCTATAACACAAAAGAAACACACCGACAAATGAAATGTAGGGTCGACCCGCACAGTCGAAGGCCCCAGCAAAAACAGGGCAACCAATTGGGTCATGGGCGATTGACAACCTCTAGGATCATGCGTTGTGAAGGAGTTGCAGGTTGGAGGACATAACAGTTGCGAGTGTCAAAGCCAGAAAATAAAATAAAGAGGGCACAGAGATTCCAACAGCGAGCAAGTCATAAAGCAGGGCCGTGAAAATGTAAAGTCAATTGACAGGGCTTCGAGAGGGTAGCAGAGCCCGAAGGCAACTACAGCACAAGAGAGCTAGGTCTATGCAGTGATAGGAAAGTCGTTCAAGAGAACTCACCCAGAGGACAAGTAGTCTGAAAAGAATCTGAGTAGATCGAGCGTTGCAATCAAGTGCTAAAGTTGGTTGTGGCAGTAGAGGGCCACAATTAAAATTAATTAAAAAAAAATCGTTGCTATACTTGGAAGTGTCCGGGAAACACCAACGATTTTCGAGCAGGGAGCAAGAAGGCTCTAAGTAGCCTCAGGAAGTGTGCAAGAAGTCTCAGGCAACAGGCAACAAGGTCGGGCAGTGAGCATAAAGTGAAAAAGTTAATTGTCGGTCAGTTTGACAGAGATGGCTATTGGGCTACATTTCGCGGACCATAGTTTTAAAACTCTAATTCGGATTCGGAACCGGCCGAGGGTCGACTCCGACTCTGACTCTGTATCAACTCAGCCTAGTTGATTTCAATGACTCGATCTTTGTAAAAAATACATTAAATATTTATTCTTTTAAACATAATTTTAAAGATTTTCATTTATGTTTCCAAACTCAAAGCATTGGAATATAGAGAGAAGGCAACATATGATCAAAGTATGCTCATGAATATATCTATTATATCAAAATGGCACCCAGTGCATTGTCCAATACATGTTATATATAGAGATCAGAACAAAAACACATAACCAAGGAGGCTCTAAATTGCCTATACAACAAAACATCACTAGTCACTACTGCTAGAGAAGCCAACATCATCTGGCTCAGACTCTGAATCAGAGTCAGACAGGGAAACCCATGGCTCCTCCTCATCATCAAAATCACCCACTACAACTATAGAAGTAGTAGCACTAGCAAGCGCAGCAGCAGCACGCTAAGATAGACGAGTTATTCGCCTATGTCGTGGCTAAGTAGAGGAAGTGTCTACAACTGGAGGACTTGGGGTTGGGCCTGGTACTAGTGGATTTACATTTAAATGAACACTATGTTCAAGTAATGCCTCCATCTCTAAATCCAAATCAAGACCAATATCCTCATCAGGGTCAAACTCTGTTGGTTGACTCTCCACTACCCAATCTGATGTTGGATCAATATCTTCCAACACAATGGGATCTGTATCAGGTCTTTTGTTCAGCAATTGGTTGCGTCTTAGCCAGAGGTTGTATTGGATGTAGACTAGATCAATTAACCGTTTTTGTTCCAAACAGTTTATCTTCTTTGTGTGAATCCTCTCAAAGACAGACCAATTGCGCTTACACCCAGAAGCACTGCAACTTTGACTCAAAATACAAATTGCAAAGTTTTGCATTTGAGGACAATGGCTATCAAATGCCTCCCACCATTGTGTTGCAAAAAGCGTAGTTGTGTAATGAGTTAGCTCAACAAATTATATACAACTTTCAAATTATAAACAATTTAACAAAATAAGAATTTGAAAATTGAACTTGTTTACCTAGCTCATCTGCTTCCCTTGTAATCCTTGCTAGGTTCTTGCCGAAGGTACCTGTGGCTCTACTGAAACAAGTGATCTATCGATGTATCTCCAGCTACTCACTCTCCATAAGGACCATATCCTCAAGGCACTCAATCAATCCATCTCAACCTCCCCAGTCAAAGCTTCTGCCTCCAGAGCTTTATAATGATACCTTGGGTTCAAAAAAAACTCAGCTGCATGTATAGGGTGATGGAATGATTTCCCAAATGGGCTCATACTTAGCCACTCTATCCTTGTATATTGCCTTTATTTGCTCCTTTGCTTGATCCATAGCCTCATAAATGAAACCTATAGCCAATATTTCCCCATCCACCAACCGCAACACCTTAACTAGTGGCTCAACAACCTTGACAATCTCTGTTGCCTTTTTCCAAAATATTTCTTCATTAACTTTCTTGCTCACATCTTTGCCATCCTGTTTGCGAGCCCATTGACATTCATTCCATTCATCACTGGAAAACATCCTCTGCAAGTTTCTATGTTGCGGAAGGATAGATTGCAATGTCAAAAAATGAGTTGCAAATCTAGTGATGGCAAGCCTAACAAGATCCTTGCCCCCTGTGTTTTTCCTCATCAAGTTCAAAATCCATGAGTGATTGTAGATATACTTTGTTATGCTTTTGGCATGCTCTACAATGTTCTTGATCCAATCTATTTTACCAATATCCTCAAGCATGAGGTCTATGCAATGTGTAGCACATGGGGTCCAAAAGATGGTTTTGTGTTTTTCCTCTAACATTTTACCAGCAAGAATATATTTAGAGGCATTATCTGTGATGATCTAAACAACATTAGCCTAGCCACCCCCACTTGTTGAACAACCTCATCCAAAAGCTGAAACAACAAGTGTGCATCATTCACCTTATCAGATGCATCAATTGATTTTAGAAGCATGGTTCCCTGCGGGCAAAAGATTAAAAAAAAAAATTATTATGGTATGGTTCCTTTGATTAGTCCATCCATCTGACATGATGGCACATCATGTTTTCACCCATGAGTTTTTGAAATCTTTCAAATATTTATCAATGGACATAACCTCTTTTTGCAAAAGAGATCCCCTTAACTCATGCATAGTAGGGCCTTTGAAACCCTTTCTAGCAGCAAATATGGCATCAAACATAGGTTCATAATATGGTGAACGAGAAGCATTGAAGGGGATACCAACATCATACCACCATCTAGCTATGTAATCATAGGCGGTTTCTCTCAATTCTTTCTTCCAATGGTCATCTAAAGTAGGTTGCATTTGACCTCTATTAGCTTGAGGACCATATGAACTATCAGAGGGAGAGGAGGGTGTGACTATGAAATAACTTTTGATATCACTCTTCCAGCTGATCTACTCTCTCTCTCTCTCTTGAAAAACTAGATCTCCAGCCTCTTTGCACTCCCTTGGACCCAACACACGCTCACTGAGATGCCACTCTCAATCTTGTGTTGTTGTTGTGTGTCTTCTCCCTCTCCCTAGCCTTGCTTTTATAACTTTACATTTAGCCAAAACCCTAATCCTAGCCCTAATCTCAAAGTGATTGATTGTCGAGATTAGATCTCGCCTCACTTGAGATCAAATATTAAGATTAAAACTTACTAAAGTAAATTACTTTAGTTTTCTTAAGTTTTATTAGCACAATAAGCCAACATTTTAATATGTGCTTTTTCCTAAGTTAGACTTAAGCTAAATTACATTAGCAACTTGTTCAACCCAGAGCAATCGTTCTAAGGAGATGTGAGTGACTTCTGCATGCCTAGACACAAGGCTCGTGCAGAAGTACCTGCCCAAGCTACAATCTTCAACACGGAATTCATATGGAGAAAGTAGAATTTTAGATCCCACTCAAAATCTAGGAGACTTAAAAGTTTTCAAGATTTCAGGATTAGGGGGGATTGCAACGTTTCCATTGGATTTTGTCATGTATGACGGTATGGAACTAGCATTTAATCAAGAGCATCAAGCCCTCTATGTACCTTGATGTTGGAGGCATTGATTGTTGAACTCCTCTATCATGACCCTCGTAAAATTGTACCTATCACTTAAACAAAATCTCTGTTTGACATGTTAAGTTTGTTCTATCTTATTTTTATGCTTATTATGCTTAGAGGGTGATATTGATGATGACGATCCCAATATAGGAAATGATTTTGATGATATGTAGCTATATGTTGTAGCATGATTTTCTTTGGACTATTGAATCCATCTAAAGCCTCTTTGTTGATGTATTTTTAGATCAAAGATGGATTGCATCCAGTGCAATTTTGGTTATATGCACCTTTACTTGCTATATATATGGGAAACTTTGCATATTTGTGTAAAATGGTTTGGATTCATGTGGATGTACATGAATTTTTGCGTATTTTTTTCAAAATTTGAATATTTATGAATTTTGTTGTCGACTACTTTTTGGGTCTAGTTTCTTTCCACTCCCAAGTTTTAGGGTCAACCAATACGATGTATGGTTTGGTTCTCATCAGATTGGTTCATTGTCCATTGTTCATTTTCAATTTTGAGTCTTCACTCTAGATACTGATGCCTTCGGCCAAGTCTTTGATTTGTCAACTTTTACAATTTTTGAGTAATTCCAATATTCAGACTTTAGATTCTAGAATAATGATTGATGAATTCTAATCAATGTATACAATATTTTACTCTAGATACTGATGCCTTCGGCCAAGTCTTTGATTTGTCAACTTTTACAATTTTTTGAGTAATTCCAATATTCAGACTTTAGATTCTAGAATAATGATTGATGAATTCTAATCAATGTATACAATATTTTACTATTTATGTTTCATTGAATAATTTTTGAAATGGGTACGTTTATAGACATCACCTCCCAAAAATGGAAATGTCGACCAAAACACCATATATATATATATATATATATATATATAAGAAAAAAGGGAATAAAACCCATAGATGAAAATTTAGAAGGGAAACCAAGTTTATATTAACTCTCATATATAATTACATGATGTCCGAGTTTCCGCTGAGTTTCAACGTTTCAGGTATGGGTATGGCCTAAAACGTCAAGTTCCTAGAAGTTTCGTGCTATAGTCTATGATGTAGGAATCAATGTATCTCATTATTGAATTTGAATTTGAAACGTGTACACACACACACACCCCAACATCCCCCCATCCCCTTGAATTTTCCTAAAAGTTGGAGGTGTTTGCACATGTCCCTCCTATGTGTCTCCCTGTTCCCACGTCCCCCCGTCCTAGAAATTTGGTGGAACATTGATTTTCTCTTGGATTGATGAAGTGATGCTATGGTGAATTGTGATCTTTTAATGTGAGTATCTTCTTCCATCTTGCAAATCTTGTATAATTAGGGTTTCTATGTAGCTTTCTTGCTATATTGAATATTTCATGGCTCTAAAATATCCTTTGCAAAATTTGTCATTACCATTCATTGACCTTAAATGTCCAATTGATTGAAAGCCACTAGGGTTAGATTGAGAGGTTTTCTATCTCTTAACTCACTCCAATCAAGGTCTTCTACCATTGACCTCGCATGTTTTGCTCCATATACCCAAGATTGATAAAGGAACTAGTCTTTTGTCTTTCAATCTTTTAAATCAAATCCATTGTGTTTTTTTTATGTATATTAAGGTAAACTAGGGGTAAATTACAGCAAAATCTGCATTTAATAGAATAAACATCTTAGATTTCATGTTCCTAGGGTTAGGCTTTGCATATATTGGAAAAGCAAAATATCATCTAACTGTGTAATTTTCAGCCACCTTTTTAAGGCTGATGTATAGGGTTTAGCAGCTGTTTTAACTTTTATGCATTTTCAGCCTTTGAAAAATTGTTGTGATCTTTTCCTTTGTTTACTCATTAAATACCCTTGTTTATTTATTGTTATTCATCAATTATATATTGTTTTGCTATTGCTATCATAAATTTTGCATGTTGTAAACTGTTCTTATTACAAACCCTAATTTATAACAACAATAATTGAATTAAAGATAGCATGTGTCTAGGATTTATTTGAGCATCTCCATGATTATCTTAGCCCTCTAGATTTAGCTATAGGTTCTTTAAACTCATTACCTCATTTCACCCAGAGCCCTACCTCTTTCAATATTATCTAGGGGTGTTTATTTAGCAGAATCCTTGGAGGGTATTTAGTCAGATAATTATTAGGTTACGTGATCTTCAAGATATGCTGGGTAAGCCTCTCTTGTGGCGATAACACTGATCCAAAAATAGCAAGGGAATGCTAAGGTGACAGCAGTAGCTGATCCCATTGTTGCCCTTGATCTAGTGTACTTGATGAGGCTTTGCACTAAAGTGCTAGATTTTGCAGTAACAGTTCCTTGATGCTCATTTGATATTTATTTCTTTTAGCTACTTTTAGTTTTCAGCATCCATTGTCAATTTTCAGTTTTTACTTTTGACTCTAGTAACTAAGAACCAAGTCTTGGACCTGCTCTACTATTTTTGAGTAATTTTAATTTACTATTTCACAGTGTTGATAATATCGGTATTGGCAAAATATCAGCGAGGGTCCAAAAAACATCTTATCGGCAATATCGGCGAAAATATCGACAAAATATCGGCAAGCATAAAAAAAACCAATTTTTTCAGATTTTTAAACATAGCCGATATTTTCAAAATATGGCAATATTTTGCTGATATTTTGAAAATATAGAGATATTTACTCGGCAATATATCGTTTTGCCGAAAATATTGCAATAGTTTTTAATATTGCCGATATTATCAACACTGCTATTTCATACCTCCGTATCTACTTAGTATTATTTAGAATTTGAAGGAATGTAACTAATTTTGCTATAAAGTTATAAACCTGAAATTTTGATGTGCATGTATCATGGATTCCATGTGAAATATGATAATAACAATGTGGGCTGATGAACAGTGTTTGTATCCTTTACAAATTTGAATTTAGTATTTACATTGCACAATGATGAATTTATATAGGAATTGTTTTGTTGGCATTTTTTAGAGATATGGGGTACCCAATGCTAGGCACCCCAATGTCCCCCCATCTCCATGAATTTCACTAAAATTGAAGGGAGTGTTTAACTTTACACATCCCCAATGTGCATTTCCCCATTCTTGTGTTCCCACATCCAAGAAAGTTGGGGAAACATTGAATATTAGAGGATTGCCACTAAATTTTAGTACAGCCTGCCTTAATACTACATAAAATCAAGGGTTTGAATACCACAAGATCAATTAAACTAGACCACTGAAATAAATAGAATACCTCTTTATTATGATTGACAGAAGATTTATGTAAAAATGCAAGAATATATATTGAATAATGTATAATTGATAAGAAGAAATTTACAATGAGCCTCACGATGTACTTGTCTGCACTGACTTATTACAATTTATTATTATGTTTATTACAACTGCACTAGACGGTGGTTGACCAAATATCTGTATGTGCCAACTTAGGCTATGTTAGTTTTGACTACTTCTCAAGTCCCTCATATTCTATTGCATGAAAACAAAACACTAACAGTAAATAGCAATAACAAACAGAGCAATTTTTAAATTTAATCACTTCATAAGCTAAGTGGACAAGAACCGATAGTATGTAATTTGTAATAAATCATGCAAAGCTCCAGTGTTTCTACAATTCTTAGTATGGTTGAATAACTTCATTAATACAAGGCTTAAAAAGTTAGGGAGACCCAAAAAAATACCTGTATTCTTGCCAATGCTGCAGATGACTCAGCTGCACGCTGCTCTAATTCTGTTTCCCTCTCCATGGCTGCCTGTATATCCTCATACAGGATAAGTGCCCACAAGCTAAAATTCCAACAATAAAACCAAAGATAAGGACTCTCTCTGAAATAACATTCACACCAACCATTCGAGTAGCATTATGAGCTGCACGCTCCTCCTCTTCCCTTCTTTCAGTTGATGCCAACTCTTCACGTAGTGCCTGTAATGCAGTTTGGTACAAAAACTGTTACGATATCTTAAATTAAGAAAAACAAACTAACTAAAGCAACTTGTAACTGGATGTCAAAATGATTAGACAAATTACGGAAAACCTGTATCATTCTTGTCTCTGTTAATTCTCGATTTCTCATCACAGCTTCTGTGTTTGCCTGACACAAAAAATTTAATCAGAACAATTTAGCACCAACCATTTTCAAGGAATTGTATGAATATTTATATAGGATCCCAAACGTGTTCAGAATATAACAAATGTCTCTAATCATCTAGAAGCATGTAAAATCAAGCTTTCTTAAACACACACATAAACAAATCCAATCTCAAAAGTGGTATAATCATTTGGACAGGAGCAATGCTTAAAAGTCAACTACGCCCGAAACCAACATGCCTTGAGTGAAGGTTTTTACTAGCTTCTAGAACAAATACATATTAACATTTCACATAACTCTGTATGTGACAGGAAAGTTTCAGGTTTCTGCAGTAAATGAATGTCAAAACATAATGAAAACAGAAAATTATTTTGTAATAAGAGGTATACAGAGGATGAATTCCAACTAGATCATACTAAAGTTCTCTTTTCAAGAAAAAAAATCAGCTTTAGAAGATATTATCGTACAAAGCTTACTGAACCCAACAAATTCTATGTCAGGAGAGGCATAATCATTCAGATAGGAGCAATGGTTAAAAGTAAAATCCTTTAGAAACCCATGCACCTGGAGTAAATTTTTAATAGCTGCTCGAAAAGTACTTAAACATTCCACGTCATTTTGTTTAACTATATAATGGAGCAGTTTCAGGTTTTTGTAGTAATTGAATAGCAAAACATATTCAATGGAAACAGAAAAATATTTTCTAATAATAGGTATACAAAGGATGAATTTCAACTGGATCATTCTATCTTTTTTTTTGAAAAATGTAACATACATTACACCAGCTATGCACTAGACACACCTTGCAAAAAGTCCCAAGTATCTTCTACTTCCATTAACAACAGACGTTGGACAAGTGCTTCCTACTGTCAGGTCAACTTTCTTTCTCATGCGTTACGGAATTCATCCACCCTCAACTTTCTTTGTTATTCATGTTCACCATGTCCCTTCATCCCCCTCTTTTCTTCTCCTCCATGATAGTTACAAATCACTCCTCCATTCTTTCCATCACATTGTCATGCTCATTGTTACCTCCTAGTTCACCAGTCAGTTAAAAAAAAATCCCTAAGCACAAGTTGTGAGACTACAAAGGCAAACTTACGCAAGCTAGCAACTATCACTTTAGCAGCCTTTTCTTTCTCTCGTTAGACCAGGTAAAACCTAGCCTAAAGGGGCTTCTCTATGTTTAACCAAGATCAATGTGTGTAGTATAGAATGGGAGCAGGAGAGAGCTTAAAAAAAAAGAGAACTAACTTTTTTGGAGCTTTTTGTATTTTGGGTAGTGGATGAAAGGGAAGACCAGGGCGTTATCTTGTTTGGCCTATTATTTTGAATATAAGGGGGCCTTAGGCAGAAAAAGTACAGCAGCCCCAATTTGGTTACTAAAATATCAAATTTGATGGAGGGGTTGATCTATTTAAAATCCACTTCTCAAGACAATTCTAAGGGTGGCCCCTACCTAAAGATTATCTACAGACGCACTAAGTCAAGTGATGTCAAATGCAGAATGTTTTCCTCATTGGAGTAAGCAACACAAGAAGAATTAAGGGGTACCTAACATTCTCCAATGTAACAACGTGGCTCCTCTATGGCCCTTGAATTGACTCTGACATCACAAACCTGCAAATAATAGCTACCATAACACATCAAGAACAACTTCCACACATATAATAAAGTTATACATGTACTTCACAATAGCTTAGACAAAAAATAGAATCCTTTTGATCCCAAAGCTTGGGAGCCCTTTCAGTCACGCCTTTTAAATGGAGACTATAAACCTTTATATAGGTCTCAACTCTATCTCCCTTTACAATAAACTAGTATTTCTTTTACAATATTCACTGGTCTTCCAAGGAATAATAATAAAATATCCCTCTCAACAACTCACTTACTAAAAGAATCAATACGTTTAATGAGATCCACGATTTCCTTAAAAATAGTAAATTCCTCCATGAATAGAACTAGGTAATGAAACAACTCCTTTAGATGAGGATTAGACCATGTCAAGACTCCGACAAATTATAAAGTAAGCCTCCACTAGGTGTACCCTCATAAAATGTGTCCCACATATGAACCAAGCATCAAAATGGAGGGGCATGCTCAATATAGTAGCATGGAATGTGTACCAAACATCCTCATCAAATAACTCGACAACTAAGGCCTCCAGCTGTGTGCTAAATGATGAACTCTTGCCATACTTGTGGCCTCCATGACTAAGTTGTCCCATGAAATGTGATAAGTAATATAATGGAAGCTCCATATGGCATGTACCTATCATTCCAAGGTAGAAATAATATCAACAAGGTAGGAGACCAAGTAAATATCATCCATAAGTATGGGCACCCTCAACAACTGCCATGGATGATCCGAATTGGATCCATAAAGAACTGTCAAAAGAACAATGACTGTATCAGGTCGGGACAAACATCAAAGAATTCAAAATAGCGATCAAAAACACCTCAAACCAGTGGCAGTGGCAGCCAGCGTAAAATGACGAGGACCTCAATCAAAGTGCGCTGACCGAGGCCCATGGAGACTGCGCGGGAGGCGGAATTAGCCCCTGGGAGGCCCAGATCGAGAAACGGAGGAGGTTTTTGATGCGCGATAATCGCGCATCGCTGAGCGAAATGGCTCGAAATGGAGAAGCCCCGAGCAACGTTCGCATGGAGAGCCGAAGAACCGAAGGGAAAAAGGCAAAAAGGGCTAAAGCTAAAAGGCAGGACCCGCACTCCGAAACTGGCGGTATTGATCGGGGGCTCCTTGAACGGTAAGCGGTTTTGGATGAAAGCGGAGCGATTCCACTCAGCGATCGATGCATGGCAAGCGGAGGAGAGAGAAAACCGCCGCTCATCGCGTGCTAACGGTCGAGCAAGTCAACCGCGCGAAATGAGCGGATGGCGTTGGATCTGGGGGATCCAGATCGGACGGTTGACATCGCGCCCGATGACCAGACCAGATTTAACAAGGGAATAAGCCGCGATTTAGAAGGATTTGAGGTCCGCTTTGACCGCCACGGTGGAGGAAGACTCATTCCACGATGTAACCGAAGAATTGAACCGACGAAGCAGGCTAGCGCTTTACAGGAGGACATGTGGCCACTCCCTGTGAGCCTGATGATGACGCTGAACAGGGAACTCCAAGCGCAACTACAGAAGGCGATTCAACAGAGGAACTGAACAGAAATGGGAACGAATGGCCTTAAAGCCATGAACGGAGAACAGAACACACACATAGAGAGAGGAACCGGAACCCAGAGAGGAAGACGTGAAGGAAGAGGAAGAACAGAGAACAGAAGAAGACAGTGAAGCAAAAGCAGAAAGAGGACAGAGGGTCGAGCTGACCAAAGGCAGCATTGAGCACCAAAGAGCTTGAGAGATTCAAGCCATCCCAAAGAGGATCTGTCCGGACTGAGCACCACATTGGGCTCTCTCTATTGTAGACCAGAAGGTCACTGAGCTGGTAGGCAAGAGAGTCTGTGCACTCCAGTGGCTTGGGGAATCCAAGAACCACCCTTCCAAGCAAATCTGTTTCAGGTGACTCATATTGAGCTCCTGCATTGTAATTCTCTGCTTAAGACACAATAAAATAAGGCCACCACCGAGAGTTGGACCGGAGATGTAGCCCTGGAGGATAGGGTGAACTCCTTATTAATTTCTTGTGTTCTTGTATTTGCTTACTGTATTTCACTGCTATCTTTCCATTTCAAGTGTATGTGTATTTGCAATCTGATCGATCCGTTGCTTAAATAGCATAGACACACACACCAGCACGAGTCTGTAATACCTTTGTTCAATAAATCTTTAACTGAGGTCACTCATAAGGTGATTATCAGATCAAGTGATAATGTGGCCACTCCCTATGAGCCTGATGATGACGCTGAACAGGGAACTCCAAGCGCAACTGCAGAGGGCGATTCGACGGAGGAACTGAACAGACATGGAAACGAATGGCCTTAAAGCCATGAACAGAGAACAGAACACACACATAGAGGAACCGGAACCCAGAGAGGAAGACAGGAAGGAAGAGGAAGAACAGAGAATAGAAGAAGACAGTGAAGCAAAAGCAGAAAGAGGACAGAGGGCCGAGCTGACCAAAGGCAGCGTCGAGCACCAGAGAGCTTGAGAGATTCAAGCCATCCCAGAGAGGATCTGTCCGAACTGAGCACCACATTGGGCTCTCTCCATTGTAGACCAGAAGGTCACAGAGCTGGTAGGCAACAGAGTCTGTGCACTCCAGTGGCTTGGGGAATCCAAGAACCACCCTGCCAAGCAAATCTGTTTCAGGTGACTCATATTGAGCTCCTGCATTGTAATTCTCTGCTTAAGACACAATAAAATAAGGCCACCACTGAGAGCTGGACCGGAGATGTAGCCCTGGAGGATAGGGTGAACTCCTTATTAATTTCTTGTGTTCTTGTATTTGCTTACTGCATTTCTCTACTGTCTTTCCATTTCAAGTGTCTGTGTATTTGCAATCTGATCGATCCATTGCTTAAATAACATAGACACACACAGCAGCACATGAGTCTGTAATACCTTTGTTCAATAAATCATTAACTGAGGTCACACATAGGGTGATTATCAAATCAAGTGATAATGTGGCCACTCCCTATGAGCCTGATGATGACGCTGAACAGGGAACTCCAAGCGCAACTGCAAAAGGCGATTCGACGGAGGAATTGAACAAACATGGGAACGAATGGCCTTAAAGCCATAAACAGAGAACAGAACACACACATAGAGAGAGGAACCAGAACCCAGAGAGGAAGACGGGAAGGAAGAGGAAGAACAGAGAACAAAAGAAGACAGTGAAGCTAAAGCAGAAAGAGGACAGAGGGCCGAGCTGACCAAAGGCAGCGTTGAGCACCAAAGAGCTTGAGAGATTCAAACCATCCTAGAGAGGATCTGTCCGGACTGAGCACCACATTGGGCTCTCTCCATTGTAGCCAGAAGGTCACAAAGCTGGTAGGCAACAGAGTCTGTGCACTCCAGTGGCTTGGGGAATCCAAGAACCACCCTACCAAGCAAATCTATTTCAGGTGACTCATATTGAGCTCCTGCATTGTAATTCTCTGCTTAAGACACAATAAAATAAGGCCACCACCGAAGGCTCGATCGGAGATGTAGCCCCAGAGGATAGGGTGAACTCCTTATTAATTTCTTGTGTTCTTGTATTTGATTACTGTATTTCTCTGTTGTCTTTCCATTTCAAGTGTCTATGTATTTGCAATCTGATCGATCCGTTGCTTAAATAACATAGACACACACACCAGCACATGAGTCTGTAATACCTTTGTTCAATAAATCTTTAACTGAGGTCACTCATAAGGTGATTATCAGATCAAGTGGTAATGTGGCCACTCCCTATGAGCCTGATGATGACGCTGAACAGTGAACTCCAAGCGCAACTACAGAAGGCGATTCGACGAAGGAACTGAACAGACATGGGAACGAATGGCCTTAAAGCCATGAACAGAGAACAGAACACACACATAGAGGAACCGGAACCCAGAGAGGAAGAAAGGAAGGAAGAGGAAGAACAGAGAATAGAAGAAGACAGTGAAGCAAAAGCAGAAAGAGGACAGAGGGCCGAGCTGACCAAAGGCAGCGTCGAGCACCAGAGAGCTTGAGAGATTCAAGCCATCCCAGAGAGGATCTGTCCGGACTGAGCACCACATTGGGCTCTCTCCATTGTAGACTAGAAGGTCACAGAGCTGGTAGGCAACAGAGTCTGTGCACTCCAGTGGCTTGGGGAATCCAAGAACCACCCTGCCAAGCAAATCCGTTTCAGGTGACTCATATTGAGCTCCTGCATTGTAATTCTCTGCTTAAGACACAATAAAATAAGGCCACCAACGAGAGTTGGAACGGAGATGTAGCCCTGGAGGATAGGTTGAACTCATTATTAATTTCTTGTGTTTTTGTATTTGCTTACTGTATTTCTCTGTTGTCTTTCCATTTCAAGTGTCTGTGTATTTGCAATCTGATCGATCCGTTGCTTAAATAACATAGACACACACACCAGCACATGAGTCTATAATACCTTTGTTCAATAAATCTTTAACTGAGGTCACTCATAGGGTGATTATCAGATCAATGGAGATGTGTGCAAATAAACTCCTCAACTAGACATCCTCATCATCATAGAAAAAAGTGTAATAGATGCTTCAAAAGATGGAGCACTCAAGTAAGTGTATCACAAGCTATACACAATCCAGCGTCCAAGGGTAACTACACTCAAAAGATGTGCAACATAGCATGTGTGGATAGATAAATAAGATGTCCCATCAATGATAATAAACAAGGTGTAAGGAACTCCAATGGCACATGTGGCTCCAAGGTGTAAGTGGTCCTCATAACGGTAAGTTCAGGGGGGGTTGACCATGAATCAAGAGCCAAGTCAATATAAACCCCACTATCCTCCACATATCCAACAACTACCCTGTTATGTAAAAAAATTAATAATTTTGTAATTTTAGATTAATTAGGCAAAAGGGCACAATCAGAATATCATGCCCTTTCACCAAGAGGTACCTGAGGCAGTGTATAATCCAGGGGCCCTTCTATGTAATATCATCGTTCAAACATCCCGGATGCGGGTGTTCGATCAGAGTAGGGGTACGAAGGTGGCGCTTCACATGGGCAGGTGTCAGCCCATGCGCGCCACGAGGAACCGTGCAGATCAAATGAGCTGGTCTCACGCAGGGTTATTAATGTGGCTCGTTTATTCCTCCATCTACCTCCTGGTAAATTGTGCAATGGCGCTTCATAATGTCTGTGCTCCAGCGACCTCCTCGCATTCCTCTGCGGTTTCTTGGCATTCCTCGGCGGCCTCTTCGCATCCCTTTGCTGCCACTTCGCACCCCTCTGAGGCGCTGTTGGTAGCTCAGGGGCATTCACTCTCTGTGCCCAAGTCCGTCTCCGTCTCAGGCTCGAGAGTGTCTCACAGGACTTTAGCTCCAGTTCATCGCGCTCACGTGCTGGTTAGTTGCTCCCCTCCGTGCATTTGTGCGCTGGTTAATCCACTGTATTCTGTAATGCCGAGAGAGCGTCCAAGAATGGGTAGCAGACGCAGAGGCTCCCGTGGGCGCGCCACCTCACAGAGGTCTGCCCCCATCTCTCCCTCCTCCTCGGTCGAGTTGGCACCTGAGCAAAATCGCCCTCAAGTTTCCCGAGCTGGAAGAGGCAGAGGTCATGGGCGTGGAAGGCTGGTTGACTGTGGGCATGCGGCGCATCCAACAGTCCGCTATCGAATCCCCTGCACTCTTGCCAATTCCACTTTCTTAGTCTCAGTTACTATTGAAAATTGTGCAAATCTCAGTGGCCAGGCAGCAGCTCATCAGGCAATTCCGCCAGAACAAGGGACAGCACCTCCAATTGACACTCAACGCCCGGTCACGGGAAGTTCCTCCTTGGCGACTCAAGCCGCCCCTGATGGTCCAAGCGAGCCTGCTCCGGGAGTCCCAACCGGCTCGGTGGTCCTTCGCTCAGACTCGGAAGACTCTTTGCAATTTGGGTGCAGGGTAGTGGAGGAACCCTACACTACGGATGACGACTGATCTTGGATGGCACTCTGCTCTCGGCAGCCTAAGAAGTAGGCGCATTACTCTGTTTTTGGAACTCGCAATTCTGCCTGTGTCAGGTCATAGTATGTGTCTATATGTCTCTGTGTCGATGGTATGGATCTATGTCTATTTGTCCATGTTCAGCGCTTCCCAACAGTGCAATAGTTGTTTGTTTCAGCTTGTCTGTTTCGCAAGACTTAGAGTCTTAGGAGAAGATGTAACAGATGGAAGTCCACCATTTTTGGAAGGTGTTCAGCTGTGCTAATTGTCAATCTCATGGCAAGATTTTCAAGGCCATGGCCTTGCTGTAACATTTTGAATCTTTTTGTACAATAATAGAAGCAGACAGATTGAGAAAAAAAAATATCATCATTCAAACATTAATAAATAAATATATATATATAGATATATATTCTTGTCACTTAATGAGTTGTTTGTTCCATTTGGTATCAGAGCCAACATTCCTCTCGCTTGTGTTCCCCTGGCCACCTGTGCTCATTGTGTCATTGTTCCAGTGCTCCACCGCATTTCCATCTTCTGTTGTTATTAGGTTGCCCTATTGTTTTCTCGACCTCGACTGTCATACCGTGATTGCACTCGCTCATACCTGCATTACCGTCAAAATTTCCATGTCTTCATTGTTTTCCGGTCTCTGTTATTCATGTTCCTCCCTCCATCGACCATTGTCGATATGTCGTTCGCAGTTATCGTGCACTTGGCCCCTCGTCACACCCGACAACACCAACGTTCGTGCACCCGAGAATTCCCTGCCATCTCTCCCGATTGTCACACCTCAACAGTTCTTGTGCCCTTATCATATTACACACCACATCTAACCCTCTGACAGCCTTGTCATTGTGTATACCTTGTGCTATCATCACCCGATCAGTTGTTGTTGACCTCAACAGTCGCGTCCCATTTGTCAGCATCGAACCTGTTCAATCACATTTCATTGATTATTTAATGCTCATGTAATTTATATATGTATATATAGTTATATTTATTTGTTATATAATTCTAATATTAATTGTTATATAATTTATAATTATATAACTAATCAATATTTAATAACTATATAATCTAATTAATATTTAACTATATAATTATATATATCTACATATATTTAATCAACCTTATTATTATTATTATGAAGTTCAAGTTAAGGAAAGAAGGTTGAGTTGGATAAATATACACCACCACATACCCGATCAATGTCTGCATCAATGTCGTTGGCTGAATTTAATAAAAATTTGATAGATCTTGAGACTAAGGTCACTGAACATGTCGAGAAAATTGAGGAGCTCCAGAATACAACGAAAATAATAGAAAATCAGCTCAAGCAGAATCATAATGAATTTAAAAAGGATCATGCGATCTTTTCAAATAAGGTGGATCGAAATCATAATGCAACATCAATAGCTCATGATCAAGCAATGGCGATGTTGAACTATATTTGTGAAAAGTTGAAAATTACACCTGATAAAATACCCCAAAATAACGAAGCTACTCAACATCAAAATTCTTCGGATACATCAAACTCACATCAGATCCCTGAGTCTCCAAAAGCATCTTCCATGCCCAATCAACAAAATAGTAACACGAATTTTCAAAACATGCAGCTTTGGAATCAATACTCAAATATGTAGCTCTTGAATCAATACCCCTTCTTCACCCAACCAGTTGCTATATATCAACAAAGAGCAAAACTAGTTCATAAAATAATGTGCAAAATAACTAACTTTTGGTGACAAGCCCATCAAACTAGCTCATAAACAAAAGAACAACCCTCCCAAGAGGTCGAATGATCAATAATACATGTCGGTGGGCCTTCTAAGAGGCCTAATGAAGTCCATAGGTGCCATAATGAGAAATAGGACTCCCAAAAGCAGTAGACAAGGGGTTGGTCCCTTATTCTCCAAATAATAAACCTATGGTGCTCCCAAGGGGTGTGGGGCCACACAGGTAACCTCATGGGTCTCCAAGTAGATCAAAAATGCATGTAGACCATTTGTAAGGGCTCAGATGTGATGCCACATCGACATACAAGTCCTGGGTCGTCTGCCAAGTTCATGGTACAACTGTGGGGCCGGTTGGGCATGGTGAACTAGGTGCATCCTCCTCGTCCAATAGGTGAACCTCAAGCAATCTCTGAACATCTTTGGGAATCCATGGAGTGTTGTCTACTGCTATGGAGGCCCATGACTCTCTACACATACCCTACATGTGCCAATGTAGCCCTCTGGAGGGTTAGGACCCCATATAGGGAGACCAAACCCAAAATGGAGACCATCTGCAATCCTACATAAAATCCAATGTGTGCCCTAGCCTTCTAGTACAACAAGTCATTTAAGGAAAGCAAGTTAAAGAGTTTACAAACCATGGATAACAGGTGGGCACTTCATAATGGCATGCCCTTCCATAGTGGGCTTTGGCATGTGCTAATGTCTCCAAGCTCCAAAGGAGGTTAACCAAGTACTCTATTAGGTGGTTTCTACCTTTAAAGGGGATAGTATGTCCAAGGTATATCCTTCAAAGCATCGTGGCATGTGATAAAGAGATGAATAAAGAAGGGAATGAAAGGGGCAATCCTAGGCCACATGTCGGGGTACAAGGGTAGCTAGTAAAGGTAAGCCCACACTTGGGTATATAATGTATAGGATGGAGCAATTGTGGTTCATGAGAATCCCCGGCCTTGATTTTTCCACCCTTCTTTATATGCCTTTTGCCTTTTATGATTTTTCTTCGGTTAATTGCTCGGGGCTCAAGGAATAAGAGCATGATATGTAAAGTATAACAGTGGGTACCCCCTTTGAGGTGGGGTGGTTCATTGCCCACCAGGGGTTGGGACAATCACGGGTTCCTGAATGATATGGGAGGCTCATCTAGGGCCTATAGGAACCAGGGTGATGGCCATGTAGATGGGGTAGAGCTCATGCATTGGCTTTTGCCCACGTGCTAAATATGTTTGTCCCGACCATCTTTTGCATTTTTTGGTACATTTCCCTGTTGAATGTGACCAATTATGCTTTTACTTTTCTTTTCAGTTGCATCAACCTTTGGGGCATCGTTTTGGGCCCGACCCAGGGTGTGGGCAAGGGGAAGGGGTGGCCAACCCTATGTGGACCTAGTGGGGAAATGTGGACCTAGGTGAGAAAGAATGATGAAAGGGGTTATAATGAAAGGAAGGGGAGCAATGTATGTGGATGAGGGAGCTGGACGGAACCAAAATCGAGGTTTCCCATGTAGTACCACCCTAAAACCCAAAGGTCAATAAAGGAGATCCCACAAGGCTAGGATCCAAGGGTAACATCCCAAAGAGATCTACGAGACAAGAGCACAAACCTAGCCTACACTTTCCGTTGAATCCACCCATTAATCCTTGCCTAGAAGTTTCAATGATAAGTAAACTACATTATTCAATTACCAAATGACAAAGCATACCTTTAGGTTTGGAAAGCCCACCTTCAAAAATACGATCATGACAGATGGGTGAGGGACCACATGGCTGGCTCAGGTGGCGAAGAAATGGCACAACGAGCTAGATGGTAGCTACAAGGGGCCTATTGGCTGTCGGCTGAGGACCATCTTGGAGAAAAAATTTCTCCTAGGGATATCACCCACAAAATGGTGGGTAACATGGCCTAGATCTGAACTGGGTATCTCTTGTACTCTTCATATCTTGCCTAGCATTGCCACATCATCGCTTCCCTACCACCTAATCATCCTTGTGCTAGAGCTCTAATTCCCTTGGGAATTTGGAGAAATAGAGATATGGGTTTTGTTTTTTTTCATTCTATAGACCAAATTCGACATATTACATGTCAATTTCCATTAATATTTGCCCCTATTAAGCCTCTTGCAAATCTGTTTTGCCACATCATTATCCCCAAGTGGGTGATCTCTAACACCCTTGAAGATTTGCAAAATCTGAAACATGGGTTTTGTTCCTCTCATTGGGTACCAATTTTGATGTAACATGTCACCAAAAACCTTATGCTCTGCTTGAAATGCCCCAAGGAAACCATTTTTGACTTGTTAACCAAGTTTGACCAAGATGTAACAAGCGATTGGATGATTAGATTTGAAAAAATCCACGCGACATGGAATCCTCTCATCATGCTCTAAAAGCTGAGATAAGGCTGACTTTTTGACCACCTATACCATTTTTCATTGAAAACTGTGAACTGCCTTGGGAAATGTGAGAGTTTTCATATGAGATTTGCTATGTTGTGAGAAGTGCCATTAGGAAGATTGCACCAAGGCTGAGCTCACATATAGACTCAATAGACTCTAACCTTATAAGACAAACAAAGCAGCGGAAAAGGCTTTATGCCATTCTCATACATTGTATTGATTCTAGGATATTAATTTGTAATATATCAATTTGAGCATCTAGATCTTCTAGATCTAGATCTAGATTTGACAACTCATTAGTGGATCATGACAACACCTCATCAAGATAAGGATTACAATTCATGACAATTGTATTCTCAAACTTTGTGATTGTCTAGGGACTGACAATCTAACATTCCCCCCTCAATCACAAGTCTGAATAATTTTATAAATTTTTGTCATCTTCAATCTGAAATTGTTGTACTGAGCTTCAAATACGATATGCCTAGAAAGCTGCCAATATCTGGATGTCTAGAAGTGAACAACTACTATATCTGAAAATTCTCAATGATTGTTGTTGAGGAAACCAATTGCTATGCTGCAATTCCCAATTGTTGACTGGATCCCTATTCAAATTTGACAGACAATACTTCAAAAATTGAAGAATGATATATGATATTCCCCCTATTGGGTGTAAGGTGAGAAGTTTTGCAATAGTTTATTATGGAAACTATCCAAGGCGGGACTTCAGATTCTTTAGGTGGTCAATTTCTTGGTTGACCATTAACCATTCTCCATGGAAATTGGTGGTTTACGGTTTACCACTAACCAAGTTGCTTTGAATAATACAATGGTTTTTGGATGACCACTAACTAATCTTCTTTGGATAATGTGGTGGCTTTTGGATGACCACTAACTATCTTCACTTCATTAATTTACTCCCCCTTGAAAGGTGTAGGAGAGTTTCTTTTTATCATTGTCCTCCCCCCTTTAGGTGTGGGGTGCATTTTTTGACTTCTTTTTTTGTGTCTTTAGCTCTATTTTGACTAGGTTGTAAACCTGGTGTAGTTTCTTCACTTGTAGATTCCATCTCCATGAATTTGTCCACTATATTGAATTAGTTTCTTAGGTTTCTTTTGCTTTCAACACCTTTCAGATAGGAGATTTGGCTTCCCATAATGAAGAGCAAGACAAGACAAGACAAGCAAGATGGTCAAAAATCCCCAAGGCAATGTATTGTTCTGTATTGATCTCAACATGTGAATTTATAACACATCAATATGACCTCCAAGATGTTGTAGATCTCACTAACAACTCATCAATGGATCATGATGAGACCTCATCAAGATAAGGATAACAACTCATGGTCTCAAACTTTGTGATTGTATAGGGACTCTCATTCTAAATTTTGTGATTGTCTAGGGACTCACGGTCTAACAATTATCGTGACAATTACCTAAACATTCACAATAATTTAAAAAGGGAAAATTTTGCAATAAATATTGTTGATATTATCACCGAGGATGGTTTTGGTGAAATTGTTGCGATAAGTGCAACACTACTTTGTACCATGCTTGTGCATCCCCTTCAAGGGTTTGCATGAACATCTTCATCACTATATCCTCATATTCTACCTCGAAATTGTTGACAAATTTAGAAAATTAGTCAAATTATCCTTAACCGGTACTACGTTATTTCCTGCAAATTTTGGTAAACATTTTTTATAATTGCTCATCGACAAATCATGAGGTTGAATAGGAATTGCATTGAAATCTAATGTAAACCTCACTGGATTTTTATTTGCTGCCATTTTAAAGACAAATTAAATTCAGTAGAAGTCCCACCATAATATTAACGTTTAATAAAAATAAGCATGAAACAAAAGAAAAAAGTGATTAAATCTTCCTGGAGTAGTCATCAATGAAAGTGACATAATCGGAATCCACTAAAGGAAACAGAAGACATAGGGCCACATACATCAAAGTGAATCAAATCATGGATCCCTGCTACCTTGTTGTCACTGCTCGGGAAAGGAGTCTTGGTGTATGTTCCCAAAGCACTCATCATGATGCTCAGTACTGAAATGTGGTAAGCCTGTGACTATCTCCCTCAGTAGCCTGAATGCTCCATGATGCAAGTGGGCCATACTCTTGTGCCATAACTTGCACAAACCACTGCTACTAGTTGTCGACACTAAGGCTCTAATAGGATGAAACATGAACTTGTAGTCTCCCATGGCAGACTCCAATCACTCTAGCAGAAGTGATACTGGATCCCTTGGGATACATGAGTACTTGTCCATCTTTGAACACCATCACATACCTCGTCCAAAATACTAGAAACTAAAATTAGATTCTTCTTCATCCTTGGAACATATAGGAGCTCTGTCACTTTCAAGGGAGGTTGTGGCTCCCTCCAAATGGATACAGTTCCTATACCTGACGCTTTTACCTTGGAGTTATCTCCAAGCACCACCTCCAAATCTATATCAATCTTTGTATGATCTATAAAGTGCTCTCCAACTCCAATCATACAGCAAGAAGCTCCATTGTCTACAAACTAGACACTAAAGGATGTAACACTTATGGTTAGACTCACCACTAAAGCAAACTCTGAGTCAAATCTAGTGGCAAACACACCCACCTCGGCTAATGTTGCAACACCCTTCTTCTTCCCCTTGTTATTGGGACAATGACCCATCTTTTTACAAGCAAGGCATCTCACTTTGTTCTCTAGCAAAGTCTGGTCAAGGAAGAAAGAAGAGCAAAGTTCTCTTGGAAGCTAGTGAAGTTCTTTGAAGATCAATGAAAGGAAATCTATGTCCCTATTGTCCACATGTGCGAGTTTTGGAGGAGAACCTAGGGTTTCCTTAGTCTTGTTTTGCAGAGAAGTTGTTTAATGGTTTGGTTGGCTCATCTCTTGGAAGGTTTGGTCAAGGTCAAGGTCAAGGTCAAGGTCAAGAAGTCTTCATTGAAGTTATATAAGAAGATATTTTTTGGGTTTTCCTCTCTATGAGAGGTTTTGGCCCTAGCTAGCAGCCTACATCTGGTGTTCTTGTTTTTGCATTGTGATCTTTTTATTGGCATTTGTATTGATGATTAACAGAACTAAATAATAATGCTAACACTCTAATATAGCTCACAAGAAAATGTCAAGAATGGAAGAGAAATCAATCTAATAAATACCCTAACTATCTACCCTAGATTTATAAACATGGTATCAGAGCTAGGGCTCTGTCCAGAGGGCAGAAAGAAGGTCAATTTAGCATCATTTCTTCTCAAGGAAAGCGAAAAAACCTAAGCCGAATTTGTGGAGGCAACTAAGACAAATTTTTGGACACATTATCAAGGCCTAATTACAGAGACAAGGTCGCAGGTCTCATCAAAGGTAGCGAAGGTATTTAAAGAGCATTTTAGCTTTGTTTCAAGAGACCAAATTAAATAGTGAACATCTCTCCCAAGAACGCACTCTTTGGCAAGCAGATCAAGGATTTCTGGGCATGCCTATTAGCCCTAATCCCTGTCACAAGGCCACAAAAATACTTCTCCAGAACAAGGACATAAAAAGATCATTTGTGAAGATCGAGAACCTTGCCTAGCAGCCCTAAGGAAGCCGCATTCTCTGGGATAGATGCATGTTAGCCAACACTCTCATAAAACAATCAAAAAGTCCAAAATAATTAAAATTATAAAACTTGGATTAATTCCTAGTTGTCTATTTTAGAATGAGTTAGTTCCTCAAACTTGGGAGTTTGTTTAGGTCTAGTTGGTTAAGAGATTCTCTCCAACTAGTTAGGCTCCTAGATTAGTGTGTGGTTGAGATATTCACTCAACCAAAGTGATTGTGTCCAAGATAGACGCACTATCCTGAGGCATATTCTTGATGTATTTATATTTTGTATTATTATCATTATTTTGTGAGTGGAATACAATACATTAAGGCTTGAGAAGCCTTTCCTACCATGTCTCAGTTCCTCATAATTTCAGTTTTTATTAGTTTTTAATATCCCTTAATTGGTATCAAAGGGCATGGTTTGCTCTTTGGGGTTATGAGATGGGGATCAATTTCCTCGGTGCAATAGGCATTGCTGGATATTTTATTGCTGAAGAGAATTCCAGCTGCAAATGAGAGCACTTGTGGAGTGTTAAATTCTTTTGGCTTTTGCTTGGTGTCCTCTGTTCATTTAATGTCGCAATTGTTATTGTATTTTGATTGAGATATGACAGGATAGGAACTGGAATTTGGCATGGATTATTGCCAGGAATTAAAGATTTGGAGTCGGGACAGTTCTTCTTCAAGTCAATATACTCGTTTGCTCGACATTTTCTGTGCAAATTTCATGAGGCGAAACCCTTCAACATCTTTGCAGGTGCGCTTTGATGTTTTTAAGCACGTCAACGGTGAGTTCTGTCCCAAGAAGGCTTATTTGGTGTGTTTACTGCATTTGCTGAGGTTCAATGGTGGATTTGACTAAATTATTTAGCTCTACCAACACAGGATCTACCAAATTTGCAAATTTTAGTTTGAAACCGACTGAATTTTTTTAGGTTTCGAAGGTGTACAGGAACATATTGATTTACGGTCAAATATCCACGAGGAGCATATTGACAGTAATTTTCAAGTGTGTTCATGAAGTTTTAGCAGTTATTGTTGAAGCAACTAACCTGAATTTTTTTCAAACAATGGATCCCAAGTTTCGTAGGAAGTATCAGATAAAACTGGAAATGTTAGGCTTAAAGTCGTACAAGGCATGATCCAGCGGTGGTTTGAATTCTCGGCGTGTTTATTGTCATAATTACATCATCTAGATTTCTAACAAGGAGTGTACAGTACGGAATTTGTGATCAGGAGGAAGAGGAGCATTCCCTGAACGCAGAGAAATCACTACCTGTAGACAGGTATCTTTTACAGCAACAGCTTCTTGCAGTATATCTGTTGCAAATAGAACTTGGAATGCTTCATCTACACCAAATGATTGGCATATCTCTGAGTAACTGTGTGATACTCTTGTTTCCAATAGTGATGTCAGAGAAATCACTACCTTAGACCAGTACCTTTTGCAGCAACACCTTGCTGCAGTACATCTGTTGCAAATAGAACTTGGAATGGTTCATCTACACCAAGTGATTGGCATATCTCTGAGTAATTGCGTGATACTCTTTTGTTTCCAATAGTAGTGTCAGAGAAATCACTACCTGTAGACCAGTATCTTTTGCACCAACAACTTGCTGCAGAACATCTGTTGCAAATAGAACTTGGAATGGTTCATCTACACCAAGTGATTGGCATATCTCTGAGTAACTGCATGATACTCTTTTGTTTCCAAAAGTGGTGTCAAAGAACCTGCATAGATATTTCCTCAAGTCTCCATACTTGGTATATCCAAAAATTAGTCGTTGAGCCACCCGTGCCTATTTCATTTTGGCGTTATGAAATAGTGTTGTAATTTCTAGTTTATGCATTACAAATCCAATTGCATTTAGTTCTGCACTCAACAGTTTTGGCAAAAACAAAAAAAATGATTGTCGACTGAAGCCCTAGGGTATGCATCAAGCATTCACAGCAATTGCAAACTAGATCGAATTTTTACTGCAGAGTTTCAAGAAATGACCAGCATGGAGATCTGCAACACCTTACTGAAGATACCTGTGGAAATTAGCCAGTGTAGAGAACCTGTATCAACATTGTGCTCAAAGAAATAAGTTGGGCTAGAAAGTGACCCACTAGCGCTTTCTAGTGAGTAAAGAAGCCCTTGAGCAAACATCACACAGGAGCTTGCAGGACCAGCGTTGAGCCAACTTGGAGGAGCCAGCACCGTGGACTCCCTGGAACCCATCTGCCTTGAATTGTGTCTGGAGTCTGTACCGCGCCCAAAAAATTTCCAAAAGATTTAACAAGTATGTTGCATTCTTCATAATTTTAATTCCCGTACGGTGCATGCTTTATAAGTTTGAACACAAAGTGATTTTTACACTTTTTTATAAAGTGATTTAAGGAAAAAAAATAAAAATAATAATTATTAATTTTTTAAACTAAAATTAATGGAGAGATAAGCTGTGGAGAAATAAAGTGTAGCTTCTATCTGGAAATTTCTAATTTTGGAGTGAGTTGTTAGCTTAGTAATTTTTTTTTGAGTGATAAGGTGTAATTCTTTGGAGAGAGAAGGTGTAATTTCCTTTTGTAATTTTGGAGTGATAAGGTGTAAATTTTTATAATTTTGGAGTGTTTGTAATATGGAGCGATAGGCGAATTTTCTTTTAAGGGAAGGTCATTGTTATAATTTACTTTGAGAGAGGGTAAGTTGAATCATTAAATTCAAGATTGTAATCAAAATTTGGGGTGCATTTTCGGTGGTATCTAACACCCTCATCCTATTGAAGCATGTTGGAATTTCTAAGTCTAACTGTTAGAAACCCTTCATGTACTTTGCTGATTTATTCCTACCTACTTGTTCTGTTAATTAACAAGTTATTTACCATGTAAATACTGGAAATAAATACAAGTACATGCTCAACACATTACAGATCATCAAATGAAGGAAACAAAACAAGCACACAAGTGATACTGTTGTTTTTGGACCAATGTCCCCGGAAAAACCCAATGCGAGAAAACAGGTGGAGCTATCTAAGGGTCTTATTATTATGCAGTTTCTAAATACAATCTGGGTGCCATACAATCTGAGTGCCAAAACCGGCTCACCCAACAAAGAATAATCTCAACAGTAGTACCTCTCTATACAAAAGTAGATATTCCGGTTGAAACCCCGGATAAACACTCTAACAGCTTCATAGCTCCAATATGCCCCACGAAACCCCAGCGTCAGTCTCCAGAGACAGCATCAGCCCTTTCTGGCCCAACGTTTGCCCAGCTTCACTCTGGCTTGGCCTGCGTCAGCCTCTAGAGGCACTGCATTAGCCCTCTAGCCCTTTGCGTCACCCACGTTGGCCCTCTGAGGCACTGCGCAACTCCTGGCTACCTCTGCGTGAGCCCTGGCTGGCTCTGCGTGAACCCCTGGTTGGCTCTGCATGAACCCCTGGTTGGTTCTGCGTCCCTCACACTCGGCTATTGCGTTGATCCTCCTAGTGCTATCTCTACCTCTCTGCTTCTGTATTCACTGCCCCTCAGCTACAACTCTGATCACTCTCTTGACTTCCTCAGCAAACCCAGCCCCAGAAAGTCGAAATCTTGATCAACCCGGTGTGTTCTCCAAGTGACCCTCAAGCCTCCTCTTATACTTTTCTCATTGACAAATCAACGGTCGAGATTAAGTCCCTAATCAACGGCTAAAATCAACTCTAGCTTGATCCATGACTTTTGGACCCTTCTAACACAGTTTTATATTAATTCACATTAATATTTTATTTTCCCTAAGTTTAGACTTAGGGACTCCAGTAAAAATGTTAATTATTTTAATATCTCCCAAACTGTTTAGAATCTGCCCAAACCATTTCTGGGTATTGGAGATCTCATGTGCTTTAGCCTCTCCACCAATTTTCGTGGCTAGAGCACTTCCGATACTACCCCAAATCAACACTCCCTCTTAGTGAGCACTGTGCTCTAGTAATACTCCTCACTGAGCATCACCCTGATCATCCGACATCGGTCCTGGTGTTGATGCTAGGCCTGCTGCATCATGTACTGCTACCCATGGCCCTGCCACTACCACTGTTGCATCCGTATGGCAACCCCTCTCATCATGCTGCTTCATGCTGCCCATAGCACTGCCACTGCTAATTGTTGCACTGCAACTCAGTTACTTAGAAGTAAGTAACTGATCTCCCAACTCTGACATCTCCGTCAAGCTAGAAACACTCTCAATGCTAAAGCTCCCTCTGTCACTGACAAGTGCTCCCTCTCTAACCTCTGCATTGTTGCATCAATTCCATTCATCTCGCACCGTTGCACACCTCTCTGTGCCATCTTGCACTGGTGCAACACTCCCATGCTTCTCGCACTGCTGCCTCACGTTGTCCTGGGAATCCTGCACTGTAGCTCCCTCTGTCGCTCCATCCACATCCGTCTCTATTGACATCCGCCAGTACTGCTACTCCTCTTCAGGGCTCCCGTAGCAAGGTCTAATCCAAGAGGCTAGGTACCTCGAGGATCATGCCCCTCATCGCCTGTAGTTCGTCTAACTACAGCTCGATGTCTCCCCACTTCCGCTCAAGTGGCGTGTATGCACTCATGGCACAGTCATTGTCAATCTCCACTTCCTTCTCTACCCTTGCTGGCGCAGCCTTGGTCTCAGAGGCCTCTCCCTTGCTCTTCTTCCTTGGACACTAGGTCGCATAATGACCCAACTCCCCACAGTGGAAGCATTTGACCTTGGAGAAGTCCTTCTTCTTTTGTTTCTCCTGCTTTCCCTCAGATGCTAGGGCAGCATCCACCTCCTCCTCTTTCTTGATTCTGATCCCCTTGTCGCTACTCCCCGCCTTGCTCAGCCTTCTAATCTCTTCTTAGCGAAGAGCCGCCCACATTTCTTCCCAATCTGGAAGGGTTGCCCTGCCCAGTATGCTCTAGACAAACACCTCTTATTCTTCTGAGATTGCATTTAGGGCTGTTCTCACCATCAATTCTTGATTCGGCATGGCTCCTATGGAAGTTAGTTGATCTCGGATCTCCTTCAATCGACCAAGGAAGGGGTCGATCTGTTCTCCCTTCTGCATCTGGTATGACCGCAGTTGATTTTCTAGTAACATCCTTCTCTACACAAAAGTACGCTGGTACAATTTCTTTAGGGCCTCCCACATCTCATTTGTCGTGTCCTTTTCGGCAATATGTGGTACTACATGGTCCTTGACCCCATCAAGAATGATGCTCTTGGCCCTCGCCATTGCCTCCTCGTACTTGTCGTTATCAGCTGGGTCAATTGGGATTGCTATCGTCCTCAAGGCAAAGTGCTTGACATGATTCCTATCTAGAACGGATAAGATTTTGGCCATCCAGACTACGAAATTTGAGGCTTCGTCCAGTCTCTCCTGGTCTCTTACCCCGTGCACTACCATCTCACTGCTCCTCTACTTCCCTCCTGGAAGTTCTTGGAATAACTCCCTCTGAGCCTCAATTTCCGTCCTAGAAACCCTCTTGCCAATGTCGAGATGCCCCCACTCTAATTGTTAGTGCAACTACACCACTAATCTGGATTTCTCGACTAGAAATCCTTGGTAGCAACTCCCTCCTCCTTGGCCTTGCCTTGTTAAGTACTATTCTGACTACAGTGCCCCACCAACTCCACTCTGCAACTTACCCACAGCCTCCTAAGCCCCAGAAAACTAAAGGTTAGTGCTCCTAGGCTCTGCACAATCAGGCACTGGCTGAAGTGCTCCCCTAGCCAATTGCGTTGACCCTCCTAGTCTCTGCGTGGCTCTACGTGAGCCTTTTCTGCGCTCCTCAGTCTCTACGTTGGCCTCTTCCTGGCTCAATCTTGATGACACAGGCACTACGTCACCCCTTCCTTGCTGCTACTCTGCTAGGAACAGCTTCTGTCACTCGGGATAGCTGTTTTCTGTTGCTGTTGCTCTACTCGGCCGATGTCCTCAGTGCTCTTGTGATCTGCAACCACGCTCTGATACCATGTTTGAATTTCTAAGTCTAATTGTTAGAAACCCTTCATGTACTTTACTTATTTATTCCTACCTACTTGTTCTATTAATTAGCAAGTTATTTACCATGTAAATACCGAAAATAAATACAAGTACATGCTCAACACATTACAGATCATCCAATGAAGGAAACAAAACAAGCACACAAGTGACATTGTTGTTTTTGGACCAATGTCCCCGGGAAAAACCCAATGCGGGAAAACCGGTGCAACTATCTGAGGGTTTTATTATTATGCAGTATCTGAATACAATCTGGGTGCCAAAACCGGCTCACCCAACAGAGAATAATCTCAGCAGTAGTACCTCTTAGTCGGAGACAGATATTCCAGCTAAAACCCCGGATAAACACTTCGACAGCTTCAAAGCGCCAATCTGCCCCACAAAACTCCAGCGTCAGCCTCTAGAGACAATGTCAGCCCTTTCTGGCCCAGTGTTTACCCAGCGTCACTCTGGCTTGGCCTGCGTCAGCCTCTTGAGGCACTGCGTCAACCCTCTAGCCCTCTGCATCACCCACGTTGGCCCTCTAAGGCACTGCGCAGCTCCTGGCTGCCTCTGCGTGAACCCCTGGCTGGTTTTGCGTCCCTCACTCTCAGCCACTGCGTTGATCCTCCTGGTACTATCTCTGCCTCTCTGCCTCTGTATTCACTACCCTCAACTGCAACTCTGATCACTCTCTCGACTTCCTCAGCAAACCCAGCACCAAAAAGTCGAAATCTTGATCAACCCAGTGTGTTCTCCAAGTGGCCCTCAAGCCTCCTCTTATATTTTTCTCGTTGACAAATCAATGGCCAAGATTAAGTCGCTAATCAACGGCTAAGATTAACTCTAGCTTGATCCATGACTTTTGGACCCTTCTAACACAGTTTTATATTAATTCACATCAATATTTTATTTTCCGTAAGTTTAGACTTAGGGACTCCATTAAAAATATTAATTATTTTAATATCTCCCAAATTGTTTAGAATCTGCCCAAACCATTTCTGAGTATTGGAGATCTCATGTGCTTTAGCCTCTCCACCAATTATCGTGGCTAGAGCACATCCGATGCTACTCCAAATCAACAAAGCAAAAATCAAGAGAGCATGACTTTAAGCATTCAATTTAATAAAATAAAATAAAATAAAAAGAGTACAAGCGAGCGTGTTAAAGACCAAAATGGGTAAAGGAGGAAAACTTCTTCAAAGTGCAGAGCTAGAAATTAAAGTATTTTAAGAGTGTAATCATAATCACAAGAAAATTGAAGTACTTGAGTGGAAGTTAAAGCAAAATCAAAACATAATCAATCAGATGACTTAGCACATTAGAAGCAACAAAAGATCTTCAAAATGAACTAGATATGAAAGAACAACTCATTAATGCACTCCAGATAAAATTGAGTGAAAAACAAGATCTACTTAATGCACGATGTACAGAAAAGATAGATGCAGTGTGTGACACAGAAGACCTCATCCAAACAACAAATGCAATTTGTGAAACAGATGACCTCATTCAGCGTGTTGATGAAAGTTGTGACACAAATGATCTAATCCACCAAGTTGATGAAAATTGTGACATAGATGATCTCATCCAGCAAGTTGTGCTACTAAATGATGCAACTAGTTGTACTAAAGATCTAATTGAAAAGTTTGATGCAACATGCGATACAGATGAATTGTTAATAGAGATGATTGATGCTCAGTGTGATACAAATGACTTAATGAATCAAGCACAGAATATCAGTAACAGTAGTAGGTGTGAAGAACAACAACAAAATGGTCTTTCCAAGAAGGTGATCAGACCTTGGGAAGAAATTTCTTTCAACAAAGATCGACATGGCTTGGGATACAACAAAGAAAACACTTTTTATGTTCTAGATTTCTCAAAACCAGTTCAGTTTGTAAGTGCAAGTTTTCTAGAAAATACCCAGAATCTTGTTATGTGTAACCATTGTAAAAGAAATGGTCATATGGAGAGTAAATGTTTCGACCTCCATCCTTGTCTTCATTGTGGGAAGACAAATCATCTATCAAAGAAATGTCGAATGCAGAAGAAGACTAAAATAACAGTTAATTATGGATGGATAAACCCTTGGAAATGGAATCAAGAATTCAAGAAACTGCAGAAGTCCTACATTCTACTTAAGACAGAGGTAAAGATAAAGTTTCCTAAAGAATTAAGAAGAGAAACTCTCCTACACCTTAAGGGGGGGAGTTCAAAAATCAAATGTAGATGATTGTCTCTCCTTTTAGTTGACAAAGGGGGGAAATGATAATGGAATTGAAGATGGTTGTCAGACTAAAAGTTTCGACAAACTCAACAAATCCACCAGTGGGCATCAAAATTTTCCAGCAGGAAAGCGATTGGGATGCTGATTGAGAGCAATTGTGGACATTCTTTTGTTCACTTGGATGGTCATTGGACTAAGCAAAGGATAGATGGATCCTTTTGCATTGTAGCTTGACATTTTATGGAGTTGTCAAGCAACTTTCAGGGATGTATCAAACTTGCAGCTGATTCATGTTTCTTGGTTTGTTCTCTTCATATTGGAGTTTTTTTTAGCATCCAGTTTGGCGGTTTTTCAGACAGTTCTTCATTGAGGATCAGCTCAGCAATTTCAACATGAAGACTTGGAGATGGTACCAGGTTCTTACTTTGGACTTATGATTGAGGGGGTGAATGTTAGCCTCACACTCACATAAAACAATCAAAAAATCCAAAATAATTAAAATTATAAAACTTGGATTAATTCCTACTTGTCTATTCTAGAATGAGTCAGTTCCTCAAACTTGGGAGTTTGTTTAGGTCTAGTTGGTTGAGAGATTCTCTCCAACTAGTTAGGCTCCTAGATTAGTGTGTGGTTGAGATATTCACTCAACCAAAGTGATTGTGTCCAAGATAGACACACTATCCTAAGACATATTCTTGATGTATTTATATATTGTATGATTATCATTATTTTGTGAGTGGAATAGAATACATTAAGGCTTGAGAAGCATTTTCCGCCATGTATCAGTTTCTTATAATTTCATTTTTTATTAGCTTTTAATATCCTTCAGTGCAAAGGTCAAAAGTGTCTCCATAAGGTCTACAAAAATCTCCAAACTTCTGAAGCTATCTCTGGTATGTATGATTGATCTCTGTTACAAATTGTTCCAATTATTGAAGGGCATCGAAAGCCTATTTATTGAACTTCTCCAATAGCCTTCGAAAAGGAAGCAAACCCCCTATCAAAAATCAAAGTATCTGTGATACTAATGTTGCAATCGAAAGCCCTCGAAAAGAACCAATTCATTCGAAATTTCAACGGTATGGTTCTATGCATACATATCATTTGTATGCCCTAGAAGAAGCATCAAGACTCTCTCCCTACTCCTGTGCAAATAAATAGTCCAAGATCGATTTTGAAGCATAAGTCTCACTGTCAAAAATCTTCTCTATACTTGTGTATGAGATTCGAATCACTCTTCATCAAAATTCTGAGCGTAAAGTAAAGGTTAGAAAAGGAGTCTTATTCTCCTCATGTTTCGAGCATAATCACATTGCAAAAATTCAAGCATTAGTCACCAAGGAAGAGGAGTTGAGACTCCTATTACGTTACTATGCATGAGGGAAGACCTAGATCGAAGGGTCATTAAATTGATCATCTCATACGGTTCCTTGTATAAGTGTTTCTAAGAGAAGGCTCATCACCTTGCTCTCAATCCTGAACAGTGGCATAAGAAGATTAAAGCATTTGTACATTCTACAGTGATAAGAGTATACATTGACCTGCAGAGATAGTATAAGTTTCTATGATATGAAATACATGATTTGTGCCTTCTACAGTGACGTGGTCAGAATATAGAATCCACCAGGTAAATCCACAGGAAGGATTCAACTGAAAACTGTATATATATATGAATCCACCAGGTAAATCCACAGATCGGCTTCAACTGTAAACTGTATATATATATATATATATATATACAGTTTTCAGTTGAAGCCGACCTGTGGATTTACAGTGGCAGTATTGTTTTAACTGTTGAATAACGGTCTATATTGAAACCCTAGTCCTAGGGTATAAACATCAATAAATATTTGGTCACGTTGGGAAAGAAGGAAAGCTACAGGAAGAAAGTGAAGTCACATCTTTGTGACAGTGACACTATAAGTGCTAGAGAGTTTTGATAGTTTACACTCTATGAAAAATTCTTGGGCATAAAAGGAATCATTGCATCTGTAGCAGTCAGCCCAGTATTTCAAGATGCATTCAGAGGGAAAGCAATTTCTTGAAGGAAACAACCGTAGGGTCACGATATTGTGACAGTCTTCTCTTTGAAGGAAAATCTTGTTTGTTTAAACTTTGTCCCATCATGGGAAATGGTACATCGTTCCAGACAGCTCTCTAAGATCTATGCATCAGAACAGTAGTATATTGTTCTTAGAGCAGGAAAAGATAAATAAAAAACAGAGAAGGATATCTTTAATTGAGACACACCTTGAAAGGAATCAATGAAGAAACCATGGCATCCAAAATTGCAACCCACTTCAGGCATGCAACCAAATGGTATGTATGGCATATTTTTTGCTAAGGGTCCATCATGAACTATTGTGGGGTGTGTGGTACTAGGGTTTGTTGGTAAAACTATTGATATAGGTATTGATTTTTGAAAACCGTCATTAGCAAAAAACCTAGTCATATGAAAACCCTAACTATGTTCCCTCAAAGAAAACCTAACCCTCGAGCTTTAGGGTTTGTATCATCATCTGAGACAGATACTCCGTGAGGATTTGAAATCCAAGATAGGAAGTAGGTTGGTGACCGGTACTCTTTAAGGATAAAGTAGGGCATCCAATAGGTAAGAGTAGTAGAAGAGCAAATTCCTTGAGGATGTGTTAACCCAAGATAGGAATTGTCCTAGGACATACCGTGTGAACATCTGGATGGGGTATGTGCCTTCAGAGGTAGTGTGGTGTCCCACGTAAAACCTCCTAGCATTGTGCTCTAATCTATTGAAAGATAGAGCGTGTTAGTCAAGGCCTTGCTATGTTGACCATGTTGGTTGTAAATTGATCATAATGTTAATGCTTAAGATGCCTTACCAATCCGACTCTTGTTATGAGAATAATTCAATAGAAGTACGGTCCTTGCACTTGTGGTCAATTATGAATACCTCCCTAGTTAAGAGGGAGTGTTGAAATGTAACTAGTGTTAGCCTTCATATTTTGTACATGAGTCATGATGTATTTATTGATGTATGATGTCCTTGTCAAAAGAAAAAGAAAAGAAAAATTATTATTATTAAATGGGTTTCTTGCCCATCATGTTGTGGTCCTAGGTCAAAGCACCCATTGAGTGCTCTAGGGATCTTGTTGACAAGTCAAAAGGTCAAAGTCATGATGTACTAGCCCCTAGAGGGCTCATGTAACAGCAAAGAAAAATAATTATTGTAAAATGTGTTGTCTAGAAGCCTCTAAGGGATGAGTCAGCCAACCCTCTTCATGTCGGCCCAAGGAGGCCTAATTCGCTCTTGTGAAAGGCTATATAAATAAGAGTCTCAACTCATTTGAGAGATATCGATCAAGTGAAGTATCTTTGTTCTCTAGCAAAGTCTGGGCAAGGATGAAAGAAGAGCAAAGTTCTCTTGGAAACCAGTGAAGTTCTCTGAAGATTAGCAAAAGGAAATCACTATCCCTGTTGTCCACACGTGCGAGTTTTGGAGGAGAACCTAGGGTTTCCTCAACCTTGTTTTGCAGAGAAGTTGTTCAAGGGTTTGGCTGGCTCATCTCTTGGAAGGTTTGGTCAAGGTCAAGGTCAAGAAGTCTTCATTGAAGTTCTCTAAGAAGAGATTTTTGTGGGTTTTCCTCTCTAGGAGAGGTTTTGACCCTGGCTAGTAGCCTACATCTAGTGTTCTTGTGTTTACATTATGATCTTCTTATTGGCATTTGTCTTGATGATGAACAGAACTAAATAATAATGCTAACACTCTAATATAGCTCATAAGAAAATGTCAAGAATTTTTGGAGAAATCAATTTAATAAATATCTTAACTATCTGCCCTAGATTTCTCAACACAGTGGTCATTGATGTGACGTAAAATCCCTCTTTCCTCTTTTCACTGCTCCATTTGAAAGGGAAAGAGATGTTGACTTTATACAATTGCAGCATATAAAATGTTCCCTCGAACATAACAACCAAAGAATTGTCATTTGTAGCACCAGCAATGGTATTGATATAGTAATTTTTCACCCTTGTTCCGTAATCCAACCCTTGTGCAAGAAGACATCAGAAAATCATATATTTGAGAAGTGAATTCTATGCTTGCATTCATAATAATGGCCCAAGGGTAAGAAGCTACACAATCAATATATAATGTGAAAATTTTTGAATCTCACACATCATGAACCCCTATTGCAATATTTGATTTACTATCTCCTAATTGTTCTTTACATTAACAAGTTATTTAATAACATAAACATCGAAGTAAACACAATTGCAGCATTCACAAATATACAGATCAACAACTGAAATAAACTGAGACAACACAAGGGGCATTGTTATTTTTGGACAATCATCCTCGGAAAAAACCCAATGCGGGAAAACCGATGCAGCATATATGAAGGTTTTATTATTAAGCAAACTCTGAATACAACTAGGGTGCCAGAAATGACTCACCCTTCAGAGAATATCCTTGGCAAAAATACCTCTATCCAGAGACAGATATTCCGGCTGATCAACAACTGGATGAACAATCCCACAGTGACTTCGGTTATTCCTTGTGCTGGACAGCGAAAGCTGCTCCACGCACTCTTCTGGAATTGCTTCACCCTCTTCGGAACTATGTCACCCTCTTTGGCTCTGCATCAGCCAATCAACTCTCAGTCTATCTCACTAGATCACCTCAGCGTAGCCTCTGAAGCTCTTTGCCTCCACTGCGTCAGGCTCTACAGCTTGTGTCAACCTCTACGGCTTCTACGTCGGCCTCTTGGCCTTTTGCATCCTCTGCACTAGCCTCCTCAGCATCTGCGTCAACCCTTGTTGCCTCTGCGTCAACCCTCCAAGGCTCTGCACTGCCTCTTTCGGTATTCTGCTGCCTCTCTGATATGTATTCTTCGGCCT
This sequence comes from Pinus tabuliformis, assembly GCA_031772625.1. Lineage (NCBI taxonomy): Eukaryota > Viridiplantae > Streptophyta > Pinopsida > Pinales > Pinaceae > Pinus > Pinus tabuliformis. The sequence continues at coordinate 75,835,872 of CM062816.1, forward strand.
CCTGCAAAACTACCCCTCGCTGCAACTAATCACTGGTTCGATTTCCTCAACAAACCTCAACCTAGAAAATCGAACTGACTGATCTCTCTTAGTATATCTCCAACTGACCCTCAAGCTTCCTCTTATACTTTTCTTGTTGACGATTCCACAGCTGAGATTAAGTCCCTAATCAACGGCTCAGATTAGAACTGGCTTGATCCTCGTCACTAAGAACTTTCTCACCCATTTTATATTAGTACACATTAATATTTTAATTTTCCTAAGTTTAGACTTAGGAACTCATTAAAAATATTAATTATTTTAATATCTCTTCGTCCGGGTGGAATCTCTCCAAACGATTTCTGGGTCTTGGAGATCTCATGTGCCTTAGCCCCTCCACCAATTTTCATGGCTAGAGCACATCCGATGCTACGCAAAATCAACATATAACCCACCTTCATTTGATTTTAATGGATTGTTTTCATATTGTATTTTTCTTGAGTGTGTATCTGAACCGGAATGTTTATGATTCTTGTCGGTATCATCTTGTATCTTCTCCCCTTACTTTCATCATCATCAAATTTTTCATGCTCTAATTTGGTTCTTTTACGGTGACTTCAATGAAAGTGATTGTATGTTACAACAGTTGGTTCATACTTGTGCCTTCACATTTCATCAAGTAGTTGATTGATGACGTCAAATTTCCTAGCATGTCCCAGTATACATGTCATAGTTGTGTAGGAGTGCTCATCATGCACAAATCATTCCTGTCGTTTGGCCCATTTAAAGAAATTAAAAGCTAAGCCTATTGAATTTGACTCCCTATAAATGCAATCAAAAGACTGTGAAATATTTATCTTGTTAAATAATGACAGTGTTATGAATAATTCATAACAAGTAAAATAAATGTAAATAGTAAATAATCAAATATTGATTAGGTTAAATAGTCATTAAGTTTAGTGAATAGGCATGTCTAAAAGTCATGCCCAGTCACGAAAGGAAACCTGCTTAAGTATATATATATGCGGGTCCTCATTGTAACAATCATCACTTATACATTTTTATATATAATAAATTATTATTACAAATACCTCTCGTGTATTTTTACATTTAAGTCAACAAGCTATCAGTTTTTATGCTTCAGTGGTATCGGAGCCATGGCACACAATATAATCATGCAGGTCTTTGAACATCGTTCGCTGCACAATGTGCCACTACGTTCACATCCTGAATGCATTGAATAGTTTAGTAAAATTCAAGAAGCATTTCAGCGTTTAGAAAAATCATATGCAGAAGTTAAAGCATGTCGAGAGGAAAATGTGGAAGAAGAAAAAGAAGAAGAATTCGATCAAAATGTTGATAATGATGAATATGAAAATGATATAGATCAAGAAGATTATAATGTTGAAAATCTAGATGAAGTTGATCTTGATGTGGATGAGAATGATATAAATCAGGATGATGATCCAGATGAAAATGATGTCGATGAAGATTATGTAGATCAAGATGATGATCTAGATGAAGATGATGTGGATGAGGACTATCTTGAGAAACAAGAAGATGAACAATATCTTAACAAAAAGGAAGTTACTGTGAGCTGCACTTTAAGTTTTCGTCAACAAGCATTTTATCGGGCCATCAAGAATAAGATCTCCATGGCTGAATTATTTGATAGCATTCAAGCTCGTCCTAGCAAGAACAATGTTTGTAACCTCATCAACATTGTTATGCAGCTGAGAAAGGTATGCAATCATCCGGATCTATTTGAAAGAAATGAAGGCCGCACATTCTTACATTTTGCACAAATTCCAAACTCTCTTTTACTGCCTCCTTTTTGTGAACTAGAAGAAATACACTATGCTGGAAGTCAAAGACCTATCTCATACAATGTTCCCAAGTTGATTTATAGAGAGGGTACTCTAAGCCTGTCTACGTCCTGTAGTAGATCAGCTCAAGGGTTTCGACAAAAATGGTTGGACAACTTGTTGAATGTGTTTTCTATGCAGTATGTTCATACATCAAGTTTTCCACCACAAGCAGATTCTCTTGGATCTGTTTCACCTATTAAAAGTGGTACATTTGGCTTTTCTCACATGATTGGCCTGTCACCAGGGGAGGTGGCTTTTGTCGCTAAAGCTTCATATGTGGAACAATTGTTGTTTTCTTGCACAACACAAGATCGACAAAAATTAAATGAAATCATTGAAGAATTTTTGGAAAGTGAGGAAGACAGATTTCAGTATGATTAGATGGGGGAGGGAAAAGTCAGAGTTGTCACTAGAATGTTGATGTTGCCAACACGTTCAAAATTAAGCTTATTGAACACAAAGCATGCCACAGGGCCTAAAAATGCACCCTATGAGGGATTGGTTGTCTCCCATCATGACCGGTTTCTCAATAATGTTGCATTGCTAAAAGCTATTTATTCTTTCATTCCACCAGTTCTTCCTCTACCAAGTAATGTTGTATGTCCAGATAGGGGTTTTGCATATCAGAGAACAAAAAAACTTCAGGAATTTTCTGGTGGCAGAGGTGCAGAGCTAGATGTAATTGAAGACTATACAAAAATTTTGGGAGAGAGAGAACAGGAAACTGGCCCCTGGATACTCGTCTCTGTTCCTCCAATGTCAACAAGTGATCATGAAGAATGGAACAAAGGTTTGTGTGTCGCTGGGGGTATTTTCTTGAGGAAGACTTTGGATGGCAACATGAAGATCAGGAAGTGACTATGTGGACTGTTGTGAGTGAGATGCTGGCAGTGATTCCCATAAAGGTTGGTAGTTCTTTTGCAGGAGCCAAACCTTCTGTTCCAAATCGTCTTATGGCAAGAGGTACTTTAGAGCATGCTTGGAAAGAGATGGTTGAAACCCTTTCAGATACAACTTTTAGTACTGCAATGGATATTTTGGATGTTGAACCTACAAAATGGATAGCTGACAACGCAGCTTCTGCTTGCATGTTGTGTAATTCATGATTTCACCCAATCATATGTCCAATGGCAAACATGGAAATTTTTTCGATAGGGATCATAGTCATCGTTGAGGAAGGAGAAAGCGAGTACAAAGTGTTGGTGGTACCATTCTCTGTTATTCATTTACATGAAATAGTGGGAACATATGATTCCACTAACAAGAAGTGGATGATGGTGGGGCTGTTGTCGGACCATTTAGTGGCATTTGAAGAGGCGGATCATATGGGTCCTGGAACCGTATTTTCCAAAGGTTGTTTCTATTGTTTAATGGTGGCCGCAAAGGCATATGGCAACCACTTAACCAGAGGCATTATGGGTTTCACCATCGTAGAGGGGACGTCCATCCTCGTGCCATTTCCTCGTTCAGACCAGGACCATAATGGAAATCATGCCACCAACTCTTCAGGCAACCATACCCACGATTCTCTTCGCTGTCAACAGCTCGACTTATTCACCACAGTCCACGCCGTTCAAACAACCCCCTGTTGTGTCTGTCCAACCCTGACCATCGGGCCATCCACTGCCAAACAAAACAAAATTAAACATGACTGTCCGACCGGCCTGTCTACACCATCTATTCCACTGTCTGCTTCGTTGAATAGCACGTCGTCGTCTTCGGAGCCACGGATCAAAAGGCGTGACCTCTCCATCTATCACGTGCAACATAACATTTCATAACATTAATATTAATGAATTTGTAACATAATAATATTAATTAAATATATATATATAGATATATATATATATATATTATTAAAAAAATAATATATATTATTAAAAAAACAGTATTATTAAAAAATTATAATAAATTAAAAACAAAACAAAACAAAAAAAATATTTAAACAAACAAAAATATAAAAAAATAAAAAAAATCCAAGGGAATATTACAGATTCTACATGACGAGACGCTTGCCACATTATGTGCATCGAGTGACAAACACTAAGTGAAGAAAATTGACAACATTAAAGCTTTGAGGACAAAGCTTCTGAAGAAAGGGGCTATGTTATGAACAGTGTTGCACACATCGCGATCGGGATTTAATCGGCGCCGGGAAAAAAGCGGAAAAAATCGTTAAAATCGGGAAAAAATCGGAAAAAAGCGGGAAAAAATCGTTTGGCACAAATTGAAAAAAAATTGAAAAAAAATGAATATTTTTGTGCCAAACGATTTTTTCCCGCTTTTTTCCGATTTTTTCCCGATTTTTCCGATTTTTTCCCGATTTTTCCGATTTTTTCCCGATTTTTTCAAAAAATCGCGATTTTTTCGATAAAAATCGCTATAAAAAAAAGGGGCGATTTTTTCGATAAAAATCGCGCTTTGAATCGGCAAAATTAAAAAATCGCGATTTTACGATTTTATCGCGATTTTATCGCGATGTGTGCAACACTGGTTATGAATATAATTCATAACAAGTAAAATAAATGTAAATAGTAAATAATCAAATATTGATTAGGTTAAATAGTCATTAAGTTTAGTGAAAAGGCATGTCTAAAAGACATGCCTAGTCACGAAAGGACACTTGCTTATGTATATATATGTGGGTCCTCGTTGTAACAATCATCACTTATACATTTTTATATATAATAAATTATTATTACAAATACCTCTTGTGTATTTTTACGTTTAAGTCAACAAGCTACCAGTTTTTATGCTTCAGACAGCCTACTTACCTTTCGCTCTATATGACGCTAATGTTGTTGCTTGTCACTGCTTTTATGATCTCAACCTTGAGCATGCACATGTTCAACTATGATTGGTCCTCTCTTGATTATATCACCTTGTAGAGAAACAACCCGACTATCCCCTAAAGATTCACCCTTTTTTCTAGGAGTTTTCTCACGATCCAGGTCCTTCAAAGTGTCATCCTTCAAACACATCAGCATATCCTTTGAGCCCATTAATAGGCTGGAGTTGCAAAGAAACTGCCAAAGATTCTAAGTTTGCATCATATGATCTTTGCCTTCCTCTATAGCCTCTACCCTAGCAGAATTAACATTATCAATTGCCGAAAAATCAGACAATGATGGCAACCCCATCAAGCCAACACCTTTCATGGATTTTGGATTTATTATGACATTTGAAGCTGGCATCTTATCATTATCTTGTATCTAGGATGTGTCTTATTTATCTTCGTATGGAATTTTCTTTTGTTCAACCATGGCCACTTCCCTTAGCTTTAATTCCTTGAATCAATCGCCTAATGGAGGGAAGCCATCCAAAATTGTGTGAACCACAAGCTCATTGGATAGAGAATTCTTGAAAAATGGGTGTTGCAACAGCCTTTTTGCAGATGGTCTCTTTGTAGGATCTTCTATCAAGCACGTAGCCATTATTTCTAGGAGAGACTTAGAAAGATTTTTTTCTCTCATAGTCATTCTCGTGAGTTCCATTTTGAAAAGCTATCTTCAAAATCTTCATAGGAGAATACTTCCTAAATGGAGCATGCCCATGAGATAACTCCCATGTCGTTATTCCAAAGGAACATATATCAACTTTAGGGCCATAAGCATGTCATTCCTTCAATTCCAACATAGTCCAGTAAGACGTTCCCCGAAATGTGTTCTTTGACAACTGTTTATTACCAATATTATATATGTATGCAGAAAAGCCAAAGTCAACTAGTGCAACTGCACCACTTGCATCAACTAAGACGTTTGCAGCCTTGATATTTCCATGTATCTGTCCTTGACAGTGGAGATAGTCCAGTGCCTTTAAAACTTGAAGGAAGAAAGTTGCAATAACTACCTCCTCAAAGCCATTTGGGTAGACAGCTTTGATTAGATGAACACAAGATCCTCTCGCCATATGGCATTAAAACCTAAAGATTACGATCTACTACAAATGAACAATGTGTTCTCAAAACATTTGGATGGTTAACCAAGGACATTGTATGTATGTCACAACATATCTCATCCTGAGATGTAGCAACACTATCAACCCTTTTTCCGAAATTTTGGGCCACATCAAAATGGTCAATACTATCACATAAGAGATCACATTCATTTTCTTGAGCTGATAAATCAAATTGGGCTTCTCTTGTACTCTGTTTTTCTATCTTAGGTTTACCATCAGTGTCGAATGAACTATTCTTCCTGTTACTAGCCCAAAAATCATCCCATTTAAAAGGTAGGCATTGATTTAGTACTATCAGTGTGGGACAAGGCATCCAAAAGTTAGACATATGGCGAATTTGTTGACTATCTTGTGGACAAAACATGGCAAAGTTTGGAGGGTTGATTTGGCACTCGGATCACTAATCAGTTTCACTTGGATTTCTCTTGTTGGCAAAGAATCTATAAGGAAAGGATTGATGGGTTTTCCCCTTGTGGGTTTTGCCCTAGCCTCTGGCCTAATTCTTGTGTCTCTTGTCTTTTTGTGCATTGTATTTGTATAATTGTTTGATGACCTAATTAATAAAGAAAATGCTAAAGGAAAAACATATATAAATAGTCACAAGTAATTATCATGTTCAAAAATTCTAGCTTTCAAACGAATTTCAACAGAAATGACATGTGAATTCTAACACGTGGACCATGCTTGGTTACATGGATCATTTCTATTAGGCCATGAAGGGGCCCCCTACATAGCCTCACATGGCTCTACATGGTAAGGCGTGGACTTTAAAATCAACAGACAAGATTGAGTTTTGATGGATCGACAGTGTCCAACACTAGGGTTTGAGTGTAATGACCTTCCCACCACCGGATTGTTTGGTCATTTTCACTTGGGTTACAATCAGAGCATTGCTCTGCTCTGTGACTTGGTTTCAAACAAGGCTATGGGGAGCGACCCCCCCCTCGAATTTGCTCCTAAAGCACGCTCTGCTCAAAAGCGCTAAGGGAGCGACCACGGGACCACACTCCTGATTCACTCACATTTGGGAGTGAACTTTGGGAGCGTGCCCCTGCCACAAAAAATTCGCTCCCTCTAGTGCTTTCACAGGTGGTTAAGATTCTCAACCCTAGCAATGTTGGCAATCAATGGTAATGTTAAATTCTTAAAGTAAAAGTGGCATTTCCTTTATCTTTCATTTTCATCCTCCTACTTAAATTTTTAACATTACCATGAAATGACTCGGGATTTTTGAGAGTGGTTTCGACCTCATTGGATTTCATATGGAGAAACTTGATTTTTAAATATCACTCAATCCCATAGACTTAAAGGTTTTTAGGATTTCATAATTTTGGGCATTGCAATGTTTCCAATTGATTTTGTCATGCGCAAGGGTATGAGATTGGCATTTGATCAAGAGCATTAAGCCCTTAAGTACCTTGATGTTGGTGTCATTGATTGTTGAACTTCATTGATGTTGGTAGTATTGCTTGTTGAACTCCTCTACCATGGCCTTAGCTAAAATGTACCCTTCACTCAAAGGAAAATAATTGGTTAGGCATACTAAGCTTTTTCTACCATATTATAAGGTTGAGGAGATGAACCCTTTACTCAAACCAAAATCATTAGTTAGGCATGTTAAACTTTTTCAATCTCTACCATACGATAAGGTTGACCAATCAAAGTTTGAAGACTTTGAGCAAGATGATGTTTATGTAGCTCATGTTGATGATCCCATTTCTAGTAGTGTTGAATCAATGATGAGTTTCATGAGTGATCATGTTGATTAGTGATTTGTAGTTTTGATGTCTAGTTTTGTTGCTACTACTACTACTGTTGAGGTTGCAGAGGAGTCTGAGAAGTCCTTAGACTCTAAACTAGATGATGTTTATGTATCTTATGTTGATGATCCCATGTAGTGGGATCCCATGTTGATGATCCCATGTCTACTAGATGATTGATATTATATGGTTTAATCAATGTTTTTATGCTTTTTATAAATAATTCATCATTCTACATGCTTTTGTTGACATATATGCATCAAAATATATAAAAATATATATATTATATAAAAAAAGCTCCCAGCTCGAAAGCTTCTGAAAATTGTCCCTCCCCGCTCCCGCTTTCGCTCCCCACTTCCAAGAAACCTAGGTTTCAATGAGTTACATAAAAAGCCTACTATTGGACATCCTGGATATCAGAAATTAATAACCATGTTAATAAAAGACCTCTCTTGGTCTAATATGAAGTCAGAAATAGCAAAATATGTAGCAAAGTGTTTAGAATGTCAGCAGGTTAAAGCTTCCCACCAACATTTGGCTGGATTATTATAGTCGTTACCCATTCAAGAGTTTAAATGGGAGGTAATATCCATGGATTTTATCATTGATTTGCCCAAAACCGGAAAACAACATGACTCTATAATGGTTGTAGTGGACAAATTTAGTAAGGTAGCACAATTCATACCTATAAAATCTACTTTTAAAGCCGTTAATATAGCAAAGATATTCATTGGGGATATCTTTAGATTACATGGCTTGCCTAAGACTGTAATTTCATATCGTAATGTGAAATTTACCTCTAAGTTTTGGAAACGTTTGTTTGAAGGCATGGGTACAAAACTAAACTTTAGCACGGTGTATCATCCCCAGACTTATGGTCAAGCATAAAGGACCAATCAAATCCTTGAGGACATGTTGCAAATGTATGTTATGGATAGACCCATTAAGTGGGAAGATTATCTGCATTTAGCGGAATTTGCTTACAATAATGGTTATCAGACCTCCCCAAAGATGAGCCCCTCTGAACTAATGTATAGGAGATGGTGTAAATTAGTGCCTTTAAGTTGGGACCATCCTGAAGACAGATTGGTTTTAGGACCATACATGTTGAAAGCAATGGAGGAAATAGTCAAGCAAGTGAAACAGAATCTAAAAATAGCTCAAGGCAAACAAAAAAGTTACGCAAATTTAAAGAGAGTTCACAAAAATTTTGATGTTGGCGACCACGTTTATCTGAAAGTGAAAACTAAGAAAAATACTCTTAGACTTGATATTTGTGCCAAGTTGTCACCCAGATCTTGTGGACCGTGGACCCTATGAGATATTAGCAATGATAGGTCAAGTTGTCTATCAACTTACTCTACCAACAAGCATAAAATTTCATCATTAGAGAAATTTTAAGGTCTAAAATAGTCCTCCTAAGGAATATTATAAAATAATAGTGGAAATAATAAAATATGATTGAATTACCACATCAAATTTCAGAGGGAAAAAAGAAAAAACTAATTTTTCAACTCATATTTTCAACTTATCTCCCCACAATTTTACTCAAATTTTGAGCAAGAGCACTCGTTGGATGTGGAAATACATTTTTTTGTAGTAGGGCCCATCGAAAGTATGCAACATGTGTACTCCTTGGATGAGGAATTAAATTTGACGTCCAATGAGTGCTCTTGCTCGAAATTTGAGTAAACCTATGGGGAGATATATTGATAATATGAGTTGAAAAAATAGTTTTTTATATTTTTGTTATTTTATCGTCTTACCTTTTTACTCCAAAAAAGGTGAATCATCCCCCGTGATTAACATCATCATATTGAATCCAATTGGAATTTGGTTCTTATAAAGTTGATTTTGTTTATAGATATTTGTTTTGAGGCACATTTTTTGACCTCAGAATTTCTCTAATGGATGTGTTTCATGTGTCTTTACTTGAAAGGTATGTATATGATCCAACTCACATTATTGATTGGAATGTGGTACAAGTAGAATCGGAGGGCAAGTTCCTGGCAGAACCTCTATGCATACTAGACCAGAGGGAAGTCACGCTCCATAATAGTCATAAGCCCAAGTCAAAGTACAGTGGAAACACTTCATCCCAAAGGAGGCAACTTGGGAATTGGAAGACACTTTTAAAGAAACGTATCCATATTTATTCTAACACTGGAATGAAGTCCAGAGTAATACACCGGGGCAGTGTCAAACTCATGTGGGGAAGAATGTGATATCCCCTAAATTAGTATTATTTGTGAATTTGTATGTGTCAAGTGTAATGATGTTGTGACTTTAAGACTTAAATGAAACTGGTTTATCAATAACATAAAATATTTTGTTGTTGATAGTTACTTTATGTAAATATGTTTTTTATTAAGTTATTAATAAAAAAATCTGGAAAATAATGTTGAGGTTGCAAATGGCTAAAAAGAAGTTATGGGATGCAAGCAAATGATTGGATATGTTTACCCTTGGATGATGTAAGACCTAAGCATCTAATATGAGGACGAGATTATTAAATTATGGAATATTAATTGATCAATAACTCCCCTAGATAGACAAGATGTTGTCTTAGGAGTTGGGGAGAGTAGAGCTCATTAAGGAGCAAAGTAACTACCTGCCACCTAACGAATAAGGAAGGAGGTAGTTCCTAACTGTTAACATAATAGTAATATCCCTTTCAGTACATTTTGTAGATTTTGCAAAAAACTAATTCAACCGAAATTTCTTCATAAAATTACCATTCGATTTACAGAAGATTGCCATGTAAAATAGAACAAGAGAATGCATGCAATTCAATCATACAATGAGCAGAAATAATCTCAGCTTTTATTATAATATATAACTGGGGTTTTACATGTTGAAATAACAAAATAGTTGATATAGCTGAGATAGAATTGGCCTCAAGGATTTGCTCCAATGTTGCACGGGCCCTCCACCAAAACTGAACTGAACTGCCACTGCTAAGCTCTCCTGTGAATTCTGGATGAATTCACCAAGGGGAGATGGGTACTCGCCCAATCTCACTAAATCACCTGAGGGTTTCTGTCTTGGGGCTACCAAGGAAGTAGAGAACCAGGTTCCCAACCTCTCATACAAGAAGAAATATCAAATCCAAGATGTCCTCTAATGGCCTCCTCCTCCTCTTTTTATAGATCTGATGGACCCCTCTAGAAGCTCCTATTTTATTATTATTTTAATCATTGAGCACATTTCCCTTAATTAAAATATTCTTTTTAATGTGGGAAAATGGTAAATTGGCCACCATGCCTCCTCAAGCCACTGAAAATCACTTCTAGCCATCCCATCTTGTAGATCTTCTCATTCTGATTCCAACGAGCTATTACACTAAGGTTTTCTACCAAGTATTCCTCCCAAAATGCCACCTTAAGCATAATTGATTGAGTCAAACCCATTAATAACTCAATTTTTGAAAGTTATCAGAATGCAATGGAACGAAAGGGAAACTGTGCGGATGATGGAATATACCAAGCGAATGTCATCGGACCTCATAAAAACTCCTCAAAACCCGACCAAAAGCCCTTGGGCGTGTTGATGACGCAAACCTACACTTGTGACCTGTCTATCCCCAACTCTAAAGGTCCATCCTAACCATGCCATAAGGAACACCAGAAAAAGGAACATCACAAATCCTCCACCCCAAGATTGCTTTCCCTCAAGCAATCCATATCTATCGGCAAACCTCGCAGTCTCGTGCAACTGAGAATCAATACCTGGATCCCATACAAACCACTGGGTGATGCCATACCCTTGTGCCACCAAACCAAGAATAGGTCCTTCAATTCCCAGATCCCAGACTAAACTATGACTCGACCTGCCATCAACAGATCCTCCTGGATCCCAATGCCACCATGGACAAGCATCACGGCTCCATGGCTCTCGCTGTGCTATAGCTCCGACTATGAATGTCGCTCCATCAACCACATACCAACTCATCACCTCTCTCCAATCCAACCCTCGACATAGACCAAGGTCAATCCCTCCATGTTGATGTTGTGCTGAAATACTAATGAGTGGCCAACCTCCATCTTGCCACCAACTGGAGCATGTAGTATCCCTCACATCTAAGGGCTCCTGCAGTACAATGCTCCTGACTATAAATGGAACAAGTCCACTGTGTTGCGCTATGTCCGACTCACGCAACTTTGTCTGGTCAATCAACAATATCCATCGAGAAACCCTTGCCTCTCTCCCTATAATGGGTATAAGTGGCCAAACTGTGTTGCAAGCCCTGTCTATGTACTCCTGGAGAGGGCTGCTCCCTGAAAGTACTGCAGCTCTGCCAGCTACCTGTGCAAGCACCTGCACCTCATCAGTGGGTCGACCCAAAGATGGATGCACCACCATCTCAAAAAGATCCACCCTCATCTGGCTCGAAACTCCATGCTCCTCCAATCTACCAACCTCCTGCAAAACTATCTTGTCATACCCTCGCACCTCTTGAGGACATGTGTCTGCAAATACTGCCACCCTGCTAGCTGTATGTACATCTGCCTGCTCCTCATCAATGGTTGGGCCCAAGGATGGTTGCTCATCCTCCTCCATCATGGGCACAACATGAACCTCCAACTAACCCTCCCCAAAAGGCTCATTATGCATATTGTGCATATCATCCCCCTGAGTTGACTCTTACTCCTCTATGTGCTCTCCATGCTGAATCATTAGTCGCTCACCTAGAAAGTCTGCTCCCCGGACAATATGCTGCTCATCGTACTCCATCTCACATGAATGCATACCTAGACCGCTGCCAACATACCCACATGACCGCTCATGCTCCTCAGGGGTATCCTCATATGAACTCATAGAAGCAGAGTCCTCACCCTGAAAGTCTGAGGGAATCTCCCCCCGCTCTGCCCTTGTTATCTCCTCTGCATAACTCAAGCATGAGTGGTCAAGTCCCCAAGGTTCCTTGCAGATGAAGCAAAGACCCTTCCTCCTCAACTCATTCCTACTACATGGTTGGTCACCATAAATCCACTACAACTCCTCATGGGTCAACCGTCTCCTACACAGTCCAACGTTCTGCTCAACTAACCTTTCGGCTAGTTCATAAGCAGCAGATGAAACCAACTGTTCCTCCCTCCAAATGGCCAACAACTAAGACTGTAACCTCCTGCATATGACATCATGGCCTCCCATACACGAGGACAAAATGGACTGCATGTGTGTTATGACTGTATCAGGATGATGTTTCCTAATGCTGAAGAAGCATTGGAATATCTGTTGGATCAAGTCGTCACATCCCAACTCAAACATGAGGCCATAAGTTCTAACCAAGGCCATAACTTCTAGAATCTCTAACCTCTTCCCAAAGGTAGGGCCCTAACTGTTATCCAAATCCTGAAAGGTCTCCACTATCAGTCTGAAGACTCTCCTCATAAGACCATCACTGTAAGGAGGTATAGGTGCGGTCAACATCATGATACTACTAAGACAAGGAGCAACTGGAAGTTTGACCCCAACACAAGGATGCCCCAAAAATTTGTGTTGTGTGAGAGCAAGCATGGTTGGTTTTAGAGCCCAAATCAAGCTCTTCCCATCTGATAGATGTACCTTGGAGAGGGGTGAAGTAAGTTCTTCTTGTTTGAGAAGGGATTTCGCGGTCACCCCCTTGCATCTCAAATTTGTCCCAAGTACATAGATTTTGTGTCCCAAATCATGTTCCTTCTGTGGTTGCTCTTGCTGTACCAAAGTGAGTATCTCCTTGGAAAGGGATCTGTTGATTTCTGCTACAAATTATTAAGGGTAGTTTTAAATGTTTCATCCCTGATGGTAAGTGCATCAAGCTGACTTGTTTAACTAGGATTGATAACTCCTCATGTAATGACTGATATATGCCCAACAATACAATGGTTGTGACAAAACTAATATAATTTTGCCAACTCCGCTCCACTCATAGATAGTAGCATATGGTTGACACTGGCTACTCATGACCATTATATGTCAAGACAACACATTCTCTACTCCACTGAATACCACTAACTTGACCAATCAGCAATACACTGCCCAACTAAGCAACGGTACACATGACAGTTTCTGTCAAAGACTTGGTTGATATGTTGTTGTCGGTGTAGATTGGGTTACCCAAATTCTAATCATTCACACAATGATTATACCATGCCATAAAAACATTCAAACCGAAACAATAGAAGACCATAAATCTGAGCATACACAGAAGGTATCACTAACCAGCTCCCAACGTATACAGTAAGTAAAAAGAAAGATAAGGAACCTGATTTGTATGCTGTGATAGATGTCTGATAAGATGCTCTATATTTAACCTTTCAGCAAGAACAACTTCCAGGAGCACTGGTACACGTACAATAAACAGAGGGGGGCTCTTCCATACTGCTGCAAACACCCAACGCTCATGAAACGAGCCTCTGTCACGTCAAGCAACAACGATGCAACTCTGTTTTGAGTGAGATAATGCTCCAGCGAAATATATATTCAATCTGGTTACCGATATGCAACCTAAAATGATGAAGACTCCATCCAGCAAATCATATGAGGGATTTCAAAGTTCAAACACAATAATACACCAACAGAGATAGCACATTCCACAGGGATATGGAATTGCTCATTCCCTTCTTCAAGATGATGCTTCTGCTCTCAATCAGAATTGCCATTTCTTACGATGGACCAGATCACTCCATCTCCATCGACCAACATTCTCAATCACTGTTACTGTGGCATTAGAACGACATGATGGCATCTACAACGACTGAGTCACGTTCCCCGGTCTCCAGCAAATAAATTGACGACAACTGATCAATGCATTCCTCCTCTCAATAATGGATCGAGATCTCGCCGCCCGAGAGAGAATCTGCCACCACGGTCGCAGTAAACAATTTTTGAACATAAAAGAATCAACCCTGCACGCGTTGGATGAGAACTTTGTGGGATTTGACTTTCATTTATTGATTGTGGCCTCCACGCACTCAGATTGAGCGACCACACGCACCATGGTATTACACAATGGTTGCTCAATCTTCAGCGCTTGCCCCACGACAACTTGACTTATCTTTTACATCGACCTGGCTTCTTAAAGAAAAAAATTGAACTTGTTCTCAACAAACACCGAAACTCAGGCATGCAATTCTGATTCAAGGGTTTGGATCTGCCACAATCGTAGTGTCTAGTTCACCGAAGTCGAAAGTTTGCTCGTGCTTCACCTCAATCACCAACATTGGTCCAAACCAAAAGATAATTGGGCTTTGACCTCAGTTTTCCATCCAATGCGATGCTCAGCAGTGGGGAAACTTGGCTACGATTTTCATTATTGCTACCACCGGAAGCATGAAATCCGTGGACTGATCTCCAATACGGTGCAATTTGTCGTTGTTGATTCTTTTCACGATGAAAAAATCAATTAAATAGTGTTGGGAACCCTGTCGTTCAATAATTAATTTGCGTCCTTCAAAATCTTTCAATTTCGTATGGTCCCCAAAAGTTAATTTGACCGCCTCCTCAATAATTTACGAACTTGTCAACGGCCCCTTAATAATTTTGGCGTTCATGAAGATTTGTTCAATGCTCAGGCGTTTGTCAACGAACTAGATCATGCACAACAAATGGTGGCTAATGATGAATAACCGGCTTGGCCAAACACAACTTCGACCTGATGAATGAATGATTGGCCCCTTTTGTTTTGTTTTTCTTTTTTTGGCAGCTTTTGACTTCTCAATATTAGACTCAAATTCGTCGAATCATTAATGGTCACCAGAGAATTGGTTCATCAAACGACAATTTGTCGAGCATCTAATATGCAATCCTTTCAGATCCAATAATCCCTGCGAAGATAATAAATCCTCGATCTTCCTTTGAAGTTGACATGTCGTAAAACCCTCAGGCTGGCTTGATAACCTCGCTCTGATACCACTGTAATATCCCTTTCAGGATATTTTGTAGATTTTGCAGAAAACTAATTCAACCAAAATTTCTTCATAAAATTACCATTCGATTTACAGAAGATTGCCATGTAAAATAGAACAAGAGAATGCATGCAATTCAATCATACAATGAGCAGAAATAATCTTAGATTTTATTATAATATATAACTGGGGTTTTATATGTTGAAATAACCAAATAGATGATATAGCTAAGATAGCACCGGCCTCAAGGATCTGCTCCAATGTTGCACGGGCCCTCCACCAAAACTGAACTGACTTGCCACTGCTAAACTCTCTTGTGAATTTTGGATGAATTCACCAAGGGGAGATGGGTACTCACCCAGTCTCACTAAATCGCCCAAGGGTTTCCATCCTGGCCAAGGAAGTAAAGAACCAAGTTCCCAACCTCTCACACAAAAAGAAATATCAAATCCAAGATGTCCTCTAATGGCCTCCTCCTCCTCTTTTTATAGATTTGATGGACCACTCTAGAAGCTCCTATTCTAAGTCACCTGACACGGGGATTCGGGATTCGTGGTGTTGGATTCGGACACATTGACCCCCAGGAACAGGACACGTAGGATTCGTTATATATTTTTTAATTAAATATATATATATATATATATTAAAAATTAGATATTTCTTACACAAATTTTAATTAATGATACAAATTTATTGATTTCAAACATAGATCTTCATCTATAGCTATTAGCATGCATAGTACATACAAAATTCAAATACATGTTAGTGGTACTGGTCACATAAATCTATTAAATCATGATTCATAATTCATAACTAGAAGACAACTTACAACTACAAGATAGTAAGATAAACACACTGACAATTGTAGTTTTCTCATTAAGTCATCAAATCAAAATGTGTTACATAGGTAGTGCTGGTGCAATGCTAATGGCAAATAGAAATAGAAAATATAAAACAACTACAGGTATACAAGCCTCAAGGCATCAATCAGCATCAATGTCCTCATCATCACAGTCCCCACTACTCTCCTCTGCATCCTCCTCCTCCCCTGTATCCATAGTCGCCTCTGCATTTGCTGTGTGGAGGTTGACCCCTCTAAGTCATCAAATCTAACAGGCTCTAGCACTGGATCATTGAGATCCATGTTGGCCAATACCAACTCAACATTGTTGTCCAGACCCATATCATTAGGAAAGACATCCCACATCCTTGTCTTTCCCCTCAACCACTCTTCCCTCTGCCTGTAAATAAGACGAAGGTTGGTGTGCACATACACCATTGTCTCTGCCCTGGACTGCTCAAGCCTACTCTTCTTCACACTATACAAATTCCCATATGTGCTCCAATTCCTCTCGCAACAAGAGGATGAAGTCACCTGAGAGAGGAGCCTCATGGCTAACTGTTGAAGAGGAGGGCTTGTTGCCCCATGATTTGCCCACCAAGAATACGTCTTCTTAGCCCCCCTGTCTCTAATCACATCATAACCTCCAAATCGACCACTCCCAGTGGAAAACTCTGCAAAAGCATCCTCCGCCTCAGCAAGCAATGCACTATCCTGAAAATCCGCCTGAATGCCTCTTTCCTCCCCTGTGAGATTTCACCATCCATGTGAAGAGGGAACCTGCGGGAAGGTCCACCATTCAGCCACTCATGGTTGTAGTATTTGAGGTTCAATGAATGAGCCAAACAATGTAAAGGTGTACAATTCTTGTCCCATCTGCTGACAAGAATATCATGTATGGTATCACAGAAGGCCTCTGGTGATGTCTCATACTCGGGGCACTCACTCTGTAGAATAATGCTCCTCATAGACTCAATCATGGAATCCCATCCCTCATAAACCTCTCCTAGGATGGGTTTGTCTATATTTGCAAATCGAAGCAAAGAAATGATAGAGTCCATGATCCGAATAATTAGATCTACCCTCTCCCACCAAGCATCATCTAGCACTGTGTCCTTCACTCTTTTAGAGGCTACCTGATCTGTCTTTCTCCAAAAAGACCAAAACTCAGAAATAACCATGGACCCAAGAGCGGTCTTGACGTCCCTCAACCTCTTCAACATCATGAATGAAGATGCAAACCGTGTATCAACAATCTTCAACAATGATAGATTGGTGTACTCCTTGTAGATAGTGAGGGCATTTGTATGATTTTGCACAAAGTTACGGATATGTCTTGCATCCTCAATAATGCTTCCAATCCAAAGCACATCAAAAGCAATGGATTTCAGTGCTAAGTTCAATGAATGGACAATGCAAGGTGTCCAAAACACTTGTGGATATTTAGCTTCCACAATCATGCCAGCAGCCTTGCAAACAGGTGCATTATCTGTAATGATTTGCACACAAGAATCAACACCTACATCTTCAATAACTTTAATAAATAACTCACCAATAAATTGTGCATCCTTGTATTCACCAAGTGTATCCACTGCTTTCATGAAAACTGGACCGCTCAAGGAAGACACCATGAAGTTGATGATTGGATGTCGTGTTGGATCTGTCCATCCATCAGAAACAATGCTAACCCCAGATGTTGGCCAATAGGCTCAAGCATTTTTTGCACCTCTTTTTTTGCCTTCGTCAACAATGTGGTTCTCATCTTCTCTGACCCAGGAGGCACATACCCTGCTGGAGCCCCTTGAGTTAGAGCTCGGCACATCTCAATAAATAGAGGTGAGCGTGCAACATTAAATGATATGAAGTTTTGATAGAAGAAGAAGGCAATGGTGAGATCAAGCTCTTCTGGTCTCTCTTTTTGGAAAATCTTTTCCATTGGATCAAGTGCTCTTCTTTTTTATGCTTGTCCCCCAGTAGAAGTAGAACTCTCAAATGGAAATTTGGTGGTGGCTTTCCTCAAAAATGGAAGGGGGTCTTCATTCTTGGGTTTTTTTTTATTTTGAACCACATGTTCCATACCAACATTGGACTCCTTTTCCAATTCTTTTCTCTTTTGTAAAGAAACAGCTTTACAAGCTCCAATCCCACAACCCGATAAAGTCAACAAATGTATTTCACACAGTAATATGTGCTTTTGGAAGAAATGTGACAAAAGTTGCATTTCCATTGCACATTGCATCCCCCCTTTCCCTTGGTGTTTGGCCCATCCTCTCTTGTGACATATTTCCACAATGGATATTTATCATTGTCTTTAGAGTCTTTAGGTCCTCCTCTTCCCTCAACATTACTTGCAACAGACTCTGATGATATTGGGGGAGGAGGGGCATCTCCACCCATGACATTCTTGCCCTTCCTTTGCCCCCTAACTGCTGCCTTTGATTGAGCCATGAATACTGTAAAAGAAATGAACAAAATATGCACAAATTTGTAAACAGAAAATCATATACAAACTGCTGCAATAGAATAAGAAATGCAAAAAAATGGAGATGAAATGCACTTACCTGGTGCTTGAATCTCCTTGCCGAACGCTCTACTCCCTTAACTCCTTGCTCCAAACCCTTTTTCACTTGCCAACAGCTCCAAAAACACTTGCCAAATGATAAACACTATGGCTATAATGCACAAATGCGTGCTTTTGTAACCCGTGCAGGTGACTTTTCTGCCAAAACAAGTCCTGGAAGCAGGACACGTTACCTAAAATCGGGACACAATTCTGAATTTCGTGACACGCAAAGGGATTCGACATGTCATAATTTTGGACACGATTTT
Organism: Pinus tabuliformis; assembly: GCA_031772625.1. Classification (NCBI taxonomy): domain Eukaryota; kingdom Viridiplantae; phylum Streptophyta; class Pinopsida; order Pinales; family Pinaceae; genus Pinus; species Pinus tabuliformis. The sequence continues at coordinate 75,854,995 of CM062816.1, forward strand.
GCAGCGAATCGTGTCTGACACAATGGATTCGGATTCGTGGGCCCTCCAGAACGAATCCGATTACTTAGGTCATATTTTATTATTATTTTAATCATTGAGCACATTTCCCTTAATTAAAATATTCTTTTTAATGTGGGAAAAAGGTAAATTGGCCACCATGCCTCCTCAAGCCACTAAAAAACACTTCTAGCCATCCCATCTTGTAGATCTTCTCATTCTGGTTCCAACGAGCTATTACACTAAGGTGTTGTGCCAAGTATTCCTCCCAAAATGTCACCTTAAGCATAATTGATTGAGTCAAGCCCATTAATAACTCAATTTTTGAAAGTTATCAAAACGCAATGGAACGAAAGCAAAATTGTGCGGGAGATGGAATATACCAAGCAAATGTCATTGGACCTCATAAAAACTCCTCAAAACCCGACCAAAATCCCCTAGGCCAGTTGATGATGCAAGCTTGCACATGTGAGTTGTCTATCCCCAACTCTAAAGGTCCATCCTAACCATACCATAAGGAACACCAGAAAAAGGAACATCAAAATAATCTTGAAAAGGGATTTTTTGTCTTTACTAGAAGTAAACGCACGAAGACAATGGTACTAAGGTGTGAGGAGGTACAAGAGAAACCCTGAGGTTTTTTACTAAAGAAGAACCACTTGGGCCGAAGAGATTAGTTACCCGAAATATGGACTTTGCCAAGAAGAAGTTCTAGGAAGAGTCTTGTAGGAATTTACAGGGTAAGTTCCTCAGACAGAACACCAAAGGACACCGCTCACAAACAGATCACAGATCAATACACCAGTGCTTTTGACGTGGTTAAAACCCTCAAATAGGGAAACAGTCCACGACCTGAGCCAACGCGGCCACTTCAGGCAATTTATTAATAAAAGAATGAAAATTTACATAAGCTTCTCTCATGGATGGTTAACCTACAAATGACCCTCCATGCTCTTTAAATAGAGATCATGGACCAATCGGGTGTTAAGCCACGAATCAAGTGTCGGTAATACCGAGGAGAGAATGAACCGTTGGATCACTACGTATCGTGACCGTCGGATTGTAAGTTACAAAATGTACATAGTAAAGAAACACACTTTACCTAACTCTATACTAGACCAAGTTATACTTAACTATTTCCTATGTGTCGGAATATCCTAACATCCCCCCTTAAGAACAACTTGGGATAGGATTGAAGGATTTACAAATATGACACAATAGGAGAAGGAAGGAAGCACTAGAGCCTATCCCCCCTTAGTGACAACTTCCTGAACTCCAACCATAAATCGAAGTTTAGTAAACTTCGCCTCTGTGAGAGCCTTTGTAAAGATGTCTGCAACTTGATCATCTGTTGAACAATAGTGCACTTCAAGAACATGGTCGTGAATGAGCTTTCTGATGAAGTGCATGTGCAGTTCAATGTGTTTGTTGCGTTGATGTTGGACTGGATCTTTGCATAGCTGAATGGCACTTTGATTATCACACCAAAGTGTAGTCGGATGCTGCTGCTGAAAGCCAAACTCTGACAAGATCTGACGAAGCCACAAGGCTTCCTTACTAGCTTCTACGGCACCACGATACTCTGCTTCTGCCAAAGAAAGAGAAATGGCACCTTGTTTCTTGCAAGCCCATGTAATAGGTCCTGAACCAAGAGTGAACACATAACCTGCAGTAGACTTCCGATCATCAGGGTCACCAGCCCAATCGGAATCAGTGAAACCAACCAATAGAGGGGCTACTTCGGCACTGTAATGAATCCCAAACTGAACTGTACCTCGAACATAATGAAGTATTATTTTAGCTGCTTTCCAATGACTTTCATGTTCGAAAATCCATGTTTTCTACCTGTAACAGATGTAAACTTTGTAGGTAATTTTTATAAAAGGATTTTAAGTCAACAAACTCGGATAGGGTTAAACCCTATTTATTAAACAAAATCTACATAAGAAAGTTCAGCCATGGTACTACACTTACATATGTGGCCATGGTGAAACACTTAAAACCAGGATTTAACTATGGCCATATAAAACCCATGGTGTGCTAGGATTTCACCATTTAAACCTTAATTCGTAAATTCACCAGTGAATAAACAAGAAATGCAAGAAATGTGCTTAAGGTTTTTCTCTTTTAAAGAAAAGAATAATATAGGATTCGCCTTACAAAAGCAAATCACTCAAGCTATCTGTTTCCTCCACTTACTCCTTAGTTCACTCCACCTCACTCGAGTTCATCACCACTTTGAATCTGTACCTGGTGAGTCGGCACCATAATTAGTGTCAATGGGATTGCACTAGGTGCCATCCACGACTGCAAGGAAGTGCCCAATATTTCCCTATAAGGATATCCTTGGAAAAAGGTGTGAGTGTGTAATCCTAGTGATCTAGCTCAAGTGCTTGAGTGTGTTTGGTTTCATGTAGGAGTTCTCAAGGTTGATTCCCCAAGTTAGCTACCTCTATTGCATGCCTCACTCAATGTCCCTACCATGTTAGGCATCATAATCATTGCCAATGGGTTTACACTCTACGCCATCGACAAAAATAGATGATCATTGATGTCCTTCGCAATATTTTCCACAAAAAAAATCTATAATAAATAAATAATAATAATAATAATATACATATGTATGTATGTATGTTTGTCAATTTAGTCTCGCTCAAGTGGTTGCGTGATTGAATGTTATCCTCCCCATCTAGTTTCTATTAATGTAAGTGACAATGTTGAGCTCATAATTAGTACATTGTTGTTAACAGCTTTGAGCCATGTTGTTAACCTAGCCTTGTGCTATGAAGAATCTAGGGTTTACCTTGGGTACCTCCTCAAAATGAGGGAAAGTGCATAAGGGTTTCCCCAAGATAAGTTACCTAGAATATATATATATGTTACTGATAGGGGATTATGAGTTCACAAAATATACTTTTGCAATACCAATAGGAATGGATGTGGACTTGGAAGCGCAATGGCTTTTAACATTTTGCTACCTTTGCTATGAACCTAAACAAACTCTTTATTAGGTTAAAGTTAGTAGACAAGCAATAAGAACTCAATGGGTTCAAACTTGTTAAAATTGGTAACTAGGGCCAAACACCATGTGGGTCATCTTATTTATGGCAGCTGATATTTTTCTTGGATCCCTCTCATCGAGAGGTGTAGGATTGATCTAAAGATCATCCGATTCCGATAAGCATTTATGAAGATATGAATTTATTTTGATTATGGACAAATTGTCAAGTCGGCCAGCAACTTATGTAGGCTCAGAAGCCCAAAATTCATGTCTATTCAACCTCTACATTTTAGTATAAATAGAGGTGGCCTTCAAGTCATTTCAACACACACTTGAGATCTCTTCCTCTCTCTACTTGTCTTTGGGTTTTAGTAGGAGGAGAGATCCTAAGGGATAACACTGCCTTGATCCAGAGAGCAGAAAGCCGGAACTACCAGAAAAGCTGGAAAGCCGAAAAAGCGGAAACTGTTGGAACTGCCAAAAAAGCCGAAAAAGCCAGAAAAACTAGAAAAGCCGGAACTGCCGGAAATGACAGAACTGCCAGGAACAGCCGGCACTGCCACAACTGTCGGGAACTACCGAAACAACCGAAGCATCTGTCTCTGAAGGAAAGCAGCATGCAAGGGACAACTAACTAACATTGGGACAGTTGTATGGTACTTAGCAGCAAATACGCCAAGCATGCAATGTTATAGCTAGCATGCAAGGGACAACTAGCATGCAACAACAAGCATGCTAAGGACAACAAGCGTGTTAGGGACAACAAGCAAGCAAGGGACAACAAGCAAGCAAGGTGCAACCAACACATAGGTCAGGATGGCAACATGGTGCATCAATGGCACATAACGCAGTACAATGATGGGTACAGTCATGATTAATGAAGCGTGATGATGATGGGTGCAGCATGGTGCAACGCGGTGAGGTGCAGCATGATGATGAAATGCAGCACAATGATAGGTGAAGGAGTCACCTTGGAGAATTAGTTGAAGCAACATGTCTTCAACTGATCTCATGTATCATCTTCTTAGAGATGATCTATGCTCTTATCTAGATAAGTCAAAGTGTTGACTTATGTTGTAAACGTATTATCTCTCTCTCTCTCTCTCTCTGCTGAACTATTGAAGAACATATAAGAAGAATTGATCAAGGGTTTCCCCACATTAGGGTTTGTCCCTGGCTGGCGCCACATCTTGTGTCCTCTTGTCTTGGCTTGTCTTCTGCGATTTATATTTATGTTCTATCTGCAGATTACTTTAATGCTAATGTGATTGCTAATCTGGAAAAGATATTGAGCTAACTGTGAAAATTGAAATAAATTGCTCTAGCATAGAACATACCTAAAATTAACAGAACTTCATACCTCCACCCACACAAACCATTAGCTCAAACTATATGGAGAAGTTATCGAAAAGAGAATGGAGTATTGTCATTGCAAGGTGCTATTGTATCCATGCAATAACCAAACCATGACACATAAAAGTAATAAGATGTCATTAAACAACATCATAAAATACTTAACGAACTAATATACTTCCACCTAAAAGACAAGTGAATCTCAGGGCCAACATCAATCCACCAAATATTAGACTCTATAGCTACCATTACCAAGAGAATATAAGTATTGGGAGATTGATTCAAGATGCAAGAATAGAACAAAGAGCCTACATAGCTTTTGTGATCGGTCTAGAAAGTGGACTATTTTCATGTAGCTCCAAAGTTCAATATCAAATTCAATTAACACTAAAGGTCCTCTATATTCTCCAAGATAGCACGCACATGATTAAACAACAAGAGGGTCAAATGCAAATACAAGTAGATGGCAGCTTCTTCAAACCCTCAAGCAAAAAACCATCTAACGCCAACTTCTCTCTCTAACAAGATAAACACTCGGAAAATATTGAGTATTTACATGCTTAAAGGATGCCCAAGACACATTATTTATAAGAGTTGAGGCTCACTTTTAGCAGAGGCTATCATAGATGTTTTTGGGGATTCTTTTTTACCCTGAACAAGTTTTTTTAGGTTTTTAGCCCAAAACTCCACTATTTGTGTCCATGACATTTCCCAAAATTATGAAATGTTTCAAGCAAGTGCCGAAATGTGAGAATGACATTTCCAAATACCGAAACATCGTTCAGAAAAATGGATTTGGTCCCAAAATGTTCAATGAAATTTAACCTCTGTTTCAATATCCAAAATGAGGAATGGTGTTTAGGAAACCTTTAAATCCATTTCCAGTAACTTAGTAATACACCCATGTTTTTCTAAAAATTATTTTTACAAGGTATTCTGCCGAAAGGTGATAAGTAGTAGCCTAAAATATAGGACCTACATAATGTTGAATGAAATTTAAGAAACCAATCAGGAAACACAAAGTGAGTAAATGGCATGCATCCAAAAGGATAATGGAAATGTGAGAATGACATTTCCAAATACTGAAACATCGTTCAGAAAAATTGTTAAGTTTTGGTATGTTCTATGCTAGAGCAATTTATTTAAATTTTCACAGTTAGCAATCACATCAGCATTACGATAAACTGCAGATAGAACATAAATATAATATGTAGAAGACAAGCCAAGACAAGAGGACACAAGATATGGCGCAAGCCAGGGACAAACCCCACAATGTGTGGGGAAACCCTTTGATCAATTCTTCTTTTATCTTCAAAGTTCAGCAGAGAAAGAGAGAGAGAGAGATAGTACAATTACAACAGAAGTCAACACTTTGACTTGTCTAGATCTAAGCATAGATCATCTCCTATAACTACGAGATCAGTTGAAAACATTCTGCTTCAACTGATACCTATCATCATGCTGCATCTCGTCCTCTAGTTGCACTACTGCATATTGCACCATGCTGCACTAACCATGATAATCATCATGCTGCCCATGTCCATGATCTTATCATGCTGCCCTTCATGTTCATGATCTTATCATGCTGCCCATACTAATGTGCATCATCATCATGCTGTTGTCCTTACAGATGTGTATTATCATTATGCTGCTGTCCATCATGTCCATGTTCTCATTCAACTTCATTGCTGCCCATGTCCATGATCTTATCATGCTGCCCGTACTAATATGCATCATCATCATCATGATGCTGTCCATGCTCCATGTCATCATCCATCATTATACATCATTCAGGTCATTCATACATCATGCTGCCAACAGACCTAATTTGTCATGCTGTTACCTACAGCAATCCTTCCTCTGCCTGCGTATAAGGTGTTACTATTTACAGCGGAATAGGTGACTATATATATCAGCGTATATGTCTCCATTTACAGCTACATATATCTGCGTGTCTGTCTCTATTTATATTGGAATATCCTTATGATGAACAGCATATATGTGTCTTCAAGAACAGCGTGTAAGATAGCTTCATGACTGCGTATGGACCCTTTATTAACTGCGTGTTATGACTTTATGACTGCGGCTGTTCCAGGCATCATGTTGACTGTCCATGAACTGCGTGTAATGATTCCATATGACAATAGATCCAAATTAGGGCATTACGTTGAATGATCTGCGTGTTATGACTTTATGACTGCGGCTGTTCCAGGGATCACATTGACTGCATTTTACTTCTGGACAGCGTAGTGTATAAGGCTTCTTGACAGCGTGTTAGGGCCTGTTCTTCTCAGCAATAATTCTTTTCTTAGCTGCGTTATAGAGGCTTCCTAGACAGCGTAGATTAGGCCTCACTTTAACCACATAGGAGCTCCCTTGACTGCGGCTAGGGCATGACTAGGAGTCTCTGTTTGCTGCGAAGATCAACCTGCGGCTAGGGCATGACTAGGAGTCTCTGTTTGCTGCGAAGATCAACCTGCGGCTAGGGCATGACTAGGAGTCTCTGTTTGCTGCGAAGATCAACCTGCGGCTAGGGCATCACCATAAGGCCAGCGTATTCTTTTGGTTCTCTCCTTCTCCAAAAACCCAGACGTGGAGAGGAGATCACCTCAAGAATACATGTGTGCAAATGATATCAAATCCTCATCTATTTATACCAAAATGAGGATGATGAATAGACACGTCGGTTGGGCTTCTAGAGCCTACATAAGAGCTGGTCGGCTTGACTATAATTACATAAACAAAATAAATTCATATCTCCATAAATACTTATCGGAATCGGATGATCTTTGGATCAATCCTACACCTCTCGACGAGAGGGATCCAATAAAAATATCAGCTGCCAGAAATAAGATAACCCACATGGAGTTTGGCCCTAGTTGCCAATTTAACACTCCCTCTCAACTAGGGAGAACTCCATCCGCTGATCCATATGTACGACTGTACTATCTCTGCCATCAGTGCCCTGCACTGCTCTGCCCATCTTTGCTCAGCTCTGCTGGCTCTGCTCTATTCTACCCAGCTCTGCTGGCTCTCCTAGCTCTGCTTTGCTCAGCGCTGCTGGCTCTGCTAGCTCTGCTCTGCTCAGCGCTGCTGGCTCTGCTAGTTGTGCTCTGCTCAGCTCTACTCATCATTGCTGGCTCTGCTAGCTCTGCTCTGCTCAATTCTGCTGAACTATGAAGAAGAAGAATTGATCGAGAATGAGTCATATCATTCTCCACTAACTCGAAGTTAGTCTCAGAGTGCGTACCACTGGTCCCAGACCAGTCTCAACCGACCCGAAGTCAGTGTCATAGTATGTACGACTCTTACTGGTCCCAGACCAGTATCGCAGTCTCAGAGAGTGTACCACTGGTCCCAGACCAGTCTCAACCGACCCGAAGTCAGTGTACCACTCTCACTGGTCCCAGACCAGTACTGCACTGACACGAAGTCAGTCTCGGAGTATGTACCACTGGTCCCAGACCAGTCTCAGCCGACCCGAAGTCAGCGTCATAGCATGTACAACTCCTACCACTGGTCCCAGACCAGTATCATTGATCCCAGATCAATGGAGGACATCCTAGCATAGGGAGTACGGTAGATACAACGATGCGTCCATCGGTATTACTATGGTCCCTAACTTCATTTCCCTGCTCATTGATCAGATGAGAGGTACTTCCCATGAGTCCCAGACTGCATGGGTAGGAAGCCTCGACAGGAGAACTTAATCAATCCTGTCCTCACAGGAGAACACATCAATCCTGCTACAATCGCCATGGAGAACACATCAATCCAGGCTGCCATGGAGAACACATCAATCCAGGCCTCACAGGAGAACACATCAATCCTGCTACAATCGCCATGGAGAACAAATCAATCCAGGCCTCACAGGAGAACTAATCATCCTGCTACACAAGAGAGCGAATCATCTTGTCCCACAAGAGAGCGAATCATCTTGTCCCACAAGAGAGCAAATCATCTTGTTTCAGTGCGCACCACCAGGGGAGGGTGAGTCACCCTGTGGTCGTATGTTGCTCCAATAGAACTGCAAGCCCCCCAAAGCTCCTAGAGCTCAATGTATGCAGCATGCGGGACCCTTTTACAAAGGTCTCTCGACGACTCCAAGTTGTTCGGGAAAATCACAAATTTGATCTTTCCTCAGGGCTCTGTCCTGTACATCATCTCAGTGTGATGGAGCCTCCTTGATCATCAACTTACCATATCCCAGATAAGGCAGTAATTGATGTCTATCTGTTGGAGCAATTGTCAAATACGGGATTCCTCAATAATCGAATCCCATCTCTGGTTGTCACAGAGATTCACAGTGGTATTCATCATGTGTACAAACAGCTCACTGAAGAGCTTCAGCAACCAGACTGCCTCACAGAAGGCCATACTATCAGCAATGTATTCTGCCTTGGTGGTGCTCAGAGTCACCGACTTCTGCTTCCTGCTCATCCAGGATATCAAGGCAGATTCCAAACAGCACTGAGAAGTGCTCTAGTGATCCTCCATACTTCCTGCCCACTCATCATTCGAATAATCATGTGGTTTCATATTTTCGGCAGTGTATCTCAATTCATGAGAGATTGTGCCCTGAAGATATCTTAGAAGATTCTTGGCACCAATCAAGTGAGGCTCAACCAAATATGAGCTCACCATGCTAACTGCAACACAGATGTCCGGACGGAGGTTCTCCAAGAACATCAACGCGAATGAGTTTATGAAACTCAGAGGCATTTCCCAAATCTGGTCCGACATCATTACCATATAACTTCTGAAAGTTAAGATCCTCGAGGCAGTCACAAGCTTGCATATTATCTTCCCACATTCAGAATCCAACTCCCTCTGTCTCCTATAAATGAGAGAGTCTGCACCTGTTAGACATAGGTGCTGGTACGAGAGGTTTATCATCCACAACCTTCGAGTAATGGTTTGGATCGGTTTCACTCCTAGTGAATCTCAGCTGCATTAGACAGCTATCAATCCTCTCATATTATGCCTGAGGTGTTTTTCTTCAAGCCATAGAGGGCTTTCTTCCACCTGTATACATGAGATTCCTTGATCATGATTCTCAAACTCCTCGGGTTGTTCCAAACCTGTGAACCTGCTGCATGAGGGGAATGGTACCCTTATAATATTTTCTTTTGTTACATTTCAGACACGTACCTTCATGCTTCCTTTTGAATTCAGGCATCCTAGTCACCATTTGACTCACAGACCTCTAGAGCTGAGTCAATGGACATGGTCCCCAGTGGACTTCCTGCAACTTGATACAACCCTGAACTCAAAAACATCTTTAAAAGATCTATTTTCAAACACGTACCTTTCCATCGATAAGTGCCACCCTGCAACCTTTGACTTCCATTTCCGAGATGGGCATCAGGTTCGATCAGGTACATAAAAGAGATTTTGGGGTTCCTTGCTTTCGTGGAAGAGTCGACCATTTCCTTGATGACCTGCATTACCAGTCATTCTTTTGATCATGGAAGATGTCCCAGGAATGATTGTTATCTTCATCAAAAGATGTGTCTCTGCCATTCGGAGACTCCTTCGCATAACGGCCGAACTTATTTCAACAAGGCATCCGCCTTTCCTTCCACCCTTAGATCCGAACTTCCCAATGAAGTGATCTTAAGATGGACCATCAAAATCTTCCACTGCGCCATTCAGATAACATTCTTTGCTTTGAATTCACCCTCGGTGAATTATGAGGAACCCATTGATCCTTCTGTCTTGTCCCAACTGTCTTCGGTGATTGCTATTTCACTCTTGCTTGGGCATTGTCTTCACCTCAGCTCTGATACCATGTTAAGTTTTGGTATGTTCTATGCTAGAGCAATTTATTTAAATTTTCACAGTTAGCAATCACATCAGCATTACGATAAACTGCAGATAGAACATAAATATAATATGTAGAAGACAAGCCAAGACAAGAGGACACAAGATATGGCGCAAGCCAGGGACAAACCCCACAATGTGTGGGGAAACCCTTTGATCAATTCTTCTTTTATCTTCAAAGTTCAGCAGAGAAAGAGAGAGAGAGAGATAGTACAATTACAACAGAAGTCAACACTTTGACTTGTCTAGATCTAAGCATAGATCATCTCCTATAACGACGAGATCAGTTGAAAACATTCTGCTTCAACTGATACCTATCATCATGCTGCATCTCGTCCTCTAGTTGCACTACTGCATATTGCACCATGCTGCACTAATCATGATAATCATCATGCTGCCCATGTCCATGATCTTATCATGCTGCCCTTCATGTTCATGATCTTATCATGCTGCCCATACTAATGTGCATCATCATCATGCTGCTGTCCTTACAGATGTGTATTATCATTATGCTGCTGTCCATCATGTCCATGTTCTCATTCAACTTCATGCTGCCCATGTCCATGATCTTATCATGCTGCCCGTACTAATATGCATCATCATCATCATGATGCTGTCCATGCTCCATGTCATCATCCATCATTATACATCATTCAGGTCATTCATACATCATGCTGCCAACAGACCTAATTTGTCATGCTGTTACCTACAGCAATCCTTCCTCTGCCTGCGTATAAGGTGTTACTATTTACAGCGGAATAGGTGACTATATATATCAGCGTATATGTCTCCATTTACAGCTACATATATCTGCGTGTCTGTCTCTATTTATATTGGAATATCCTTATGATGAACAGCATATATGTGTCTTCAAGAACAGCGTGTAAGATAGCTTCATGACTGCGTATGGACCCTTTATTAACTGCGTGTTATGACTTTATGACTGCGGCTGTTCCAGGCATCATGTTGACTGTCCATGAACTGCGTGTAATGATTCCATATGACAATAGATCCAAATTAGGGCATTACGTTGAATGATCTGCGTGTTATGACTTTATGACTGCGGCTGTTCCAGGGATCACATTGACTGCATTTTACTTCTGGACAGCGTAGTGTATAAGGCTTCTTGACAGCGTGTTAGGGCCTGTTCTTCTCAGCAATAATTCTTTTCTTAGCTGCGTTATAGAGGCTTCCTAGACAGCGTAGATTAGGCCTCACTTTAACCACATAGGAGCTCCCTTGACTGCGGCTAGGGCATGACTAGGAGTCTCTGTTTGCTGCGAAGATCAACCTGCGGCTAGGGCATGACTAGGAGTCTCTGTTTGCTGCGAAGATCAACCTGCGGCTAGGGCATGACTAGGAGTCTCTGTTTGCTGCGAAGATCAACCTGCGGCTAGGGCATCACCATAAGGCCAGCGTATTCTTTTGGTTCTCTCCTTCTCCAAAAACCCAGACGTGGAGAGGAGATCACCTCAAGAATACATGTGTGCAAATGATATCAAATCCTCATCTATTTATACCAAAATGAGGATGATGAATAGACACGTCGGTTGGGCTTCTAGAGCCTACATAAGAGCTGGTCGGCTTGACTATAATTACATAAACAAAATAAATTCATATCTCCATAAATACTTATCGGAATCGGATGATCTTTGGATCAATCCTACACCTCTCGACGAGAGGGATCCAATAAAAATATCAGCTGCCAGAAATAAGATAACCCACATGGAGTTTGGCCCTAGTTGCCAATTTAACACTCCCTCTCAACTAGGGAGAACTCCATCCGCTGATCCATATGTACGACTGTACTATCTCTGCCATCAGTGCCCTGCACTGCTCTGCCCATCTTTGCTCAGCTCTGCTGGCTCTGCTCTATTCTACCCAGCTCTGCTGGCTCTCCTAGCTCTGCTTTGCTCAGCGCTGCTGGCTCTGCTAGCTCTGCTCTGCTCAGCGCTGCTGGCTCTGCTAGTTGTGCTCTGCTCAGCTCTACTCATCATTGCTGGCTCTGCTAGCTCTGCTCTGCTCAATTCTGCTGAACTATGAAGAAGAAGAATTGATCGAGAATGAGTCATATCATTCTCCACTAACTCGAAGTTAGTCTCAGAGTGCGTACCACTGGTCCCAGACCAGTCTCAACCGACCCGAAGTCAGTGTCATAGTATGTACGACTCTTACTGGTCCCAGACCAGTATCGCAGTCTCAGAGAGTGTACCACTGGTCCCAGACCAGTCTCAACCGACCCGAAGTCAGTGTACCACTCTCACTGGTCCCAGACCAGTACTGCACTGACACGAAGTCAGTCTCGGAGTATGTACCACTAGTCCCAGACCAGTATCAGCCGACCCGAAGTCAGCGTCATAGCATGTACAACTCCTACCACTGGTCCCAGACCAGTATCATTGATCCCAGATCAATGGAGGACATCCTAGCATAGGGAGTACGGTAGATACAACGATGCGTCCATCGGTATTACTATGGTCCCTAACTTCATTTCCCTGCTCATTGATCAGATGAGAGGTACTTCCCATGAGTCCCAGACTGCATGGGTAGGAAGCCTCGACAGGAGAACTTAATCAATCCTGTCCTCACAGGAGAACACATCAATCCTGCTACAATCGCCATGGAGAACACATCAATCCAGGCTGCCATGGAGAACACATCAATCCAGGCCTCACAGGAGAACACATCAATCCTGCTACAATCGCCATGGAGAACAAATCAATCCAGGCCTCACAGGAGAACTAATCATCCTGCTACACAAGAGAGCGAATCATCTTGTCCCACAAGAGAGCGAATCATCTTGTCCCACAAGAGAGCAAATCATCTTGTTTCAGTGCGCACCACCAGGGGAGGGTGAGTCACCCTGTGGTCGTATGTTGCTCCAATAGAACTGCAAGCCCCCCAAAGCTCCTAGAGCTCAATGTATGCAGCATGCGGGACCCTTTTACAAAGGTCTCTCGACGACTCCAAGTTGTTCGGGAAAATCACAAATTTGATCTTTCCTCAGGGCTCTGTCCTGTACATCATCTCAGTGTGATGGAGCCTCCTTGATCATCAACTTACCATATCCCAGATAAGGCAGTAATTGATGTCTATCTGTTGGAGCAATTGTCAAATACGGGATTCCTCAATAATCGAATCCCATCTCTGGTTGTCACAGAGATTCACAGTGGTATTCATCATGTGTACAAACAGCTCACTGAAGAGCTTCAGCAACCAGACTGCCTCACAGAAGGCCATACTATCAGCAATGTATTCTGCCTTGGTGGTGCTCAGAGTCACCGACTTCTGCTTCCTGCTCATCCAGGATATCAAGGCAGATTCCAAACAGCACTGAGAAGTGCTCTAGTGATCCTCCATACTTCCTGCCCACTCATCATTCGAATAATCATGTGGTTTCATATTTTCGGCAGTGTATCTCAATTCATGAGAGATTGTGCCCTGAAGATATCTTAGAAGATTCTTGGCACCAATCAAGTGAGGCTCAACCAAATATGAGCTCACCATGCTAACTGCAACACAGATGTCCGGACGGAGGTTCTCCAAGAACATCAACGCGAATGAGTTTATGAAACTCAGAGGCATTTCCCAAATCTGGTCCGACATCATTACCATATAACTTCTGAAAGTTAAGATCCTCGAGGCAGTCACAAGCTTGCATATTATCTTCCCACATTCAGAATCCAACTCCCTCTGTCTCCTATAAATGAGAGAGTCTGCACCTGTTAGACATAGGTGCTGGTACGAGAGGTTTATCATCCACAACCTTCGAGTAATGGTTTGGATCGGTTTCACTCCTAGTGAATCTCAGCTGCATTAGACAGCTATCAATCCTCTCATATTATGCCTGAGGTGTTTTTCTTCAAGCCATAGAGGGCTTTCTTCCACCTGTATACATGAGATTCCTTGATCATGATTCTCAAACTCCTCGGGTTGTTCCAAACCTGTGAACCTGCTGCATGAGGGAATGGTACCCTTATAATATTTTCTTTTGTTACATTTCAGACACGTACCTTCATGCTTCCTTTTGAATTCAGGCATCCTAGTCACCATTTGACTCACAGACCTCTAGAGCTGAGTCAATGGACATGGTCCCCAGTGGACTTCCTGCAACTTGATACAACCCTGAACTCAAAAACATCTTTAAAAGATCTATTTTCAAACACGTACCTTTCCATCGATAAGTGCCACCCTGCAACCTTTGACTTCCATTTCCGAGATGGGCATCAGGTTCGATCAGGTACATAAAAGAGATTTTGGGGTTCCTTGCTTTCGTGGAAGAGTCGACCATTTCCTTGATGACCTGCATTACCAGTCATTCTTTTGATCATGGAAGATGTCCCAGGAATGATTGTTATCTTCATCAAAAGATGTGTCTCTGCCATTCGGAGACTCCTTCGCATAACGGCCGAACTTATTTCAACAAGGCATCCGCCTTTCCTTCCACCCTTAGATCCGAACTTCCCAATGAAGTGATCTTAAGATGGACCATCAAAATCTTCCACTGCGCCATTCAGATAACATTCTTTGCTTTGAATTCACCCTCGGTGAATTATGAGGAACCCATTGATCCTTCTGTCTTGTCCCAACTGTCTTCGGTGATTGCTATTTCACTCTTGCTTGGGCATTGTCTTCACCTCAGCTCTGATACCATGTTAAGTTTTGGTATGTTCTATGCTAGAGCAATTTATTTAAATTTTCACAGTTAGCAATCACATCAGCATTACGATAAACTGCAGATAGAACATAAATATAATATGTAGAAGACAAGCCAAGACAAGAGGACACAAGATATGGCGCAAGCCAGGGACAAACCCCACAATGTGTGGGGAAACCCTTTGATCAATTCTTCTTTTATCTTCAAAGTTCAGCAGAGAAAGAGAGAGAGAGAGATAGTACAATTACAACAGAAGTCAACACTTTGACTTGTCTAGATCTAAGCATAGATCATCTCCTATAACGACGAGATCAGTTGAAAACATTCTGCTTCAACTGATACCTATCATCATGCTGCATCTCGTCCTCTAGTTGCACTACTGCATATTGCACCATGCTGCACTAACCATGATAATCATCATGCTGCCCATGTCCATGATCTTATCATGCTGCCCTTCATGTTCATGATCTTATCATGCTGCCCATACTAATGTGCATCATCATCATGCTGCTGTCCTTACAGATGTGTATTATCATTATGCTGCTGTCCATCATGTCCATGTTCTCATTCAACTTCATTGCTGCCCATCTCCATGATCTTATCATGCTGCCCGTACTAATATGCATCATCATCATCATGATGCTGTCCATGCTCCATGTCATCATCCATCATTATACATCATTCAGGTCATTCATACATCATGCTGCCAACAGACCTAATTTGTCATGCTGTTACCTACAGCAATCCTTCCTCTGCCTGCGTATAAGGTGTTACTATTTACAGCGGAATAGGTGACTATATATATCAGCGTATATGTCTCCATTTACAGCTACATATATCTGCGTGTCTGTCTCTATTTATATTGGAATATCCTTATGATGAACAGCATATATGTGTCTTCAAGAACAGCGTGTAAGATAGCTTCATGACTGCGTATGGACCCTTTATTAACTGCGTGTTATGACTTTATGACTGCGGCTGTTCCAGGCATCATGTTGACTGTCCATGAACTGCGTGTAATGATTCCATATGACAATAGATCCAAATTAGGGCATTACGTTGAATGATCTGCGTGTTATGACTTTATGACTGCGGCTGTTCCAGGGATCACATTGACTGCATTTTACTTCTGGACAGCGTAGTGTATAAGGCTTCTTGACAGCGTGTTAGGGCCTGTTCTTCTCAGCAATAATTCTTTTCTTAGCTGCGTTATAGAGGCTTCCTAGACAGCGTAGATTAGGCCTCACTTTAACCACATAGGAGCTCCCTTGACTGCGGCTAGGGCATGACTAGGAGTCTCTGTTTGCTGCGAAGATCAACCTGCGGCTAGGGCATGACTAGGAGTCTCTGTTTGCTGCGAAGATCAACCTGCGGCTAGGGCATGACTAGGAGTCTCTGTTTGCTGCGAAGATCAACCTGCGGCTAGGGCATCACCATAAGGCCAGCGTATTCTTTTGGTTCTCTCCTTCTCCAAAAACCCAGACGTGGAGAGGAGATCACCTCAAGAATACATGTGTGCAAATGATATCAAATCCTCATCTATTTATACCAAAATGAGGATGATGAATAGACACGTCGGTTGGGCTTCTAGAGCCTACATAAGAGCTGGTCGGCTTGACTATAATTACATAAACAAAATAAATTCATATCTCCATAAATACTTATCGGAATCGGATGATCTTTGGATCAATCCTACACCTCTCGACGAGAGGGATCCAATAAAAATATCAGCTGCCAGAAATAAGATAACCCACATGGAGTTTGGCCCTAGTTGCCAATTTAACACTCCCTCTCAACTAGGGAGAACTCCATCCGCTGATCCATATGTACGACTGTACTATCTCTGCCATCAGTGCCCTGCACTGCTCTGCCCATCTTTGCTCAGCTCTGCTGGCTCTGCTCTATTCTACCCAGCTCTGCTGGCTCTCCTAGCTCTGCTTTGCTCAGCGCTGCTGGCTCTGCTAGCTCTGCTCTGCTCAGCGCTGCTGGCTCTGCTAGTTGTGCTCTGCTCAGCTCTACTCATCATTGCTGGCTCTGCTAGCTCTGCTCTGCTCAATTCTGCTGAACTATGAAGAAGAAGAATTGATCGAGAATGAGTCATATCATTCTCCACTAACTCGAAGTTAGTCTCAGAGTGCGTACCACTGGTCCCAGACCAGTCTCAACCGACCCGAAGTCAGTGTCATAGTATGTACGACTCTTACTGGTCCCAGACCAGTATCGCAGTCTCAGAGAGTGTACCACTGGTCCCAGACCAGTCTCAACCGACCCGAAGTCAGTGTACCACTCTCACTGGTCCCAGACCAGTACTGCACTGACACGAAGTCAGTCTCGGAGTATGTACCACTGGTCCCAGACCAGTATCAGCCGACCCGAAGTCAGCGTCATAGCATGTACAACTCCTACCACTGGTCCCAGACCAGTATCATTGATCCCAGATCAATGGAGGACATCCTAGCATAGGGAGTACGGTAGATACAACGATGCGTCCATCGGTATTACTATGGTCCCTAACTTCATTTCCCTGCTCATTGATCAGATGAGAGGTACTTCCCATGAGTCCCAGACTGCATGGGTAGGAAGCCTCGACAGGAGAACTTAATCAATCCTGTCCTCACAGGAGAACACATCAATCCTGCTACAATCGCCATGGAGAACACATCAATCCAGGCTGCCATGGAGAACACATCAATCCAGGCCTCACAGGAGAACACATCAATCCTGCTACAATCGCCATGGAGAACAAATCAATCCAGGCCTCACAGGAGAACTAATCATCCTGCTACACAAGAGAGCGAATCATCTTGTCCCACAAGAGAGCGAATCATCTTGTCCCACAAGAGAGCAAATCATCTTGTTTCAGTGCGCACCACCAGGGGAGGGTGAGTCACCCTGTGGTCGTATGTTGCTCCAATAGAACTGCAAGCCCCCCAAAGCTCCTAGAGCTCAATGTATGCAGCATGCGGGACCCTTTTACAAAGGTCTCTCGACGACTCCAAGTTGTTCGGGAAAATCACAAATTTGATCTTTCCTCAGGGCTCTGTCCTGTACATCATCTCAGTGTGATGGAGCCTCCTTGATCATCAACTTACCATATCCCAGATAAGGCAGTAATTGATGTCTATCTGTTGGAGCAATTGTCAAATACGGGATTCCTCAATAATCGAATCCCATCTCTGGTTGTCACAGAGATTCACAGTGGTATTCATCATGTGTACAAACAGCTCACTGAAGAGCTTCAGCAACCAGACTGCCTCACAGAAGGCCATACTATCAGCAATGTATTCTGCCTTGGTGGTGCTCAGAGTCACCGACTTCTGCTTCCTGCTCATCCAGGATATCAAGGCAGATTCCAAACAGCACTGAGAAGTGCTCTAGTGATCCTCCATACTTCCTGCCCACTCATCATTCGAATAATCATGTGGTTTCATATTTTCGGCAGTGTATCTCAATTCATGAGAGATTGTGCCCTGAAGATATCTTAGAAGATTCTTGGCACCAATCAAGTGAGGCTCAACCAAATATGAGCTCACCATGCTAACTGCAACACAGATGTCCGGACGGAGGTTCTCCAAGAACATCAACGCGAATGAGTTTATGAAACTCAGAGGCATTTCCCAAATCTGGTCCGACATCATTACCATATAACTTCTGAAAGTTAAGATCCTCGAGGCAGTCACAAGCTTGCATATTATCTTCCCACATTCAGAATCCAACTCCCTCTGTCTCCTATAAATGAGAGAGTCTGCACCTGTTAGACATAGGTGCTGGTACGAGAGGTTTATCATCCACAACCTTCGAGTAATGGTTTGGATCGGTTTCACTCCTAGTGAATCTCAGCTGCATTAGACAGCTATCAATCCTCTCATATTATGCCTGAGGTGTTTTTCTTCAAGCCATAGAGGGCTTTCTTCCACCTGTATACATGAGATTCCTTGATCATGATTCTCAAACTCCTCGGGTTGTTCCAAACCTGTGAACCTGCTGCATGAGGGGAATGGTACCCTTATAATATTTTCTTTTGTTACATTTCAGACACGTACCTTCATGCTTCCTTTTGAATTCAGGCATCCTAGTCACCATTTGACTCACAGACCTCTAGAGCTGAGTCAATGGACATGGTCCCCAGTGGACTTCCTGCAACTTGATACAACCCTGAACTCAAAAACATCTTTAAAAGATCTATTTTCAAACACGTACCTTTCCATCGATAAGTGCCACCCTGCAACCTTTGACTTCCATTTCCGAGATGGGCATCAGGTTCGATCAGGTACATAAAAGAGATTTTGGGGTTCCTTGCTTTCGTGGAAGAGTCGACCATTTCCTTGATGACCTGCATTACCAGTCATTCTTTTGATCATGGAAGATGTCCCAGGAATGATTGTTATCTTCATCAAAAGATGTGTCTCTGCCATTCGGAGACTCCTTCGCATAACGGCCGAACTTATTTCAACAAGGCATCCGCCTTTCCTTCCACCCTTAGATCCGAACTTCCCAATGAAGTGATCTTAAGATGGACCATCAAAATCTTCCACTGCGCCATTCAGATAACATTCTTTGCTTTGAATTCACCCTCGGTGAATTATGAGGAACCCATTGATCCTTCTGTCTTGTCCCAACTGTCTTCGGTGATTGCTATTTCACTCTTGCTTGGGCATTGTCTTCACCTCAGCTCTGATACCATGTTAAGTTTTGGTATGTTCTATGCTAGAGCAATTTATTTAAATTTTCACAGTTAGCAATCACATCAGCATTACGATAAACTGCAGATAGAACATAAATATAATATGTAGAAGACAAGCCAAGACAAGAGGACACAAGATATGGCGCAAGCCAGGGACAAACCCCACAATGTGTGGGGAAACCCTTTGATCAATTCTTCTTTTATCTTCAAAGTTCAGCAGAGAAAGAGAGAGAGAGAGATAGTACAATTACAACAGAAGTCAACACTTTGACTTGTCTAGATCTAAGCATAGATCATCTCCTATAACGACGAGATCAGTTGAAAACATTCTGCTTCAACTGATACCTATCATCATGCTGCATCTCGTCCTCTAGTTGCACTACTGCATATTGCACCATGCTGCACTAACCATGATAATCATCATGCTGCCCATGTCCATGATCTTATCATGCTGCCCTTCATGTTCATGATCTTATCATGCTGCCCATACTAATGTGCATCATCATCATGCTGCTGTCCTTACAGATGTGTATTATCATTATGCTGCTGTCCATCATGTCCATGTTCTCATTCAACTTCATTGCTGCCCATCTCCATGATCTTATCATGCTGCCCGTACTAATATGCATCATCATCATCATGATGCTGTCCATGCTCCATGTCATCATCCATCATTATACATCATTCAGGTCATTCATACATCATGCTGCCAACAGACCTAATTTGTCATGCTGTTACCTACAGCAATCCTTCCTCTGCCTGCGTATAAGGTGTTACTATTTACAGCGGAATAGGTGACTATATATATCAGCGTATATGTCTCCATTTACAGCTACATATATCTGCGTGTCTGTCTCTATTTATATTGGAATATCCTTATGATGAACAGCATATATGTGTCTTCAAGAACAGCGTGTAAGATAGCTTCATGACTGCGTATGGACCCTTTATTAACTGCGTGTTATGACTTTATGACTGCGGCTGTTCCAGGCATCATGTTGACTGTCCATGAACTGCGTGTAATGATTCCATATGACAATAGATCCAAATTAGGGCATTACGTTGAATGATCTGCGTGTTATGACTTTATGACTGCGGCTGTTCCAGGGATCACATTGACTGCATTTTACTTCTGGACAGCGTAGTGTATAAGGCTTCTTGACAGCGTGTTAGGGCCTGTTCTTCTCAGCAATAATTCTTTTCTTAGCTGCGTTATAGAGGCTTCCTAGACAGCGTAGATTAGGCCTCACTTTAACCACATAGGAGCTCCCTTGACTGCGGCTAGGGCATGACTAGGAGTCTCTGTTTGCTGCGAAGATCAACCTGCGGCTAGGGCATGACTAGGAGTCTCTGTTTGCTGCGAAGATCAACCTGCGGCTAGGGCATGACTAGGAGTCTCTGTTTGCTGCGAAGATCAACCTGCGGCTAGGGCATCACCATAAGGCCAGCGTATTCTTTTGGTTCTCTCCTTCTCCAAAAACCCAGACGTGGAGAGGAGATCACCTCAAGAATACATGTGTGCAAATGATATCAAATCCTCATCTATTTATACCAAAATGAGGATGATGAATAGACACGTCGGTTGGGCTTCTAGAGCCTACATAAGAGCTGGTCGGCTTGACTATAATTACATAAACAAAATAAATTCATATCTCCATAAATACTTATCGGAATCGGATGATCTTTGGATCAATCCTACACCTCTCGACGAGAGGGATCCAATAAAAATATCAGCTGCCAGAAATAAGATAACCCACATGGAGTTTGGCCCTAGTTGCCAATTTAACACTCCCTCTCAACTAGGGAGAACTCCATCCGCTGATCCATATGTACGACTGTACTATCTCTGCCATCAGTGCCCTGCACTGCTCTGCCCATCTTTGCTCAGCTCTGCTGGCTCTGCTCTATTCTACCCAGCTCTGCTGGCTCTCCTAGCTCTGCTTTGCTCAGCGCTGCTGGCTCTGCTAGCTCTGCTCTGCTCAGCGCTGCTGGCTCTGCTAGTTGTGCTCTGCTCAGCTCTACTCATCATTGCTGGCTCTGCTAGCTCTGCTCTGCTCAATTCTGCTGAACTATGAAGAAGAAGAATTGATCGAGAATGAGTCATATCATTCTCCACTAACTCGAAGTTAGTCTCAGAGTGCGTACCACTGGTCCCAGACCAGTCTCAACCGACCCGAAGTCAGTGTCATAGTATGTACGACTCTTACTGGTCCCAGACCAGTATCGCAGTCTCAGAGAGTGTACCACTGGTCCCAGACCAGTCTCAACCGACCCGAAGTCAGTGTACCACTCTCACTGGTCCCAGACCAGTACTGCACTGACACGAAGTCAGTCTCGGAGTATGTACCACTGGTCCCAGACCAGTCTCAGCCGACCCGAAGTCAGCGTCATAGCATGTACAACTCCTACCACTGGTCCCAGACCAGTATCATTGATCCCAGATCAATGGAGGACATCCTAGCATAGGGAGTACGGTAGATACAACGATGCGTCCATCGGTATTACTATGGTCCCTAACTTCATTTCCCTGCTCATTGATCAGATGAGAGGTACTTCCCATGAGTCCCAGACTGCATGGGTAGGAAGCCTCGACAGGAGAACTTAATCAATCCTGTCCTCACAGGAGAACACATCAATCCTGCTACAATCGCCATGGAGAACACATCAATCCAGGCTGCCATGGAGAACACATCAATCCAGGCCTCACAGGAGAACACATCAATCCTGCTACAATCGCCATGGAGAACAAATCAATCCAGGCCTCACAGGAGAACTAATCATCCTGCTACACAAGAGAGCGAATCATCTTGTCCCACAAGAGAGCGAATCATCTTGTCCCACAAGAGAGCAAATCATCTTGTTTCAGTGCGCACCACCAGGGGAGGGTGAGTCACCCTGTGGTCGTATGTTGCTCCAATAGAACTGCAAGCCCCCCAAAGCTCCTAGAGCTCAATGTATGCAGCATGCGGGACCCTTTTACAAAGGTCTCTCGACGACTCCAAGTTGTTCGGGAAAATCACAAATTTGATCTTTCCTCAGGGCTCTGTCCTGTACATCATCTCAGTGTGATGGAGCCTCCTTGATCATCAACTTACCATATCCCAGATAAGGCAGTAATTGATGTCTATCTGTTGGAGCAATTGTCAAATACGGGATTCCTCAATAATCGAATCCCATCTCTGGTTGTCACAGAGATTCACAGTGGTATTCATCATGTGTACAAACAGCTCACTGAAGAGCTTCAGCAACCAGACTGCCTCACAGAAGGCCATACTATCAGCAATGTATTCTGCCTTGGTGGTGCTCAGAGTCACCGACTTCTGCTTCCTGCTCATCCAGGATATCAAGGCAGATTCCAAACAGCACTGAGAAGTGCTCTAGTGATCCTCCATACTTCCTGCCCACTCATCATTCGAATAATCATGTGGTTTCATATTTTCGGCAGTGTATCTCAATTCATGAGAGATTGTGCCCTGAAGATATCTTAGAAGATTCTTGGCACCAATCAAGTGAGGCTCAACCAAATATGAGCTCACCATGCTAACTGCAACACAGATGTCCGGACGGAGGTTCTCCAAGAACATCAACGCGAATGAGTTTATGAAACTCAGAGGCATTTCCCAAATCTGGTCCGACATCATTACCATATAACTTCTGAAAGTTAAGATCCTCGAGGCAGTCACAAGCTTGCATATTATCTTCCCACATTCAGAATCCAACTCCCTCTGTCTCCTATAAATGAGAGAGTCTGCACCTGTTAGACATAGGTGCTGGTACGAGAGGTTTATCATCCACAACCTTCGAGTAATGGTTTGGATCGGTTTCACTCCTAGTGAATCTCAGCTGCATTAGACAGCTATCAATCCTCTCATATTATGCCTGAGGTGTTTTTCTTCAAGCCATAGAGGGCTTTCTTCCACCTGTATACATGAGATTCCTTGATCATGATTCTCAAACTCCTCGGGTTGTTCCAAACCTGTGAACCTGCTGCATGAGGGGAATGGTACCCTTATAATATTTTCTTTTGTTACATTTCAGACACGTACCTTCATGCTTCCTTTTGAATTCAGGCATCCTAGTCACCATTTGACTCACAGACCTCTAGAGCTGAGTCAATGGACATGGTCCCCAGTGGACTTCCTGCAACTTGATACAACCCTGAACTCAAAAACATCTTTAAAAGATCTATTTTCAAACACGTACCTTTCCATCGATAAGTGCCACCCTGCAACCTTTGACTTCCATTTCCGAGATGGGCATCAGGTTCGATCAGGTACATAAAAGAGATTTTGGGGTTCCTTGCTTTCGTGGAAGAGTCGACCATTTCCTTGATGACCTGCATTACCAGTCATTCTTTTGATCATGGAAGATGTCCCAGGAATGATTGTTATCTTCATCAAAAGATGTGTCTCTGCCATTCGGAGACTCCTTCGCATAACGGCCGAACTTATTTCAACAAGGCATCCGCCTTTCCTTCCACCCTTAGATCCGAACTTCCCAATGAAGTGATCTTAAGATGGACCATCAAAATCTTCCACTGCGCCATTCAGATAACATTCTTTGCTTTGAATTCACCCTCGGTGAATTATGAGGAACCCATTGATCCTTCTGTCTTGTCCCAACTGTCTTCGGTGATTGCTATTTCACTCTTGCTTGGGCATTGTCTTCACCTCAGCTCTGATACCATGTTAAGTTTTGGTATGTTCTATGCTAGAGCAATTTATTTAAATTTTCACAGTTAGCAATCACATCAGCATTACGATAAACTGCAGATAGAACATAAATATAATATGTAGAAGACAAGCCAAGACAAGAGGACACAAGATATGGCGCAAGCCAGGGACAAACCCCACAATGTGTGGGGAAACCCTTTGATCAATTCTTCTTTTATCTTCAAAGTTCAGCAGAGAAAGAGAGAGAGAGAGATAGTACAATTACAACAGAAGTCAACACTTTGACTTGTCTAGATCTAAGCATAGATCATCTCCTATAACGACGAGATCAGTTGAAAACATTCTGCTTCAACTGATACCTATCATCATGCTGCATCTCGTCCTCTAGTTGCACTACTGCATATTGCACCATGCTGCACTAACCATGATAATCATCATGCTGCCCATGTCCATGATCTTATCATGCTGCCCTTCATGTTCATGATCTTATCATGCTGCCCATACTAATGTGCATCATCATCATGCTGCTGTCCTTACAGATGTGTATTATCATTATGCTGCTGTCCATCATGTCCATGTTCTCATTCAACTTCATTGCTGCCCATCTCCATGATCTTATCATGCTGCCCGTACTAATATGCATCATCATCATCATGATGCTGTCCATGCTCCATGTCATCATCCATCATTATACATCATTCAGGTCATTCATACATCATGCTGCCAACAGACCTAATTTGTCATGCTGTTACCTACAGCAATCCTTCCTCTGCCTGCGTATAAGGTGTTACTATTTACAGCGGAATAGGTGACTATATATATCAGCGTATATGTCTCCATTTACAGCTACATATATCTGCGTGTCTGTCTCTATTTATATTGGAATATCCTTATGATGAACAGCATATATGTGTCTTCAAGAACAGCGTGTAAGATAGCTTCATGACTGCGTATGGACCCTTTATTAACTGCGTGTTATGACTTTATGACTGCGGCTGTTCCAGGCATCATGTTGACTGTCCATGAACTGCGTGTAATGATTCCATATGACAATAGATCCAAATTAGGGCATTACGTTGAATGATCTGCGTGTTATGACTTTATGACTGCGGCTGTTCCAGGGATCACATTGACTGCATTTTACTTCTGGACAGCGTAGTGTATAAGGCTTCTTGACAGCGTGTTAGGGCCTGTTCTTCTCAGCAATAATTCTTTTCTTAGCTGCGTTATAGAGGCTTCCTAGACAGCGTAGATTAGGCCTCACTTTAACCACATAGGAGCTCCCTTGACTGCGGCTAGGGCATGACTAGGAGTCTCTGTTTGCTGCGAAGATCAACCTGCGGCTAGGGCATGACTAGGAGTCTCTGTTTGCTGCGAAGATCAACCTGCGGCTAGGGCATGACTAGGAGTCTCTGTTTGCTGCGAAGATCAACCTGCGGCTAGGGCATCACCATAAGGCCAGCGTATTCTTTTGGTTCTCTCCTTCTCCAAAAACCCAGACGTGGAGAGGAGATCACCTCAAGAATACATGTGTGCAAATGATATCAAATCCTCATCTATTTATACCAAAATGAGGATGATGAATAGACACGTCGGTTGGGCTTCTAGAGCCTACATAAGAGCTGGTCGGCTTGACTATAATTACATAAACAAAATAAATTCATATCTCCATAAATACTTATCGGAATCGGATGATCTTTGGATCAATCCTACACCTCTCGACGAGAGGGATCCAATAAAAATATCAGCTGCCAGAAATAAGATAACCCACATGGAGTTTGGCCCTAGTTGCCAATTTAACACTCCCTCTCAACTAGGGAGAACTCCATCCGCTGATCCATATGTACGACTGTACTATCTCTGCCATCAGTGCCCTGCACTGCTCTGCCCATCTTTGCTCAGCTCTGCTGGCTCTGCTCTATTCTACCCAGCTCTGCTGGCTCTCCTAGCTCTGCTTTGCTCAGCGCTGCTGGCTCTGCTAGCTCTGCTCTGCTCAGCGCTGCTGGCTCTGCTAGTTGTGCTCTGCTCAGCTCTACTCATCATTGCTGGCTCTGCTAGCTCTGCTCTGCTCAATTCTGCTGAACTATGAAGAAGAAGAATTGATCGAGAATGAGTCATATCATTCTCCACTAACTCGAAGTTAGTCTCAGAGTGCGTACCACTGGTCCCAGACCAGTCTCAACCGACCCGAAGTCAGTGTCATAGTATGTACGACTCTTACTGGTCCCAGACCAGTATCGCAGTCTCAGAGAGTGTACCACTGGTCCCAGACCAGTCTCAACCGACCCGAAGTCAGTGTACCACTCTCACTGGTCCCAGACCAGTACTGCACTGACACGAAGTCAGTCTCGGAGTATGTACCACTGGTCCCAGACCAGTCTCAGCCGACCCGAAGTCAGCGTCATAGCATGTACAACTCCTACCACTGGTCCCAGACCAGTATCATTGATCCCAGATCAATGGAGGACATCCTAGCATAGGGAGTACGGTAGATACAACGATGCGTCCATCGGTATTACTATGGTCCCTAACTTCATTTCCCTGCTCATTGATCAGATGAGAGGTACTTCCCATGAGTCCCAGACTGCATGGGTAGGAAGCCTCGACAGGAGAACTTAATCAATCCTGTCCTCACAGGAGAACACATCAATCCTGCTACAATCGCCATGGAGAACACATCAATCCAGGCTGCCATGGAGAACACATCAATCCAGGCCTCACAGGAGAACACATCAATCCTGCTACAATCGCCATGGAGAACAAATCAATCCAGGCCTCACAGGAGAACTAATCATCCTGCTACACAAGAGAGCGAATCATCTTGTCCCACAAGAGAGCGAATCATCTTGTCCCACAAGAGAGCAAATCATCTTGTTTCAGTGCGCACCACCAGGGGAGGGTGAGTCACCCTGTGGTCGTATGTTGCTCCAATAGAACTGCAAGCCCCCCAAAGCTCCTAGAGCTCAATGTATGCAGCATGCGGGACCCTTTTACAAAGGTCTCTCGACGACTCCAAGTTGTTCGGGAAAATCACAAATTTGATCTTTCCTCAGGGCTCTGTCCTGTACATCATCTCAGTGTGATGGAGCCTCCTTGATCATCAACTTACCATATCCCAGATAAGGCAGTAATTGATGTCTATCTGTTGGAGCAATTGTCAAATACGGGATTCCTCAATAATCGAATCCCATCTCTGGTTGTCACAGAGATTCACAGTGGTATTCATCATGTGTACAAACAGCTCACTGAAGAGCTTCAGCAACCAGACTGCCTCACAGAAGGCCATACTATCAGCAATGTATTCTGCCTTGGTGGTGCTCAGAGTCACCGACTTCTGCTTCCTGCTCATCCAGGATATCAAGGCAGATTCCAAACAGCACTGAGAAGTGCTCTAGTGATCCTCCATACTTCCTGCCCACTCATCATTCGAATAATCATGTGGTTTCATATTTTCGGCAGTGTATCTCAATTCATGAGAGATTGTGCCCTGAAGATATCTTAGAAGATTCTTGGCACCAATCAAGTGAGGCTCAACCAAATATGAGCTCACCATGCTAACTGCAACACAGATGTCCGGACGGAGGTTCTCCAAGAACATCAACGCGAATGAGTTTATGAAACTCAGAGGCATTTCCCAAATCTGGTCCGACATCATTACCATATAACTTCTGAAAGTTAAGATCCTCGAGGCAGTCACAAGCTTGCATATTATCTTCCCACATTCAGAATCCAACTCCCTCTGTCTCCTATAAATGAGAGAGTCTGCACCTGTTAGACATAGGTGCTGGTACGAGAGGTTTATCATCCACAACCTTCGAGTAATGGTTTGGATCGGTTTCACTCCTAGTGAATCTCAGCTGCATTAGACAGCTATCAATCCTCTCATATTATGCCTGAGGTGTTTTTCTTCAAGCCATAGAGGGCTTTCTTCCACCTGTATACATGAGATTCCTTGATCATGATTCTCAAACTCCTCGGGTTGTTCCAAACCTGTGAACCTGCTGCATGAGGGGAATGGTACCCTTATAATATTTTCTTTTGTTACATTTCAGACACGTACCTTCATGCTTCCTTTTGAATTCAGGCATCCTAGTCACCATTTGAC
Source organism: Pinus tabuliformis (assembly GCA_031772625.1). Lineage (NCBI taxonomy): Eukaryota > Viridiplantae > Streptophyta > Pinopsida > Pinales > Pinaceae > Pinus > Pinus tabuliformis. The sequence continues at coordinate 75,883,288 of CM062816.1, forward strand.
TCACAGACCTCTAGAGCTGAGTCAATGGACATGGTCCCCAGTGGACTTCCTGCAACTTGATACAACCCTGAACTCAAAAACATCTTTAAAAGATCTATTTTCAAACACGTACCTTTCCATCGATAAGTGCCACCCTGCAACCTTTGACTTCCATTTCCGAGATGGGCATCAGGTTCGATCAGGTACATAAAAGAGATTTTGGGGTTCCTTGCTTTCGTGGAAGAGTCGACCATTTCCTTGATGACCTGCATTACCAGTCATTCTTTTGATCATGGAAGATGTCCCAGGAATGATTGTTATCTTCATCAAAAGATGTGTCTCTGCCATTCGGAGACTCCTTCGCATAACGGCCGAACTTATTTCAACAAGGCATCCGCCTTTCCTTCCACCCTTAGATCCGAACTTCCCAATGAAGTGATCTTAAGATGGACCATCAAAATCTTCCACTGCGCCATTCAGATAACATTCTTTGCTTTGAATTCACCCTCGGTGAATTATGAGGAACCCATTGATCCTTCTGTCTTGTCCCAACTGTCTTCGGTGATTGCTATTTCACTCTTGCTTGGGCATTGTCTTCACCTCAGCTCTGATACCATGTTAAGTTTTGGTATGTTCTATGCTAGAGCAATTTATTTAAATTTTCACAGTTAGCAATCACATCAGCATTACGATAAACTGCAGATAGAACATAAATATAATATGTAGAAGACAAGCCAAGACAAGAGGACACAAGATATGGCGCAAGCCAGGGACAAACCCCACAATGTGTGGGGAAACCCTTTGATCAATTCTTCTTTTATCTTCAAAGTTCAGCAGAGAAAGAGAGAGAGAGAGATAGTACAATTACAACAGAAGTCAACACTTTGACTTGTCTAGATCTAAGCATAGATCATCTCCTATAACGACGAGATCAGTTGAAAACATTCTGCTTCAACTGATACCTATCATCATGCTGCATCTCGTCCTCTAGTTGCACTACTGCATATTGCACCATGCTGCACTAACCATGATAATCATCATGCTGCCCATGTCCATGATCTTATCATGCTGCCCTTCATGTTCATGATCTTATCATGCTGCCCATACTAATGTGCATCATCATCATGCTGCTGTCCTTACAGATGTGTATTATCATTATGCTGCTGTCCATCATGTCCATGTTCTCATTCAACTTCATTGCTGCCCATCTCCATGATCTTATCATGCTGCCCGTACTAATATGCATCATCATCATCATGATGCTGTCCATGCTCCATGTCATCATCCATCATTATACATCATTCAGGTCATTCATACATCATGCTGCCAACAGACCTAATTTGTCATGCTGTTACCTACAGCAATCCTTCCTCTGCCTGCGTATAAGGTGTTACTATTTACAGCGGAATAGGTGACTATATATATCAGCGTATATGTCTCCATTTACAGCTACATATATCTGCGTGTCTGTCTCTATTTATATTGGAATATCCTTATGATGAACAGCATATATGTGTCTTCAAGAACAGCGTGTAAGATAGCTTCATGACTGCGTATGGACCCTTTATTAACTGCGTGTTATGACTTTATGACTGCGGCTGTTCCAGGCATCATGTTGACTGTCCATGAACTGCGTGTAATGATTCCATATGACAATAGATCCAAATTAGGGCATTACGTTGAATGATCTGCGTGTTATGACTTTATGACTGCGGCTGTTCCAGGGATCACATTGACTGCATTTTACTTCTGGACAGCGTAGTGTATAAGGCTTCTTGACAGCGTGTTAGGGCCTGTTCTTCTCAGCAATAATTCTTTTCTTAGCTGCGTTATAGAGGCTTCCTAGACAGCGTAGATTAGGCCTCACTTTAACCACATAGGAGCTCCCTTGACTGCGGCTAGGGCATGACTAGGAGTCTCTGTTTGCTGCGAAGATCAACCTGCGGCTAGGGCATGACTAGGAGTCTCTGTTTGCTGCGAAGATCAACCTGCGGCTAGGGCATCACCATAAGGCCAGCGTATTCTTTTGGTTCTCTCCTTCTCCAAAAACCCAGACGTGGAGAGGAGATCACCTCAAGAATACATGTGTGCAAATGATATCAAATCCTCATCTATTTATACCAAAATGAGGATGATGAATAGACACGTCGGTTGGGCTTCTAGAGCCTACATAAGAGCTGGTCGGCTTGACTATAATTACATAAACAAAATAAATTCATATCTCCATAAATACTTATCGGAATCGGATGATCTTTGGATCAATCCTACACCTCTCGACGAGAGGGATCCAATAAAAATATCAGCTGCCAGAAATAAGATAACCCACATGGAGTTTGGCCCTAGTTGCCAATTTAACAAAAATGGAAATGGTTCCAAAATGTTCAATGAAATTTGCCCTCTGTTTCAATATCCAAAATGAGGAACGGTGTTCTAGGAAACCTTTAAATCCATTTCCAGTAACTTAGTAATACACCCATGTTTTTCTAAAAATTATTCATATAAGATACTCTGCCGAAAGGTGATAAGTAGTAGCCTAAAATATAGGACCTATAGGACCTACATAATGTTGAATGAAATTTGAGCAACCAATCAGGAGACACAAAGTGAGTAAATGGCATGCATCCACAAGGATAAGGTAGAAAGGTGAAAATCAAAGTTTCTGCTATAAATTTTATACTCTGGTTTTTGTGCTGTGTATAGGAAACAATTGCATAAACATGACACAATAGAAAGTAAAGCATAACAACATTGATTTTGTTTGCATAAATTACAAGGATAAACATAGACCCTGCTAAAACCACCAGCTTGATTTATAAACAAAGAAACAAGTTGACACAACTTACAAAACTTGGTAAACTATAGAAGAAAGTGAAAAAAGTGAGACGGAAGATGCTGCGCCCACATAATATATTAGAGATCGTATAAAAATGGACTTTCTCGTGCAGCAATAGAAACATGATTCTGGAGGCTGGAACTATAATAGTCTATTAAGATAAGGTAATTTTATTAATGTCCGACAAAACAACAGAAGCAGGTCAATTGGACTTAAGAGTACAACTTGTATGAATCAATGTGGAAAAATTCGAAGCCGGGATTAAATCGGCAAGGGTCCAAAAATTGAAAAACTTGTTAAAGTCAGGAGTTTTTTGAAAAAATCGGCAAAATTTAAAAAAAACACACACACACACAAAAATATTCATTTTTTTTCAGCATCTAGACTATCCATGACATCAAATAAATGCATTTCCACATAAACATGTAAAGAAAGCTAATATATAATATGTATATGAAGTCTAGTGCTACATCACATATCAAAATAGTGAATCAACTCCTAAATCTTGAGTCTTGTCTGAGTCTCAACTCTCAAGAGTCAAAATATCAACAAAAAATATAATAAATGTATATCATGAGTCATCTACATGTCATAAAGTAATCAGTCACTGAGATCCTCTGCCCCTTTTACGGGAATAGGGAATGGCTTTGCCTTTTCCTCTAGAGGAAGAAGGCCCAGCCCCTGGAAATACAAATGGAGTCAGTCATCCTCTAGAAGCCGATGAAAGAGGTGGCCTCTATCCTATGTTGTTGTTGCCCATCCTAGATGGTGTCACCTCCTCCTCATCATCCTCATCCAGCTCTGCCTCCTGACCCTAATGTTGCTCCTCCTCCTCTACCTCTGGCTCTCCCTCCCCTGCAACTGCTACCTCCTCTGGATCCACATCTAACCAATCCAGGATCGAGTCCATGGTCAGCCTCTCAGTCTCGACGCTCCATGCAGCAATGCTATCAATATTGTCTAATGAGATGGCTTCCACATCAGGAGGTTTTTGAAGTTGTCTCACCCACAATCGAAGATTGTAGTAGACATAGACCATGTAATTGAGGCATTGGGACTCCAAGTTATATTAGGGTCATAGATTGTAAATTAGTACTTAGAAAATTTAAATATTAAAAATAATCACATGAATTCAAAAAATTTAATTTGAAATTTTTTTACCTGTTGCACTTTTTGTTGTGTATTTGTAGCATAAAACTTATGCTGAAACACAAATGCTGATAGCTTGTAGATTTAATTGTTAAAAATACACACAGGTATTTAAAATAATTATTTATTAATATATATAAAATGTATGAGATGATTTGAATGTACAATGAGGACCCTGCTTTTATACCCCAGCAGGTGACCTTTCGTGAATGGGCATGTTTTTTAGACATGCCTTTTCACTTAATTTAATGACTAATTAACCTAAATAATATTTAATTATTTAATATTAATATTTATTTTATTTAGCTAATTGTTATTTAATACTGAGGTTTTCTTCACTTAGTCGCTGTCGATGTATACAACTTGGTCATTGATTCGTCAAATGGCTTCTCAGTACTATTTCCTTGGATTTTTTTTATTTTATTTTTTTTACTTTTTTTTTTCAAAAGCTTTTTTTTAAGTATTTTTTTAATATATATATTGTTTAAATTTTTTTCTATAATATTGTTTTTTAATATATATATATATATATATATAATTAATTCTTTAAAAAAAAAATTACCTACCTTTTTCATATAAAAAGGAAAACGCAAAAGTTCAACCGATCATCCACGTGTTTATTATAACACTTTATGACCTCGTAAGTTATGTTAATAGATATAACACACACTGAAGTCACGAGATAGGAAAAGACAAGGGAACGAAAATGAAACACTATGACGGTTGTTCGGTTTTCGGTCCTCAGAAGCCATTCCGTCATCGTTTTTGCTGTATTTTCCCCGGGAGTTTTGAGGATCGAAGCGTTCTCTGTCGGCTTTACAGCTATTTAAAGCACAATGAGTCGACATCCGGAAGTTAAATGGGCCCAGAGGTCTGATAAATTGTATATCACAATCGAGTTGCCTGATGCAAACAATCCAAAAGTGAAGCTTGAAGCCGATGGAAAGTTTACTTTCTCTGCAACTACTGGGCAAGAGAAAACACATTATGAGCTTGACTTTTACAGAATCAGGCAAAGGTTCAGATGACAGGCTGCCAATAGAGCCATCAATCACAGGTTTTTTCCAGGTCTGTTGTGAAGAACAATCTGCAACAAGCTTGCGCTTACTTAAGGGGCTTGACAACTTTCCAGGAGAAGCAGTATCTTTGGCAGGATGCAGTACTGTAACCACTTTTGCAGTGATCCTTGGGGTGGCCCATGTAGGGGAAGGTAGAAGACCTGGAAACAATCTTAGGCCTTCGAATATGCATCTACCTGCAGCATGCAGTAGAGCCCCATATACTCGCCAAGCTTCATAACGCTTCATTGCATTCTTTTGACTCTCGAGGTACATTTCTGGTTCTAAGAGTTGTAGATAAGCTTCCAAATTTGGCAATATAAGCAAGCGCACCACGCTAGGGCCCAAAGCTGCTAGGCCTTGAACAGCACCATAGTGTTGGGTCGCCACTTTCTTTGGATCAAGAAACGCGCGAAGAAGAGTCTTTGTCACCCGTGACTGCAGATTGTGGTATACATGACCATATCTTCTACATATAAATGCAACAAGCTCTGCGGTGAAATTTCCAAGTCCCCAGTGATCTTCAGATGGTTCTTTCCCTAAACGCTTGGAAACAAGACAAGTAATCACCGAGGGCATCAACTGATGTAAATAAGGTTCAATGTGTATGTTTGAGTTCTGTAAAAGACTCCGCACCACACGCATCAACGCAAAAAGAAGAGAATGATCTTCCAGACTCCTGGTTACCTCATCTGAAATGAATAAAGTGAAGTAAGGAACTAAAGGATGAAGCCCTGTATCTGTTGACAGACTAACTAATGCTTCCTTGAATAGTCTAGAATCAGATCCTGTAATAATCAATTCACATATTTTCTCAAAATACAGCTGAAGTTCTCTTGACAAGACATGTTTGACAGGGAGTTTTACATCAACGAGAAGCCCATCATCCTTGGTTTGTTCAGTCTTTTTGTTCTCGGAGGGAACTCCCAGTGCTTCAGGAAGAGGGTTTTCAGGTATAGCAGGTTGAACTCCTTCAATAGCTAGCCAATGAGCAACAACTGCAGTGTCCAAAGGAGCTCTTGGTAATGGTGTTTCAGTAACATCTTTGAATTCCAAATCCTTATCATCAATGTAGAACAAATCTGTATGCCCCACTGCTCTCTTAAATCTCAACGGATCTCCCGAAGCAAAGCCATAAACAGGCTCCACATTTCGAAGTCTAAGTGCACTATTCACATCCTCTGCATGGTCAACGACCACTGACATGGCAGCAATGGTTGGACCTGATATGATAGAAAACATGTCATGATCAAGGAAAGGTCTAGAATCACAAAGAATGTAAGGAGGAGTTTTCTGAGATTTCCGAATGAGATCAATCCACCGGCTTGGTGTCATCTCAGGAATAGCTAGATTTTGATCATATGATGTTCGGATTTCATTACTCAGAATAGAGTGGTATAGTTCAGACAATAATTCTCTTGGAAGATCTTTCCCACCATTAATGCACCTGTTATTCCTGATAAAGTCATTTTCTGTCATCTTTCTCTTAACTTGCGCATTATGTTGATCTGTGTTTAGTATAACCCCTTCTTCAAAATTTTCCATATTCATATCATCAACTTTATTTATATCATTGTCATATTCAGCACTATCAACATTTTGATCGAATTCTTCTTCTTTCACATTTTCCTCTCGACATGCTTTAACTTCTGCAATTGATTTTTTCAAATGCTGAAATGCTTCTTGAATTTCACTAAAATGTTCAATGCTTTCACGACGTGAATGTAATGGCACATTGTGCGGCGAACTGCATTCAAAGGCCCGCATTATTATATCGTGTGCCATGGCTCTGATACCACTGTAGCATAAAACTTATGCTGAAACACAAATGCTGATAGCTTGTAGATTTAATTGTTAAAAATACACACAGGTATTTAAAATAATTATTTATTAATATATATAAAATGTATGAGATGATTTGAATGTACAATGAGGACCCTGCTTTTATACCCCAACAGGTGACCTTTCGTGAATGGGCATGTCTTTTAGACATGCCTTTTCACTTAATTTAATGACTAATTAACCTAAATAATATTTAATTATTTAATATTAATATTTATTTTATTTAGCTAATTGTTATGAATTATATTCATAATAGTATTTTGTCAAATACACTCCAGTTGCGCTCACACCCAAAGGAACTGCATGTTTGGTTGAGCACTTGAATGGCAAGCTTTTGGAGATGGGGTACTTTACCACCATAGCTTGTCCACCAAGCATCTACAAGTTAAAGGAAAAATGAGAAACATAAAAAAGACATTGAAATTCTACACTTGAAAGTTTGAAACAAACTGAAGCTTACCTAGCATTTTGGTCGTCCTATTCTTAATAGCCATCGTAAAACCAAATGTGCCACCTCCCATCCTATATACCTCCATTTCTTCAGAAATATCTTCACGTTCTTGCTCAAATGCCACCATCCTCTCAACACAAGTGAAGAATCCATCCATCACCTCGGCATCAAATCTGAAGCCACAGGCGTAAGCAAATGCGGGGTTGAGGTAGACACCTGAAGCATGAATGAGGCGATGGAGGGTATTGTTCCATCGCTCATCAATCACTCTCCATATGACTTGTTGTTTCTCTAACCCCTCGTCTCCCTTATCTCCATAATAAGCACGAATGGCTTCTTTGGCCCTATCCATGGCCTCATACAAGTAACCCATTGCGGGCTTGTCTCCATCAACCAACCGAAGAACCCTTAACAAAGGTTCTAAAATGGCACACACCTCCTCTACTCCTGCCCAAAAGCTCTGATCATATGAAACTAGTCTGCATATACCCTCTCCCTCTGGTTTGCGGCTAATAGATAAAGAACGCCAATCTGGTGATAGAAACATGCTCTTCACATCCCACATACAATTTAACAGACACTGAAGAGATATGAAAGTAGTGGCAAATCGTGTAATGGAAAGACGCACCAACTCTTTGTTGTTGGTGAATCTTCTCATCAAGCTAAGCACAGATGCATGATTATATATAAATTTTGTTATCCTCCAACATCAAGTCAATGTAATGAGCAACACAAGGTGTCCAAAGTAAGTTAGGATACCTCTCCATAAGCAACTTGTCAGCTGCAACATAATTTGCAGCATTGTCCATTATGACTTGGACAACATTGCTTGGGCCTACTTCCTGAATGAAGATGTCCAACAACTCACATAATAAACGTGCATCTTTAATGTGTGCAGATGCATCAACATATTTCATAAACATTGTCCCCTTGGGACAACTAACCAAGAAGTTAAGAAGGGTCCTACCCTTCTGGTCAGTCCAACCATCTGACATGACTGTGCATCCAGTGTGTTCCCATGATGCCCTAAACTCCTCCAATCTAGAAGTGCAATCAGTCTTTTCATCTTGAAGAAGAGGCCCTCCCAATTCTGCAAAGGTGGGGGTTTTGTACCCCGAGCCAACAACATCAACAGTGTCAAACATAGGTTGGTAGAATGGGTTTGTCTTGGAAATGTTGAAAGGAACATCACTCCATAGAAGACACTCACTGACCAACCTGTCAGCTTCTGCCTTTTCCTCTTTTTTAAGTGTCAATTTGATGCCAGTTTGTGCACCAAGTGTGGTTCTAGGAACAAAAAAAGATGAAAAAATTGAGGGGTTGGGACATATGGGTGTGGAAGGTGATGTTGAAGTAGCACTCTCACTTCCCCCAACTCTTGAGGTCCCTACAAGTTGGATTTTTAGTGCTGCCCTAGTGTCTTTTCCCTCCTCTTTATCCATCAACGATTGAATGGCCTGTCAGATAATTTCTGGAGATGGATTTGGGCAAAGGTCTACATTTTGCCCTGGAATTTGCCCCAAATGGAATTTTAATCTATTGATACCTCCTAACATATGCTTGCCACACAACTTGCAAGTCAAATGCATTCCATTGATCCCCCCAGATTCAGGTATAGTATCAGGTTCACCATATTCCCACATAGCATCCAAAAGCCTTGGCATTTTGTTTTAAACTCTGAACTTGAATTTGAACCTAGGCAAAAAAAAAGATTGAAAAAAATAAAAATTTCCCATCACATAAGAAGCAAACACAAATGCAATTGTTGATTTTAGATTTTAAATGCCTCTTCTCACTCACTTGAACACACTTAGATTCAGTAAACAAGGGTTTGAATTTTTGTCATTTGATTCTTGAAAGTTGAAGTTTTGCTTCAATCTAGATTCTAAACAATGTTTTGATTCAAAATTCTAGGCAAAAATAAGATAAAAACAAACTAATAGAATTATAGAAAGATTTAAGAAGCCATTTGTGTAACAAAGACTAAGAGAGAAATTAAAATACATACCTGGCAGCAGCAATTCGGCACTTTGAATCTCTCACGTTGAGCAGTGGACAAATCTCCAAATCCCCACCACAAAACTAGCAAATCTCCTCCTCTTGGGCAATGGCAAACAGCTACTCTCTCCACAGGGACGAATGGGAGCAAAAACAGCAAGCAAATGTGTTTTTTTCGCCCTTTTCGGCCTCTTATCCACGGCCTAGGAAAGATGGACAACTTTTTCAGTCCACTCCCGATAAAATCGGGATTAATTCGATTTATTCCAGAATTTTTCGTCAGTGAAAAAGTCCGCAAAAAGTCGGCCGATTTAATCGTTTTGATGAAAAAATCTGAATTTTGGGATTTATTCCCAACTTTTTCTACACTGGAATAGAATGTGGAAGTGCCAGCACAACTCCTAAAAAATGCCGTAAATAATATGAAGAAAGAAACCTACATAAGCATAACATCCTAATATATGTATAAAACCATGACAAAGGTATGGGGATACAAAATACCAAGTGAGTTTGTCCGAGACTACAAAGGTGGACAACCCAACTCAAGAACCTGTCAAGAAAGAAAAAGAGAGAAATCGGGCAAAAGCCGAAGACATCAAAGTCTCCTGAGTCTAATTTCCAAGGTGAGGCGGGCGAACTGGGTATTGGCCTGCTATCAGAGTCTTTTGGGACCATCAGGGAGCTCGATTGCACAATCTAGGGGCAGATGTACAAATGATGGATACTGCTAGCATCCAAGGTTGCAAGAAGAAAATTCCAAATGGATCTCTGGTTGCTCCTCTGGATCTGAGAGGTAGTCTGATGGGCAGGAGGTGCACTATGCTGGATCCATCTAATGCTGACCTGTCTAACACTCTGAGAACATGTGCTCTGATGCATGGACCAGCCCTTCCGAGTCCGTCTCAGTAATATCAGTAATATGAACATTTCATACCTGGCTGCTTTGAAATTAACATCTATCACAACAATAAGCTCTTCTGAGACTTCACTTTTATAAAGAAGAAGGCAGCTTGAAACCCCATGACAAGCATCTTACCATGACTTTGCTATTAAGTCAACTGATACACTAACATATGTGATCGTTCGTACAGAGCAATTCAATGGATTTCAACTTTCACTCTCTGAACAACATAACAAATCAAGCAGAATATATCATCACAATGATAACTGTCGTTGCCACTAAACGTGGGTCAGTTGAAGAAGGCCAATAACTGTATTTTTGAAGTATAATACAACAGAAATAGGACTTGAATATAAATTCCAAATACCCATGGCTGCCATTCCAACTTCTACAACCACACATGTTTCTTCTCTGCCCACTCATTGAAGAAAAACAACTAGTAAAGGATGGAAAATAAAGCATCCTTGGGGGAAAACTGCAAACATATACCTGCCCACTTGAAACAAACTCCTGTTCCCTTGAAAAAGCAGGCATTCAAAAGATGTTCTATGATGCTTTGAATTAAATTTTGTTAAACATCAAGGATAAAGACTAAATTCAAACAGAAGCAAGCAATGTCTTGATCAGTACTGCTTAGAAACATGCATACCAACCTGCAATGTTGCAAGTTTTTCTTCAGCAACAGCACCCTGCCTTTTTAAAGATTCTATGGAGGTTCTCAATGATTCAATTTCAGTATTCTTTGAAGCTAATGCATCAGCCATCTCTGCTTCAACGGAACTTGTTGCAGCCTTTGCTAAAGATATCTCTCGCTCTAGCTGCTTTACCCGAGCATCAAATACCTTCTTCTCTTCTCTCTGTTTAAAATTTTAAACCCCACACCTCAGCATTGGAATGGAAGGAAACCAAAAGAAAGAAATGAATATTCCCAAAGAGATACAATTTCTAGAGTCACTCAAATATCACACTTTTGTATTTATAACAAGAATGAAATTACTGAAACGTCGAGAGAAAGGAAGATAGTTTATATTTCACCTCTGTACTAAGCAGCTCCTCCAGTTGTGCATTTTCAGATTTATATTCCTGGAGGCGAGATGAAAGCCCAGCACAAACCTGCAAACAATAGCAATTGGAAGCAAGTACAAATTAAATTGTTACATCTATCTATAGAAAACTGATCCAGCATTTGTTACTCTAAGTGTAGATAAATTTCAAAAGTAGCATCTCATTTTAAAATTTTATTTTATAGAAACTGAAGCTGACCCAAAGTCAACAGTAATAAATAATTCCTAAAATTTAATGATGGTACAACAATCCAGGAAACTATATCATTCTTACCCTCTCCAAAAGCACATCTCTCTCACTGTGATTTTTCACTATAGCTATTTATGAACATTGTTACCATTGTTAGTGATCAATCTGATATGATACCTGGTTTGAACTGATACGAAATCAATTTGTCTCTATCAACTTTTGTCTGAAGACTGGCTCTGATACTAATTTAGGACTCAATCTTGGCAGCTCAAATCAATTACTGGTCCAGGGTGTGTACATGTGTCACTAACAGATTAGAGGACTTCTAAGTTCCAATTCCCGATATCAAATATCTGTTTCTAAGCTCCTACCTATTTCCATCTCTGAAATAGAAATGTGAATCATTCAAAGCCCCTTGAACATAAGATGTAACATTTCTACAACAAAGCTGCCCATTGGTTACAAGTTACAACTACTTTCACTAACAAGGAACTTATCTCAGTTACTGAAACAAAAAACCTCTAGAAGCCTTTGCAACTTGCGGATATCATTGACACAACATTTGGGCTTACCACTGTTGAAGACTGTCTCAAATGAGTTAACTGGTTGAATCAATATCAAGTCAAGTTTTTGTCACCAAGATGAATCAAAGTCAACTTAGTTGTGGGGTTGAATTAAAAATATTTACATTGACCCGGGAAAGGATTATGCCTCACCCTTTTCAGCATAATGAACTTACATCATGTCCATTATTTGTAGTTGTTTTTAGTCAATGATGTTTTGAATTTGCTTTAAGGCTTCTGCCCTTGCTATCTGATTCCGTACAGTTATTGAATGATGTTCCTTGCATTTTACGTAATGTCCTCTACAAATTGAATACAAATGGAATGTAATAGTCTATCCATCCCCCTAGGCTATAGTCCGCAATAAAGGAGGGAAACCCCCAAATTTACCCACTGTTGGGCAAGTTTTGGGGCAGCTGGGCGAAAAAACCCAAAATTGGGGTTTGAAATAAAGTCTACCCTATCATTAAGAAAGAAGAGACCCCTCTAGGAACTCCATAAATATGAGAGGGATGAATTCATTTTGGATCATCAAGTGTGGATCAATCCATTTGTTCTTAAGCATTAGCTTTGAGGGTTTTAGGCCCTTTAATCTCTGTCAATTTCGGTGGTGAAAGATTCCACCCTAGTTGACATCCTCTTATTATTTTTCTCTGTTCTGGACAAAGGTTCTATCTGAGGTAGCGAAGTTATGTGGAGAAGGATGTTTTGGTCTATCTAAGCAAGCAAAGTTCTGTCTATTCTATCTGATGCCAGTGAAGTTGTGGAACTAATCTAGGCAAGTGAATTTCAATCTGTTACATCCAATACCAGCAAAGCTTGAGGCAATTGATCCAGCAAAGTTCTGCATGGATGTTCTGTCCTATCTAAGGGAAGCGGAGCTTTATGAAAATCGGGTAGGCAAAATCCTGTTCTATCTGAGGCAGTGGATCTGGTCTCTCTCTTTCTGTTGGTATTGGCCGCCAATTCTTTGTAAAGCAAGACGCAAGCCCAAAGGCTAGTTCTTATTAAATTAACGAGTTACAGAAGGTGGATCGAGGGCAGAATATCTCAGTCCAATCTATTTCGGTGCGCCACCAAAATTCATCAAATCGCAACAGAATAAGACGTGAACCACACAATCTGCTCGGTGGCAAGGGAATATTATTTTGCAGCAGATCGCACGTTCTGAGGCCAAAACTCACTCGGCGTCCCATCGCGAGTGCTATAATTGCAATCCGTAAACCTGAAAGGTTTGGTAACAGTTCGAGAAAGCATTCTCAAGAGACACCCAAGTTTTCTGAAATCGGATTTCTGAATTTTATTCTGGAGCAAAGCAAGCTTTGGAATTCATAGCTAACCAGATTTATTTTCATTGAATAGCGTTATACGTTTTTTGAAGCAAATATTCACTGCTCCGTACATCTTGAAGGAAGGGTGGTCCTGTAACAGCGCAATAGAGAATCAGTGGAGCACGAAGGGTATATGCGTGCAGACCCAGATTATTGGAGTATGGGCCGGAGGCAATTAGGTTTTTTTTTTAATTTTGTAGCGTTTGCCAGCAAATCAAATTGCTACTAAAACATTGGATTTCCTAGGGTTTTGTTTTGGAAAATATTGACTGAACTGGCTGAACATTGATTAGCATTGTATGCTTTTTGAAGCAAGTATTCACTGGTCCGGACATCTTGAAGGTAGGGTGGTTCTGTAACAGCACAATAGAGAATCGGTGGAGCACCAAGGGTATATGTGCGCAGACCCAGATTTTTGGAGTATGGGCTGGAGGCAATTAGTTTTTTCTTTGTAGTGTTTGCCAGGAAATCAAATTTCTGCTAAAACATTGAATTTCCTAGGGTTTTGTTTTGGAAAATATCGACTGAACTAGTTGAAGGTGTTGTTGGTATATTCTGGATAGTTGTAGCAGAATAATTTCCAAGTGTGGATCAGTTTTAATTTGCACAACTCATTTGTGCTGAAATTGTGGAACTTGGATTGTTACAACAGTGTGATTGAATGTTATTGTGGAACAGTGGCATTATGTTCGGATGGTAGCATACTGCACTATTGAATGAACTGTTTGTTTTAAAAAAAATTGAAATCCTAGTTATCTGAAAACCCTCATAGAAAATTGCCCTAGTATATTACAGCGGTAACAGTGCGCAGGCATCCTGCCAGCTTGTGAGTGTATGAACCTTGTATGTTTCTCGAGGATACAAGCAACGTCGCTATAATAGTATAAGAAGAAGGAGAGATACCCATCACTCAACCATGGAGGATAGAACAGGGGACGGTGACCCTAGCATTCTGCTACTTGAATTAATCCAGGGTCAACAGCAAAATGCATCAGCAAGGGCAACAAATGATTTAGGGTCAGCAAGAAATAGCACGAGTATTGGCTCAAGGACAGAAACAACTCGCTCAGCTGATCATTCACCTCACAAGGCAACCAAATGTTGCTGCCAACAACAAAACCACAACTGAAGGTAGCGGTAACCATAATCTTGGTCCGCCCAATAACCGAGCAAACAGTGGAAGAAATAACAGGCTGTTATTCCCATAATTCACAAATAATCAAGTATTGACAGCCCAAGAAGCGGTCGAGCCAAATCAACTTCTTAATGTGTATGTTCAGGATTATGCAAGATTGGAGGAGAACACCTGAGCAGCTATGACCTTCAACAAATACAGCAACTTTAGATATATGAATAGACCTCGGGGGCAGCCTAATGGAGAAATGGCACACAAGGTGAGTAAAATTCCTCTACCTTCATATGATGGGTCATCTAAGTGTTCAACAAGGTCTTGGGTACAGAAATTAGACACCTACTTCAGGCTCAACCCAATGTTGGAGAAACGCTATCCAATTTGCCACGCTGCATCTCGCGGGAGAAGCCCATGAGTAATGATAACATGGACTAGTTACACTAGGGCATGTGAATATTGTTTCTTACGAAGATTTCACTCAACCGCTGATAGACAAATTCAATTGAAAGCATTTAGACATTCATTTCATCAAATTAGCATTGATAAAGCAGGTAGGGTTGCCGGAGGAGTTCATTATAGAATTTGAACAAGTCGCCGTCAAGGTGACAATTATATCTCAAGAAAGCTTAGTCATGCTCTTTACAGAGGCCTTATCCGAACCTCTACAGGGCTTGGTCAAGGCATTCAATCCTATGACACTTCAAGAGGCTATCAAAAAGACTAGAGATATGGGAAATGCATCAATCAAGTCTAAGACTCCACCCAAACCTCTCATTCCTCATAAAGATAAGGAAAAGAAACCCTTCCAATGTGAATGACCCCGAAGGAATATGATGGATGAGGAAAATTCACTACATAGAAGTAGCCTCTGATGATGAGGAGGAAGGAGAAGAGGCTACTCCAAGTACCGAGGAAGAGCCACTGTATAAGGAAGCAAAAGAAAAAGAAAATCCTAGCAGTTCCCAGGAAGAACCATTAGAAGAAGCAAAAAGTGAACAAAAGGCCAGTGGAGAAAGGAAGTCTCGACCCCAAGTCAAGATTGCAACCCTTTCAAGTACGCCCAAGTATTACACCTTCAAGGTCAACGGAGTTGTCAAGGGGCAACGCATCATAGCAATAATTGATGGAGGAGCCACACACAATTTCATTGATGCAACACTATTGGCCAAAAGAGGACTTCCAACTGAAGAGTTTGAAGGCCTGGATGTAATAGTTGCAGATGGATAAAACTTGGATTGCACCTGAATGATACCAGGTTTGAACGTAACACTCTGCAATTATACTTTTAATAGTGATTTTTATGTGATAGATCTTGCAGACATCAATACAGTATTGGGGTTCAGTAGTTGTATTCATTGGGAAAGCACGCAATGGACTACCAAACACTGGAAATGGAGTTTAATGCTCCTAATGGCAGCAAAGTAGTTCTGAGAGGCATGGTAATTGCGGCCCACAGGTTGTTTTAGCCATAAAAATGGAATCCATCTTCAGGCACGATGACATCGCATATGCAGCAAACTGTAGGATTGTGGGCCAAAAGATCCCTGGCAGCAATAAACCGCAAATATTGGGCAGATATTCAACAAATAATAGATAATCATGCTCAAGTGTTTAGTGACATCCCTCCATGATTGCCTCCTAAGAGAGGATTCGAGCACACTATATAACTAGAAGAGGGAGCTAAGCCGATGATCACCACACCCTACCAACACCCGAAGAAATTCAAGGACGAAATAGAAAAGACCATCCAAGAACTATTATAAATGGGCCACATCAAACCTAGCTCGAGTCCATTCGCTTCATTTGTGGCCTAGCTTTGGGATGAGGTTGGAGGGAAAAACTCTACCAATCATTTGTAGCTAGAGACTCAAATGAATCAATGAGACAAAAAACCTCCTAGGGTAGAAATCGTCACCAAAATACTATGCTTACCTAAGTTGTTACATACATGATGGTCTTACTAAGATCATATACAATTATAACCATGCAGAATGGGTTTACATCTTTAACAAATTGCTGACTAATAATGAAAATCTGAATGATGCAAGCACTTGAACATAATAGATCCCTATTGCGAAAAAATGGATGTACTGCTATGGGGTTGTTGACACAGAGTGGTCAACAAACTCATTTTGCAAACCTTTGTGTAAAAGCTTTGTGTGGGTTGGCTTTTTTTCCTATATTTTTCTTTCTAGATTTATTGTAACATGACTTAAAATATTTCCACAATAAGTAAGATTACACATCAATCAGAGAGATGATCTATTGAACGGCTACATAGCCACAAGAAAAAGGTGGACTAGGCACTAGTCTAATTCATATTTCTGTTGTAGGTCAACCACTCTTTTGAGGAGATAGCTTCAATTGGGAGAAGAGTAACATTCACCACATACAACCACTTATTTATTAAAAATCCGAAACTTGTATTTTTGTTTTAGATTAGTTTCATTTCGTAGCTTACACTTCAAGTTCATATCATTAATAGCTAGTTTTGCACCTTAGGGTTTTGAGCAATAAATTCATATTTTAGGCAAGGATCGATATACCATATTTTGAGCTTTCTTTCCATGTATATTTTATGATATATTGAGTTTTCTGTTGCAGATCTGTGTTATTTGTTTGCTGTAACATAACAGATCTGGTGGGTTTTCAAGATTCTTGGTGCTCTCCAAATAAGTATTTTACATTAGAACTTCATAGGTAGCCTCTATATTAATTATACTTGTTTATATCTCATATTTAGAATCCAAAAAACATTATTTTCCAGCTATAATAAGTTTCTGGACAGTGTACCCAGTGGAATTTGATCCGTTAACATCAACAAATCAAGTTGCAGCTTGCTAGAACTTGCATTTTGTTATTGATAATAGGCTTTCAAGTAATCTTAAAGAATCTATCTATCATCTCCTAGCTTCCCCATCCCTAGATCTTTGATCTATAGTGCTAAATCATGGTTTGGGTGGTCATTTTCAATGGTGTTTGTTATTGTCCCTGCGTTTTTCTGCAGATTTTAGAGTCTGCAGTCATAGGACAGCAAGCAAAATAACAAAAGAATTCCTCTAACAACAGCTCTAATCACAAAAATAATCAGAGATTTGGTTAGTATATTAATAAACACTCTTAGCTATTTACACTGTTATAGCTCTTGGAATTGAGTGATTTATCTTGCTGGTTTAGAATATTTGTTGCGGATTTTACACCATAAACCAGTGGGACAGCAAACAATTAACTCGTTCACTTCATCTATAGAACCCATTTAAGGCACTAATCTTCATTTCGTTGGGCGTAGTATTTAAGGAGAATCATCACATAGCCTTTTTGGAGGAAATTGGGCTTACGAGTGGGGATTTGGATTGAGGTGGCAGTGGGCACTCAACCTGTGTGTGCCAATCATAGCAGGTTGCTAGAACCTTGGCAACATTGTTAAATTGAACAGTAATAAGCAGCAAATGCAGGCTGTGGGGCACTACAAAATAACACAAGTGCAAAGTGGCAAAAGCTGCAAGACACAATTACGTAGATCCAAAATGGCCAGAACACCAGCAACCACAAAACCTGCAGAAGACTGCAATGTCAACAGTTGCAAAGACGAAGAAAGTCCACAAAACTGGTTTCTAGGGGTCCACAGGACTGCAAGCAAACTGACAAACAATGAAGCCAAATTGTGGTAGACTCAAGAAGGCCACAACGAAGGAATGCAGAGAGTAGGAATACCAACTAATCAACACGTTAAAGTACACAAGAATGCAAAAGGCCAACAGACGGGAAAACATTATAGAAAATACCTAATGTCCTAGGCCATCTCTGTTTTGGAATCTTGTTGACACCATGGCATATAAATATAACGAAAAAAGAGTCAAGCAGATAACTTTTGCTCTAGGGTTTATCACTTATCTTTGTAAACATGTTGGTAGTGATTAGCTTAGCTAGGATAGTGAGATCTTAACCCACAGGGCAAGCAGCAAAACTGTATTGATGTACTATTTCTCATTACTAAAATGATGTCATTTTTATACAATCTTGTTAGATGTGAATGTGGTGTCCTTGCTCCATAACATCAGCATGAGTTGAACAATTGTTAGTTAAGGCACTGCATTGTCAGGAAGGACTGTAGCACATATCATTGTGTGATGTAGGCACAAAGGCCTGTATATTGGAAGACACATCAAGGTTTCCAAATCCAATCTCAAAATTTTCTGTGAGGCAAGTGGTGGTAGGAGCAACAGTAAAAGGAGCATTCTCATGAAGTAGAGCCGGTGGTAGTAAGGGCTAAGACAGAAATCAGAACTGCAGAAGGTATCCTGCAGCATAGGGGGTTGTAGTAGGTATCCCACAACCCAATGGAATTGTTGAGATTGTAGCTATGGTTGGTCTTCATAAAATTATTTATTTTCCTTGTATTTGAGAAAAAAAATTAATATTTTTATTTATAATTTCAAGTGGCTCCACAAGTGTTAGGCTGGCTCTTCTAGATGATCAAGTCAATTTGTCTTGAAACTCTCTCATTCGGATCACATGATGGCTATATAGAGAGGTTATATTGCTCTCCTTGTTAAACAATTCAAACACACATGCCTTACTCATCTGCTCTCCTATGTGAAGTGGTCCGAGATCTGTAGATCTGCTCGTTACATTTATGATCTGAAATCAGTGATTAAAGATTTGCTCATTATACTTATGATCTGCAGTCAGGGGTTCAAGATCTACTCATTATACTTATGATCTGAAGTTAAAGGTTCAAAATCTGCTCATTATACTTATGATCTAAATTCAAAGGTTCGAGATCTGCTCATTATACTTATGATCTGAAGTCAAAGGTTCAAAATCTGCTCATTATACTTATGATGTGAAGTCAGAGGTTCAAGATCTGTTCATTATACTTATGATCTGAATTCAGAGGTTCAAGATCTGCTCATTACAATTATGATCTGAAGTCAGGGACCGAGATCTGATTATTATACTTGTGATCTGAAGTCTGGTGACCAAGATCTGCTCATTATCAGAAGTCTGTTCTGTTCCTGACTAAGACTAGGCCGAGATCTAAGCCTATTTCGAGCTCTAATCTGATTGTGATTCTATTCAAGGTCTGAACTTCAGAAGATCTATTATCCGAGCCTTGTTTTCTGTGCTATGGTGAGAGGATCAGCCTCTTAGTGGTGAACGCATTGGACACTCTATTGGACAGCTTGTGGACATTATGTAGCAGACATAGTAGAGAAGATATTAGCACTTGTGGAAGCCATATTGTGATCAGTATTATCCATGTCTTGATGTACTGTTGAAGGATCTCTCTAAGGAAAGGGTTGATTGGGGTTTTCCCCTTGTGGGGCTTTGCCCTGGTCTCTGACCTAAACATTGGCGTCTCTTGTTATTGTGCACTATAATCTCTAGTTTCTTATCACTGTTATTGGTTGAATTTCTGATGTATCATTGGTTGATGAAAATTGACTAATGGTAAAAAATATCACAAGTAATTACCTGTAGATCAGAAATGGTATTTCAACAGGAATTAGATTGAATTTGATAAATGATAACCATAAATTTTAGATCATGTGGTATCACAGCACCAAAGAGGACCTGATACAGATCAGTTTGGCATTAGAGTAAACGTGAAGACCAATAAATCAATTTTAGATCATCTGGCATGCATTGTAATCAAGTCAACCATGTGTATAAGTCATTACAAGAAAAGAAAATAGAATTCAGATAAAAGGCACTTGGTAATTGTTGACCACTGAAGTGGCACCTGATGATTATATGAAGACTCCATGCCTAAGGATGATCCAGAGGACACTTGTACCATCAGATATCGTCAGTCAACAGAGTTTTTTAACTCGACTTCTATCTTTTCATCATCTTTCTTGTACCCAGATTCCACAACCTATGGGGAATTGTAATAAATGATACTAGTAATGATGAGTTTTGAATCTGTAACAGACCTAGGATGTTGGGACTCGATCAGCAAACGAGTACACCTTGGAGTGTTTTTTTATCTGGTTAATTATCCCTTCTTTTTTAGAGGCGGATAATTTTCTAGGTTTTTCCACTCATGTTTTACCCCAAAGACGGAGTGACAGTTTGAAGATTGAACCCCTGACACATCTTAGTGTCTAGAGTCGATGTATATTACAATACTAGATCACACAAAAAAAATTGTGGAATTTGGTTAGGTCTAGGTAGTCATTTTTTAATTTTTTAGATTTCCCGTGGGTCAAAAATTGCAAATAAAATTGTATTTAAATTGTAATAAGTGTAGTCTACAGAAGTTGTATGGGGTATGAGTAATCAAAATTACACCTCTCACCCTCAAATTTCTACTATGACACACTTTAAAGAGTTAATAATGTGTTTTGGTTCCTCAAAACCCACTTTTCCCAAATTTAGTGGGAAATCTGGCAATTAATTAAGCGAAAAATTAAATAAATGGAGAAAAATAAATATCCACAGATGTTAAATGTTGTGGAAATGAGGTGGAAAATTATGGGGGAGTCAAGGTGAAGTCCCAAGGTGATGTGGACTCCTAAAATCAAGGGAAGGACATGTGCTCAAATAAAATCGAATTTCTAGCATTAAATGAAAAAGTTGCTTGGAAATTCGAATTTGTGAAGTTAATGCACATTTGGGAGGATTTGGGAGAATATTTGGTGGAGATTTTTGTGGGAAATTGTCCCCACATGGGTTACCACCCATATACACTTGTCATTCCACCATAAAATTCGAATTTGGCACATAAAGGAAGAAGAAAATGACGTCCACTTGCTAGAATTCGATTCTTACAGTTGACATTGGAGCTCCATTAAAAAATTCAAATTTCTCTCTAGAATTGTCACCTCGTGCCACTTGTTTAATCACTTCAACATTGGGATTGGCTCCAATGCCCTTTGTCATTGTCATTTTTCATTGGGATTTGCTCCCAACTCTCTATATAATAGAGCCATGGGCTCTCACGTTGGATAATATTGTTACTAGCTATTGTGCTTGCGGAAGCGTTGTTGCCTTGTACATTTTCATAAATATCAATAAAGACTTTGGGGTTTCATTCATGAGGTGTTCCTCCATTTCGAGTGTGATGAATTGTTGAGCATTGGTATAATTCCTTTTACTCGTGCTTTGCTTCCATATGCTCTTGTAGATTTGTTAATGTAGAGCTAACTTGCATTAACATTTGATTTAGAAGTATGCTCTAGGTATAGAATGCTCTAGTTGGTTTTAAATAAATCTCTAGAGTTTCTTATCATTGTTTATTGCTAAATCTATATGGAACTAATTCTTGATTGAAGTTTTGTAGAGGGAATATTTTGTTGGGATTACAAAATCAAGCGTGAGGGGAAGTCTTTGGAGAGACCAAACCCACTCACGATACATTCTTAAAGGAGCTCTCATTTGTTCTTTGAACCTTCATAATCTTATCTTACAAAGTGGTTTTGCAGGGATTTCGGCACATAGCTTGTACACAAGCCGAGAACTTTTAAATTTAAATCTCTTTTAAAAAAACATTGTACTTCATTTCTTTCATTTGCTATCTAAGAGCTTGAAGATGGCTAAGCAAAGACGAGAGTTTACTCTCACTTTTTAGCTTAGCCTTTCATAAATTATAATTGTACATATACATTTTATCTTGTTGATTTTTCCATTAATACTTAACTTATTTTGCAGCCATTGTTTGGATTGTTTGCTAGCTCTTGTGTGGCAAATTTTGAAGAGCAACTTCTAACAAGTGTTTGCAAGACCTTTGACAAGTGTTGGGGGTTCGATTTTCAAAGATGTCATGAGCCTTTTTGAAGCTTATTTTGGCCAAGTCGAGTTCACTAGAGGGCTGCCCATTTCCTCTTTAAGTCGTGGGCATTTAGAGGAAACTCACACCTTGTTTCCTTTGCATAAGTTTTGTGAGATCTTGTCACTACTTTCTCAAGAAAGGAGGTCTAGTGTCCATGTTTCAAGCAATTATTGTGAGGACTCTCCTTGAAGTATAGTTGAAAACTTTAAAGGGCCCTCTTCTCATTGTAATATTAATAAAAGATCTAACTTGCTTGTGGAAGCTTGGGATTTCTCCCATGGTATCCTATCTCCACATTTAGAGGGAGACTTCTCTTGGGTGGATTGACATTTGCATGGTTTAAGCTTTCATACTTCATTCACTTACATGCATTCTTTAATTGGGAATTAACACAACCTCACTATCACATTTCATTAAGTTAAAGTTTGTTACAATTTCATTTGAGTTTTGCATTTTCTTTCTCATTGTTGCTTGGAGCTACAAGTTTACACTTTACTTTGGGCAATTCATCCTTTACATGCAAGCATTTTATATTCGTAACAAATCTTGATTCATTTCCATTTACCTTGGTAAATTGTTTCATGAGCACTTGAAGACATGCTTCAATTTTATGCTACATTGTTATCTTGAATATTGGAGCAATTTATTGTCATTGTTTATTTGAAACAAATTTTACTTTCAAGCAAATTACTTGTATCATTTTAATTCATTGATGAAACACATGCAACACTTGTAAACTAATTTTATTCTCTAATTGAAGTTATAATTGCAACTTATGTTGAACACTATTTCATTTTCAAGCATTGCAAATCAATCTCTTTGAAGCATTTGCATGCATCATTATTTTAATTTGGGGAATTAACACAACTTGCATTTCATCTAGGCATTTTAGTGTACGAAGGTCCCAAGCTTCATTAAAATTTTACCTCCAACATAGGTTGGTTGAAGTAGACATCTTGGGGATCCTCTATTCCTCTATTGACTCCTCACTGTGAGATCCATATCATTGGGCTAAAGTGAGGTCTGAGGATTGCAGAGTTAAATTGTAATCTTGTTGTAGAGCTAATTAATAAAATTAACCAAGAGCACTTTCCATTACATTTACTTTACTTGTCTCTTGATGGTTTGAGTTTTCATATGCAAAGTCTATTCCAAAAGAAAGTATTGTAATCATTTCAAACAAGTGTTTTATTTTCATGTTTCAAGTCTAATTGCATATTGATGTCTTGGTTTAGCACTTCTTTTCTTTTACATTTCCAAGTTAATTACTAATTTTTGGGTTTTGGCAAGATATGTTTCACATGTTTTGATTTATAAAGTTGATTATCTCAAAAGCATTTGTATTTTACATATCTTGTGCTAATAATTCTTATTTACATTTTAGTGTTACTTTGTTTTCTCTTTTGAGAGCATTGCATTTTACTTTGAACAAATATATCTTTAAATTGTTGAGCAAATTCCTTATAAGGCACTGGTTTTATGGTTTTTAATCATATTAATGATTGGCATTGTTATTTCAAGTTGTTCACTTCATATTTGCCCATAAATCCTTAAAAGCAATCCATTTTCACAATAACACTCTCCTAGAAACTCAGATCTTTTAACTTAACTTTTCATTAGGGAGCACCCCCCTTAGCTAACCTAGGAGATAGCTCAAATGAAGAGAGTCGAGATTAGTGTGACATCCCCTTCTCTGAGTTCCCTGCCACCAACCACACCTTGTGGGGTTGAAGGCTTTTCTCACTGACTTGTAGGTAGGTGTAGGCGGCAGGGTCAACAGTAACATAGTTGGGCAAACACGAAAAAGGATTATGAGCAGACCTATCGTTACACCTTAATCACATAGTTCCAAAAGATTCCTAAGTACAATAGAAAAAAGGGAGTTACATTAACTTGAGCTTGTAACATTAAGCCTCATGTTTAAATGACTGGTGTTTTTCAGGTTTGCATAAAATCCTAATTTAAATGTCCAATCTGTTGCTCCTGATGTGTACATTTCCGTGGTCTCAAAATATAATAAAGAAATATTGCCTCAAATAATTATTTTATTGCTGATGGAAAAAATGTTAAAGTGAAACTGTAACGGCTAACCAAATCAAGATTCAAAAGAGCAAGCAATCACAATAGTTGATAGTTTTATTTAGTTAGGAACAAAGGAAGTGGAAAAAGCTAATTTTGAAAGGAAGACAAGAAATAAATAGAAGAAACATATGCAAAAATGCATAAAAGAGGCAAATTAGCTGTATTGGGATGCAAGATTATATGCAATTTGCACATAATATATGAATTTACCTTGGCTAATCTGGCCTCCTTGGACTGGCCTGTTGAAACAGCAGTTTTCAGTAACCCTTGTGCCTGCGAAGTAATATCAAGCCTCAGACGGATCAATCCTCCACATCAGTGTAAGTCATGTTACATTTAAAGAGCAACGGAAAAAAGGTTTAAAATTAGCTCTCAATTTCACCTCATCAAGTTGATCTTCTACTTTTGTAACAGGAGACCTTGATCCTTCCTTGTGTTGTTCATTCTGAATTGAAGGCTTTGGCAAAATGTTTTCCTCCATAAGTTTTTTCTTACTTCCTTCTGTCTCACTTTCATATCCAGTACTATCCCTATTTGGAGTCTCCATTGAAGATTCCTTCCCTGCAAGCAGCTCTACTGTCACGATGTCATTTTCAGCTCCGAAGTTGCATTTTACAGTCTCATGATCTAAAACTGGAACTGCAAAAGAATCAGAGGCAAGTGCTGCTTGTGAAGATGTGTCATAAGTTTTGTCTTGCATATCATTCATTCGGGAGGGGAATAGGGTTCCTGTATTATCATCCTCTTTTATATCAAGTTCTTCCACCGCATCATTTTTCTGCTCCCCATCATTGAGCAAGGAAGACTTCTCAACTTCTGAAACAGATGACTCTGCTAGCTCCATGCCCCTGATAGTCTCAACTGTCGTCTCTGTATGCTGTGGCCCGACAGAGCCATTGGTGATGATTCTCTTCTCCTGAGATACAGACAACTTCTCCCTGTTAGGACTGCCATTAGAGTCTGCCAGTTGTGTGACACCCTGCAGACTATCTTTTTCAGAACCATTTGACTTGGCCAAAGGCTTAGAAAGGGATGTCTTCCTAGGTCCCTGCACAGTGAAAAATATCTCAATTATTCTTGAGCGACAAGCTTTTCAAATTTCAAGTCTGCATGCCTATTGAAAATATTAACAGGAACCAATAGTCAAGAAAATTAAAGAAAATTAATGTTAACAACAATAGTGAATCGAGAGTAGTACCTTCCCCTTTGAATTCTGTGAATGTGTCCTTCCAAGCACCCCTTGCTCAGATACTTATCGATCCCACAAATACACACAGCAAGGATAAATAAGTCAACCACTGAAACTAAATTTCCAATCACCATATCAAGTTTCAACATTAATGTTAGAACAATTCACACAACGAATGCCTAAGATAATCACCTAGAAAAGAGTGTACTTCAATTTTTCAAACCAACAACCTTGGGATGTTTACATAGTAGAAAACTGAGATGAGATGCTGTAGAGAAGGACAGTACCAGCTGCTTGTATTTCAGACTGCTCATCTAAATGTTCCCCAACAACTTGTTTTGCTCTTCGATCCACCTCTTCCAACAAACCTGACAACCATGAGTGGCTTGATAAGTAAATCAAGATTGAATCCAAGCTTTACACTTCACCTATCATTCGCCAGTTCAGACTAAGAAACAACCCCTGTTAATTTCATTATGCTACAGGAGGGTTCCTTAAAAGTTAATGGATTCTTTTCATGAGATTCAGAATCAGGTTTGCTCTGGAATAAATGAACTGATTTTTGTCCAAAGTCATGTAACATATTTCAAAAATGTTAAATAAATAAAGCATATATATGTATATATAGTATATACACGCATCGACAAGACCAGTTCTGAATTGTATGTTCATCCTTGACATACATATTACATACATAGATAACTAAGCATATACATGTATAATGATGTATGTCAAGGATGAACATACACTTCAGAACTGGTCTTCTACATGGTGAGAAAAAAGTTTTCATCAGTCCATATATATCTGTGTCTGTGTGTCTCTGTTTGTGTGGGGAAAATATGTATGTGTGTGTTTAAACTTTATGGAAAATATGTATGTGTATGTGTAAAATCAGAGAAATGAGCAAATATTTAGTAATTAATACTATGTTTCTCCATCGTTCCTTCAACAGAGACTGTGCATGTGTGTGTGTGTGTGTGTCAAGGATGAACACACACTTCAGAACTGGTCTTCTAGATGGTATAAAAACAGTTTTCATCAGTCCATATAGATATTTTGTCATAAGGGTACCTGGTCACTTTAGTGGAGTGTCTGAGTTTCCTAAAATGAGGTCTCCTTATGGAGGCGAGTTGCTGGTCCTGGCTCAAAGGAAGTTGGTGAACGGTGTTAACTGCTGTGGAGGAAGACCAGCACTAGGGTGCCTTCATCCTTCCTTAGCGCTGGTTATTTGGTATGTAGTCTGCTACTTTCCCTTTTTTTCCATTAAGAAAGTCTTCTGGGTAAAAGAATTGGGTCGGCCTGGACCGAAGTCGTGGAGATTAGAGGCTCTGAGTCCTGTCTTGACAATGCATGCGTCTGTTCGTTGGTTAAATTATGATAATTGGGCTGGTCATGCTCCTGTTTCTGTTATGTTTGGCATCTGGCTGTCCCGAAGAGGATTAATTCAGGGCCTCCTCGGTAATAGACACCATGGCTCTGTATTTGTCCAGAGTAGACCTGGTTGGGCTCTAGGGTAGTCTAGTGAAGTCTCGGACCTATGGCTGCCGGAATTTTGAGTCAAGTCAGGACGGGTTGGGAATAGGTTGGTGCTGGGCAAACCGGTGGGGGGGCTATGCAGCTGCCAAGACACCCTGGCTGCCCAGTGGGAGAAAACCTTTGGGCCCTTTCCCTGCGAATTGGTTTGTGTTGAGTATGCCCCTTAAAAATGAAGGTCATAGCGGTCGTCAAGTCCTTAGGGTTTTCATCGAAAGGTTGGTGTTTGATTACTAATTTCGAAGTAAGGAGATGGAACCCTTCCCTGTTTCAGGAAACACTGTTGAAATTTTTTGCGAAGAAAGGAAGGCTGCTAAGACCCATGTTCTGGTTTTACGGGTGTCTGTTGGTCTCTGGACAGGTGAGCAGGTTGGTAACAGGACCCGAAAGTTGGGCTGTTGTGGGTTTCGTATACCACCTGCGAGTACTCAGTCATACATATCTTCAGGCTACAAAATGGCAACCATGGCTCATGCGGCGGCTCGAACCTGAAGCCTTGCCCCATGGGGCCATGGCAGGAAGACCAAAGGCAAACAGGAAGAGGGTCAATCCAGTTCACCCGGAGACAAACCTAGAGGCAGAAAGCCTACTGTAGGCCTCATCAATGAGACAGCAGAAGCCTACCACAAAAGCACAGCTGAGGAAATATGGATTGATTGAGGAATGGGACGCAGATCTAAACTGCTAGGCAGGTTCAATGGAAGTTGATGCCAAGGATTGGCGGATCTTGGTGCTCGATCCTGGGCATACATGAGACCGAGTAACCCAATTTAAACACACCCTATTTCTTTACTAGTCTATGAAAGGGATTCTGGGCAAGGCCCTGGAACAAATAGCTATGAACATGGCCACCACAGTGCAAGCTTTCCCGAACTACAAGCAAGACTTCCAGAAACTCCAGTTCCAAATGCAGAAGCAGGATGGGCGCCTCCGGCGCATAGAAAACCACCTACCTTGCATCCTTTCTTCGACAGAACTCTCGGGGTCTACTGCAAAAGACCCAGCACTGGTGGAATCTGCTTCAACTGAGGAAGTAGAGTAGTTATTATGATGTCTCTTTCTGAAGTTTTTGATGTTGTTTACAAGTATGCAAATAGCTTTTACTTTTCAATGTATAGACAGTTATGCCATTAGGCAAGTAGATGGTAGGATAAGCATAGACATACAGTCATATTTTGTGTGGTTAGAAAGACTTAAGACTTATCGTTTTTGGATGGCATACCATGCTGTTAGGTGGCCAACAAACTTGGTTTACCACATGGCAAGTTGAGGCCACCTAACTATCTATAAAACTGGTTGTAACTTGCAGTTAAATTAATAGAAAAAGGAGGTACTACCAAGCTTAACAAACAAAAAAATGAGGTCTCCTTATTCAAAAACAAAGTATATTCCACAGAAGCCGTCCTATCAATTGCAGGGTGATCTGATTCACTAAAGTGATTTTCCTTGGGGGGATTCCTCAAAAAGTCGAAGAACAAAAGTCAGTTAAAAATTCCACAGAAAGTTGAAGGACAAAAGTTAGTTAAAAATTCAACAGCAAGTTGGAGGACAAGAGTTAATCAGGAATCAGGATCAATTCAGCAGGGACTTAGAGAATGAAGAATTATAATTTTCAAATCCAATGGTCTTTCACTTTTCAAGTATAACATTTTATATCATATCTATTATATAAGCCTTAAGGACTTATAAAGATAAAAGAGTAGATGTATGGTTAACATTTTATTCTACCAGATGTATGGTTAAGAATAAAAGAGCAGCGAAATCCACAACTACAATATACGATTACACATCTATAATGCATTTCAGAAGGTCTGCATGCCCAATTTGAAGGATCCTTTGGCTGCAAACCATTTAAAGAGCAAAAAGTTTTCATCGAGAAGATACTAAGTTTAGGAAGGGCATTGCAAACTTGCACTAAATCAAACTCTTCACAACATAATTTGCTTCATCTAAATGACAATCTGATCTTAAAATGCTCTAAAAGTGCCAATGGTATTGTGATCAAATGGCAAGGATGGTGGCATGTTAGCCTGTTGGGCCACCCACCAAGGTTCAATTCTCCAACCGCTTGTTTCTAGCAGCCGGAGCCACATGCAAGCCTTGATAACTTCAACAAAATAAAACCCCCTGTCGTGGCAGCTTAGCCAATGATATGCTTCATGTTGTTCAAGAATGTGATATCCATCCTTCACAGGCTGGCTATATGAAACATTGCGATTAGAACTTTGTAGGGCTAGGCATTCTTGTGAGAGCAAGCTGATTGTAAGGTAGAACTCACCCAAAAAAACCTCTAGTATAACATAAGAAGATGCCACTCATATGTACAAAAAGGACATTGTTGCGACCATAGTCAAGCAAACATTCAAAATAGAAACCCAGACAGACAAATCTTGGAAAAGACAAAAGTAGCTACAGTTGGGTCACAGGTGTCTTTCCTGATTGTTACATTAATAGCTAGAAGTTGCAGTTTCCGAGCAGATATGTACTTATCTAACTAAAGAGAACATGGTAAGGAGAAGAGATACAAAAGCCTCTTCTAAACTGTCCAAAAGAAAGTATTGTAGTTGTTGGGCATTTCAGTCATACTGAGATTGTTATACCAAACAGTGTTACCGGAGTTTCGATTGATCGGTCATTCAGAATTGTAGCCATTGAGCATTTAATCCATACTAAGATGGTAATACCACACAGTATTACTAAAATCGCTGATTAAAAGGCGACTCAAAGTTTTAGCTTTTGGGCATTTAATTCATGCTAAGATGGTAATCCCGGACAGTGTTCCCATAATGGCCAATTGGTTGCCAATTTGAAATAAATAAAAAATGCCCCCCAAAAAATCAGGCTTTTCTTCTGCCATTTTTTTTCCTTTTTTTTTTTTACTTTGTTTGCAAATGTTTTCTTCCCCGATTGTTATGTTTTGAGCCCCTAGCCTAGCTATCAATGTGCACAATTTTTGCAGCATTGCTCATTACCAAATACAATCTGCCGACTTCTTTTGGTTGTGTTGCTGCTGATTTTTCAGTTTGTTCTAGAACTTCTTCCACTCTTCCAATACCTCTTATATTTTTTTACTTGGCCTTCCATTCACAAATTAAGAAAACTTTCAGTTTAAATGACGGGTAAATTGAAATTTGACCCACTGAATGTATGGATATTAATGCAGGTGTCTACCCTTTCACATTAAATGTTACAGTTTTAAAATGGCAGATCAAGGGCATTCCCAGATAACCAAATGAAAAACAAAATGCTAACACAAAATGATATGCACTGGCACAAGTATCCAAAATTCATAAAATTCTCAATTTGGATAAAAATTCAACTTTCAATATTTATTTTGTTTGCTCAATCTAGGGTGTGGTTGAATCAGATCCACGACCATTTAATCAATAAATTAACGGTTCCCATTTCGCCAATTTGTGGCTCGTTTCAACGATGTAGAAATTGCATGTAACCAGGCGAAAAAATAATATCGCAGGACCGTATACTATGAAACAGAAATTAAATATTCAAATGAATTCCTGGTGAAACTGAGGGCAAAGAAAAACGAGGATACATACCTTCTGCAGCCCTGAGCCAAAAGGCCATTGCGGATCGGCTTGGGGTTGTGCCAGCTCAAGGGATGGGATTCGACTGCCACGAATATGTCAATTGATTGATTCGATCCGACTGCACTTCAGATGGATTTTTAATGTCCGCAGCGGTTTCTAATTTAAGTACTCAACTCCTGTTCGAATTCCCCCTCAACCTCCGGAAATTATAAACTTTTTGAAGCCTGAACGAATGGGTTTGCTGGTCTGTTAATTCCTTTTGAGGTTAGCGCCAGCTTTGTTAGTCCGATTGTACAGATTCTATGGAAGCCACGCTGAAATCGTAGAAATTACTCAAAGCGCTGGTCGAGCATCCTGTAATTTTATTTTTCTTTAATTAGCTTAATAACTTCGTGAATTTAAAAGATAAACAAAGAAAATAACACAGTTTTGTTGGTGTGTTATAGGAAAGGAGAGTGTATTTACGAAGACTTTGCGAATTTGAAAGTTGCCTTTTAAGGAGTGAGTGCTAAGGCATAGTGGATTGATTTAAGGTGAGTGTTTTTTATATTGATATATAGGATAAGGTGTTGGTTATGAGGTACAATTCTTGAATTAATGAGATGGCATTTTCCAAGACTTTTGGTATTGTCCTAATGAAGAGGTTTATTGATGTCAAGAGATTATCAAATAATGAACCACATTCTTTAGTTTGAATACCTTGGAAGTGTCTTTAAGGTGTGAATGTTAAAGTTGATGTGACATGAATTGATTTTAAAGTGTAATTTTTTATGTTCGTTATGAAGTACAATTCTTTAAATAATGAGATGGTACCTTTTATAACTTTTGGTATTGTGTCATGATGAAGAGGTTGATGAGACTACCAAATAATAAAATCATGGATTTTCTAGATTGTTATTTAAAAGCATAGGTTGAACACCTTGAAAGTGTATTGTTGTTTTTTATTTTACTTTCCAAAAAGCTTCAACACATTCTTCATGGACTTAATTATTAAGCGACTTCATACCATGGGTGACCTATGTTGAAGTTTGTAGTTATGGTCGGTTTTCATAATATATTTTTATCATTGATATTTATGTAAAGTGTGTTCTTCATGCTCGTAAAAAAACTAACTTATTTGTGTATCTATCAAATGACAAATTTAATTTTTTGTTTTGACACCATGAGTTGTCCAAGTCGACCCTCTTCTCTTCAAGTCAGCTCAACTATTCAAGGCACCATTTTGGCCTATGGATCACTATATATTTGTGACACTCGTCCTCCTCTCCAACTCAATTTGATCTTATCAACAAAACAAAACATCCTCTTGCCATATGAATTAATTCAAGGAGTATAACAAAGATCGAGTCGCAAATTAAAGGCAAGTTGAATCTTTCTGGTTCATCTCTATGCAAGAAGGTCAAATCTTTGTGGTTCATCTCTGTGGAAAAAAGGTTGAATCTTTGTGGTTCATTTATGTACAAGAAGGTTGAATCTGTGTGGTTCATCTTTGTGCAAGAAGGTTGAATCCATGTGGTTCATCTCTATGCAAGAAGGTTAAATCTTGGTGGTTCACTTCTATACAAAAATGTTGAATCTCTATGGTTCATCTCTGTGCAAAAGGGTTGAATCTCCTAAGGTTCATCTATGTGGAAAAGGGCCAAATCTCGTATGGTTCATCTATGTGGAAAGAGAGCCAAATTGTTTTTGTACTCTTATGGAAGATAGACCTCTATTATGGTCAGTTTGAAGAGGGCTTGACTTGGACACTTGGTGGACGTCCTTGCTCGTTATTTTTTCCATGGTCTTAACTTTGATATCTCTTGTTGAATTGATTCTCTAAGGAAATAATTGTTGGGTTTTTACCCCGAGTGGGTTTTCCTAGGGTAGACATTATGTTGATTATGTGCATTGTGATCTCTATTTTTCTTATTTTTGTATGGTTGAATTTCTAAAGTATAATTGCTTGGTGAAAAAGTTGTAAATATTAAAAGAAGACATATAATCATCAAAAATAATTATCAGTGTTCATAAATAAGTGCTAGTCTCTATTGCACTTGAAAAAATCAACAGCCTACCTCCTAGTCATTACAAAAATGAGACTTGTTGTTGGCAAATTTTGCACTATTTTAGTTGTCTCCAAGCATATCGAGAGTACTAGTGGATTCAAACAATAATTTCTTTGCTTGCTCTATTTGGTGTCTACATTAATGAACTCTAACAATCTATTAAAGAATCCATTCAAGGAATGGATTATAATTTGCTTCATTGGGGCCTTATCTCACTCCTATCATTTTAAGATAATGCAATTTTGTTAATCTCCACTTTTGAGGGATTACAGGGGCAATTTGATGCACTGGGTTATTTTTATGATCTTTGGTAGTTAATCTTGCAAAAAACAATGTCATGATTTTCGATACAACAAAAGAGCCCCTTTCTAGACATAAACTTTCCTTTTTGGGGCAATCTATGGAGATCACCGTCTCATGTACTTATTCGGGGGTTCTCTTCACAAATCCCAACATTAGCATGAAGCATGCATCCCAACCATGATCATGTGAAGGGTTTGAACCTCTAGCTATGTTAGAGAGGTTGTGCTTCCAAATTCGTTTATAAGGCATTCCATAAAATATAGAACTTCAATGTCGTCACTAAGTACAATGTCTTATGTGCATCTAAGATTCAAGGCCCCATTCTTGGTTGCGCAAAGTGAATGATTCAGGGCCTCGTGCTTTAGTGTTCTGTAAATTGTGGATATTCCATTAGAATGGTTCATCAAAATAGATCATTGTAATGTTTCAGAATATTGTGTTGGGAAAAATATTTCCTTAGGTATCTAATTGATTATCACTTGCCTAAGGCTCAAATTTATAAAATAACCGAAATCCAAAAATGAAACAATAAGCAAAAAACACACCATCCAACAAATGAACACAAGGCATGACTTAGAAAACTCGATATGGGAGAAAACCCAACTAGAAGGGGCACGCTTTATGTAATTATCTTTGACATTGTAGAATGAATGGCTCACAAATGGCCATTATAGAATCTTCTACCTCCTCTATTATGATCTCAAATCCCACTAATGGATGCTTTGCTCAACTATGAAACAAGTATAATTCTAAAAAAATGGAACCCCTTCTCTTCCTATCAACCTAGTATTTAACATAGCCTACTAACCATCTAGCATCAAGATTAGTGGTTTTTCATGCCCCAGCCATCATTAAAATTTAGGGTTTTCGGCCTTCTATAATGTTATTAAAAGTCCACATTTGACTAGCCCCACATGTTCGAATAATGGGGGCTCACATGGCATCCCCTTGTTACCATGGTGGTTAACAAGGTAGTTCAACTTATGGGAGGCATAACTTTCACATACAAGCCAAATTGAGGTGATTTTTGAACCATTCGAAGGTTCTTAGTGTGTAGGACAATGTTAAGGGGTTAAAGCTATGCTGGCGATTTTTAATTGTAAAAAAAATGTCATTTGATGCCTCATATTGACTTTGGAAGGTTTTGGACCCCAAAAGTCCAAATTAGGATCTACCACTAAAATGGGACCTGCAAGACAATTACTCCAAATTTTCTAGCTCGAAAGTATGAAGATAGATGACAAATTATATAATGATCCTTTTTGGATCAAGTGTATTTAATGCAAACAAATCATCACTCAATATTTCATATAAGGTAAGTTTGGTGCATGGCTTGTTTGCTTTAAGATAACCTTCCAGCTCGTCATTATCTTCATAATGTATAAAAAATGGTTGAATTCCCTTTAGAATAGGCGAGATACTTGTACATTACACCATGCTCTTTCGAGAGGTTCTTCTTCCTCAATCAAGCAAGCTAGTGATCTTGTTGGCTTTTTTAGGTGTAGTCAATTCTTGAAGATGTGGGCATCTAAATCAACTAATTCCCTCCATACTCAATCTCCCTTGATACTCCCGCCCCCTCTCTTAAGGAGGAAGTTAATTATATTATTGGAAGGGGAATTTATAAGAGCTACACATTAGTCTTCCACACTACGTTATTTGTGCCTTTGAGCCCCAAGTTGATCTTTTTTTCTAATCACTTAATGAGCATCACTAACAAACATATTTATTCAATCATGTTCACTCAAATTCAATCTACTTTGTAAGCTTCTCTCCCCGTTCACCCAACTCCAAGTGTGCTCACATCAGTTGAGGATGGAGTCACATCATTATCTTCCTAGGGGAGAATAGATCTATAAACCTTGAGCTTTGGTTGAGATTGTAACCAAAGAGGACATTATGTATTGTGCCTTGTCTATTACATTATGTATTGTGCCTTGTCTATTACAAGATCAAAGGGCAATTTCATTGTTTCTGTAGGGGTTCAAATATGTCATCGTTGACCTTCTTTAGATGTTATGATTAGAAATGTCTTGCCTTATACATGGGGGATGTATGTTCTCCTAAGCAATGTTTTCTTTAGGGCTCGTATGTAACAACTATACAAATTACTTCCTTCTTTCTACTAGTCAAGGACTTGGAGGAAAAAGCACGATGTTGACACTCAATTGAACACCACCATGATCATTTAGCTTTATTCTCTAACCCACTCCACCTACACCCCTTGTCATATCTTACAAAGGGCTTCCAAGAGGAATGGAGCAATAACTAATCACAAAGTTGAGGATTGTGTTATTTTAACTAGTACTCATAACCTGTAATGAAGCAACTTAATTATGAAGTTGAGTATTAAAGTCCTACAATAGAGGGACTCGCATATCAAGCCTCATATTATCATTCTTTAATTGAGCAATAACATCTCATTGGTTGACATTAGCATCATTGAAAGCAACAACTTCATTGCAAAGTAGAGAAACTTGTTCCTTGAGTTTGTCAATTGTGCATTTCAAAGAAGTGTCTTCTCATGTGGTTTCCAAAGTAATTGTGTTTTTTCATGACATTTCCCGATAAGGTGCTTCTTCTCCATTAAAAGACACCCATGATGAAATACATATATGTGTGTGTGCACGCAATAAGTCTTTAGAGAGCTCCTTGAACTGGCTCCAATATGCAACTGCTGGGGTCAAAGTTGCAGCCTCTATGCCAAAGTTATGGGTAACTATTCCAATGACCTCTAAAAATCATTTATATTCGAAAACAATCAATTCTTCCTCTGGAATTATATAGTGGTCACAAATGTTAAAAGATCAAAATGTTTTGAATACCTTGTTTTATATGGAATTTTAATAGTTCATTTGAAAACAAATATCCTTGCAAATGTCAACAAAACCAAGAAATCCTCTATCTGGAGGAAAGTAACAAGGGGATTTGAACCTATCAACTTGTTATACATTAGAAAAAACATTTCATGAGCTCTCTGCTAAACAACATTTAGGAATACCAACACCGCTCACTTATTTTCAGTGCATTGTTCAATACTAAAAAAAAACATTGTTGTGCTTGGATGCATCCCTTTCTATAAAATAATACCAAGGGATCGACCATAGTAAGTACAAAACCTCCCCACTTTAATCCAACCAAGGAAGATTCCTCAGTTGGAAGAAAGTTGTCATTGGCATCAAAGTGTCATAAGTAGCCCTGGAAGTAATTCAAGATTTTGGTGGATTGAATCAAAACAAACAAAAGAATGGATTACACCAACTTGTAGTTCTCACCGAGACCTTTCCAACAAGCTATGGTCTTCCTTCTAACTCCTCATGCACTACAAGGAAAATACCTTCTAGTGGAGGTTATAACAGAGGTTTTTTGGTGTTATAAAATTGGCAAAAATTGTAAAAAAAACATCTGCTAAAAACCTGTTTGCAATAGCGTATGTTTTAGCGGAAATTTTAACAGAAGTTCATCACAACTGAAAAAATCTAGGCAGTTGGAGATTTTAGCAGATGTTTTTTTTTTTTTGGTGCACTTTATGTAACAAGTAGCACCGATGCGCTACATGTGTAAACACACCGGGCGACATATGTAACTAAATGCACTGAAGCGTTGAATGCAAAGAACACTGATGCATAATATATAACGCATCGGTGCTAATAGATCAAAAGCCTCGGGGTATTCTTGCAAGGAACAACGCTGAGGCACGCAAAAAATAATTGTTGAGTCGATGCTTTTGTTTAAACTTGCAGCGTTGATGCGTATAGTTTGTACAAACACCCTGGTGCATTAGTTGTATAAAAGGATCAGTGATGTTAGTTTTCACAATGCATCGAGTTGGAAATAATATTTTGTAGGACCAGTGTGTTAGTTTTGTGAAAGCACTATTGCGTTAAGAATTACAATGCATTGAGGCGTTAATTTAAAAAAATATCGGTGCTTGAAGAAATAAATGTGTTGGTGCTGTCGTTTTCTGAAAAGGCGCCAATCATGCAAAAAAGATGTTGTCACAATACTTTATATAAAATAACGCACCGGTGCATATTTATGTTATAGACGCACCAATTTTTTGTATGAGATTGTCTCTTTTTTGGAAACATCGACCTGTGATAGTGTAATTATTGTAATTTTGTAATCCATTATTCATCGAAAAATGGACATATATCTTATAACAATATTCATATAATTTAAAATTTGATTAGTACATTCATATATGATGTTTGGATTAATTTGTTGTATTATCAGATTTCGCATCTCTTGATTATAATATTTAATCATCCATATATTTAATTGGTGGTGTAACATTTCACAATGCCACTCGATAATACAATAAAATAAATTTAAAATTATTTTATTACATAACAATAAGAGGCTCTTTGTCATACCAAATGGGATTGTTATTGGTAACCCCTTGTCATTGAATTGGGACACTATGTCCATTACATTAAACAAAATGTTTGATTTTCACAAATAATTATTTCAAAAAATACAACAGGTTGCACTGATATCAAAATATATCATCATTTTTTGTTGAAACTCTTGTTAGTGCTCGAACTACTTCCATGACTTGGGTTATTTGGAGGAATGTTTTATTGAATGTATCGATTGTTTTCATCTTCTTGATCTTGTTTCAAACATAAAAATAAAGTGTAATGAGTGTATATATAATGGTGAGAATAATGAAAATTGAAATAAATAATATACATCAATGTAAATCGAATAACAATGTAGCAAGAAGTGACACATAAATTGTGCACATAGTTTCAAAACCAAGTCTCATGCCTTGTTGCAACAAGTCTTTTGTTGGTGTAGATCCATACTTTGTTTCCTACATGCTTTAAACCCCATAATAAATCATAGATTTAATATAAATGATTTTTTTTGTTCTATTAATTTGAAGAAGTAAAACAACATAGATACTTACAAATTCCACAATTAATTTTTGAAATGCCAACATATATTCACAACCCTTATTTAACCAAATGTCAATCAATTCTTCCAATGGCTCTTCTTTGCGTGTTAGCACCTATTTGAAGATATTAAAGGATGGTTGTTGTAAAACAACTTAAAATATACAAAAATGAAACCTTGAGTTGTTATAAGGAAATATTAATAATTACTCACAAACTTTGAAATCAACCATTTTCTTCTCTGTCGTCATGTTTTATGTGCTGAATGAGTTCGATCTCGTTTTATTTTCTGCAAGAAAATACTTGAAAATTAATATTTAATGTTATATTATTTTTTATATGTACAAAGTCAATTATGATTACATACATTTGAAGCACGTTATTATCTCCATTTATTTGACAGTCTCCTTATACACATTTTTGGACATTCCTATTGGCATGTTTCGCATATCAGCGTGTTGATCATTTGAGATTTTCATAATCTTCCTAAAAAAAATAAAAAATAAAAAAAGCAATAAACCATTTTTATAATGATATATGTTAACTAAATATAACATAATCAATATTAAAAAAATGAATGGAATGTAGTAATATATACATATAATTCTAGAAAATCATTTTAATTAGGAATATTACCTTTCGAATGAATTTTTTGTTGTTGTTGTATGTTTTTGTTATTGCAAATCTGACATGTCTCATTGACCATTGCTGTGGAAATGCTTCCTGTAGTTTAAATATAATTTGGTTTCTAGAATTATTGGATTTTTTTGTATTGTAAATGGAAAGTACATCTATACATTCATTCCACTAGATCCCTCATAGTTTTGTAAAAAAAACCTTCGTTTCATTAACTTCCAACACCACCCTAGATGAGTTAAGGACCAATTCATCGGCATTTACATGTTCCAAAAAAAAAAAAAAATCTTAGAACGACATTGATCTTTTCCTTCATTGTTGCTCCTTGTAGAACATTAAAAACATATGAATTAATAGATCGTTCAAAACATGTTATCGAATGTTCTTAGATATAATATTAAAAAAATAAACTCATATTTAATGGTATTTTTTCATTCACCTGATTCATCCTTATGCAATTTTTCTATCAGGTTTTTATGCTCTTCTTGACTTAGATTAGAAATAACCTTATCGGCCTTGTTCATTTTGTGGCTCTACATAACACACACCAACCAATATATATTAGTTAAATTTACATATAGTTCAAACATATTAATTTTGTAAAGAATTTACAAAGAACTTGTCTTCTTTGCTTTTTTTTATGTGTTATCATTGTGCCAATCAGTGTTTTTGTTTTTGTTTTTTTTTTTACAGAAAAGGTTATGGGACTTTCATTGATTAATCTGGCAAAATACCATAGATTCGGTTACAAAAGTTGAGACTGGTTTCTTGGAATCTCTCCAACCAGCTGAGCATGCCACACTCACTTGTGAATCGAATTTTTTTACAATTTTTCACTTGGCCTTTTCCAACTAATTTCCCAAACTTATGGATACAAACGAATTGCTTTAGCAAAAGACGATAGAACATAGCGGTTTTTTAGGGGATTGGTTCCCATGAGACTTCACTGTCTCTGAGAATAGTTCCAGCATCTAACCGAGCTGCCTTATTTGCTTCTACATCTGCTTCTTTGTTGTTGGTTCTCAGGATATGGAAGAATTCCAGTCTTAGGAATTTGGTCATGCCTTTAATTCTTGAGATTGTCCTTACCAGTCGAAGATCTACCAGATTTGTTTTGGTCACCATAGCATTGATAATGACTTATGAATCTCCCAAGACAGTTGCTTATGTGAGTCCCAGAACCTTAAGCATTTTGATCCCTTGGAACAGCGCCATGACTTCAACTTGGATGCTTGTGGTGTGGCCTAGACCCCATGCAAACCTGTGGGTGGAAGAATCTTTTGGATTTATGATTATGCCTCCTGCTCCAGCTCTTCCTGGATTTCCCTTAGCTGCCCCGTCAAAGAACAGAGAGGGAAGAGTTTGATTGGACAACCAGGCTTGAAAATCTTCTCCGTTTTTCCTTATTTGCCAGTCTTTGAGGCATATGGGTGGTATTATCGACTTTTGGAAGCTTAGATTGAGAGAAACTCCGAACTCGATGTCATGCTGGCTTAGATTTTTGTCATCCTTTTTATCACTCAGCCACTCATTTAGCTGTCCTTTAACTATATTTGCAACTACCTTGTAGTTTTGTTCCTTATCTTTGAAGATCCTTCTGTTTCTCTCCAACCAAGTTTGCCAACTGATAAATTTGGGCAGGGCAGTCCAAGCAAGTTTGATAATCTTGTTTTTTGGGCCTGGGCCTGGATATCTTGCCAACCACCCATAAAACAAATTCGGGACTCCGTGGGGGAGGATGGGCATCGATTTCAGCGTTCCAAGGAGTTCCTGCCAGACTAGGACTGTAAAATTGCATTCCAGAGAAATATGAGCAGCAAATTCCGAATTTTCTTTGCATAGAACGCATCTTGATGGACCAAGAAAGCCCCTTTTCTACAACCTATCTTTTGTTAGGATTTTTTGATGGCATAACAACCAACAGAAGAAATCAATCTTTGGAATAGTGGAGAAATTCCAGATGCTGTTCCACGGCGTCGGGTTGGGGGGAACATGGGGTCTCTCCTTGATTTTGGCATAGCCCTGAGCCACCGAATATCCAATCTACTTTGCTCCCCAGCCTCTTGAGTCCTTCTTTCTTGCGTGTATAGGGGCAGCTCCATGGAGCATCTGAAGTAGCGTGGCATATTCTGGCAACCACGCAGCTAGGACATTGGGTATTTTCCAACCTGCCCAACTATATCCATTCCAAGTCGATATATCCCAGAGCTATTTTATGTTAGCTTCGTCCATCCACGTCTTCAGCTTTCTCCTTAGACTCGAATTCGCTAGCGGAGGTCTGTTCATAATACTATCCTCCCAAATTATGATATGTTTACCATTCCCGGGTATCCAATAGTCATTATCTCTTATAAGAGGCCCGACTTTGAAGATTAGTTTGCTGAGAGGGGATCTAAGATGGTCTTTGGGCTGCTCCAGACACTGGAGTCTCTGACCTCTGAAGTATTTCTTCCACAGCACCAACTGAACCCATCCAGGCTTTGGCGCTATAATCTTCCAAATCAGTTTAGCTCCCATTGCTAAATTCTGAATGTTTAGATCTTTAAAATTTAAACCTTCTTCCTGTAGCGGCCTGGAAACTATTTCCCAATTTACTAGGGAGAGTATCTTCTCATTATTCTTGCCTCCTTTCCAAAGGAATTTTCTGATTAGCTCCTCCATGTTTTTAATGATTCCCATTGGTGCCAAAAGAACAGAAAAATTAAAGAGAGGCAGGCTGCTCAACACTGATTTAATTAGCACTGATTTCCCAGCCAAGTTGAGCCAAGATGTCCCCCAGGTCTACATTTTGGATTTGAATTTTTCTATCTGTGGGAACCAATCCTTGCTTGTAGCTCTCTTGTGGAAGACGAGTAGTCCGAGGTACTTGAAGGAAGTCCAAGATGCTGAAGCTGCAAAGCCCAGGCATCTGGCTATGGAGCTAGCAGCACCTACTAAAACGTTCCAGCAGTAAATATGGCACTTGCCCCTGTTTAATTCACTGCCCGAATCATGGCAATAATCTTCCAGAACCTCTTTGAATTTCCTTGCCAGCAGTTGAGAAGCAGCTCCAAGGAGCAGAGTGTCATCTGCAAAGAGTGCATGATTGATGCTTTTGGTCCCTCTTGCTATGCACAATCCAGCTATCTCTTGGTCTTGTTGTTTCTTGTTTAAGTGAAAACTAAGTACAGAGGCCTGCAACACAAATAGGAGAGGTGACAGGGGGCACCCCTGCCTTAGCCCTCTAGATGCTTTAAAGAAATCTGCAGCCCTGCCATTCACAAGAGGAGCAATCCAGGGTTCGAAGATGCATGCTTTGATTCATTTGATGAAATTTTGTCCAAATCCCAGTTTGGGCATTACATCAAACATAAATTTATGTCTTACACGATCAAATGCATTAGCTAGATCGAGTTTAATAACCATACCTTGTTCTTTTCGGCGTTGACTCGAGTGGATCGCCTCTTGGACCAAGATGAAATTGTCTACCAACTGCCTGCCTTGTATAAAGCCGCCTTGATTCTCCGGAATGACTTTAGGGAAGATTTTCTTCAATCTGTTTGCTATAACTTTTGTGATCACTTTGTATCCAATGTTGCATAAGGATATTGGACGGAATCTATTAAAGGAGTTAGCACCTTTTTCTTTAGGAATAAGGGCGAGGAAAGCTGAGTTTGTGCAACCCCCAATTTTCTGGCATTCTTGGGATTTTTGAATCATTTTCATAAAATCCTTCTCCACTATCTGCTAGCATGTTTGAAGAAACCTGGGCGTGAATCCATCAGGACCCGGAGCTTTGTCGGGTTCCATTGCAAAGAGCGCATCTTTGACTTCAATTGTTGAAATTTTATTTTCGAGAATCTGATTCATTTTTGTAGTGATGAGCTTGGGGACATCGTCTAACATTTTGGCGTTCTGGTTGGTCCCCACGACTTCAGAATACATTTTTTCAAAGTGGTTTGATGCAGCCTTCTTGATGCTGGCAAAGTCTTTTAAGGTGCTATCCTCATTTTTAATTTCTGAAACACTGCTACGGCATTTTCTAGCTTGGGCCTGCTTATGAAAAAAGGAGGAATTACGGTCTTCAACCTTGAGCCATAGACTCCTTGACTTGAGTCGCCAAAGTTCCTCTTCTGCCAGGCATGCCCTATGGAATTTATGTTATCAGTCAGTGTTTTTGTTACTTGACACCTTATGATACATTTTTTTTTTATCAATATACAACCTGTACCATTCAATACAGAAATCATTAAATATATTTTACAAATAAAACAAATATTTTTCAGCCAAAAAAAACTCTGGTAACTGGTGTGTTTGTCTAAATCAACTCACTGGTGCTCTATCTGAATCAACGCACTGGTGTGTTTATTGCATTAAATACACCAGGCGTTTAATTGTTCAGCATCATAATGGAAAATTGGTTTTTTTTTTTTTACAGTGTGATTTGTAAGGCTAAACACACCACAATGATTTAACAGTGTTATTTGGAAGAGGTGCGTTGATACGTTATATTACAATGGGAACGACAATGAACATATTGGACATAATCAATAATGTTATAATATATTGGTGCGTTGTATTACACAGGGAGCATTGGTGTGTTATATTATAGAGGGTACATTGCGACACATATAGTAGTTAAAGAAAAAAGAAGGAGAGAGCCGACAAGGTTTGGATCTAACTCAATAAGTGATTCTCCTACTTTACATGTAAAACACACTATGTATAATAAGTACACCAACCCATTAAATCTAAAATGCATAATTGAAAACCCTAATTGTGAAGTTGTAGACGAAGTTAAACCCTGAGGTGAAATTTTGCAGGAAGAAACAAGGGTTTAAGGTAAGTATTGAATCATTTTTTACTTTTTATTTTTTTGAATTGTGAATAAATCTTAGAGAAATTGTAAAAAAAATTAATAGTAAAATTTAAAATTTTGTTATCTAGGGTTTTGAGTGAATCACCGTATCTTTCAAATTTTGATCTTTCGCCGCATCCAAAATATTTTGCAGTTCCACAGTGCTCCCAATATGTCTCTCTTGCAAATGATTTCTCTTTTAATTAAACCATAACAGAAGTTGTAAAAAAAAATATTAGTAAAATATATAATAAAATTTAAAAATTTTACTATACAGGTTTTTGAGTGAATCACCATACCATTCATCTTTTGATCTTCTGAATAGTTCTCATGCTCCAAAGAATTTTGTTGTTGCACAGTGCTCCTGGTATGTCTCTCTTATAAATCACTCCCTTAAAATTTTGAGTAAAATATTGAAATAGTGAATAAATTTTTACTAGTTAAAAGTCTTTATGAAATTAGATTTCAAAAAATCAATTGCTGCTTATTTTTTCAATTTAAAAAAAGAAAAGCAAATTTATATTTTCACACATAAGTGCGTATAGTCAAGCACACCAATGCATTTATAAACAAAGCATACCGACATTGTCGAGGCACCAAATTTTTTCAAAGCACTGACATGATACATTTGTTTTAAAATTTTTGAAATCCCGAAACGGTGCAATTAATTTTTTTAACACAACAGTGTGGTTTCTATTTCAAAGCATCAATGCTCTAATTGTTAAAAGAGCTCTGAGTTGGTTGAATTCATTTTGATTTTCTAAAATCCGGAAATAGGTGCGCAACGATGTTGTTTATTTTTGAACGTATTGGTGCATTTTTGTAGAATATCACCAATATGATAACTTTTTTTAATCTTCGGAATGTCGGAAACCGGTGCGGGTATTATTTGAACACCCCGATGCTCGTATCTTTTTTAAACACATTGGTGCACTTTGTTCTAATAAGTGCGTTGGATGGATTTAAAAGTTATTTAAAATT
Source organism: Pinus tabuliformis (assembly GCA_031772625.1). Taxonomy (NCBI): domain Eukaryota; kingdom Viridiplantae; phylum Streptophyta; class Pinopsida; order Pinales; family Pinaceae; genus Pinus; species Pinus tabuliformis. The sequence goes on from CM062816.1 coordinate 75,927,614, forward strand.
TAAATTTCACATCAAATGACATATTATCTCAAATTACCCTTTAGGATGCATCCACATGAATTACAGTAGTTAGTAGTATACATTTTCTACTTAAAGTCGCCTTACTCTTAAAAGATGGTTTGAAAACTATATTGAAATTCGGATTGTGGTTATATGGTTCTTGAGATTAAATTTAGATATGCACACAATTTTATTTATGATTTTTATCAAATGTAGGGACAAAATATAAATAATATTGAATGGCCAATTCTTCAAATTCCTGCTCGTTCCATATTGTCGATTAAAGTCCTTCACAGAGTTCTCTCTTTCCATCTCCAGTGAGTTTAGATTTTATTTCTATTTCGATTATCTAATTGACTTTATTTTTTTTATCCATGTCAATTTAAATAAAAATGCATCCAAATTTGCAAGATCCTCATTCGGAATCATGTTCAGGTGTAGAAAATATTCCTCCATTTTAAAAACGTCGGAAGCTTTTATCAGGAGGAGTGTATCATAAGCAGTTGGTAGATGGAAATGGACAACCTCTTCACCCTACCTGTCACGCCCCCAATCTTTTTTTTTCTTATTGGGCGGAGTGCGGCACCACCGAGTGCCCACCCTTAACCGAATGTGCACTTATGGACTACGCCTTACCATCAACCACTTAACTTTATTTCTTAAAGTGCCTTTAACATAACATCAACAGTTATAACATTCAATTAACATTCATAACCGAGATCAATCACATAATAAAACTGTTCACAACATTCACACAATAACACCAAGTAAATGGGAGGGGCAACTCCCAAAGAGTTCGCCCAACTGTTTTATTATGAATCAAATCAACCTTTTACAAACAGTGCGCCGACTTAGACACGGCCGCACTTCACCAAGTAACAAGAGTACAACTGTGCGCTCGCCTTACGGCCGCACTTTACCAATAACCAGAATTTACAACTGTGCGCCGGACTGCTCACGGCCGCACTTGTTACAATTGCCAAATGTATAGTTCGGGTGCCGGACCAGCTCACGGCCACCCCTCAACAGAATTACAGAACCGGGCCTTCCGCCCTTATACCGTGCGCCCTCGCCTATGGCGGAACGTGCCCAACTCGGGTCCCCGTTCCCCAACTCGGCCGCGCCTTTACCACACTGCGCAATACCCACAGACCGCCGTATAACCGAACTGCGCACGACTGTTTCGTGTACCTCGAGCCGCAGCCAACTCGGCCTGCGCCCACACTACACAGTCGTGTCAACTCGCCTCAACTCGTCCGCCGAATACTGCGCACTGTTTCGCACTCCTACACCAGCGACCAGATGACACTTCGCACCTTCTCTTGCTGCGCAAGAGATGTGCGCATAACCAATCTGTTCCCTCTTGCGAATGTAGAAGACCAAGACTCCACTCGCTTGATTGATCTCTCCTTCGAATGAGCCACTCCTTTTATAGTCGCCTCATCCTCCATTCGAGGGGCGCTCACCTCATGAGCCGACCCCATAAAATTGTAACTCGAGCCCGTTCGTTTATTTTTGTGGGCGGGTCGGCCTTTGCCCAAGGCAAAGCCGACCACGCCATCTTATAAACTCGCGGCCCCTTATATTCTTTAACGTTATACTCCATGGTGAAACGCCGCCCTCATGACTTGTTCGCATTCCTCCATGTCCGCTTGTCCATTCCTTGTTCAGCTCGCCCCACGTCTCGCTCGTCCGTGTTTGCTCGCCCGCGTTGCGTTCAGCTCGCCCACGCCTCGGCTCGTCCGTGTTCGCTTACTCAGCTCGCCCACGTCTCAGCTCGTCCGTGTCTGCTTACCCAGCTCGCCCACGTCTCGGCTCGTCCGTGTCTGCTCGCCCAGCTCGCCCATGTCTCGGCTCGTCCGTGCCCGCTCGCCCATGTTGTGTTCAGCTCATCCGCCAGTCCGGGTAGCCTTGCCTGGTGCAGTTTGCTTGCTCCCGTTTCCGCCTGCCCAGACCTGTAACTTTTGCTGTGCACGGGTCGTGCGCCCGGGGCGCTCGCCCGTTGTGCACTGGTCGCCCTCGGGTCGCCTCACCCGGTCGTCCGCCCGCACACTGTTTTGTCGTGTCTGTCTACCCGCACGTCATGTCATCATGTCTGCCCGCCCGCTGGGTGGGCGCGCCCTCGCCCAGTTCGTCGCCCGACTTGCTGTCCACCCAACCGCAGTCCTGTTTCATCCGCCCGCCGGTTGCCGTGCACGGCTCGCCCGCCCGGCTCGTCTGCAGGTCAAGTCACCAAAACGTCGTGCACGCCGTGCCCGATCCGCTAGGGCGTCACACTACCAATTGGAACATGGCATCTTCCAACCGAAATCATGGATCAACAATGGTAATTATTGTTTCATAAAATGTAATTTCAACAAATCAATTGCACTGGCGTGCTTACTAATATCATTGATATTGTACTAAAGACGTTCAATATTTTTAGAAATTAGGATTCTAGTGTTGATGAGCGACCCACCTACCATCTTCCGGTGCACCCCACTACAATGTCAACTCGAGAGAAAGTTGCATTAAGAGAAAGGCTTGGAAATGAAACATACAAAGAATGGTTGAATCAACCACTTATTCAATTCCCACTACGTCTAGAAGATCACGATGGTGGGCTGATATCTGTCAACTATAGAAAGATGTGGCATGAATCTAGGGAGCCTTATGTTTTCCCAAAACACTACAACCGGGTATTGTTTTACCTAGATGTGTTGGATACAAATTGGTCATTCGTATTAAGACACAACCCTAGATTAAAACATACTTTTTTCTAACAACATTGTTATCATGCCAAATGAGGAAGATAATTAGGGTGATGTCAATGAAGAGTGATATGTACTTGTGTTATTTCATCATTTATACTATTATTGCATGTTTTTGTTTTTGTTAGTTCGCTAATTATATTATTTTTTTATTCGTCTTGTTGGCATTTTATAATATAATTGGTAAGACGCAAAAACGTTTTTTTGCAGTGGAAACATTTTTACTCTACTTAAAACTAAGTATTTCCAATTGTGTACAATTTCTATGATAATAAGGATCCAAAGTCATAATCCTTTTCAAATAGGAAAATGTGCTCTAATTGTTATAAGAGCACCGAGTTTGTTGAATTCGTTTTTATTTTCTAAAATCCGGAACAGATCCATAGCGATGTTGTTGTTGTTTTTTTTTTTTAAATGCGTCGGTGTATTTTTGTAAGAACACTGATATGATAACAATTATTATTATTATTTGTTGAAAATGCAACAAGATGATGGAGCTTAGTGAAAAGAAGTCGCCTTCACTAAGTGGGCCCGCAGGCTATTTTTGGCGCAAAGTCTATTTTTAGACTATGTCTATTTTTAGACATATGGATCATGGTTTATGAGTTGCAGGATGTTATTTGTGGGTGATTGGTCATGTTGGTAAAAATAGATGGACTTCTATTTTTAGACATATGAGCGAAGTTTATTTTTAGACTGCCAGTCTAAAAATAGAACAGTCGAATATTATTAGCTCTTAATAATATTTGGACTATAAACATTATCTTATCCTCTTGGAGCACTTCAGTTCGAGCTACGGATGTGGCACATGCAATTGTCAGAAGGAAATACGCTTTTCTTATGGGTCAATTGAGCTATTGCATGATGGACTTCAGTTAGAACTCAAGTGGTTGAGTTTGGTGGAGTTGATTGGGGAGTTGATGGAGTTGTGTTCAGTTTGACTTGGTTGAACTAGTTGTATTTAGTCTAACTGCACAATACGCTAGTGATGAGTGATGTGAATTAATTATTAATTAATTCACTAATTATTAACTCATAAAGCAACTAAAGAATACATCAGTTAACTCAGTGCATGGACAGTTCAGTGGAGACAGGTGTTAGAGGTGAGTGAAAGGGCAAGACAGCTGTCAGTTGTGACTATAGTTGTGCATGAGATTTGCACAATCAATGGATTGAATATTGCTAATGAGGATTGCGTGGTTCAGCCAAGGGAAAACGAGTTTGGATCAACCATTCTCATCTATTCTCATGCAGGATTGCGCAGTGGAGGCAGGCAAGCAGCGGAGGAGATTTGAACCTGTGATTGATTTAGATCTGAGCTAGTTTGTGTGTAACAGGTGGAGATAGTACTGAGTACTTGCGAGGAGTATTGTACTATGTATTGTTACATGTTCTCAATCAATATAATATACAGATAGTTGGGGGTTTTCAGCTGTATGCTTTCCCTGTGATATACTATGTTGATATGTGTTATTGATTTGTTTCAATGTGAGCATGCGAATGTTTTGATTCTACAAATTGATGATCAACGTAGAGGAGGTTATGTATTATGCATGCATTCCGCAAATAGTGTATAATCAGAATAATCTTTGTGAATAAGTGTCATATTATTCAAAATTTCTACATGGTATAAGAGCAGAGTTGATCATCAGATCTATTATTCAGAAAATGTTTACATTTTATTTCTTCAGGCAGAGTCTGTAATCGGTCCAGGTAGCCTCTGGATTCATCCTTCTTTTGGAAGGTGAGATATCCGGTAAAAGCCCATACAGTCAATCTCTATACGAGAAATACTTTGTTCTCACGGATTTTTAGATCAGAAGTGGTTGAGTTTTGAGCTGGTGGAATTCAATTTGCAGCAGTGTTTTCTTGGTGTCAAAGTTGAAATGTCTTTCAACGGATTGCGATTGGAGTATGCTCTTGAGGGCAGCTCGAATTATATTGCATGGAAAGACAAGATGGAGGCGGTGTTAGATGACAATGGGTTGAAGGATTTCATAGATGCTGAAGTCCCAAAACCTACTGATGCTGCTGAAGCTGTGGCTTCGCAAAAGAAGACAGCAAAGTGTCGAAGGATTCTGTTGGAGGGCGTGAAGGATCACATTGTATCCAGCCTACATGGAAAGGCTTCTCCATACTTGATGTGGAAAGCGTTGACAGATTTATTCCAAAGCAAGAGCGACCAGAGGAAGTTGGCACTCAAGGATAAACTCAGAAACATTAAGTGTGAGAATGAAGACAATATGCTCAAGTATCTCACGAAGTTCACCCAATGCCGAGATGAGCTGGGAAGTGTGGGGGTGACTGTCGATGATGAGGACTTGGTGAGCTTGGCTCTCCTTGGTCTTCCGAAGAGTTGGCATTCCTATCAAGACTCTGTCAATGGTCGGGAGAAATCGCCAGGATGGGAGAGACTTTGGTCGGATCTTGTGCAAGAGGAGATCAGGTGGAATACCAGGGACAGATCTTCATCAAAGGCATATGATGAAGAAAATTGCGCTTTGGCTGCCAAAGCAAGGAAGGGGAAGGAGAAGGGTTCTCTTTCCAAATCCAGTTCTTCCAATGATGGGAAGAAGGTTGACAAATCGAAATTGTGATACTTTCGTTGTCATGAGGTGGGCCATTATGCTTCAAATTTTCCACGGAGGAAATCCAAGAAGGGATCCGGGGAAGGATCTGAAGGTGAGGCACTTGCTTCACAGTTCGAGTTGGATTTCACACTTTTCGCATGCATGGTTTCATCCATGGTGGGAAGCGGTTGGTTTCTTGACAGTGGAGCTTCTTTCCACATGACCGGTGACAAGAGTTTGTTAAGTACTTTGGAGGAGAAAGATCTCCAGATACTCATAGCGATGGGTAATGATGAGAAGTATAGTGTCTCAGGTGTAGGCACGGTTATTTTCAGAGGGAGCATGGAGCTCGCCTTACCTTGACCGATGTCAAGTATGTACCAGGACTGAAGAGAAACTTGGTGTCGATCACGATGCTGGAAGACAGAGGCTATGATGTAGTCTTCGGTAAGGGAAAGGTTTTCCTTGGACACATCATCACTAGACAGGTGAAGAAGATTGGTTCACGGGTCAAGAACCTGTATGCTCTTGAGGTTCAAGATGCATTCAAAGCCTTGAGCAGTGAGGCAACTGATGGAGACTTGGTGGTTGAGAGGGAGCGTATATTACCTCTCAACATGCAGAGCCAGAAGAAGTCTCAGACGATTGTGGAGGAGCCACGATTGGTGCAGCAGCTTCAGGAGGTTGTGGAGTAGCCACAACAAGGGAAGCTGAGAGGAGATCGAGTAGAGACATCTACTCATGCAGAGACCTCCAGTAGGGGGAAACTTCAAGCCAGGTGGGTTGAGGGATCGCATGCAGCCATACCTCCAGGTAGGAGGTGGGGTGATGTGGATTGATCGTCCCAAGGAGGAGGGGCAGGATCCTTGAGGTACCTAACCTCTTGGATGAGACCTTGCTACAGGAGCTGTGATGTGGAGTAGCGGGAACTTATTGATTGGGTAGAGACGAATGCGGATGGAGTAGCAGAGAAAGCGACAATGCAGGGAATCCGAGGACAGCGCATAGCTAGCAGGCTGCAACAATGCGAGAGGCACAAGTGTTTTGCACAGTGCTAGGTGGCACGGAGAAGTGTGCAATGGTGCGAGATGTATGGAGATGTTGCAGTAGCGCAGATGTCAGAGAGGGAGCACTTGTTAGCATCAGGTAGAGCTTCAACATCAGAGTATGTTCCTAGCCCAACAAAGTGGTCAGTTGGGAGTGTTTTTGTTCCAAGTGTTGTTGGAGCAAGTGGACCGCGCAAATGGGTTGCATGCAGAACATTCCAGAGTTGCAGGATAGGGGTTGCAGATAATCCATATCTTGTTGAGAGGGAGCATTGAAAATGCAACAAGATGATGGAGCTTAGTGAAAAGAAGTCGTCTTCACTAAGTGGGCCCGCAGGCTATTTTTGGCGCAAAGTCTATTTTTAGACATATGGATCATGGTCTATGAGTTGCAGGATGCTATTTGTGGATGATTGGTCATGTTGGTAAAAATGGACTTCTATTTTTAGACATATGGGCGAAGTTTATTTTTAGACTGCCAGTCTAAAAATAGAACAGTCGAATATTATTAGCTCTTAATAATATTTGGACTATAAACATTGTCTTATCCTCTTGGAGCACTTCAGTTCGAGCTACAGATGTGGCACATGCAACTGTCAGAAGGAAATACGCTTTTCTTATGGGTCAGTTGAGCTATTGCATGATGGAATTCAGTTAGAACTCAAGTGGTTGAGTTTGGTGGAGTTGATTGAGGAGTTGATGGAGTTGTGTTCAGTTTGACTTGGTTGAACTAGTTGTATTTAGTCTAACTGCAGAATACACTAGTGATGAGTGATGTGAATTAATTATTAATTAATTCACTAATTATTAACTCATAAAGCAACTAAAGAATACATCAGTTAACTCAGTGCATGGACAGTTCAGTGGAGACAGGTGTTAGAGGTGAGTGAAAGGGCAAGATAGCTGTCAGTTGTGACTATAGTTGTGCATGAGATTTGCACAATCAATGGATTGTATATTGCTAATGAGGATTGCGTGGTTCAGCCAAGGGAAATACGAGTTTGGATCAACCATTCTCATCTATTCTCATGCAGGATTGCGCAGTGGAGGCAGGCAAGCAGCGGAGGAGATTTGAACCTGTGATTGATTCAGATCTGAGCTAGTTTGTGTGTAACAGGTGGAGATAGTACTGAGTACTTGCGAGGAGTATTGTACTATGTATTGTTACATGTTCTCAATCAATATAATATACAGATAGTTGGGGGTTTTCAGCTGTATGCTTTCCCCGTGATATACTGTGTTGATATGTGTTATTGATGTGTTTCAATGTGCGCATGCGAATGTTTTGATTCTGCAAATTGATGATCAACGTAGAGGAGGTTATGTATTATGCATGCATTCCGCAAATAGTGTATAATTAGGATAATATATGTGAATAAGTGTCATATTATTCAAAATTTCTACATTATTATTATTATTTTTCAGAATTCTGGAAACCGACGCAGGTATTATTTGAACGCCCCGATGTTGATAGTTTTTTAAATGCATTGGTGAACTTTGTTCTAATAAGTGCACCGATGGGGTTTAAAAGCTATTTTAAATTTTAATTTCACATAAAATGATATATTATCTCAAATTATCCTTTAGGATGCATCCACATGAATTACAGTAGTTCGTAGTATACATTTTCCGCTTAAAGTCACCTTATTCTTGAAAAATGGTTTGAAAACTATATTGAAATTCAAATTGTGGTTATATGGTTCTCGAGAGTAATTTTAAATATGCAAACAAAAATTTATTTCTGATTTTTTTCAAATGTAGGGACAAAATATTAATAATATCAAATGGTCAATTCTTCAAATTCCAGCTTGTTCCATATTGTCTATTAAAGTTCTTCACTGAGTTCTTCCTTTCCATCTCCAGTAAGATCAAATTTTATTTATATTTCGATTATCTAATTGATTTTATTTTTTTAATCTTTGTCAATTTGAAGAAAATGTATCTAAATTTGTAGGATCTTGATTCAGAATCGAGTTCAGGTGCATAAAATATTCATCCATTTCAAAAACGTCGGAAGCTCTTATCAAGAGCAACATATCGCAACCAGTTGGTAGATGGAAATTGACAACCTCTTCACCCTACCAATTGGAACATGGCATTGCCCAGCCGCAATCCTGGATCAACGATGGTAATAATTGTTTCGTAAAATGTAATTTCAACAAACCAATTGTATTAATGTGCTTACTAATATCATTGATATTGTACTAATGACGTTTAATAATTTTTGAAATTAGGATTATAATGTTGATGAGTGACCCACCTACCATCTTCCGATGCACCCCACTACAATGTCAACTGGAGAGAAGGTTGCATCAAGAGCAAGACTTGGAGAGGAAGCATACAAAAAATGGTTGAATCAACCACCTATTCAATTCCCACTACATCCAGAAGATCATGATAGTGGGTTGATATCTATCAACTCTAGAAAGATGTGGCATGAAGCTAGGGAGCCTTATGTTTTCCCAAAACACTGCAACCAGGTGTTTTTTTACCTAGATGTGTTGGATAGGGATTGGTGGTTCGTATTAAGACACGACCCTAGATCAAAACATATTTTTGAGAACAACAATGTTATCATGCCAAGCGAGGAAGATAATCAGGGTGATGACAATGGAGAGTGATATGTACTTGTGTTATTTCATCATTTATACTATTGTTGTATGTTTTTGTTTATGTTATTTCGCTAATTATATTGTTTTTTTATTCGTCTTGTTGGCATTTCATAACATAATTGGTAAGATTCACAAACATTTTTACACGTTTTTTTGTAGTGGAAACATTTTTATAGTACTTAAAACTAAGTATTAATCCAATTGTGTATAATATCTATGATAATAAGGATCCCAGGTCACAACCCTTCTCAAATAGGAAAATGATAACAAAATAGTGAATTTAAAAATAAGATTGAAGATTTAGTCTCAATTTAGATACTTATTGGTTTAGTCACATTTTTTCTTCTTCTTGTTTAGTTCAAAATCAATATAAATCATCATGTAGTGATAACTCTATGAGGACTTTAACAATGAAAAAATTGTGTATTAATATGTAAGATTAAATTCTTGACATGAGAGATAAAGTCATGTTTACTATATTTAAATTACAGTTCTTGCAACATTATGTAAATTAAAAGGAGGCCTTATGCATGTATAAAATGTTGATTACATATTTTTATGGACCATAAGAGAAACAAATGGGCTTACATGGATGCACGGGAGGTTTTATTTTTTTCTTCATGGATAATGGAACAATTTTGATTTTTTTTAACGGTAATTATAAATAAAAGTTGAATTAATAAATATTTTATGGCTAAGAATGAAATGATAAATAATGTGATGGTGATTAAGATGCGTTTGTTTGACTTTCAAATAGACTTGGTAATGCATTTTTCTTTAATATTTAGATTATGTAAAATAAATATATATTTTTATGTATTTATAAATAAATTATTTAAAGTAGACATGTCTTTATAAGTTCAGTAATAATAAGTGATAAGGCTACATAATAAGGTGTTGCGTGTGATATATTATTAAAATATATCCTACCTAGAATGATCATTGAAGGTCACGAGCCCAAGCCATATACATCATGTCATTGAAAGTCACGAGCCTAAGCCATATACATCATGTCGTCGGTTTGAAGGACATCAACTGTACAATACAGCAATGGCGTGAAAGGCACGCCTGCAAGTTTTCACAGTGTTTGGTGTGTGACTGATAAGACCCATGAAATCCTAATCTGATATATTTTCTCTGTACCACTACCTTCTAATTTCACTCTTATTTTACCATTTGAACCAACAACGTTTAATAAAGTATAAACTTTTCATAGTTCTATTTCTAAAATCCATGGTGCCATGGCAGTTTGTAGCAGGGACCTCTCAGATCCAGGTAAGACACATGGAGTGTGTATTATAGGGAAACAATTAGGTTGTATCCCTCTTTGTGGTCTTACATGGTCAGACCATATTGTATGGGTCCGCCATTTACTCTTGCTCCATTTGCTAACGTCTCTGCTACATGATTGACATATAAAATACATCAATCTCATATACAAATATAATTTTTTTAATTAAATGAAAAATGTATTTATTAATATGAAAACATAACTTTCAATTATAAAAAAAAATACAATTATAAGTGCGCCAAAAACACAGTCATGCACCGGCTTCAGTGCTATTGCTATATTTTTAAATATTATTTTTTTTGTGCGTTTGGTAAATATGCTTGCTCATGTGCATGCATAACATATCAAGCGCAACACATTTATGATGATGATTAAGAGACATTTCTTTGACTTTCAAATAGACTTGGTGATGCATTTTCGTTTCCTATTTAGATTATGTAAAATAAATATCTTCTTCTTCTTCTTCGTCGTTGTCATTGTTGTTGTTGTTTTTTTTTGTTTGTTTTGTTGTTGTTGGTTTTTGTTTTTTTTTTTATGCATTTTTGTTTCCTATTTAGATTATGTAAAATAAATATCTTCTTCTTCGTTGTTGTTGTTGTTGTTTGTTGTTTGTTGTTTGTTTTTTTTTTTTTGTTTTTTTGTTTTTTTTGTTTTGTTTTTTGTTTACTAAATTATTTAAAGTAAAGATGTTTTTATCATTGTGAACATGATGTAATATTAGCAAAAAGAAGGTGGATGTAGATCGAGAGCTCGACAACTACTTGGCCCAACTTTCAGTTGTTGCACTTTTCCAAGACGGGACCTCTTCTCTCAATTTCACTCAAGTTGCATTATTGATACAAGGATCAACACAGATATACAACAGAAAGGTCGAATACCTGTATGCTCTTGTCCTACAGGCTTTGGAGTTCATAGCCCAAAAGAATGAGTGTATGATCTGTTGCGCGCGCTCGCTCGGCCCTGCACATTGCGAGATCGGTACTCCGCAGATCTAGAATACTGCGTGCGCACCCGCTCCTGCATCCTCGGTCCCTGCAGGCGGGTCTGTCGAGGGCTCTAGCGTCTAGCTGCGGTTGGCTAGGGTTTGTCCGCCGAAGGCCCTAGCTTCTGGCTGCGGTCGGCTAGGGTTTCCATGGAGGTGTCGGATCCCCCCTTGGGACCTTCCTCCCCTCCTCCAATCTCCGCTTCCGAGGCCTTTAGATCCTTGTTGGCCTCTCTACCCAAGAAAAATGTTGTGGAAGCCGCCAAGTTCGTGAAAAGGCTAGAAGACATCCCCGAGATCGCTCTTCCTCCTGAAGGTCCGATTCAAGTAGCTTTATCTCTGGCAGATCGCGCTCTGGTTGGTCAGTTTACAGGTCTCTGGCCCTCCCCGAAATCAACAGAGAACTGGGTTGCTAGAAACTGGGATCCGTTGATCAAGAACAAGGTAACATCTTACTTCCTTGGAAGAGGTTACTTCTTATTTGAATTCTCAGAAAAAGAGGACAAGGATCTCATTTTCAGAAATGGCCCCTACTTCATGGGGCCCCAAGGGCTGTATTTGAATAAATGGACACCAGATTTTGATCCGGCGATGGATGTGCCTTCCCGGTATGGGTAAGGCTCCCCAATCTCCCGGTTCACTGTTGGAACTGGGACTCTCTGAAACACATCGGAAACACTCTTGGGAAATTCATAGACAAGGCCAACAACAAGGATCAGTATGATTGCGCCAGAATTTATGTGGAGGTAGATTTGGAGGTCGGACTACCAGAAGCCATCAAAATAAGGGTAGGTCCTTGGATGCATGTTTAGAAGCTAGACTATGAACAACTATCGTTCAAATGCCGAAAGTGTCAAGTCTATGGACACTTCGCTAGAGATTGCCCGTCCAAAGGGGTAGAGGAAAAAGGGAAGGAAGAAGGATGGAATCAGGCAAAAAGACCCAAAACTTCTTTCAGGAAGACTGCAAATATTAACACCAGAGCCCCCCAAACAGGCCCTGCTCAGCATCCACCCAAGGAGAGCCAAGGGAACAAATTTGAGATCCTCGGATCTGAAGCCATGACTACCCAGGAGACAGAAACTCTGAAAGAAGTCTCTCCGCCTAAATCTAAAAGCGAACCAGAGAGATCCAAAGGGAAGATGTCGGAAGAGGAGGAGGAAACCCAAGAGTCCGAGGAATTGGAGGAAGAAGGGGAAATAGGGGAATCGCAGTCCACCCCTAGAAGATCTACAAGAGGCCGAATGTCAACAAAGGAAAAAAGGGAGCAAGAAACATACAAAGACAAGCTCCAGGGCAGCCAGCCAACGCTAGAGAAACTCCTAGCAAAAACCCCAAAGATGAAGAGGATCCAAACCCAGAGCTCCAAAGGAGCTCATCACAGCAAAAGTAAATGATGAAGATAGTCTCCTGGAATTGTAGGGGATTGGGCTCCAAAGCCAAGGAAGAAGCATTGAATAGTCTAATAAGACTGGAAGCCCCTGACATCCTTCTCATCCAGGAGACTAAACTGGAGGATTTAGCCTTCCTCCAAGCAAGCAGAAAGTTTTGGAAAAAAGACGGAGCGCATGCAACCTCTGCCCGTGGAGCATCAGGAGGACTTGGGTCCCTCTGGAATCCAAATAAGTTCTCCCTTATCTCTGAGTCCCTGAACACTCATTGGATTTTGTTAAAATTGCAACACTTAGAATCTAAGGAAATTATTAGTCTGGTCAATGTATATGCTCCTAACAATGCAGGTGAAAAGAAAATATGCTGGGACTCCATCAAAAACTTGGCAGATCTGGAAAATTTGGAAAACATTATCATAGCCGGAGACCTCAATCTCACCCTCCTTTCGTCAGAAAAAAGAGGAGGCAGTATTGTCAGAGATCTGGCAAGAGAATCAGTAGAAGATCTCATGCAAGATTGGGATCTGATAGATATTAAGCTGACCACCGGCAAGTACACGTGGTCAAACAAGAGGGTTGGCCCAGGACACATAGCTGCAAGACTGGACAGATTTTTAGTGCAAAGTTCCTTCCTGCTTCTAGGATTAGAAGCTAGATCGCACATCCTTCACAGCAGCATATTAGATCATAAGCCTATTAGCCTGGAACTGCTAACCCCTAAGGACCTGGGGCCTATTCCATTCAGGTTCAACTCTCTCTGGATCAAAGAGGCAGACTTTATGGACAAGGTCAGAGACTGCTGGAAAGACCCTGTTAAGGGTTCTGCCTTCTTTGTGTGGGAGGAAAAACTCAGAAGAGTTAAAGCCATGCTAAAAAATTGGGCCAAGTCCCTGCCCAACCCAGCTGCGGAAAGGAAAAAATCTCAAATAGATCTAGAAAATCAGCATCTCCATCTTGAAACAGCTGAAATCACAAAAGAGGAATTGGAAAAGGAGGCCAAGCTTCAACAAAACTTCCATAAGGCATGCCTGGCAGAAGAGGAGTACTGGAGACTCAAGTCTAGAAGTCTTTGGCTCAAATCTGGCGACAGAAACTCCTCTTTCTTTCATAAACAAGCTCAAGCTAGGAAAGGACGGAACTCCATCATTGAAATAAAAGAAGAAAACAGCATTCTGAAGGACTTTGCAAGCATAAAAAAGGCAGCCTCAGATCATTTTGAGAAGCTGTACAGGGAAGAAATAGGAGCTGAGCAAAATGACAGCCTGTTGAACGTTGTCCCTAACCTCATCACCCCCAAGATGAACCAGGTCCTAGAAAGCAAAATCACGCACAAGGAAACCAAGGAGGCCCTCTTCGCCATGGATCCGGATAAAGCCCCGGGACCGGATGGTTTCACACCGAGATTTTTACAAACCTGTTGGCAGATAATTGAGAAGGAATTCCTCAAAATGATTCAGAAATCCCAAGACTGTCAGAAGATTGGAGGCTGCACAAATTCGGCATTTCTCGCCCTCATCCCTAAGGAAAAAGGGGCAAACTCCTTCAATAGATTTCGTCCAATTTCATTATGTAATATTGGGTACAAAGTGATCACCAAAGTGATAGCAAACAGGTTGAAAAGATTTCTCCCTAAAATCATTCCGGACAATCAAGGGGGATTCATCCAGGGCAGGCAGCTGGTGGACAACTTCGTGCTGGTACAAGAGGCAATCCATTCCAGCCAACACCGAAAGGAAAAAGGTATGGTTATTAAATTAGATCTAGCTAATGCCTTTGACCGTGTTAGACATAGATTTTTGTTTGATGTAATGTATAAATTGGGATTCGGGCAAAGCCTCATAAAGTGGATAAAAGCTTGCATATCGAAGCCTTGGATTGCCGCTCTGGTGAATGGAAGGGACGCTGAATTTTTCAAAGCCTCTAGAGAGCTGACGCAGGGATGCCCTCTCTCACCTCTCCTTTTTGTCATTCAGGCTTCTGTTCTCAGTTTCTACTTGAATAAAAAGTAGCAAGAACAAGACATTGCTGGACTATGCATTGCAAGAGGGGTGAAATGCATCAATCATGCCCTCTTTGCTGATGATACCCTTCTGCTGGGAGCTGCTACACCGCACTCAGCTATTAAATTCAAAGCAGTTCTGGACGACTTCTGTAAGACCTCAGGCAGCGTGTTAAACAAGGGTAAATGTCAAATATACTGCTGGAACATCCCCGCTTCTTCTGCAAACTCCATAGCTAGATGCCTTGGATTTGCAGCCTCCACTACTTGGTCCTCATTCAAATATCTTGGTCTGCCAATCTTCAACAAGAGGGCATCAAGCAAAGACTGGTCTCCTCAACTAGACAAATTCAAAGCAAAGATGCAAGCCTGGGGATCCTCTTGGCTCAACATCGTCGGCAAAGCAGTGCTCATCAAGGCAGTTCTCAGCAGTCTTCCGATTTTCAAATTCTCTGTCCTCCTGGCACCTGTGGGAATCATCAAAAAGATGGAGGAATTAATCAGGCACTTCTTTTGGAAAGGTGGCAAACAAAATGATAAGAGATTTTCCCTAATCAATTGGGAAACTGTCACAAAACCAATTTTTGAAGGGGGATTGAATTTTAAAGATCTTAAAGCTCAAAATCTAGCTATGGGAGCCAAATTAATCTGGAAAATCATTGCTCCTAATCCAAATTGGGCACAGATTGCATTGTGGAGGAAATACTTCAGAGGTATGAGGCTCAGATGTTTGGATCAGCCTAAAAACACATTCAGAAATCACTTCAGCACTTTCATTAACAGAATTGCTCCAATGATAAAAAACCACTCACATTGGATTCCTGGTAATGGCAAGCGAATCCAGTTATGGAGTGATAGAATACTGGATCGACCTCCATTGGAAGAATTGGGAGATTTTACAGAGTTAAAGAAATGGCTTGCTGCAGCAAACGTCCACACCCTGTGGGACATTTCACTGTGGACAGAGGATATCTGGGCGGGTTGGAAACAACTCCCTGTGCCCAACGCCTTGCAACCTGAGTGGGCAGCGATCAGATCTCTTCTACACGGGCTGGCCCCTATCCACGCACGCAGGAAGGACGTGAGGGGTTGGGGGAAAAATCGGGCAGGCTATACAGTCACGCAGGGATACACCAAATGTCTTGAGCACCCTCACGTGCCTCCCAACCCTGCCCCTTGGGTAGGCATATGGAAGTTCCCCTCTATTCCCAAAATAGATCATTTCTGTTGGATCCTCTGTCACCAAAAAATTCTCACTGAGGACAGACTCCAGAAAAGAGGATTCAATGGACCTTCCAGATGCATTCTTTGCAAGGCAAACTCAGAAACTGCCCTTCATCTCATGATTGAATGCAACTTTACAATCTCTATTTGGCAGGAGCTGCTGGATCCTTGGAATTATGATTTCATTTTTCCTACTTCTGTTCAGGATTTGTTCGCGGGCTGGATGGCCAGATATCCAGGCGCACAACCAAAAAACAAATTGATCAAGTCAGCCTGGAGCGCAATGCCAAAATTCATCAGCTGGTAGGTATGGTTGGAAAGGAACAAGAGGATATTTCGGAGCAAAGATCAGGATCACAGAATAGTAGCCAACACAGTGAGATGCCAACTAAGCGAATGGCTGGAAGACATAGGAGACGACTCAAATCTCAGCCAGCAAGACAGAGATCTGGGAGAGGTCCTTAAGTTTAATTTCCACAAGCCAAGAAGCTCTCCTCCAACTCTCGAAGATTGGAAAATTAGGAAAAATGAGAAAGATTTCCACGATTGGCTGTCCAATCAACCAATTCCCTCCCTATTCTTTGATGGGGCAGCAAAAGGGAATCCAGGGAAGGCCGGTGTGGGAGGACACATTATTATGCCAGACAACATATCTCCACACAATTTCGCCTGGGGTCTAGGCCATACATCTAGCATACAAGCCGAGGCGTTGGCCCTCTTACAAGGAGTAAACTTCCTCAAAGAGCTGGGAATTCAGGAAGCAAATGTTTTTGGACACTTCCAAGTAATCATAAGAGCAGTGACGACCAACTCCAACCCAGCAGATTTGCAGCTAGCAAGGTTAATTACAAGGATTAAAAGCATTTCAAAGTCTCTACACTTGAATTATTTTCATGTACTAAAAACAAATAATAAAGCAACAGACATTCAGGCAAACAAGGTTGTTCACTTAGAGGCTGGAACTATTCTCAAAAATAAGGAAATCCTGTGGGCGCCTATCCCGTAAAGAGACATGTTTTACTGCTTTCTTTTACAACAGTTCGTTTGTATCTTTCAGCTTGGACAATTAGCAGCAAAAGTGCACTTCAATAATTGTAAAAAGAGGAAGCTGATAAGAGCAAGATCCAATTCCCATTTGGTAGAAAGGCATGCTGAAATTTGCTCCTCCTTTTGTAACTGATTGTGTGGCCATTAGCCAAGCAGTTAATGAAATCCTATAATCGTTCTTGTTAAAAAATAAATTATTAGTAAAAAGAAATGTGAAAACATGAATTTTAGTGATTATCTCTTGATAAGTATGTGGAAAACATATTATTTTTTGAGTTGTTCATTAAGAAATAATCAAATATATTATTCGTCAAAAGTTTAAATCTAATATAGTATCATTTTTGTATTATTTAACTCATATTTATTATTAAAAAGAATTAAATTTAAACAAGTACAATAGCAAATAAAGAACCAAAATGTGATATCTTTATTACTAGAAAAAAAAAATCACTTGCCTCTTTAAGGGAGAACTTCCAATAAAGCAAATCTCCAATTACAAGTAACTTCACAAGCCTTATTTTACATTTTTCTATCATAATCTTTAGAGAGAGAAATTTATAATTTAAATTGGTAGGAGTTGCTATAAATATTAAATTTAAATTACTTGGAAATCTCATAAATTAATTCTATAAATTTCGATTACTTGAAAATCTCATAAATTAGATTTATATATTAAATCTAAATTAATTGCACAAAGAGAGAGTCTACAACTCAGTATGGGAGAGATGTTATATAACGTTACAATTAAAAATGGTAAAATAATAATTTAAATTAATAAATTAAAAATAATAATAATAAAAGAAATTAATGTCCGCCATAATTACAATACTTCAATTTACACCTTAATCTTATATAACTTTATATAGATATATAAAGTAACCGAAAGTAAAAAATAATAATTTAGTTTTTATTATGAGGAGGAAATGTAATCAGTAAAAAAATATAATTTACTTTTCACTACAAGGAAGAGTATTACTGATATTACATTATGTGTATTCATTCTATTGCTCCATTTACATGTGATATTTAAACAAAAAATATTTTATTGTCAACCATAAGTGAATATTTCGATGTCCATATTAAATAACATAATTTTATAGATACTTTATATAGAGAAAAATTAAGTAAATTTAAATTGAAAAATTTATTATATTTTCACTTAAAGTTTACATTTGATATTTAAAACAAAAATATATTTATAACAAAAAATATTTTACTGTCAACTGTCAGTAAAATATTTTAATGTCCATATAGATATATATATATAATATAGAGAAAAATAAAGTAATTAAATTGAAAATTTTCTTACATTTTCACTTTAATGTCCATATAGATATATATATATATATAATATAGAGAAAAATAAAGTAATTAAATTGAAAATTTTCTTACATTTTCACTTTAGTGAGAAACGCTGAGAGAATTCTTATTCTATAAATAATTGCTTTCTTGCTTTCTAATTCAATGTATGAGTGATATTTGTAACTTTTTCAATGTTTAATATGGATTTGATATGTAACCTTTTAGAAAATATTAATAAAAAAAGGAACTAAATGTAAACATGCGGGAAAAAAATGAGGGGACATATTTTAACATTTTAATGCGAAGAACGTGAATTATAAATAAAATATTTCATATTCAACTACATATATATTATACCAGCCTAGAGCTACCAAGAGCCTAGAGGGATCAAATCTCTTTTCACTCTAAAAGATGTTTGTATCTCAAAATATTTGATCCCTCTAGGCGCTTGGTAGATCGAGAGTTAAGATGGATCTAGGTTGGTTAGAAAAAAATTCAACTTAAGTTTTTAAATTTAACAATAGATTGAATTAATTAAATTGTATTTTTGAATAATTTATTATTAATAATATGTTATATTAAAAATTGAATGAGCTACACATTTTCTTTCTTTTTTTTCCGGGGAAAATAGAGTTCGTAATTTCTATTAAGAAGTAGATAATAGAGATTACATGTTGTTGATGCCAAGGCATATGCTGTAGTGTGGCGATGCCACTGTTCAGTAATATTTACATAAAGCTGTCCTGTAGGTGTCACTATGGATACGATGGGGCTGTATCCAAAACAAAAAATATAACAGTATTACATAAAAGTTCAAAAATATGCAGAGTTTTGAGGTGTATAAACCTCGAGCCAAGAACTAACAAAATAGCGTCGATCAGAGCCATGCAGATATATACAAAAATTGACAAGTGGATCAAAATTTTCAGATGGGGAGGATGTCCCCTTGTTGTAGACCATCAATATAGGGACGGTGGTAGAACCTGTGCATCCCCTCTGGACTGTATTCTTCGATCATCCAATCGCCTAGAGGCCGATCCGCCGCTTCTTTCGAGAGCCGGTCAGCAGTTGTATTTCTTTCCCTGTAGATATGAGAAACAGTGATCCGGTCAAAATGTGTTTTGAAAAAAACAATTTCTTCCAAGATGTGTTTCAAAGAATATGTATGACAGATAGATTTATTATTTGCCCAATCAATCACTATCTTTGAGTCCCCAAAAATTTGTACTTGTCGACAATTTTTAGATAGTGCAAAATATAGTAGATGTCTCAGTGTAATAAGCTCAGCATGATTGTTGGTACCCAGACCGAGTCCCAATCTCAGGTGGAAATAATGTGTTTCTGTTATATGAAATAGAATACCCCCTCCACAACCATGAGCCGATGCGGCCCCATCAAAGTAGGCCCAAGGCATATCCCTGTTAATAATTTCGGGTGTGATATGCCTGGGAGGATTAGTTTTGTTTTCAAATGGAATTTCTGTGTAAGCTGCGCAAATGGAAGGCGGAAGGAGCTGCCAGTTAACCCTGCCCTCCTCAAATATGATGTCGTTGCGCTTGTTCCAAATGTACCAGGACACCACTAACGGTAGATTTCTTGCCTTTTCCGAAGTCACAGCAGTCCACCAATGCGCCCAGGCTGTGGGAATATCATCTGCGTGCCAGGCGGTGGTGATATTGAGGGACTGTTTGACCTGCTGCCAAATGTCTAAAGTGACTTCGCAAGTGAGGAATAGGTGAGGCGTAGATTCCTCCTCCTTTCTGCAGAGTACACACCAGGTAGGTCCAGCAAAAGCCCGGTTTTTGAGGTTGTCCCCGGTTGGTATTTTATTCGCCAATATGTTCCACATTAGAAGTCTGGCCCTAGGCTGTGCTTGAAGCTGCCAGATATCCGACCACCAGTTTTTGTGAAAATCAGGCTTCTTGGCCTCAATGATCTTTAAGTAGCCAAGCTTTGGTGCATATATTCCAGATTTAGCAGGTGCCCAAATGAGTTCATCTTCCTGCTCATGTAGCTTGATATGTGTTTCAGTGAGTGCCTGTATGTATCTTTGCCAATGTTCAGTCCATTCATCTGTCAAGTGCCACTGTTGATCCGTAATCCATGCCTGAGTGAATATGGTAGATCGATGTGGGTCACCAACCTGTGCTAGATATTTGATGCCCCTATTGTTGAGGTGTCGGATCAGGTCTTCCGGCAGGAGGTGAGCGTTCCCTGACCCAGGCCAAGGGTCTAACCCTATACGGACTTGTGCTCCATTACCTATTTTCCATAATAGGTTATCCTTGATGAGAGGCAAAGCTTTTAGAGTAGCTCTCCAGATCGCAGATACGCCCTGGTAATTCCATGATGGTCTGCGAAGCCAATCTGTGATATTGGAAGGCCAAATGTATTTTTTATGTATAACTTCGGCCCATAAACTGTCCATCTTGAGTAGTGACCAGCCCTGTTTTGCTGTTAAAGCTTGTGCAAATTCTGAGAGGGATTTAAGCCCCCACCCACCCCATTTCTTTGGCATGGAGACGAGGGACCATCTTGTCCAAGCAAATATCTTCCCCTTTTTATTACCATTCCACAGGAATCTGTTACATATTTGTTGTATTTTTTATAAGATGCCTTTCGGGATCCATGTGAGGGACATCCAATAAACTGGTGTGGCCTCAAGTACTGATTTGATCAGCTGTAACTTGCCAGCTTTTGACAGTAAGCGGTGGTGCCAGCAGGTGATCCTTTTTTCAATTTTGTTAATAAGCCACACCCAGTGTTCAGTTTTATATCCATCCGGCCTTAATCTGAATCCGAGATATTTGATACCTTCCAGGAGATTATTTTCCAGGAAGGGAAAGAACTGCAAAGCCAACTGAGTTTCCTGTTGTGTACATCTCATCAATGATCTGGTGGATTTGTCCCTGTTGATTTCCATGCCCGTAGCTTTACAGAAAAGAAGGAGGATATTATATAATGCAATGCTATCTCGGACGCTACCATTGAGAAAGATGAGTATGTCATCTACGAACAATAAGTGGGTAAGGGAGAATTGTTCAGTAATTTTGAGACCACTTATCTCCCCATTCCTTTTTGCATCCTCAATAAGCCTACTCAAACCCTCCATAACAATAAGAAAGAGTAGTGGGGAGAGTGGGCAGCCTTGCCTGATACCCCTGTTGATGTAAAAACGATCTGAGGCTGCGCCATTTATGAGGATGGCAAAGGAGACAGAAGATACACACCCCATAATCCAATTTATGAACAGATGAGGAAAGCCCAGATGGATAAGAATCATTTTAAGGTATAGCCAGTTAACCTTGTCAAAAGCCTTAGCAAGGTCAATCTTTAAGGATACACCTTTGAGGTTTTTCAACTTGATGGAATGTAAAGCTTCCTGGGCAGTGCCTATGGCTTCTTGGATATGGCGATTTTGGAGGAAAGCAAATTGTTTAGCAGAGATATGAGAGGATAGGATCGGTTTAATACGGTTGGCTATGATCTTGGCAATGATTTTGTAGAGACAATTACAGAGGGAGATAGGGCGAAAATCATTGAAGGATGAGGGGTCATCGGATTTGGGGATCAAGGCAATGAAGGTCTGATTCATAGGCGGATGTATGTGCCCCGAGATCCTGCTTTCCTCAACAACTGCTAAAAGGTCCTCGCCCAGCAGATCATAAAAAGCCAGGTAGAATTCCACAGGCCAGCCATCAGGTCCCGGACTCTTGTCTTTCTTAAACCATTTAAGTGTACTTTCCAGCTCCTGTATGGTGACTGGATTTGTAAGGTCTTCAATATCTTCCTGTCCAACAAATCGAGGGAACTTTTCTGCTAGTCTAATGATATCTGGTAGATTTACATCATTTGGTGCCGTGAAGAGACTCTTGAAATGTGTTACCCCCAGACTAGCCAGTTGCTGGTGGGTAGTAGCCCATCCATCTGGTTCCCTTGGTAGCCTCCAAATGGTGTTTGATGCCTTTCTGCCATTGGCTAGGTTGTGAAAGTATTTTGTATTACAGTCCCCCGCTTTGAGCCAAATGGCTCTGCTTTTAAGTCTCCAATGCTCCTCCTTTTCTTGTAAGATTTTTGCTTTTTTCCCAAGCAGTTGGTTTAGTAGTGCTTTGGAAGCGTCGGAATGATAACCAGTCCCTTTCTCATCAGTCAATGAAGCTATCTGAGCTTCAGTATCTTTCAGAGTCTGTTCATCTCTGTGCCTCTTGGATTTCGCCCAGTTCTCGGTCAATACTTTGAGCTTTTTGAGTCTCTCACAGAAATCAAGCGCTTTCCTCTGATCCCGCAATGGGGGCAGTGATGCCCAGAAGTCCGTGACCATCTTGATATATTCCGGTTCTTGGAGAAAGCCGGCAAAGAATTTAAAGGGGGACCGCGGCTTAGAATTGTTGTCACTAATCTGAAGAAGAATCGGTTGGTGGTCAAATAGCCCCCCTAAACCAACCCATTGTCTGTATAAGGGGCAATTCTGTATTAGTTCCTCATGCATCATAAACCTGTCCAGTCGCCTCCCCAGAGCAGCCTCACCAGTGCGCTGATTGTGCCAAGTAGGTAGCTTCTTATTCATTGGAACATCCACAAGGTGATGTGAGTCTAGGATCATTTGCATTTGATCCGCAATAGGATCACTCTGGGCATTATGTCCCCAGGATTCTCCAACTCCCAATGAGAAGTTGAAATCCCCCCCTATCACAGTATTCTGTGTGATATGGTCATCATTGAGGAAATCTTGCCAGTAAGGTAGCCGATTCTGGTTAGGCCCATAAATATTGATAATTCTGATCGGAATACCCAGGTCACCCAATATTATATCCATACCGAGGAAACCTCTGCCCCCCCAGGCAGAGAGAGGCCTACATTTCCTTGGGTTGATACCAATGAGTAATCCTCCAGATCGACCACACGCATCCAGACCATGTAAAATCCATCCAGGAAGCAAAGCTTGCAAACATCTCACCGCCATCTCAGATGTGCACAGAGTTTCTTGAAGAAAAATTATATCACATCTAGATTCATGTAGGAGTCTTTTCAGAGCCAATCATTTTTTGGGGTTGGCTAGTCCCCTGTAATTGAAAGAGAGCCAGATCATGGGTCACCACAGGTCATGGGCTCAATAGCTCTAAGTGCCCGTTCAATAGTAACCTGTCGCCCCATGGCGACATCAGCAACAGCATTTAGCTTTGCTGAAGAAATTTGTGAGGGTCTGCCACGCTTTTGTTTACGGTGGCGTCCAGGGGATGAACCCAGACCTAATATATGAGGCCGTGCACGAGGTCTCAGGTGATAATGATGTGAGCCGGATTCACCCGGAGAGGATGGAGAGTCAGTACCACCCAGAGTCAGATTGTGCGAGGGAGGGGTGGTAGAGATGGTGGGTGGAGGTGGGGCGATGGTGCAGAGTATGGAGGGGAGGGACACAAACTCAGAAAGGGGTGCTTGCAAAGAAGAAATTACAGTTGATTGCATATCAATAGAGAAAGATTGAGAGAAGGTGGGGGTGGAATCATTACCCGGTCGAGAAGGTGCAGCCTCCGTCGGTTTACTAGCAGCCACAACGGTCTTTGAGCGAGTCCGCGGCGGTCCTGGAGCAGCCGATGCCTTCCGACGAGCATTCATTGAAGCGTTGTCCCCCTTCTTCTTGGATGGGGTCTCCTGTTGTGTCTGTGCACCCTCCATAGGAATATTATCTCCGGCATTTTGTTCCACAGTGGTATGTTGACAAGGTCCTTTGGTGTCCTCAGAAGTCACCCCCGAAATCAGTGGACAATCCTTGTAGAGGTGACCAATTTTGTGGCACCTACGACAACGGAATGGTACGCCTTCATAATCAAGTGGCTGTTTGCGGGAGACATGGCTGTGGTGCAGGGTGATCTTCTCCTCCAATCCAGGCCTGGTATCCAAATGGACTAGAATTCGAGCCATTGTCCTGATGCCCGATTTCTCATACGACCTGTCGTGCTCCAGGTAAGTGCCAAGAGTGTCCCCAATTTTTTTGAATGTATACTGATTCCAGAATTGCCATGGCAACCCAGGAAGACGAACCCAAATGGGACCTGCCCCCAGTTGTTCTCGTTCCGGGTCAAATAGGGGATCCCACCGTTTGAGCAAAACAGGCGCGAGCTCAATGTGCCAATATTGGGTAAGGACCCACTGAGTGTACTCGGGCCGTTGAAAATGCAGGGCAAACCAGCCTCTTGTAAGTACCATAATCTCTGGAAGTTCTTTAAAGAAAGACCCCCAAATCTCTTCCACCCAAAGCTTGAGTCGCTCCGCAGAGTATGTTCGGCCCCGAACTCTGCCCACCAGGACCTTACGAGCAGCGTCCATTACATCCGGAAGTGGTGCTTCAGGCCCAAGATTGATGTTGAAGTCAGAATCAATGGCTCGGAGGCAGCGACCTTTAGTCACCTTCTCAGAGCGTTTGCCAAATGGGGTCCCCTTCAGTAATTTGCGACACGGGTCAGTGGAGCTGTGCTGGGCGGATGCAGCGGAGCGAACCGAAAGCGGCGGGGTAGTGAAACACCCAGAGTGAATCGGTGTGCGAGGGGTTGAATAGCTGGTGCCGGGGAGAAGGGATACAGTGGGGTGGATGGAGGGCTGATGTGCCTACGACATAAATGAAACTGATGGTGAGTGAGAGCTCGATGGGGGTGGAGGCGGAGGGGGCGGAGGTAATACAGGGCGGAGATGGTACTGTAGCGGGGCGTCAAGGAAAGGCGAGCTTAGAAAACATGAGCCCAAGAGCTGTGCCGTCGCAGGGGAGAGGGGAGGACAGTCAAGGGGCGAGGAGTCCGCGGGAGTGAGAACCAGAGATTTGTTTTTACCAGTAGAGGACAAGTGTGGTTGCTGTGACGAAGCACCTGTCACTAAACCCAGCGCAACGCTCCGCGGTATCATTTGAGGCCGCCTAGTATGAGCCCATATATCCTGATGCGGCATGGGGTCCGCCTCATAGTCGACCAACTCCTCATCACCCATTTTATCTTGTCGGTAGGAAAGCGTAAACGGGGTTCGATCGGGGGGCCAGTCTGCGGATTGTATGGAAGAGTCAGTGCGACAGAGAGAACCCAGGGGGGGACCGCAGATGAGAACAAAACTCTGAGTAAACCGATGTAGATGCCGCGGTTCAAGCCGACAGTTCGCCCATAAACCGATAGCCAAACCTGCAAACCGCCATGGACAGAGGTTCAGTAACAAACCCTAGTTAGGGTTCCACCATTGTCGCCCTCCTCCCAGTCCAAATCTCAAGTTAGTTTCAGCTACACATTTTCGTCTTCCTAAGAACTAACTAAATTATTTTACCTTTAATTATTTTTTCCTTGTGAATATTTAAATATTTTAATAATTAAGTTAGATCGAATATCAATGAACCATCTAAGCAATAGAAAAATATTTATCTTAATTTTATAATCATAGTTTCAACCATACTAAACTTTGTAATTAACAAAAATATCTTTGCATCTTTTACAAGTAAGTCGTTTTGCATGCAATTTCATATATAAAAGTCTGACATAAGTTCACCAATATATAATCTATAATAAATATTATTTCATAAAGATAAACATCATGATGGTAACCATCTAACAAACATAAACACCATCTAAGATACACATTCGAATCACTACCATCATCTAAATATATACACCTCTAACACATAAATGTCATTAGCTAGCACACAAATCTAATAATCTAACAAGACATCATCATCATAATCACATCTAACAAAACACAAAGATTGTAATCTAACATCATCACCAGACACATCCTCAAATTAATATAAATCCCATGTGAAATAAGTGTTATCACATACACATCTATCTGCAAGCACATTAAATGAACACATCTAACCTGACATAACAATATACACATCAACACCAACATATCAATTAAGTACAAAAACGTGAACAAAAAAAATGATACACACACACACAAACTAGTCAAATAAGTACAATCAAATATCTGATACAAGAGACGTAGTATTGCCACCCTAGTCTATAGTAGAAGACGATGGATGGTCAACTACTGCCTCAATGTGGTCTGTTGAACTCTGAGGTGGTTGGTCTGCTTTGTCAGGAGAAACATAAGGTACATCCTCTAGTTCTAGCATCTCATCATCAGGCGACTAACGAGGAGGTGTACTACCAAAAGGATCACCAACACCCTGACGATCATGATCTGATGGGGTGGTATTACCAAAAGCATCATGATCACCACCCTCATCATCATGATCATAATCACCACCCTCATCATCATCATCACCACCCTCATCTGATGTATCTCTTGTTGCATTCCCGCACCCCTCATCATTGTTAGTACCCTTCTAGCTCCTATTGTGTGCCATATAAGAGACCTCATGTCACGCGAATAACTCTTGTATAGATCCACGAACCTAGGATCTGCATTGATGTCTCGAGTCCTTGCAGGGCAGACTCCCTTGTCAACCAAAACTCTAGCTAATCTATTGTAGTAGTCCATCTGAAATCATAGGCCAGCCCTATGGCCCCGGACGCCCACCCCCCCCCCCCCCTTAGGATGTGCCTCACCCTCTTGGGCCTCGCCCATCTCCTCATCTCCTCCATCTTGTGGAGGAGGAGGCATGTCCCCATCGAATGTGTCGATGTCTACAAAATATATAGTACACAAAAATAATTAGACAATTTAATAAAACAAGTTAAAGAATGTGCTAGAATAAATTGTATTCTAATTCATTAAAACAATAAAATGAAACTAGATTAATTTAAATAAAACACTAATATTATCTCTATCATCTGGAGGCTCAGTCGTTGTGAAGAGGATGTTGGGATACTGTCTCCAATCAATCCCCATTGTACAGAAATGCCAACACAATGCATGGTAATCCTCACTGGGCAGTTGTGCCAGTGCCTCAATGGAAATCCTGGTTGAATACTCCGATAGGCCCCTCTTAGGCATTATCTGCCCCACATGCACATTTGGACCTCAGTGGTCGGCCTAAGAGGGCGACAGTTAAATGTAGGCCTCATCTCTGGAAACCTCTCAAAAAATAAACAAAAAAAGCTCTGAAGCAAAAGGGAAGGTCGCCCTCCCATGTCTCAACGCACGACATCTATCTAAAGCCATGCAAAACTACCTCAAAAAAATGGCAGACCATCTGATGCAACATGGCACCTAAATCAAAGAATCAACATAATACAAAAGAGGGAAACTAATGTGCTACCCATCACTACTAGAGTGTACAATGGTGGTGACTAATAACGAGAGGCACCTAACCTCCTACGCAACAAAAGAAGAAATTTGTAGTTGTCCACCACAAACATGAAAATCTCCTGGATGGACCGCATGAGGCCCAACATATCTTTGAGTGTAGGCAAGTTGAGTCTTAGCTGCAATCCCATGGGGGACATCAGGGAACTTGGGAAAATATGCCCCTCCTGGATAGGTCAGTGATAAAGTATATGTCCTCCTGAGTGGGCCTATACCATGGCCCACGACCGACATGGAAAGCCTGCTCCTAGGCAATCCATCATCAGATCAGATGCGCCAATAAGACAGAGTAACCTTCAGGGATGTAGCCTCCTCATAGGTCTTGAGGAGGTTTACATTCCTTAAGAGAACTTGGGTCGCTGCAGTAATAGGGTGAAGATATACATCCCTCTCCCTCTCTCTGACCTCCCATGGTTAGGCCATATTGTATGGGTTCACCTACTGCTCCTGCTGTTTCTCCAACTGGCAACGTCTCTACTACATGATTGACATATAAAATACATTAGCCTCATATATAAAATACAATTTTTTTTTTTATTAAAAGAAACATGTATTAATAAATATGGAAACATAACTTTCAATTAAAAGCAACAACAAAAAACATCATTGGTGCGCTCAAAACACGGTCATGCACCAACTCTGGTGTGCTACTAAACATAACAACACTGATCTCGGTGCGCACATAAGTATGATGCACCAATGTTGGTTCGCAAATTTAAATTTTCATAGCGGTATGTCACACTTGTGCACCGATGTGCACATATAACCTTTTTGTGCCAGTATGGAATATTCAGGTTATCGAACGCAACGAGCTATAGTTGTATTTTTAAATGTTATTCTGTGGTCTGTTTGGTAAATCTAAACACACCAGGGGTAATGCATTGACGTACAATTTATGACTTTCCTAGTGAGTTTTCTTTTATGAAACACACCGAAACAATCACAGTGCATTATGTTCACGCACCGAAATGCGGTGACCCAATAAATTTACAGGGTGAACTGCTATCGGTGCGAGCCGAATATATCGAGCGCACCACACAGGAAGATTTATTTTTTTCTTCCAAAAACAATGGAAAATTTAACCTAATTTGCAATTCTAATCCGCTAAAAAGTTAAATTAGAAAGAAACATAGAGATTACCTGAACATTTGGTCATTGAGGAGGCAATGTGGACAAGTAATGGAGAAAAACAAATTTCAGCACAGTTTGGAAAAAATGGAAGGTTAGGTAGTGAGCACAATACAAAAGGATGGTGAGCAAGAGAAGCATTGACGTCAAGGAAATTGCATGAGGCAAGAGTGGCATTGGTGATTCAAATATCTCAAACATTATAGACAGTAAAAATGAAATTTACGGCTAGGAATTTTTTTTAACCCTCCTCCTGTGTGTTACTCTAACCACACCGGTTTTGTTTGACTGCAGAACCGCTCTATTTAAAAAAAATAAAAACTACCTAGTGGTGCTCTTTTGAAGACGACTCGGGTTACCTTTACCGCATTTGTGCATCGTTGCAAAATAACACCACATTTTCCTCAAAATTTTACAACTAAAGTTGTGATGATTAGTGATATGCACTGGTACATTTTACTACATGAAGGACAAAGGATTCCCTGGTAGTATTATGTTGATTGAGGGCTCGGGGGTGGCCATCTATAGAAAGATTATGTGCAGCTGAGCCTGCAGTTGGGTGGACAGTCTTCCCCAAAACTTTGTTTCGATTAGTGAGGTTCAAATAACGTTCAACTTCAAAATTACAAGTAAGGAATATCATCGCTATAGGTAAGTTGTCTTTGCTCATATTTCTCAAAAATTCTATTCTAATTAGCTAAATAGAGGTGTGTTGATTACAAATCTCATAATTGATCTAATTAGTTGTATATTTAAATCGGGGTTGTTACAAGATATGAGTGAGGCAATGAGATGAAGATTGCAGGTCTTGGGATTGCAAAAGATGGACTTATTGACTTGGGTTCTAATTTAGGCGATGAGACAAATTTCAGTAGATGTTGTGCCAAAGATGAGAAGAGTATTAAAAACTTCATGGCTCTAGGAATTTGAGGAGATCAACCAAAGCATTCAAGCAAAGAATGCTAAAATAAGGAGACTTCTACAAGAAGTGGAAGAGGAGAAACAAAATTTGCAACATCAGTTACAAGCCAAGGAGGAGGCCTTGGAAAAGTTGCGACGTAACAAGCTTGAGGTAAAAAGTGATTCTTCAATTTCATGTTCTCTTTATAATGATGATTTCGTTGCTTTTGAAAAACATACTACAGGAATTGGATCAAAATTGATGAAGAAAATGGGGTATGACGAAAAGGGCCTCGGCATTAATGGCTAGGGCATTGTGAATCCTATCAAAATGGAGGAATTGTCTTTCTATGCAGGACTTGGTTATGTCAAAAAGGAGGCTGGAGAATGCTCCAAGGCAACCAATGATCAATCAATGACGGACGACGGGAGCACATCACAACATTCTAGTGATAGTGAGGATTCCACAAAAAAAATCCCCTCATCAAGGACGCATTAGGAACCAACATTCAAAGAAGGTCCAGAAAGTTTGGAAGAGGAAGAAACATTGTAGTCACTGCAACAAGGACGGAAATCAAAAAGTCACATGTTAGGTACTCCATGACTAGAAAGAACCTGTGAAGGAAGAAGGACCAGTCAATGAAGAAAGCGAGCTACAAGAAGAGAATCCATTCACCTGGGTAGCATTTTTAAGTAGTTGAACATGGCCACATTGTGTAAATCACATGTTGCGAAACAATTGTAGAAGCGAAGAGGTGTTTGCCATCAGTTATGAATGCAACATGATGATGTCTTTAGAATTTTTAGTTAATAGCTTGGGATTGGTTTATGTTATGATTCTAATGTAAACTTAACCAAAGAGTGTGTTATAAACTCTCGGAAAGTACGGGGTTTTGCTTGGGTCATGTAAAAGGACATGTATTTTGTAAGTTGTACTACATGTTTTAATAGGATGCAGGTGTTGATTCATCACTTATGGCTCTGAAGTACAAAGGTGAAGAAGAAGGGAGTGTCGCCTATTAGGGCACTTGTTATGCAGATGAAGGAAGTACAACAGATTGTAGATCATGTTCATGCTTTTGGAGGACCAAAATCTCCTCAGTGGGGAGAAATGATCTAGGAGGATCCTAAAAGGCCAAATTTTCAAAGTCCTTGAAACTTAGTGAATCCTATCTCAAGTTGAAAAGCTCTTTGTTCTGAATCTAATGGCATGAACGACACCTCAATCTGACATCGTATGTGAAGGTTATGGCTTGCTGAAGTTTTTGAGAAACAACTAAAAATTTTGCTGGCAGAACCCACGGGGATGACAAGTGGCACTGAAGTCGGCAGTACAGATGTTGGCCTTAGTAAGGTGATGTGGTGGTACGGTCGGTGAGCAACCAATCAAGAAGTGTCATGTGGTAGGTGATGTTAGCAATCGAGTCAACGGTATGAGCCAATCAGATTTTGACACATGGCCCCCAGTTAGCGGTTGTCAGTTTTCTTAACAAGGCATTTGTGTCGTTGCAGCAGTCAACGATGACCAAATTGTCACCACTTAATTTGTTCGGTAACCCCTAAAATCTTGGCAAACAATTTTGTTGACCTATTTTAAAATTCAAAAAAAATATTAAAAAAAATCAGGTCGATTGGCCAGCAGTCAAACTCGGCCAACCAGGCCCCAACGACCATACTATATATATATATATGTAAATTTTTCTATAGATTTTTAGAGCCTTATATGCAAATTTCAGAAGATTTAACAAAACAATTGAAACAAAATGCGTATAATTCATGTGTCAAAAAACAATGACATGCCACCAAATGGCTCTTGTTATATTATATTTAATACTAAAAAATAATATTATATACATAAATATGGGGAAGAGGAAGAGACAATGTTATTATAAGACACTATCAGTTGCAATAATTGGAGTTTCATGCAAAATGTTTGTTGAGTATGTATATATATGTGTGTGTATATATATGTATATATGTATACACACACACACACACATATATATATACATATAGATATATATATATATGTGTGTGTGTTGGTGTGTGTATATATATATACACACATATATACATATATATATATATATATATATATATATATATATATATATATATATATATATATATATATATATATATATATATATATATACTCAACAAACATTTTGCATGAATCTCCAATTATTGCAATTGAGGGTGTCTTATAATAACATTGTCTCTTCCTATATATATATATATATATATATAATTTGGTGTCGATGGGATTTGAACCCGCCTGGTGATTCCACAGGCTGGATTGTCGGCAGCACCAATTTGTATTAAACGACGACAACCAAAAATACACACAACATGCACATATCCGTCCATATGTTAGGCTTGAACCCAGGTCTCCTGGGCCCATATTCGGGCACCCACCAATGCCCGAGTCGACGACCTTTGGTTGGTCCGCCCATCTGCCCTTACAAGAAGACCACTAAAAAACCGAGACAAGAGGAGGAGGTCTCGAGGCAAACTTCGAGAGGGACTCAACCTATGGAACCGTGCACCTAGGGGATCAACCCTGGCACAGATTTCGAGAAAATATCCTAGGGGAATATTTTATAGTATATTCCTTGGAATATTCCACATAAAATCTTTAGAGAATCTTTGAGATTCAATAGAGACCAAAAATTCAGTAGAGCATAATTAGGTCGAGTTTATACTCATTTTACTTGATTTTTCAATGGGATCGCAGTGGTGAGATCAAATTTGTTATTTGGGCAACCAAATTTTAGGCAACCCACGGGAGGGAATCTTTGAGATTCATGGGTGTTCAGATTTGACCGAGGCAAAAGGGGGGTGAATTTTACAATCATTTTCACGATTTTTCGCCATGACTTCAACATATGAGCCTATTTTTGTAGCAGAGGTGTGCATTTTCAAGCCATCCCTAGAAGTGGAGGTATAAGGTGTCTTTTGCAAATGTAATGCAATTTGATTTCGTTGAAGAATAATGAAAGAGGCATCCCCACATTGAGCAGGACCCAGAGACATAACCCACACTAGGTGAACTCCGTTATCAACTTATTTTTTGCCTTTGTTTCTCATGGTTGCATTTTATTTCCACTTCTTTTATGTGATGTGCTTTTATGGTTACATGTATTTTATATGAAATTATGTATGCATCATTGAAGTGAAAAGATCTAGATCATGTAGGCTGACTTGTTAGGCTATAAAAAATACATTTTTGTCTTTATTCTTTCATAGTTTTATTTGCTGGTGATTTAATCCAAGCACCTTGGGGAAGATCAATGCATGCATTTGCTTCAAGCTGAAGTTTGAGAGATGGTTTTTTCCTTCATTTAGGGCTCAAGTCTTTAGGAGCAAACAAATCCTCAAAAGACATACAAGGTGGTTGTTCCAAAATGTCCAAGGTTGGAAATTTATAATATTTTTCCTTTAGCAGAACTGGATGATCCTTTTCCAATTTATCACAAAATGGAAAGGCACAAACTGAATCTTTCCCACGAGAGACATAGTCTACTCCAATTTGTGATAGGCCGTAGATTTCATATTCAAAGCATGTAACTTTTTGGATTTGATTTTGTCTTTTCAAGCAACTCAAACTCTTCAACAAGGTAGCATCCAAATCAATTATTACAAAACCTTTTAGCACCATGGCATATACTATTAGTGCTTCATTTATAAAGCGTAGGGATGTTGAAAAAGTAACTAGGTTCGACTTTCATAATTATGATTGTACCTGTATCAATATGTATTTCATGTAAAAGCAAAAAGAAGAAAATTAAATTTTATTATTATTAATATTATTTTCTAGTCAAAGTATGTTCTTCATGCTTGTGGGGTTAAGTCAAAGAGAAATTATTCTTGAGTCAAAAGGATGTTTTTGAGTCAAAGTCCCATTTGGACTTCTTAGAAGAAAAAGAATAAAAAATTGTTTTGAGTCAAGCAGTCAAGTTTGTCCTCTATAAGACCAAGTTGGCCCTCCTGGACAAGTGGGTTGAGAAGAGGCACCTATTCGACCTCCTGGGAAGTGTATAAATACAAGAGAATTTCGACCTCATTTGGTATCCATCATCACTTCGATTTATGTGCAAAAAGAAAAGGAAGTTCAATGAAAAGTCAAGGAAAAGAAAAAGAGTGAAGTCAAGGAGAAAGAAACAAAGTTTTTATGCCATCTTCTGTTCACACATGCAAGTTCCTTTGCAGTTGTTATAGGGCCAAGATTTCGGGAAGGGTGAAATTTCAGGGACTGACAAGAATTCATATATTGACCAACATTGACTTTGTTGACTTTGACCTATAAGAAAAATGATTGAAGGAGGGCTGACTTGGGACATTTGTAAAGGTTTTGGTATTGGCCTTGGTGTTATGCGGAATCTACGACTACAGACATAAGTATCTTCCCTAGGCCTGGTGGACTGACCTAGAACAACAAAAATATAAAGGGACTAATGTTTTCTTTAAAATAAATAGATAATGGAATGAAACCTACCTGGGATCTATCATATGCTTCGCTCCTTCTTTGACTTGAATGCTTCAATCCTAGCTCTGATCACTATTATTAGAACCCGCACAGTC
This sequence comes from Pinus tabuliformis, assembly GCA_031772625.1. Taxonomy (NCBI): domain Eukaryota; kingdom Viridiplantae; phylum Streptophyta; class Pinopsida; order Pinales; family Pinaceae; genus Pinus; species Pinus tabuliformis. The sequence goes on from CM062816.1 coordinate 75,961,683, forward strand.
AAATAACACAAGCCAAGGATCCATGGAATCTATGCAACATCATCTAATCACTTTATTCATAGATCAACATGGTATTGAAATATATGAAACCATAACATCGTATATAGGAAAATAAAAAACTCTTTGCAGTAATATAAATGTAGGGAGTTACAACCAAAAATAGGTGTTGATCCTGTAAAATAGCTCCTCCAAGTTGACTTGTCCTTTCCTTATCACAAAGTGCACCTCTAATCACCCTAATGCATGGAAAGATATCTATCACAACATTAGCATAAGGGTAGAATCACTCTCCAAAATCCAACCCCTTACCTATGGATGACAGTAAATTTATAGTTGAAGGAGGTAGTTCATGGATTCTTATCATTTTACCAATTAGGGCTTGAGATCCACTCTTGATGGAAGGATGAGCTCAAGGGATAAGGGAAGAAAACTCCAAGGTAAGATAGGATAGGATTAAAGAATTTTATCTGAGGTAAATGGTTACAATAGATCTTCGAAGCTTATGGAAGAAGAGGCTTTGGGATTCTCTCTCTTTTTCCCGAATTTCTTGAATCAACGCATCCCCAACACTGAGAAACCTACTGGTGATCAACGAAGGTGCAGAGTGGAGAAACCTCGTAGTCAACATTGTCCAGTAAGAGGCGAGGGAGCGTTGGTCCTTAAAATGATTGAAACAAGGTGCTTTCAGGCGAAAACTTAGGGATTAGAATGAGCCATGCTTAGGGCTTTGTGCAAGGATGATGAAAAAAGGTCAAATGATGTTTATTGATCCAGTTGAAGGCCTATTGAATAGATGTGACAAAATATCCTATAGCAGATTTCCCCCTAAAGCGCGAAGTAAAAAATGATAGCTAATGACTGAAGTGCTTTACCTTGTGACAAATCGGGATCAAGAACAATCACTGAGATCATCATATGTTACAATACATTTACATCATGATATATTTGCCGAGGAAGGCATACCCATACTCAGCACACGAATCAAAATACACGTCCAGGAATGATTGATGGTGGACCCATGATTATATGAATGCTTGTATGATCATAACCATCATACATCATGATCTCTTATTACCCTTGAAATCGCATCCTGGATGGATGAAACTAGATTCAGGGTCTTCTATCTTGTTCACATGACCAACCAATGTATGAGTCTAACCATGTGAATCAATGAGCTTAAGAAGAACATTGTAGACACCATCTGATTACCAGCCAATGATGTAAGTCATTAACAGACACGAGAGAAACCACTGATGATGTTAATGGTTCTCAAGGTACTCTAGTACAATCTGTATGGTGTGAATAAATGAGTTGATGATGAACACCAAGCAAAATATTTCGGTCGAAGGTCAATTATGTAAACTTGTCGTCGAGAGTGAGGAAACTTGTCATTGATGTATGCAAGCACCAAGGTACCAAGGGGTGTTTCTAAGTCAACTTCCTAGATAATGAGCTGATGTTGATAGGAAGTGACCCGTCATGGAGGGCCTTGATGTATCCCCCATCAATGACACGAAACAGATATGATGATTTGAGACATAATGATCAGAATGATGTTGATACAGAACTGGATCAGGAAAGGCAGACATGGAATTAAGGCTTAAGAGTATGTAGCATATACTAACTGAATGTCTTGTCTTAAACACAACGACGACACGAAATGGAGTTGGCAACACTGACCCAAAACCAAAAGTAGAGGCCTTTAAACAGTATGATAAACCAAAAGACAAGTAGATTTCCCCACCCAACAGCCACGAACATGAAGTGGAGGAGTGTCTTGTTCAAGAGTGACTCGCTTCCATTAACAAAATGGAGTACTCTATTTTCCCAATTTCCCCAACCATATTGGTCAATAACTCTTTATTTTTTAACAAGTTTGACGAGAATAACATATGCTTGATCTGTAAGTCCATCCTTTAGATGTATCCCTCTGAGTTTGTTTAATGAACCCAAAGAAGGAGTGGTTCAGTCCCTTCATGAATGACGAGTCCATCATTGTTTGATGCTTTAAAGAGTCCAAGGAAGGTATAACTCGACATCTTTTTGATGTTTAGAGAGTTTGAAAAAAAGGCGGAAAATAAAACTCCATATGTTCCTTTTCATAGATAGTCCCTTAGGTTCGAAAAGGCAAAAAATAATACCGAAGAGAACCTCTTAGCCGTGTTTGACTAAGGTATTCCTTTTTCGTAGTTAGTCTATCTCAGTGCGGAAAAGGGTTAAACTTATACTGAGTAGACGTCTTTTCATTTACTTTAACAAGTTCGAAAAGACAAGTGCTCGACAATTAGCCTAAAAAGAGCTGAAAGAGATGAAAGTGTGCTCCTTGGTCAAAATAATTTTTTGAAAACATGAAAAAATCTGTCAAACAACTGTTGACCTGCTCAGAACATCACAACAAGGATAAAAAATACTTGTTTCATGGTAAAAATACGTTGTTACTAGGTTAAAATATTAAATAGGATTAAAATAATGGAAGAAACAACCATAAATATCCAAAATGACTATTCATATTTACCATTTCACATTTACCTTCAACAATGAGAGTTATGAGTAGTTTTTTCCCTTGATCTTTTGCAGCTGATTGTGCTCAATTCAGTGGATCGTTTCAAGTGTCGTCACTTCTAGGTAGGAGCTAAGAGCTTTCTCTTCCAATTCATGGTCCCATTTTATGAATTCATGCAAGTTTTAGGTATTTTTGAAGGCCCTAGGATTCAAAAAACTCGCCCTAGCACTAATGTAGGCCTAGGTAGTCGAAAATTGTGTTGCAACTAGGTGATGGTACACTACAGGGAGGGTTGCAATGCTATATCTCTCCTCTTGGGGGTCCGTTGGGTGCAAATCTCAAAATTGTTTGCCAGTTTCCCTTCAAAAATTTCGAGTTCGTTGCATGGAAAGGATCCTAATGAGTCTCCTCTTGATGTTCCAGGTCTTCATCAACATAAAATGGATTCTATCGGGAGAGAAAGAGAACATGAAGAATAGGATTTAAATGAAACTAAAGATCCTGCTACTATCGACGCACTAAAATATTGTGGATTGTTGAAATTCTTCTAGCTTCCTGGTATGAGGCAACATATGGAGCTACTAGCATATCTTGTTCATGCATGGGATGTGCAAGCACATGCATTTAGATTTGGGGAACATCTGCTCGAGATTACAATAGAGGTCATATATTTTCTGACTGGTTTATCTGGAAGAGGTGCCCCCATCTCTCTCCTAGGTGGGAGAAGGCGTGGAGAAAATTTGAAAGATTATATCACTACTTACTACATACCTTGATCTAAGCCAACTAGAGATGGGAAGATCAACGTAAAAGATGTAACCCATTTTCCTTTAAGAACGATCTTATTCATTATTGCTCGATTGGCAGGTAGCTCAACACTTCATGTAGCTAACATATCATACATGTAGTACGGTGTGGAGTGTTTGGAGCCAACAATATTTAATTAGAGTGAGGGAGTATTGGTCAACATGAAAGAACAATTGTCTAAAGCAAGAGAGGGAAAGTTGAAACATTTTAGATACAATTCCATCTTTGTCTCTTTTGCCCTAGAACGGATTCCATTACTTCATCCTCAGCAGATTATGCTCGAGCCCATTGATCTTAGGGTACCATGGATGAGGAGGTGGATAGATCACATGTCCCGACATGTATGTTTGTCAACGATCAATTTCTCACTAGCCTTCTTTGGATAGTTGCGAAGACAGTTCATTATGGTCAATGATTATCCGTACGCAGGGTTTGATTTTCGTGATGACCCTGAACTCGTGCTTCTTGAGGGTGAGCGATGGGATGTTATCGTTAAGATATTTTGAAAATTTGAGTTTTTGAAAGCTTTGCAATTTTTTTTGGGTTTTTGATGTTTTTGAGACTTAAACTATTGATTTATCATGTAGATATTGGGCCTGTTCGACCAATAGGTGCTTCATATCTCCTTCATGCAGGAGAACAACCATAAGCAGTAGTCGAACCAATACAGGTTGATACAATAGGACGGGATGCACTACGAGATCAAAATGTAGCAGAGATCCTAACCGAGGTGGCGCGCCACATGGAGGGGCTGACACACGGGATAGATGAGACTGTGATCAACCAGATTCCAATGCAACTTCAACAACACATCATCGAAATTCCTAGCCATATTGGTCAGCTACTGCACAAGATAGCTTGTGCAATGGCTTGTTAACATGAGCACTTTGATTATTCTACTTAGATATTTGCATGTAGTTTTTTATATGGGTCGTGTGGCCATATGTTTATCGAGCAGAAATTTTGTAAAACCAAACTTCATATAGATCTATCTATCTTCACTATTTCCACATTCCTATTGTGCTTTCAATGATATGATGTGCATTGAAATTTATTTACATTCGTTGAAGATGTCTATCTAAAACATGATTAGCAAGCCCATCTATTAATGTATTTAGATGTCTAGAAATGCGTTCATATTGTATGAAATAAAATTTTCTTTCTAGAAGGTGAACCCTTAAAAAGAAACGCAAGATGATAGGACTTCTGACCTAATAAACATTGGCAAGTTGTAGTACCATGAGTTGTGATTCAAGTATGACGACTAAACGACAGATACCATGTGAAATGGCATCAGACAATAGCTTGACCACTGCACTATATTTAGTGATTTTGTTGGTAGAAAACCCAATACAAATCCCTTGTAAAATTACTAACTCGCCATTTGGAGCAAAGATAGCCCACGTTGTGGAGGATAGGTTCTGAGTACTGTGAATAGCACCATCATCATAACTAAAATACGGTTCAAGGGATGTCAACATCTACAAACCAAACATGAAAGGGATCAACAGAAACCTTAGGAAACTCTAAAGAGACACATCGTAAACACACTCAACACACCTATAGACAATATGTACACAATGTTACTACACATGAGATCAAGCATAGTATTTTTGTAGGTACAACCCATTCCTAGGTTGTGCTAGTGTAATTCCATCAAAACCGACTAACTCATAGGCTCGTTTTGCAAGGACATGCTTGAAAATATATGGACATGACCACATAGGTTGGAACTTTCCTGAGCCTAACTTATCATATTCTTGGTCATATAAAAGAACAAGGTCTCCTTCTGAGAAGACATGAGGCTTGACACTTTTATTGTATTGTGCCTTGATACATCTTTTATGAGCTTCATTAGCTATAGCGACATCATGTCGTGTCTCATCTAATCGGGTCAGATGTAAAAGACGTTCCTCTTCTACAGAAGTGGCAAGAAGAAGTTCAACAACTAGTTTTAGTGATAGAATCTCACATTCGATTGGAAGGATTGATTCCAGACCATAAACCAAATGAAAGGGTGTAAATTTGGTAGTAGTCCTAACTAAAGTTTGGTATGCCCACAAGGCAACATAAAGGAGAAAATTCCATTCCGATTTATGGACCCATAACATAAGTTGAAGCATAGTTTTAATAACTTTATTGATAGCCACAACCTATCCATTAGCTCGAGGATAATAGGGAGTGGAACTTTCATGGTAAATTCCCAACTTAGCAGTTAGTACAGATATCATACGATTATGAAAATGCTTTTTGTGATCTATAACTATGGCTTGCAGAACACCAAACCATGCGATAATGTGATTGAAAAATAAATATGCAGTCATTTCGCCAGTGTTGTTAAATGTAGGCATCACCTCGACCCATTTAGTAAAATAATCTACTACGACAATGATATAACCATGCCCCTGACTGAGTGAGGGTTACATGTCATGAACTTGATACCCCATTTCGCAAATGATCCGACGACGATAACTGGATGCAATGGAGTGGGCAGAGCACGGGTCTTATGATCATAAATTTGGCATGCATGACACTTTTGAACAACGAGAATACAATCTCGAAAGATGGTAGGCCAAAAGTAACCAATGCATAAGATCTTCTGTGTGGTAGCATAGCCAGATAAATGACCACCACATGCCCCTGAGTGGCATTCGTTAAGGACTTTCTCGACCTCCTGATGTGTGAGGCACCTTTGTAAAATCGTATCAATACTGCGTCGATAGAGAGTGTCGCCAATGATGATTTAATTCTTGTCTTGGTATCAAATTCATCGTTTCTAAGAGCAAGAGGTATCAGACCAGAAATTCTGGGTCTAGAGATAAATCATAATGTCTCCATACTATTAGCTCTCCATAATTTCCCTAGGCTAAAAAGAGAAACTCAGAGGTAACCACACACCACTTGGAAGTTGGAATCTATCCCTTCCAACTTCAGAGAGGAATCTATCTGTCTGAAATGTTCAATTACTTGGATATTAGGCTAGGTATGGTTCTCAGTGGGGTGTAAATTTTAAAGTTTTGTTGGTAGGAAAGAAAAGAGATCCATTGGGAAATATTATCAACAAAGTTGATGATTTCCAGTGGGAAGATAAGATAAAGAGGTATATTCTATAGGGGAAAGGTAGCTAGTATTTTTGGAGTATTTTTAGTCAAAATCATTGTAGAAGGGTGACTAAAAGATAAATGGAAAATGACATACAAAGCATCAGACAACAGGATGAATTCTAAATGTCATTTTAGTAGAAAACATATATGTTTAGCAAACTGAAATGGAGCACCATTTAAAGTGAGTTCTGAGTCAACATATTTGTTTAACTAAACAAGAAGACACATTTCAAAGCATGATTAATGCATAAGATAACTTACAAAACCAAGAAGCACATCTCCAAAGCAACTAACACAGGAATCCCTGTAAAATTCGGCCTTTGTCCTTTCATTCACTGGAAAATCAAGAAAATACAATACACATAGTGTTCTTCCTTCTCAAACCTGAACAACCCTTTGCTAAATTGAAATTACATCATAAATATATGAAAAAAAATTCCCACCTCTAGGGACCAAATTCCTCAATAGGATTTTCTATTTCTAGTCAATGCAATGAAAATAGAACTATTTTCTGAAAACTAGGGACTGTTTGACTAAATATTTTCCAAGCATATTTACATTAAATTCTCAGTCCAAATCGAGCCTATGAGTCCTTGGATGCCTCATAATATTTACCATGATCATAAAAACAAATTACAAGAGGTTTTGACTTGAATAACTCGGTCAAAATGATGACTGTATGGAAGCGCAGCGCCAGCCTCCTAATTCAACAGAACACAAAAACATAGCAGGAAAGCGCAACGCTTCATGGTTGAAATAGTTTCAGTCATTCCCTGAGCTACTCATTGACTTCAGCTGATTCAAACTTAAATAAGAATGCTACAACTTACAGGTATAATCATAAACACAGAGATGCAACAAAAAAATAATTCATTTCATTAATAGAAAAATACTGAACTATGCTTACAAACAGAATGGAAATAAGATAGCTCGGGCGATGGTAGCTTATCTCTGAGAAGAGATGTGGCAGATACATGCCTCTGAACTTAGTGAAAATGAGGCTGTTGGGTCCCTATAATACTAGTGATTACCCCATTACTATTGTAGTTATACCCCTTATTTATATTTTTGTGCCCCTATTACCCCCATATTATTATTTCTGTGCCCCATAGAATCCCTCTATTGTTATTTTTGTGGCTTTATATTATTATTGTTAGGTCGGCTGGATTATATTGTGACTCCTTCGACTCCTATATATAGAAAGGAGGTTTTGTCATTTGTATCATCCAAGAATTGTTCATTTATGTAATGTAAAGGAGGTTTCCCCCTCGAAGAGGCTGAATTCTAAGGCGTTGATCTATCTTTTCTATCTTTTCTTGAGCTGGTTTCATAACATTTGGTATCAGAGCTTTGGATTCTAGGGTTTCGCTGCTCCAAACAGGTCATCGTGGCATTTTCGCTATAACTTGTTTTCTGTGATATTTCAGAAGTCGCAAAAAAAACCCATTTGATAAGAATTGACTTTGAACCTTGGGTCCGAATTTCAGAGATTTTCGCGTGATATTTTCGGAGATATGATCTAAGGAAGTTGGTCTTTTTGCAGACTCCTGAATTACATTCAAAACAGGTGACCTGGGGAAAATCGTCATAACTTTCTCTCTGAGGATCGGATTGAAATTTTGTAAAAAGGCACAGAAAGAGGACGGATTGTAGTTTCTTGTGGGTGTTTTTTAGATCCAAAGGTCGAAACAGTGACTCGCAGCACGTCGTACAAGTTAGCTCTACTGAACTAGTCTGTAATCAAGTCACTGTGGGAAATTTCGCATAACTCTTCCTTGGAGAATCCAATTTGGGTCAGACTTGTGGCATTGGAAAGAGGAAATATAGAGCTACTACAGGTCACAAGTTCAGAACTAGATGACTGGAAAGTACAGAGATACATCAGAGGCAATATCGAGCTCCTACAAAGTGAAAAAAGGTGTGTAGATTTTTTTTAATTTTTGCTTAAGCTTGGTTTGAAAATTTATTTTGAAGGAATTCAAAGGGCATAGTAGAGAATTATTATCGGTAACTGATGCCCCGAGGAAAGAAAATGCAAACACCTAGTAAGGAACCTGAAAGCTCTAGCATGGCTCATGAAGAAGAGGAAGAAATGCTACATGATATATCAAAATTACAAGAACAAGTGCAACAAATGTCACGCTCACAAAAGTTAACAGATGCTAAGATAAATGGCGTGGAAGCTAAGATGAATGGCATGGAAGCTAAGATGGACAATTTGAAGATAGATTTGAACACAAATTTGAAGACAGGCATGGCAGATTTGAAGACAGATTTGACTAATTTTCTACAAGAAATACTTACTAATGGTGAAAAGGTAGTAAAGGAAACTCATGATGAGAACAAAAGAAATGTTAATCATGATTCCATAGACGCTAATGTTGGATCGAAGAATCACCACATTCCAAAAATCGATATGAGGAAGTTTGATGGCAAGGATCCCGCCACATGGATATTACAGATGGAGCAATTCTTCGATCTCAATAATGTGCAAAACACACAAAAGGTACGTATGGCAACTTTATATTTGGAACCAAATCAGTTTGTATGGTATCAATGGCTTTGTTCTCGTAAACAATTTATCACTTGGGCAATTTTTACGGAAGAATTGATAGCACATTATGAGGATACAAAAAGCAACACTTTTTTTAACCAATTGATAAGTCTCAAACAAAAGGGTTCAATAATGGGGCACATTGAGGAGTTCCAAAAATTGAACATAAGGGTAAAAGATATTCCAGAGGAGCATAGGATTGATGTGTTCATAGGGTCTTTAAAGGATAATATCCAACATGATGTGCGCCTTTGGGAACCTGATTCATTAGAGAAGGCATTCAGGTTAGCAAGAAAAATGGAAAGCAAAATTATGGCAACTAGGAAGCATACCATTCACAACTATAAAGACGGAAGTGTTGTTGTCCATAGTCTTCCACAACCTACAAGGTTGACACCACAAAAATTGGAAGACAAAAGAGCAAAAGGGCTTTGTTACAATTGTGATAGCAAATACACAAAAGGTCATAAATGTGCTGAGAAGAAATTATTCTACATAGATTGTGAAGAGGAAGAAGAAAAGGAGCAAGAAAGGTCAAAAGAAGAGAATATATTCCAGGAACAAAGCCTAGATGAAGAACAAATAAATCCGACCATATCTTGTAATGCATTGGCGGGAATTACCACTCCTCAAACCATCAAGATAGAAGGACAAATCAAGAAGAAAAAGGTAATAGTGTTGATTGATTCAGGAAGCACCCACAATTTTATTCATTGTAGGGTAGCAAAAGAATTGAATTGCTTCCTATATCCAGCACCAGAGTGTCAAGTGATGATTGCAAATGGAGGAACAATAAATTGTTCTGGAAAGTGCCATAATATCAAGCTATCCATGGGAGAATATGTATTGACTAGCCCAATGCTTTCCATTCCAATGGGAGGTGCTGATGTTGTACTAGGAGTCCAATGGCTACAATCCTTGGGTACAATAGCTTTTAATTTTCAAGAACTTTTCATGAATTTTTTTGTGGAAGGGAAGGAAGTTGAATTAAGGGGTATTGCAGGGAAACCAGGAAAGATAATCAGCTCTAATGGCATGACAAAGCTTCTAAAAAAGGAGCAAAGAGGTGTAATTGCACAATTATGTTCGCTAGATGTTTCCACATTGGAATCATCTATTTCTCCAGATCTCCAAAAAGTCCTGGACAATCATTCCAAGGTATTTGAGACTCCCAAAGGTCTCCCACCTATGCGTGATCATGATCATGCTATTCATCTGATTCCAGGAAGTGTTCCTCCAAACATCAGGCCGTACAGATATCCATATGTCCAAAAAAGTGAAATTGAACGTATGGTTGCAGAAATGCTAGAGGCTGGTATAATTCAACCAAGTCAAAGTTCTTTCTCAGCTCCAGTAGTATTGGTGCACAAGAAGGATGGATCATGGCGCATGTGTCCAGATTATAGGGAGCTCAACAAGCTCACTATTAAAGATAAGTTTCCCATTCCTGTCATTGATGAATTACTGGATGAATTGCATGGATCAATTTACTTCACCAAGTTGGATCTTCGTTCGGGATATCATCAAATCAGAATGAAGATTGAAGACATTCCGAAAACGGCATTTAGAACTCATGAGGGTCATTATGAATTTTTGGTCATGCCTTTTGGCCTTACCAATGCACCTTCAACATTTCAAGGTTTGATGAATTCAATTTTCAAACCATTCCTTAGAAAATTTGTGTTGGTATTTTTTGATGATATACTAATCTACAACAAGTCTTGGAAGGATCATGTTGAACATGTTGACAAGGTGCTACAACTATTGGAGGAGAAACAATTATATGCAAAAAGATCCAAATGTTTCTTTGGAGTCCAGGAGGTGGAATATTTGGGTCATATTGTATCTCATGAAGGAGTTAAGGTAGACCCTAGCAAAATTAAAGCCATTAAGGAATGGAAAATCCCCACATCCATAAAGCATCTGCGAGGATTTCTTGGGTTGACAGGGTATTATCGCAAGTTCGTTAAGAATTATGGGAGAATAGCAGCACCTCTAACAACATTATTGAAGAAAGATTCATTTTCATGGACTCCGGAAGCAACAAAGGCCTTTAAACATCTTAAAGAGGCAATGTGCCAAGCACCGGTCTTAGCTACACCGGACTTCACAAAAACCTTTATTGTGGAATGTGATGCTTCAGGAAATGGAATTGGTGCTGTTCTAATGCAAGATGAAAGACCCATTGCTTTTGAAAGTCGTCCAATCAAGGGAAAGTTTTTAAGCAAAGCTATTTATGAGAAGGAAATGTTGGCAATACTCCATGCACTTAAGAAATGGCGACCCTACCTAATGGGAAGACACTTCAAGGTAAAAACGGATCATGATAGCCTTAAATACTTTTTAGAACAAAGATTATCCTCTGAAGAGAAACAAAAGTGGGTCACAAAGATGTTGGGTTATGACTTTGAAATCATCTACAAAAAAGGGAAGCAAAATGTGGTGGCAGATGCACTCTCAAGAAAGGATGAGGATATGGAAGCATTGTTGTGTGCCATTTCTATTATCCAACCAGATTGGATAAACGAAGCAAAGGAGGAATGGAAGAATGACGAAGAAGTGTGGGCACTTATTCAAAAGCTACAACAAGATTCCAGTACTTCTGATACATTTAGCTGGCAAAATGATTCGTTATGGTACAAAGATCGCTTATACCTCTGTAAGAATTCCCAGCTAAAACAAAAGATTCTTATGGAATTGCACACTTCTCCCTTAGGAGGGCACTCAGGATTTTTAAAAACTTACCACAGGGTTAAGAAGGAATTTTTTTGGGATGGCCTTAAATCAGATATTCAAAAGTTTGTGGCGGAATGTTTGGTTTGCCAACAAAGTAAAGTTGAAACAATTAAGACATTGGGTCTATTACAACCTTTATCCATTCCAAGCCAACGTTGGGAGGAGGTTTCAATGGATTTTATCACAGGTTTACCCAAGTCTGAGGGAAAGAGTGTCATCATGGTGGTAGTTGACAGACTTACCAAGTATGCACACTTTTGTGCATTATCACATCCATTTAAAGCCAGTACAGTTTCTACTGCATTTATGGAAACAGTTCAAAAGCTACATGGAAACCCAAAGATTATTGTAAGTGACAAAGATCCCATTTTCACTGGAAATTTTTGGACAGAATTATTTTCTTGTCTGGGTACTCAGTTAGCTCATAGCTCATCTTATCATCCTCAATCTGATGGGCAAACTGAGATAGTAAACAAATGTTTGGAAGGATATCTTCGTTGCTTTGTATCTGATAAACAGACACAATGGGTCAAATGGTTGCCTCTGGCTGAATGGTGGTATAACACTTCCTTCCATACAGCAACAAAAATGACCCCATTTATGGCACTTTATGGGTACCAACCACCATCAATCACATCATATTTAAGAGAAAATTCTAAGGTTCAAGCAGTGGAACATCACATCGAACATCAACAACAAGTCCTCCAACTCTTAAAGGATAACCTCGTGTTGGCACAAAATAGAATGAAACAACAGGCAGATCAACATCGCAGTGAAAGAAGTTTTGATGTAGGTGATTGGGTATTCCTACGGCTACAACCATATAAGCAAATGTCCCTAAAGCAAGCTAAGAAGGATAATAAATTATCACCAAAGTATTATGGTCCATACAAGGTGTTGGAAAAGATTGGTACTATGGCATACAAATTGGAGCTTCCTGCAGCTTCTCGATTGCACCCAGTTTTCCATGTTTCATGTTTAAAGAAGGTTATAGGCGACAAGCTCCCAGTTCAAACAATATTGCCAGAACTTGACGAGGAAGCAAAAATTATATTGGAACCGGAAGCAGTCACAGAAACAAGAACTCGACAGCTACGAAATCGATCAATTTCAGAGTATCTTATCAAGTGGAAGAACTTATCCGCTGAAGATTCCACATGGGAGGATGAGAATTTTATGCAGAAGTATCTAGAACTACTCAAGCGTTGAGGACAACACTTTTTTTGAAGGAGAGGGGCATGTTGGTTCCCTATAATACTAGTGATTACCCCATTACTATTGTAGTTATACCCCTTATTTATATTGTTGTGCCCCTATTAACCCCATATTATTATTTCTGTGCCCCATAGAATCCCTCTATTGTTATTTTTGTGGCTTTATATTATTATTGTTAGGTCGGTTGGATTATATTGTGACTCCTTCGACTCCTATATATAGAAAGGAGGTTTTGTCATTTGTATCATCCAAGAATTGTTCATTTATGTAATGTAAAGGAGGTTTCCCCCTCGAAGAGGCTGAATTCTAAGGCGTTGATCTATCTTTTCTATCTTTTCTTGAGCTGGTTTCATAACAGAGGCTCAAGGGCCTTTTTATTATTGAACGATAAGAGAAAACCATAAATAACCAAAACCCTAACCTGAGGAGATGTAACACCAAGAGTTTATGGGCCCCATTGGGGTTAGTTGGGCACCCAACTTCTTGGGGTCATAACTTGGTCATATTATCTTCGTTTGACGCATATGATACCTCGTTGGAAAGATATCTCAGAGGACTCCAACTACCAACATGATTGCCATAGCAATCACTGATTGATATTCTACCAAAAAAACGTTGTTTAGGGCCTCAAAGTGGCTTCAGACGTTCAGGACCCAAAAAAGCTGCCAAAAATAGTAAATTGTGCTACAATTAAGGAAAGTAAAAAATTGAAAGAAATAATGGTGAGAGTCTAAGTGGAATAGGAGGGTGGCCACCAATATCCACCTGGATTAGTCCTCATCCCTTAGGAAGTAATGTCCCCATTGCATTGAATTCCTCCATGAGATGAGGAAATTTCTGCTGAACTTAGTCCCTGGTGAGCCATTTGCCTTGGTGAAGGAGTTGGCCTGCTTTGACAACTCGATATAGCTATATCCTATATTACTAAGTATTCTTAATCTGTGTGTCCATGATCTGATCAGTTATGGCATGTTCCATGCAGTCCGGGTTGAGCTCTGTCGGTTTGAGTTGTTCTACAATGTCAGATGTGTCCAATAATGGTGTAAAGTATGGCGGAAGGTGATCTACATTGAATCCTTGGTGCAAGCCAAGGAATGGGGGAATGTTGCGCTCTGAAGCATTGTCTCTCACATCTTTGGTAATGTTGTAAAGGCCATATCGGTGTGGTCTAAGCTTTCGATGGGCTTTGGTAAGGCATTCTTTCTGCAAATGCAACCAAACTTTGTCACCCACCTGAAACTTGTGTGGCACCCAATGTTGATCATGTGATTGCTTGTAATTGGACTTTTCCACAATGGAGAGGCGATATATTAGCCTGTTGGGTAGAGGTGCTCCGGGAGTCAGATCAAACAAATTCTTGACCTGATAGTGCAACTGTACCCCTGTGGTGAGGAGAAGATGTCCCTGTATTCTTTCATGACCGTATCCACTTGCTTCTACTGCATGGAGGAACCCTTCCTGGGGACCATGGATGTGGCTACGATCTTCCCCTTATTTTTAGAGTGAACTAGAAAGAAAATGAATTTCCTAGTATGGGAGATGATCTTACTACATGTCTTAGCAAAGATCAGAGAGGTGGAGGTAGGTGGGGCTACCTCCGGTATTATATATAATGAATTACCCAAAGAAATAATCACAGAGCGAGGTCTAGACTCATATACAACATGTCACTTCCACAAGTATGGTTGTCCTAATGATACATCACAAACGTTAAGAGGAGCAACATCACACAATACCTCATCTGTGAAGGGCTTGATGCTGTAGGGGAGGCGGCATTGTTGGCTGACTTAGAGATCTTGTCTTTGGTGAGGCCACCCGATACTGTACGATTGCGGGTGTGGTGTAGTCAGTAGGCCCAACCGCTTCACAGTCTCTACTGAAATGAGGTTCTTTTGGTTCCCACTGTTGATAATGAATTGTAGCGGCGAACCCTTCACCCACATTTGTGAGTAGAAGAGACGTTCCCCTTCCACTGGATCTTCGGGCTCATCCTTTTGGATATTGGTGGTGGCAGTAGTGGTGTTGGGCTCCGCATCAATAATCTACTTCCCTATGTCATTCCTCTTGTTGGGTTCTGACTCAAAGTCGAAACATGCATCTAATTCTGAAGCCTTCAACTCGGCCACCAACGACTGCTTGGCCCGACACTCACTTGTGTCATGAGTGGGGTTCTTATGGGACTCACCACTTTCTTGTGTCCTTCTTTGACTTCATGGTGGTGTTCTTTTCTTGCAGCTTTGACGGGTTGTCTTGGGTCACCCCACCTTGGCTTTGTCCTTTGTTCTTTGGATTCACAGATCCAAAATATTGCTTCTTTTGTTTAAACTTATGTTTGATCTTGAAAGCGTATCGGTACATCGTGCCAAGCGAGGAGATGTCCAGGAACTCCATCTCATCCTGGATGTACCTGTGTAGGCAGCATCGATATTTGAGTATCAAATGCCGCTCAGAATCCTTGATACCCAACTTTGTACGAAGGGTATGATAAATATTGGTAAACTCTGACATGTCTTGGTCCCTTCCCTGTCGCAGTGTGGTCCACTTTATGTATTTAACCTCATAGCTTCCGACAGGGAAGTACTACTCCTTGATTGCATCTTGGAATAAATTCCAAGTGGGTGCGGCCGGAAACAGTGAGGCTGTACTTTCATCCTTATGCTTGCAGTAGGATTTGAGAAGTGCAAAACTGATCTTTTCCTGGCTGGAAAAATCATGAATAAAAAAATATACTTCTAGCATATTCAACCTTTTATCTATGGCATCCGCATCTATCTGACCCTCAAATATGGGAATGTCAAAGTTAACTTGTACCTTAAAGGGTGTGGTGCTTCTAGAGTAGCTGCTGGAAGTAGATGCGTTGCCCCTGGGTAGCCGCTGAAGGATCTGGGAAAAGTTGTACATCATCACATTCCTTTGTCACTCGAGGGCTTCTTCGAACAAGATTTTGATAGGATCTCCTGCCCCCTCATCTGTCTTTTCATCAGCCTTGGGAGGCCGTCATGATTTGTGAGGCTGGCCTTGCAAAGGTTCAACCAGTTCAAGCCCTAACTCCTTATATCCTGAGCTCATTGGGGACATGCAAAGAAAAACAAAGAAAGAGAAGACTGCTCTAATACCAATGATCCGAACTTAAACATGAACACTACAACTTACAGATATAATCATAAACACATAGATGCAACAGAAAAACACTTAATTTCATTAATATAAAAATATTGGACTATGCTTGCAAACATAATGGAGATAAGATAGCTCGGGTGATGGTAGCTTATCTCTGAGAAGAGAGGTGGTGGCTACATGCCTCTGAACTTAGTTACAATGAGGCTCAAGGGCCTTTTTATTATTGAACAATAAGAGAAAACCCTAAACAACCAAAACCCTAACCGGAGGAGATGTAACACCAAGAGTTTATGGGCCCCGTTGGGGTTAGTTGGGTAGCCAACTTCCGGGGGTCGTAACTTGGTCATAATATCTCTGTTTGACACGTATGATACCTCGTTGGAAAGATATCCCAGAGTACTACAAATACCAACATGATTTTCATAGCAATTACCGATTGCTATTCTGCCAAAAAAAAGTCGTTTAGGGCCTCAAAACGGCTCCAGACGTTCAAGACCCGAAAAACTGCCAAAATAGTAAATTGTGCTACAATTAAGGAAACTGAAATACTGAAAGAAACAATGGCGAGGATCCAGGTGGAATATGCGGGTGGCCACCAATATCCACCTGGATCATCAGCACGTGTGAAAATGTTTGGGCATCTTTAGCTTCCTCCTTAGAAACTTTCTTTCAACACATAAGGCTGCCAACTCTCTACATTTCATCCACAACAAAAACACAGTGCCATTTGTTCTTCATGGTTTTGAACAACACTAAAGTCTCTAAACAATATGCACACCATGGTGATGATGTTGGTGATGTTTCAAAACTCCATTCAAATCCCCTTTCACAAAAAATGACAAAAACCTCCACCTTAAACTCAAAAACCCTAATCCTAATACTTGGATAGGATACAAAAGTTATTTTTCTTACATGTTCGAGCATTCAAACTTTGGCTGCTTCAACCAACATGTCCAACTTACCTCTATATTTCTCATGAAGCTCCTTCAACTGCTGCTTGGTAGCCCTCAACTCCCTCCTCATAGTAAGATTCTGCCTGCATATGTTTTTCAGCTGCATATGTAGTGGAAGAGACCTCTTCAACATATATTTAGCATTATCCATTGCTGGTTGATAGATGTCCAAAAGATCACTCATCTTTTTCCTAGCCATTTCATCCTTCTCCTTGAGCTCAACAATCTCACCGTGGGCCTTCTTGAATTTCATCCTCAACCTATTGAATGTATGTTGGCCCTCATTCATGTTTGTCTTCTTTTCTTCTCGTACTGCCTTATCTTCCTGAATATGCTTTTTTAAATTGAAGATCTAGTGACTCTAGATGTTGGAGCTTGTACCTCTTGAATGTCCTCTCCCACTATTTTCTCCTTTCCTTTGGATTTGGTAACAGATGGTGTAGCCTTTGTCACTGTTTCTTCCTCCTTAAGCTCAGTTGTCCTTTCTAGAGCTACCTTCAGTTCCTTGTTATCCTGCTGCAACTGTACAATAACCATATGGGCCTTTTTTAGCTGCTCTTGTAACTGTGCAATTTCCTTGTCTTTGTCATCAAGAACATCATCTTCTTGTATAGTTTCCAAGGCTTCAAATGTCTGCTCCAAGGGAAACTTTTTTGCAGTAGATCTAGTGAGGGGATTTTTGGGGACATCCACTACTTTGGGAGAAAAATGCAACTTCTTACCTTTCTTCTTCTCTAATAAATGAACTGCAGTTGAGGGCCTTTTCACAGAACTTCTAGATGGTGATTGTATATATTTAACCACTGATGATGGTGTTTCCTTCTTTCTCAAGGAACTGGTTAGTAAGTCAGTTACCAGGTTTGAAGAATCTACAAATGACTGCCATGATTGATTTCTTTTATTTAGCTCTTCCAACACCCGCAACTTAGTTAAGGAGAAGAGGAAAAGGCTAGGTTCTACTTGCCTTTATTTCCATTGAACTTTGTCTACCATCCTGTTGAGAATCTTGAATATATAGAAGGGCGGATTCAAGGGGCTCTTCCACATAAAATGCACCAAAAGTCTAAAATGGTACTGATATATCCTCCCAAACCTACCTCACAAGTGAAATATCTCTGAATTGCTTGCAAAATCTTGCTGTGATGTTCAAGTGAATACTCCTCAGGGACAATGGTTCCATACCCTTTATCTCTATACTCAGGCCTCAAAAAATCTTTATAATTAGCAATGTCAAGAGGCATGCCCTTGAACCATTGCTCTCCCTAAAGGGGAATATTTGTTGCAACTGATATTGTGACATTTGAAACTGGAAAGATGAGCTCTCCCATCTTAAACTCGAACCCATTAAAATTCATAGCAAACTCCTTAGTGAGTTGTACATTGTATATGTTGAAAATAGCAACAAGAAATGATAAAAATAGAATCCAAAAATTCCAGTTTAATTTTTCTTTCAATTAAATTGTGAATTAAAATCGAATTTTATTCTCATAGCAACTTGTAATAGTTAACTAGAGTGAGTTGACTTAGTTAACTTAGGCATTTCGGGTTGGAAAGTCTTTTTGAAGTCATTTATATGTTCTCCCTATATTATAGGGGTCCATGATGAGTTAAGTATGAGTTGTAATTAGTTAGCTCAGTTTATTGAGTTAAGTCCTGTTAAATTAGTTCCAAAATGTTTGAGGAACTAATAATGAGTTAACAATCATTTGATGCATTAGTGCACTCAACTAGTGCTACTCCAGTTAATTGAATATTCCCTCATCAGAAACTCATGCATGTTGATTCTTAGAAAGACCTAGTTGAGACTAGAATGCAGGGACAATGTACTATTTGTTATACAATTTTCTGATTTGTTCAGATAGTGCATGCAATCAAGAACTGATCCTTGAAGGGATTGCACAGTTTTGGATGCACTAGTTTCCCTTTAAGATGGGATAATTAGCCATAGGAATTGCGCAAGCAAATAGGGACTTAGAGAGCAGGAGAATTGGCTAAGTGTTGGCTAAGAGTTTGCTTGTGAGTTGGAGATTGATTTTATTGAGTGTTGGGATTGTTCTTGTGAGAACAAGCATTGTATTATCATCTTGGATTTCTTATTAATGCAATATAGATAATGGGGTTTTGATCTGTGGCTTTCCCCAGATACTTATTGTGTTATGTGCCATTGATGTTCTTTCTCTTGTCGATTATTGTTTTGCTTGATCTTTATGGGTTTCCGATGTAAAGAGTATAAGTAGATTCTTGTCTCTTGTTTTAGTTGATTACATGAGCTTGTGAATCTACAGGATTTTCTACATGGTATCAGAGCTAGATTTGTAGAAATTTCATGGTATTAGAGCTAGATTTGTAAAAAATTTATACATGGTATCGGAGCAGAATTTTTCTTTGGGCCGTGAGTTTATAGAGCAGATCTAAAAAAAATTGTGCAAAATTTTTAGAAACAAATAGAAGATCTGGATTCCTTGCGAAAAAATACCCAAACAAAAAACAAAAAAAAAAACAAAAACAAAGCAAAACAAAACAAAACAAAAAACAAAAAACAAAAAAACAAAAAACAAAACAAAACAAAACAAATAAATAAATAAATAAAAATAAAAATAAATAAATAAATAAATTTCGATTGAATCAGAGTTTGGATGAGGGAGATATCGTTGATTTAAAATCAGCGCTTTTTCCAGAAAATTTCGTAACGACAGGACAAATGAAAAAAATTGGTGTGCTAGCCAAGAACCTGTATGCACTTGAGGTACAAGATGCATGCAAAGTCTTGATGAGCAAGGCAAAGTCTAGATACTTGGTGGTTGAGAAGGAGAGTAAATTACCTCTCAACATGCAACCCCAAAAGAAACCTCAGAAGCAGCGTCAGGAAGTTGTGGAGCAGCCACAACTAGAGAAGCTGAGAGGAGACCGAGTGGGCAGAGGGATCACATGCAGCCATACTCCAGGAGTGAGGTGGGGCGATGTGAAGTGATAGTCCCAAGAGGGTTGAAATTGAGCAGGTTACATTGATTGGTTTTATCTCATGGATTGTACCTTGATACTTGAGCCCAAAGTACATAGTAGCGAGAGGAATCAGTGGGATTGATGCAATCATAAATCAAAGTGACAGAGGCTAGAGCAGTCAGATACTGAAGAAGCATAAAGAAGGGTTGAAAACAGTGCAAAAACGCAGAGTCAATAGAAGCACAGAGTTTTCAGTCGACAGAGGCAATAACAGTCAAAGACTTTGATGACAAAGGCATCAATCTAATTCAGGTTGGATGTTTTTTTATTTTGTTTTTAGAGTTGTTGGAGCAACAACACTAGAGGGAAGTGTTGCATGCAGAGAATTTCAAAGGTTCATGATCGGGATCGAGTTGAATTCCTTTCTTGTTGAGAGGGAGTGTTGAAAATGGCAACAAGAAATGATAAAAATAGAATCCAAAAATTCCAGTTTAATTTGTCCTTGAATTAAACTGTGAATTAAAATTGAATTTTATTCTCATAGCAAATTGTAATAGTTAAATAGAGTGAGTTGACTTAGTTAACTTAGGAATTTCAAGTTGAAAGTCTTTCTGAAGTCATGTATATGTTCTCCCTATATTATAGGGGTCCAGGATGAGTTATAATTAGTTAACTTAGTTTATTGAGTTAAGTCTAGTTAAATTAGTTCCAAACTGTTTGAGGAACTAATAGTGAGTTAACAGTCAGTTGATGCATTAGTTCACTCAACTAGTGCTACTCCAATTAACTGAATATTCCCTCATCAAAAACTCATGTATGTCGATTCCCAGAAAGACCTAGTTGAGACTAGAGGGCAGGGACAATGTACTATTTGTTGTAGATTTTCCTGAGTTGTATAGATAGTGCATGCAATAAGGGACTGATCCTTAAAAGGATTGTGTAGTTTTAGATGCACTGGTTTCCCTTTAAGATGGGCTAATCAACCATAGGAATTGCGCAAGGAAATAGGGACTTAGAGAGCAAGAGAATTGGCTAAGTGTTGGCCAAGAGTTTGCTTGTGAGTTGGAGATTGATTTTACTGAGTGTTGGGATTGTTCTTATGAGAACAAGCTTTGTATTATCATATTGGATTTCTAATTAATGCAATACAAATAGTTTGGTTTTGAGTTGTGGCTTTCCTTGGATACTTATTGTGTTATGTATCATTGATGTTCTTCCTCTTATCGGTTATTCTTTTACTCGATCTTTATGGGCTTTTGATGTAAAGAGTAGAAGTATATTCTTGTCTCTTGTTTTAGTAGATTACATGAGCTTGTGAATCTATAGGATTTTCTACATCGTATTGGAGATAGATTTGTAGAAATTTCTACATGGTATTAGAGCTAGATTTGTAGAAATTTTCTACATGGTATTAGAGCTAGATTTGTAGAAATTTTCTACATGGTATCGGAGCATGGTTTTTTTTTTTTGGCCGCGAGTTTGCAAAGCAGATCTAAAAAATTTTGTGAAAAAATTTTAGAAACAAATATCAAATCTTGATTCTTGCGAAAAAATACCCAAAATAAAAAATAAAAAATCGACTGAATCAGAGTTCGGATGAGGAAGATATCATTGATTTAAAATCATCTCTTTTTCCAGAAAATTTCGTGATGGTGGGACAGATGAAACTAATTGGTGTGCTAGCCAAGAACCTGTATGCACTTGAGGTACAAGATGCATGTAAAGCCTTGAGGAGAAAGGTAGAGGTTAGATACTTGGTGGTTTAGAGGGAAAGTAAATTACCTCTCAACATGCAGCCCTATAAGAAGTTGTGGAGCTACCACAACTAAAGAAGCCAAGAGGAGACTGAGTGGAGGCATCCAATCATGCAGAGACCTCTAGTATGGGGAAATTTCGAGCCAAGTGGGCGGAGGGATCACATGCAGCCATACCTCTAGGTGTGAAGTGGGGCGATGTGAAGTGATAGTCCCAAGAGAGCTGAAATTGGGCAGGGTACATTGAGTGGTTTTATCTCATGGATCGTACCTTTCTACGAGAGCCCAAAGTACATAGTAGCGAATGAATTAGTGGGATTGATGCAGTCAGAAATCAAAGTGACAGTGGCTAGAGAAGTCAGATACTGAAGAAGCGTAGAGAAGGGTTGACAACAGTGTAGAAAGGTAGAGTCAACAGAAATGTAGAGTTTCCAGTCAACAGAGGCAATAACAGTCAGAGACTTTAATGACAGATGCATCATTTTGATTCAGGTTGGATGTTTTTTTGTTTTTTGTTTTTTGTTTTTGTTTTTTTTTTGGAGTTGTTGGAGCAACAACACTAGAGAGAAGTGTTGCATGCAGAACATTATAAAGGTTCCGGATCGGGATCGAATTGAATTCATTTCTTGGTTAGAGGGGGTGTTAAAAATAGCAACAAGAAATGATAAAAGTAGAATCCAGAAATTCCAGTTTAATTTGTCCTTGAATTAAACTGTGAATTAAAATCGAATTTTATTCTCATAGCAACTTGTAATAGTTAACTAGAGTGAGTTGACTTAGTTAACTTAGGAATTTAGAGTTGGAAGTATTTTTGAAGTCATGTCTATGTTCTCGCTATATATAGGGGTCCAGGATGAGTTAAGTATGAGTTATAATTAGTTAACTCAGTTTATTGAGTTAAGTCTAGTTAAATTAGTTCTAAACTGTTTGAGGAACTAATAATGAGTTAACAATCAGTTGATGCATTAGTGCACTCAACTAGTGCTACTCCAGTTAACTGAATATTCCCTCATTAGGAACTCATGCATGTCGATTCTTAGAAAGACATAGTTGAGGCTAGAGTGCACGGACAATGTACTATTTGTTGTACAATTTTCTGAGTTGTATAGATAGTGCATGCAATCAGGAACTGATCCTTGAAGGGATTGCACAGTTTTGGATGCACTGGTTTCCCTTTAAGATGGGCTAATCAACCATAGGAATTGCGTAAGGAAATGTGGACTTGGAGAGCAGGAGAATTGGCTAAGTGTTGGTCAAGAGTTTGCTTGTGAGTTGGAGATTGATTTTACTAAGTGTTGGGATTGTTCTTGTGAGAACAAGCATTGTATTATTATATTGGATTTCTGATTAATGCAATACATATAGTGGGGTTGTGAGTTGTGGCTTTCCTCGGATACTTATTGTGTTATGTGCCATTGATGTTCTTCCTCTTGTCAAATATTATTTTCCTCGATCTTTATGGGCTTCTGCTGTAAAGAGTAGAAGTAGGTTCTTATCTCTAGTTTTAGTAGATTACACGAGCTTGTGAATCTACAGGATTTTCTACAATACCCTTGAATTTTTTGACAGAATATGATACATCCAACTTGCTCAAAGGCAACTCTGATGGTTGGGTCTGAATTGATGAATGTGAGGTCTTTGGGTTCAAACCCGACAATGGAACCTCCCTTATGTTTACTTCTTGCTGGTGTTGACATGGTTTTTTTACAACAAAGGTATACTCTAGGGCTTCTAAAATAAAATCTCAGTTTAGGTTTATTTTGTGTAGCAAGTAGGATGGTAATGATGAAAAGGAGCTCCAAAGTAGAGTTGTGTAACAATTGAGAATGGAAAACCCTATGAAACAGATCAATCAACACAAATGACCTCTTAAGAACCCCAAAAATAAACTATTGTTGGCTTATTCATAGTGGCAGAGAGAAAAAAAATGTGCAGTGCCAAAAGCGCAGCGCATGGAAAAAGCAAACTTCTTGATCTTTGAGGAAAGCAAAGACTAGGTAAGAGGCTTTAATTTACTTGAATTACATGGTAAAATTCAATATCAAGGTTGCAAACAAGAATTTGGGTGTTTGGCAAGGATAAAAAACATGAGAATGCAGTGCACACGCAAACCGCAACAAAATTGCAGAAAACGTAGCGAGTGTGAAATTTAGGAATTTGCAGGGTTCCTAGGTATTTTTTGAGCACATGCATGCAATTTGAAAGTCATACAAAAACCAAGGTTTCGAAGAAGACACCAAATTTCACATGGATAGAAAATTTGACCATTGTTTTGAAAGAAACACACCGCTTGTGTGTGAACACAACATCTGCCTACGAGCACAACAATTCGACTACCTCCTTTGTGCAGCGACCTCCAAACATCATATAGCCAACTTCCGATGGAAAAAATGAAGGCTCTGAGGTATCTATGAAGATTAATCATGCATTAGAACTCCCAAGGTGGTCGAATGCGAGTTTGATGGGTAATGATTAAAATTTTGAATTGAAATGATGAATGCATAACAATTTGTCATAAATGCAGCGTTGTCCTTGTAAATGTTGTATCGATAATGATGTCATGAATTATCAAGATTTGACACTCTAACGGACTCAAGATACCCTACAAATTTGTGCACATGATGACAAGGCATGACAACATGACCTTGCTCATGATCTTTTGATGAAGCTTGACCCTAAACCTACTTAACTCGACCTCTTAGGATATAAAAGACCATTTTTGTGATTATTCACACACTTTAACATAATTACATTTAATAATGAAAATTTTATTCTAAACTGATACTCATAGCTTGATCTTCTACAAGATCATAGCCAAACTTGTATACATTTTTCAAAAATTTTAAAAGGCAAAAGTTATTTTATGACTACTATGACTATAGGATAATAACACATACCATGGGTCAGATGACAAAATCAGAAAAAATGACTCATCAGGGATAGAATTGTGAAATGTTGATTCAAAATTAGGGGGAGGAAGATTGCACATAAGCTCAGGGAAAACCAAGGATTTCTTCGACTTGGATTTGATGAATTCCAGGTTGAACTCTTGCAGGATGACAATCCATTTAGAGTATATTCCCCCTAGCAATTGAAGTGACAAAATGTATGTCATAGGGTTTCAATATGAAACAACTGTAGTTTTTTGGAGCAAGATGTAATGGTGGAACCTTTGGACGGTTTGAATGACTGCCAAAGCCAACTTTTCTACGTGGGTATACCTGATCTCAGTATCATTGATATTCCGACTCAAATAATATATGGAGTGTCCTATGCCTACATCATCTTCTTGGACCTGTTATCCTCCACAATATCACAAGGTTGAGAAAGGAGATCGACGGAGGTAACCTCAGACTGCTTAGGGCTTAGTAGCTAGCCCCGCCAAACCAGAGAGGGCTCCCTCTATGATCTCACAGTTAATGATGACTAGAGTGGGAAAATATGTTTAGGCTAGGTCTGTTTCAACTCTAGGGTTTAAATATTTTAGGGTTTTGTTGGATCATGTGTCAAAATCAAGGAACTAGGTCAGGTTTTAAGGGTTCAGTTACAAGAGATATAAAGGAGGAGGGTAGGCATGCCTTTGTGATATTTTAAGAGTTGGTAGATGTAGTGTAGGGTTGAAAAGATAAGAAAATCAAGATGAGCATGTGAACCATGAATTCATCTATCAGAAGACTAAGTACACAAATATGATTTCCTAACAAAACAGAGCTTAATCATAATAATTTTGTTTAATACCTCTTAGGAGAATCACTGAAGAGAATAGATATGGAAAGGAGATGAATTTATCATTCATCTAAGTTATTAACAGAAGAAAAAAATTCTGACAAACTCATACCACAAGAATTCCTAGTTAATAGTTGCAACTGGCCTTTGATTTCCTGTAAAAGTGTGATGAACTACAAGCTACAAGACTTCCACTCTCTGATGTCCAACCTTTTGTTTGACTGAAAAATATATACATATAGACCAAAAAACAACTTCCCCACTCTCAGGGGTCGAATCCCTCAGTGTAGGAAATGATCACAAGAATATCTCAACTAACACCTAATGACTAGGGAGGTTGTAACAAACCCTCCATTTAGACTTTGACTAAACTTTACTCATTTATGAACCTCAAAATTACATGGAAATGACTCTAACATGTTCATTCACCTCTCATTACATCAATCTACCTTAGTTCATCTAAAAAATGAGGAATTACATCATTGGAAATGAAGATTTACTGAGAAAATTTGAAAAAAGGAAGATACAGGCAAAAGCACAATGCCTTCTACAAAGGCGCAACACCTTCTGCAAAAGCGCAACGCCTTCTGCAAAAGCGCAACGCCTTCTGCAAAAACGCAACACCTCCAAGCAAAAGCACAATGCCATCTTCCCTCACTTTTGAAGGCCTTCCACTACTCCAAATTGAAAAATAAGCATGCCACTAGAAAGCTTAGGATGTCTAATTGTCATTAGACACCTTAAATAGTCAAAATGGAGCTTCCATAACCAAGAAAAATGCATTTTCCCACAAGTACTCCAAAAGCGAGCGGCTGGTCTAAAAATGTGGAAGAAAGTGTTTTTTTTTTACCTCTTTTTTGGCTTTTTCTCCTAACCAGTTTGTTGACATGCTTCAAAAGGTAGATATCTAATATCCTTAGGGCAGTATCTATATAGGCATATAGAGTTTTAGGCATTTGGAGCCCTGAGGAAAAAACATTGCACCAAGGCATTAAGCTTTTGGCTAAATTGACCTTCATAATTATGCCAAAAGTCACAAAAAACCAAAATTTGTCAAAACTTCCTCAAAATTTGCTGAAAATTGGTTCGTGGAACCCTACGATGATGTGTCAAACAATGAGGGAGGCCTCAACAAGAAAATCAAGTTTGTCCTTGTCATTCTGCCTCCTTAGGGTTTGCCTTAGCTTGTCCTTCAAATGTTTGATTCTAACTTGTGAGACCTTTTTTATAGTACAATAGTGCATGGCCATATGCCTCTAAAGTTTAGTGGCCCTGTTGGCCCTCTTAAGGAGCTTTTCCAAGTGGTAATTGAATCTATCAAGCAAATTTCCCCTATTTTTCTCAAAATCTTCTTCAATGGACTTGTCAATGTTTTGTTGCCTCGGTGGAGAGGATGTTTCAGTGATTTTCTCTTCTTTCCTCTTCAAACCTCTTGTCTTAGGCCTTCAAGGTTTGTTCTGAAAAGCAGTGGCTTCAATCTCTTCCAAGTTTATCACTGTTTTACCTTTGGCACCATCCTTCTCCAAATCTGCTTTATATTTATCAAGCAAAAGTTGCTTGATTTTGAGCTGCTTGTTTTCTTGTTGAAAGAAATAAATCAAAAAATATGCCTTAGACAACCTACTATTCAACTCTCTAATCTCAGCCTCTTTCTCCTAAATCATCTGCTCTGAATATTTTACTTCCTCATGCACTTCTAAGTCTACCATATCAATGTCAAGATGAATCCATGCTTTTTCATCCAATGGTGTCTCATGCTGCTATGATGATGTAGGCCTGGCCCTTTCAAAAATGTTTGGAGCAAACACAAGCCTTTTCCCTCTTGTGTAGGTCTTGGTCACTTCTTCCCTAGGAGTTCTTGTGATAGATCTACTTGTGGAAGCCACCTCTTATTGTGGTGGAGAAGACAAAGGAGTAGAGTGACTGCTTAACTAAGCTGTAGAAGGCAATAAATATGTTGAATAGATGAAACCATCCCAAGACAAATTGATTTGTGTCATCTGATGACAAACTAGGATCTTCACCAAGCCATGATGAATCAAACTGGCATGACGATATTTTCCCAACGTATGCACCTTCTCTGCCATCTTAACCATGCTTCTGTAAAGGTAATGAGGTAGGTTGAGAGCCTTTACACCGGTGAAATGCATCAAAAGCCTCACATGGTATTGATACAATCTTGAGAATCTACCCTCACATGTAAAATACTTCATGATCATTTTCATGAGAGGGGCATACTTGTCCAGCAAATGTTTGAAAGGGAAGACGTGCTTTGGAACAGTTTTATGTGGAGGTTTCAGATACATCTTGTAATTTTCTAGGTCGAGGTATCTATTCTTGAACCAAAGTTCTCCAGTGTTTGGGATCCCTGCAGTTGTAGCAATGGTCTCTGCTGAAAGAGTGAACACCACTCCATCAATGGTCACCTTACCTCTCGTTAAACTAGTGGCAAAAGTGCTCGTGAGTTTGTCATTAAAACCAAGTTCTTCAATCCTTTGGCAAAAGGCAAGGCAACTAGCATCCCGGAAGGATTTCTTGAGAAAAGGAGAAGGCATGATGTCATGTGCTGACATTGGCTCATACTTTCTTATTAGACCTCCATTATGCCTCCTCTGCTCAGTAGCTTCAGAATCCATATCAAACCCTAACTCAATGGGAGGGGAAATTAGGGTTTGGCGTAGGGAAAAACAAGGGATTTGGGCAATTTTTTAAATTTAGGGAGGATAAGGGGTTAGGGGTCTCTAAATTCCTAGGAAAATTTGGGGATACATGGAGGGATGTTAGGAATTAGGGAAAAGCATAATTTCAGGGAAAGGATGAGGGGAGGGAGTCCAAAAGAGAGAAAAACAATCATAGCCTAAGAATGTAGGGTCTAGGCTAGGGTTTTGGGAAAAAGGGAGTAGATGAGGGATATGGGTGTAGGAATGTGTCTATGGGGATATATGGGACATGTAGGAAGTGAGTAAGTTGTTTTTAGAGGGTTATTCTCAATATGGAAACCATAAAGACCATTAAAAAAGAAAACCCTAGGAGAGAGAAAATTGACTTTCAAGCACAAACTAAAGCACAAGAAAACTAAGAGATGATCCACTTACTTGTAAATGATAGATTAAACCCTATGCGTTGATGTAGAATCAACTGAAATAGAGTTTATATGTCCTTGAGGAAAGCATAGGAAATCTGGAATAAGCGCAACAAAATCGCAACGCTGGCCAAATGAGGCACTTTGGTGGCAAGAGAATGTTTCTTTGAGGGTGCCAGAACTCATTGAGGATAGAGAGAGGTATCTTGGAAGTGAAATGAGAAAATTATAGGTTCTTTGGTCTTTTATTGCTTTGAAAAATCAATTTTCTCCATGGGTGGTGTAGTGGGCCCATCATGTACTTTGACATTTGCTTTTGAAAATGTAGCTTTGGAACTTTATGAATCATAATACATCATACTGAAAATATAAACACTTTTTGAAAACTTTATTGAAACTTTTTCCATCACTACTCCTTGGAATGATGACTTTGACGGTGAAATGAATGAATTTTTATGATTTTGACCCAATGACCTAATGATGACTTGACATGGAAAGAATAAGCAGAATGATGATCATAATGACTATGACACCCTTACAACAAGGAATGAATTGACCATGAGCTGAAAGGAGTAGTGATGACCTTTCTAACCTAACCAGTGACCAAATTTTATTGAAAACCTATTTGAAACCATAAAAAATTACATTAGGACCCTATCAAAAATTTTGTAAGAGCATATTTGATCACTGGTGATTGACAGGACTGATAGACACTAACAAGACCAATACCATTTCTATAGCAGAAATGGAAGCGATGAGATACAAGAAATAATCGTGCTGGTAATCAGGGGGATATAATAGAGATGCTCGAACCAATACATCTTTAAGGGCATGAAGCGATTTCTGAGCTATGCTATCCCAAAGGAAGGGAACCCCTTTCTTAAGCAGGCAAGTGAATCCTTTGGTCAACTCAGCATAACTCGGGACAAATTGTCGCAAGGAAATTAGCTCTCCCTTGAATTCGTTGAAGATGAACGAGAAAAGAAGGTGCGTTAAATTTGACGATTGCGTGTACTTTTAGAGGATTGATATGAATTCTATGTTTTGAAATATATATAAAAAAACAAGAAGTCGAATAGAACTAACGCAAAAAATACATTTCTGTGGATTAAGTCGAATATTATAGTGTCTACACAGTAATAAAATGGCCCTAAGATGCATTAGGTGATCATATTGATACTTGGAATGGGCAGGGAGATCATCCAAATAAGGCTCACGATGTGTTTAATATCTAAAAAGCTTAATCCATTGCCCGTTGAAATGTGATCCCAACATTCTTTAGACCAAATGGTAATTTCCGATAGGCAAATGTACCCAGGGACAAATAAATGCAGTCTTAGGTTGATCCACTACGAGAATGTTGATTTGATTACATCTAGAGAAATAATCCATGAACGAATAGATTTCACAACCGTCGCAGTCATTAACAATATGGTCAATGAACGGGGTCGAGTAATTGTCCTTTGGACATGTGCAATTCACATCTCGATAATCGACGTATACATGGATTTCCCCTTGTTTCTTCATGACATGGACAATATTTTACACCCAATCAGTGAGAGGAATGAGGTAGTTGAAACCAACATGAAGGAGCTTTTCAACTTCAGTCTTTATCGCGACAACCTCCTTTGGATGGAACGAAAGGAGGCACTGCTGGACTGGTTTAGCGCTAGGATATGTTTTAATCTCATACACTATTATCTTTTGGTCAATACCTAACATTTTTTCATAAGTCAAGTCAAAGACATCATGAAAATTTGTTGTAGTGGCTACAACAGCCTCCAAAATTTTGGAGCCTACTGTGGATCCTGTGACCAGTCATTCCTTAGTCACTTATTGGTCAGCTGATGAATTCAATCTCCCTTCTTGGATCTCAAGAGTCGCTCACACTTTATCTTTATATAGAAAGTGTTGTCTTTAGGCATGGGAATCATGCAAAGGGGAGTTTTGGTTTTATTCAAGGGGAAATATTTATGAAATTGAGTTCCTTTTGTCACATAGATATGTTTTGCACTCATTTCCAAAGTTCCACGCACTATTACACAAGTGTCATCATTGTGCTCACAAAGTCTATTGTCGGTGCCGCACATGTCCCAAGTTGCCACAAAGGTTGTTGCATTAAGGGAAGTATGTTTTCATATGTTCTGGACAACCTGTGTTGTGTCGCCAAGTGTCAAAGTGTGTGGTCACGGTCAAGTTCTATCACTGTTCACATCAGTTCCACTGATCCCAAACTTAGCCAAATTCTGGAGGATTCATAGCAACCTAGCCTCATCTAGCCTTTCTAAACTACGCACTTCACATCCTCAACCTTCAAGCTTTTCCTTTGTCTGCTGGAATTGCGCAATGTGCAGAAGCCCAATGTCCCTTGGCAAAACTGCACAGATTCTTCCTCTAGTGTCCTTCCCTCAGCCAGAGCTCACTGCCTCTAGAAACTAAACAGTTCTGTCTCTTAAGCGTCTCAGCTGCTCAGTCCCACTTGCCTCCTAAAACTACACAGTTTTTCCTCCCAGTGCCCCATCCCACAACAGCCACTTCCTACTTGAATTGTGCAATTTTGTCCCTCAGTGGGCACTATGCAATTTATCACTCAATCCAACCCAGTCACTTAGCCTTCCCCCTTAACCTAATACCAGTTCCGACTCAGTCAATGGATTATCATGAAACATTTTAGACTAGGGATTTATTAGATTGATTTCATCTTGTCATGAGTAATTTGGAGATGTAGGTACTCTCTTACACTATGGCAAGATGATGAAGTAAGAGATGAAGAAGGAGGACATGCTAGATGACACTTAAGGAGTTGAGGAGAAAATATAATCATCAGATAAGAAGACCAAGCAACCCTGGGGTGTGATAGAAGATCGAAGATCTTGACTGCATGGATACTCCATCTGATTCAAAACCCTTTGGAGGGTATGGTCACAAACACTGAAAGTCATTCCATGTGTTTTCACTAAGTGTTTCTGTCCCTTTCACAAGATAGGCAAGATGCCGTCTTTTTGCACGTTGATTGTCACACTTTATGCATAAGCTCATTCTAGTGGTTTCAACGACTATTCTTTGTGTTTATGAGTTTTCGTAACCATGTAAGCACCTGTCGCACTCATTCACAAAGTTTTGAACATTGTCGCACGTGTCGTCGCGATCGTCATAAAGTCTACCCTAGGTGTCGCACTTGTCGTAACTGGTCATGAAGCAGGGACACACAAGCAAAAGTGTTATTCATGTGTCATGTGTGATCAATGTTGTCGAGTATTCATGTATTCTAAGTGTTATGAAATATTCGAAGCTTCATCACTTCACTTGTTAGTCTCACTGGTCCAGCCCTTAACCTTCTCTGAAGAAGCTCCTCGGCCCTTCAACTTGGCTTCATACAACCTACCTGGATGTGACCTTGACCCCTGGATCTATGCATTGCCCAATTCCTATCCCCTAGTGCTGCTGCACTGAAAAATTCTCGAGCCCAAGGCCAAGCCTTCCCTTATAGAATTGTGCAATCCTTCCAGTCAGCCTTCCTTTCCATAACTATGCAAAAGCTACCTTCAGTGGTCCTCCCCTCATCCTAACCCATTGTCTCCCAGAATTGCGCAGAAGTCAGTCAACCTTACTCTCCAAAACTACACAAAAATCTTCCACAGTGGCCCCTCCTTCAGCCGAACTCACTCATCTCCAAAACTACCTAGAAGACAGTCTTTGAGCCTAGGCTGGACTATGCATTACACAGTTCCAGGTCTCAAGCCTTAAACTTGGCTGTTGGGACTGCACAATGCGTAGTTACTGAGCCTCCCTCTTCGACCTACAACTCAATTTCAACTCAGTCTTTGAAGCTGAATGCATCATCTTAGGCTAGGAGGTTTTCGGGCTGATGTTGTCTCGTCATGAGTGAATTGTAGATATAAGAACCTAGCAGGATAATGAAGAATGAGATGAAGGTGAAAGACATGAAAAGGACATTCTTGTATTTGAACATGCAAGCTAATCTATCAAAGCAAAGCAAAGGAACACCAACTCACGACCATAACCTAAGACTTGAGATCATGAGGAGGTGGAAGACAAGAGTGATCTCAAGAAGACATCACTCATAGTAGCAACAGTGGCCTGACACTGGCACAACATCCAAGCAATTTACATCAGCATTGCCATGTCATGTCTTTTCATGAGCTGTCATATGCCACATAATTATTATGGACCATGCATATTATATTTAAATGTATTGTAAAGTGGAAGTCCAAAGGAAACACATGAATATGGAGAGTTTTTTAAGTTGAAAATTCATAGGAAGTTAAACAGTCATGAGGGTATTCAAAGAGTCACAAAGGTGAAGCATTGCCCCTTGGTTATATATAAACCCTCATTGTATGAGCAAAGGACTTTTCACCTTGGCTCCTCGCACAAGGCATTAGAGAGATCAGCTAGTTCTTTGTGGAGCAAGGAGTGGCTCCAATGTCCCACTATTGGGGATAGTGATGTACATTGTAAACATGTGTCTTGGAATTTTTGCTTAATAGCAGAAGCCTTTAAGGCCAGAACGTTCTTCATGCATGGACTATGATTGTTTGTAAGACTATTCTGTGGACGTTTGTATTTCATGTTTGCCTTCACAAGTACTAATATAGTTGAACTATTTTGGTTATTTTAGTGCTTATCTTATTGAAAATGTGTTGTAATGGTTGTTATTATTGTCCCATCCTTGTTGACTATTCCGCGGGATACTAAACAAATATTTCCTTGTTTGTTGGTTGTAACGACCATTACATCTGTTGTGGACTATTTCGCTGGATGTTAGATGGAGCCTTCTGGTTCATGTGTGTCTCTTCCTGGGTGGTACTATTACCTCTCACTTATAGGACCACTTCTCTTGCCCCTTTGCAGTAGAAGAACCTTGACATAATTACAACTTCTGACTCACCAGGCACACCTCCCTTGCTTTTCAAAGGCACCATTGCATCACTCTCCTATGCTGACATCTAGAGCCAAGGAAAATCTTTAAGGATTATGCAACAAGGCCTTTATACCGGATGGGACTCCTACAACAAATGGTGTGAGTTTTGATTTGGACTTCATATTAGGGAGATCCGCTTGGTTGATGGATTTCCAGCATTGTCAACAAAATGGTGCTAGAACGAGGGCCATACGACAGGCTGTGGCCATCGAGTCTGGTTTAAATCTCTTATTTAAAATGGCTCTTCTCCAAATCATAATCCCATGATGTTTTTCTAAAGGGATTAATTGTACCATCCCTGCAGAAGTTATTCATAACCTGTCTGAATTTAAGTTTGATGGTGAGGGTGAATCAACTTTTCATGAACATCTATTTCAAGTTGTCTGTCTTTTTCTTTCTAGCAGAATACGTTGCAAATATGTCATGGCTAGATTACTCACCCGCACATTTTAAGGTCATGTTAATCATTGGTGTCATACATTACCCATTGCTTCTATCCATTCACTCGACTAGTTTTTCAAGAAGCTTCATAAAGCCTTTGATAAGTATGACTGTTGATATGTTTGTGGAAGAATCAATATTTTAAGAATGAAGCTTGATGAATAAATTCAAGATTTTTTCTGATCGATTCCTTCACCTCCGTTATGAAATTCCTAAAAAACATATGAACTGGGATTTCTTAAAACATAAGTTGAGCGTTTGGTTCTTGTCTCTTCATACGGTGAGCCTGAACCCCCAGATTTTTCCACTCCCCAAACTCTTGCAAATCATGAGATGCCTAAAATTGCAGAGGAGGAGCTTACTGCCCCTTTTTCTCTTTGTCCTCCTCCCTTTCCAGTCCCGATGTGAGTGCCTCCTTGCAGTGGTTGTAAAAATGGGAAATTCGCAAATCAAATCTCTAGTCCATCTTCTAATTCTTCTTCCGCTTTTTATGATTCATATTCAATGGAGTAAATTCCATAATGGCTCATCAAGCCTATAGTGAAGAATCACTCCTCATCCATATTTAAGGTTATCCTCTATCATATTCATATCCTGACTCTTTGTACCATGACCCGCTTGATCAATCTGCTCCACCATCGTTCTTCACATTCTCTTAATTCTCAAGTTGCTTGCTCAAATTGTGATTAGGTACAAATCAGTCACATTACACAAGTAGAGGAGCAGAAAGGTGAAGACGCTTTCAATCTTCCCTCTCTTTTTTAGAATGTTCTGTGTCAAGATATTGCATTTCCATTCTTGAATGATTCTCAATCTGCTAATCTCGGTAGAGAATCCAATGCAATCAATTCTTTCAATCAACCCCCAACCTTGGGCAGTGATCATTCCAATGATGATAACTCTATTTCTGTATGTTGTGAAAAATGCCCAAACACATTACGTGATATTTCGGTTTCTCATGAAGACTTTAATTTAGATCTAGAATCTCGTTCAGTTAAAGAATATGTTCATATCGAAACTTCGTCTTCACCTCACTATCCCTTGTGTCCTACCGTTTGCAACACATCTACTTGCGATGGAGATACTCCATGCTCTTCAGTTTCTTCATCCGATGACTCGATTAACACAAGGCAGTGAGGTTGTCCATGATGAAATTGAAAATAGTCAAATCATAGAGAACCCTTCCCACCCCTCATCATCTCTTCTCTTGCATGAGGAAAACTCTTGAAGTCAACTTGCTCACGAGATTTCACCAATTCATTTATCTTTGAATTTGCGATCAGAAGAGTCTTTCAACTCGAGTAATCTGGTTGTTGAAGTTGAAAAATATGATAAAATATGTGACAAAGATGGCTGCTATTCGATGAGCAGTGGTTTTACTAAAACCATCAATAACAATTATCCTCAAACCATGCATGATTTGGTACAAGCTTCAAAATGCGATTCTACAATCCTGGGAAGTTTCTAGACCTATCTGGGAGTCAAGGCACTTCAACTTCCGTTGATGGTTATGTTAGGATCTCGTGACTCTTGTAAGCCCCCCAAACTAAGTCATATTTGGTTTCTCTCACATAATCCGTCTCTCTGCATGGTTTCACTCGATGTAAATTTCTTTGTGAAAACTTTTTGGTATTCCAGGTGACCTCTAAAATTTTCAAGATTTTACATTTGATTGAATTCAAGAATCTATTACAGTTCATTCATTTTCATCAAATTTCTTGCATCAAACTTGGGTTGGGAATGTGCATCTCTCGTAGAGTCATGGAATTGCGAAGTTGATCATTCTAAGGACTATCTTTGCTTGAAGGAATCATACTTATTGAATTTATCCCTTAATGGTCAACTCTTGGGTCTTCTTGCGAATTCAATGTTGTAAATTTGTCCTCTCATCGCACCAGAAATCCTCTTGAGTGATAATGAATGCACAAGTTGTCTCACGAATCAAGTTCTTCTCCATTCACCATGTGTCAATTGGTATCATGTATTTGTGGTGCTAACATCCTTTTTAAACTCTTTTGATAACTACACCGCTTGTACAAATTTTCACTAGTTGCAAGAAAATGGTCTGCCATATTTGGCTCGCAAGGAACTTGGTTCGATTGTTTACAAAAATCACGAGACTATTCAAATGAATTTTTCTTCATTTAGTGCAAATTGGGAATCTGATGCTTCAATCAACTCATCTGATCATTTCTCTGTCTTTGGTGGCTGTCATTCAGCTTATCATTTTCCCATTTGCACATCCAACGTCAGTTGTTTCACACCCCTTGATCTTCATTATTCAACATCTCTCTATTCATATTTTTGTCAAGCAGGCGAGGCACTTCAACCTTCACTAATGGTTATGGTAGGTCCTCATTGTCTTAACATGACTAGTGAGAATGATCAGATCTATTTTCCAAGATTTCAGGATTTTCAAGAGGGCCATTATGAATTTTACGATCCAATTGCTTAATGGCTGGAACAAACTTACCTGGAAAGCTCGATTGAAAACAACAAGTTTCAATCTTTCCTCGTGCTTGTTAAAGAGTTCGGTGTAGATGAAGACACATCCGCAAGAAGCTTCCAAGGTTTGTTGAAAAATGGTATTCATCGAAAAGGTAAGCATGTGGATTGGATGAAAGTAGTGGTTGTGACACACCTTTCTGCCCACAGGAAAGACCTTCCTTTTCTTGTGCAAGTTTTTCAAGTTTTTATATCTTCTGTTGCACATCACTTTTTATCTGTTTTAATTGTTCATATCTTTGTGGATGCAGGTCGGGAACAACTACGGTGGCTTCACTAGAAATTTCATTATATGTGACCCCGACCTTCTAGCTGTTAGGTTAGGAGTAGGATTAGCTGCATCCTAGTTTTCCCTTTGTTTCACTCATTCTCCACTCGTTCCATGTAGTCTTTCCTCATTTTCTTATTCTGATTCTACATCATGTTTGCTTTAGCCATTTTGTTCTCTTGTCTTCTGGTTATGTTTCCTTGTTATGTGTTTTCTTTCTTTTCGTCTTGTTTTTCTTTCTTGTTGAGTTTTTTCCTTTTATTTTCATCATGCGAATAAGTGTTGTGCTTGGACATGTTTTGGCTTCTTAGTATGTGTGTGGACGAACTATAAAGAGTCTTGTTAGATCTAAGATTTTTGTGATCCATAATTTAGAGAATAGTCTTTCGGATTAATCACATCGCAAGGATTGGGTCGACGTTTCGAACCAACTAATGTGATTAATCTGAAAGACTATTCTCTATAATATAAAGAGTATTGTGACACTTCAACATTTGGCTAGCCATCTGTCCATCTTCCTTGTGTTGGTTACATCTTTTGGTCGATGAAGTTCCAATGGAAAATGTGATCCATTCGTAAGGAGAGTTTTGGTCCAACCATGAACCCATGACTAGTCCAGAAACCTCATGTCTATACTCGGTATTTTCTTCTTTGGTGTTCTTAATCTTACCCGACTAGTAGAAACAGAGAAGGGAGAAAAAATTCTAAATAAGAAAACCTAAATCATAGGTCTTTATATGATTATTTGAAGGAACAACCTATTATTCTCTTAATAAGTTGGGAGCCCTCTTCCGCCCCAAAATAAATAAGTGTTGATGCACAGTTATTTTTAAATAAATAAATAAAGGCGAAAGAAGAGAGAGGCTTCCTGCATAGAGAGGTGAAGCAAGCAACTCTATCGAGGTATTGTTCGGGCTCGTTGGCAGCAGAGTAATGTTTGTGTTCCTGCGTGACTCCACCAGGGTACTATCCGAACCTACTAGCAGCGGAGCAACACCAGAGATGAAAAATTATACTCTGAAAATTTTAAGCTCGCGAGCTACACTACCCTTCCCAACTCGAAACATTGTGATTATGCTGAATATTATGTTGTGTTCAACTAAGAAGATATGGAGGAGCCCATGTCTGTTCATGAGGCAAGTGGGAATGATAAATTAATTTTCATGATGAATCAATACTCCCCAAGAACCAAGACCTTGCATGAAAGAATTAACCAAAACAGAGAATCTATATTCTAGCAGTGTGTCGCCAAGTTTTGTAGTGGCTGCAACACCCTCCAAAATTTTGGCCTACACTCAAATTTTGGAAGTTACTGTGGATCTTGTGATCGATGGTTCCTTAGTCACTTATTGGCCAGCTTATGAATTCAATCTCCTTTCTTGGATATCAAGATTCGCTCACACTTTTATCTTTATATAGCAAGTGTCATCTTCGGGCATGGGAATTATCGCTTGTCATGCAAAGGGGAGTTTTGGTTTGATTCAAGGGGAAATATTTATGAAAATGAGTTCCTTTCGTCATATAGAGATGTTTCGCACTCATTTCCAAAGTTCCACGCACTATTACACAAGTGTTGTCATTGTCCTCACAAAGTCTATCGTTGGTTGCGCACTTGTCCCAAGTTGCCACAAAGGTTGTTGCATTAAGGTAAGTATGTTTTCATATGTTTTGGATGATCTATGTTGTGTCACAAAATGTCCAAGTGTGTGGTCATAGTCAAGTTCCATTAATGTTCACATAAGTTCCCTAATCCCACACTTATCCAAATTCCGGAGGATTCCTATCAACCTAGCCTCATCTAAGCTTTCTAAACTATGCACTTCACATCTTCAAACTTCAAGTTTTTCCTTTGTTTATTAGAACTACGAAATACACAAAATGCCAGCCTCCCTTAGCCCCAAGACTGCGCAGATGCTTTCTCAAGTGTCCTTCCCTTAGCTGGAGCTCACTGCCTTCGGAAACTACGCAGTATTATCTCTCAAGCCTCCCAGATGCTCAGTCCCCCTTACCTCCTGAAATTGCATAGTTTGTCCTCCTAGGCCCCCATCTCACAACAACCACTTCCATATTGAACTGTATAATTTTGTCCCTCAGTGGTCACTGCGAAATTTTTTCCCATCAGTGGGCACTATGCATTCTTATCCCTTAGTCCAGCCTAGTCACTAAGACTCACCCCTTTACCTGATACCAGTTTCGGCTTAGTCAATGGATTATCATGCGACATCTTAGATTAGGGGTTTATCAAATTGATGTTGTCTTTTCATGAGGAAGTTGTAGATGCAGGTACTCTCTTACACTATGACAAGATAATGAAGAAAGAGATGAAGAAGGAGGACATGCTAGTTGACACTTAAGGAGCCGAGGAGAAAAGATAATCATCATATAAGAAGACCAAGGAACCCTGGGGTATGATAGAAGATCAGAGATCAGGACCGCATGAATGCTCCATCTGATTCATAACCCTTTGGAGGGTATGGTCGCAAACACTGAAAGTCATTCCATGTGTTTTCGCTAAGTGTTTTGCTCCCTTTCACAAGCTAGGCAAAATTTCGTCCTTTTGCATGCTATCCATCGCACTTTATGCATAAGCTCATTTTGGTGGTTTCAGGGGCTCATCTTTGTGTTTATGATTTTTCCCAACCATGTAAGCACCTGTCACACTCATTCACAAAGTTTTGAACGTTGATACACAAGTGTCATCACGGTTGTAATAAAGTATACCTTGGGTGTCACACTTGTCGTAACTGGTCATGAAGTAGGCACACACAAGAGAAAGTGTTATTCATGTGTCATGTGTGGTCAATGTTGTTGAGTCATTGATGTTGAAAATAGCAACAAGAAATGCTAAAAATAACATTCAGAATATTCCAATTTTAATTTGTCCTTGAATTAAAATTTGAATTTAGTCTCACCAGCTGCTTGGAAAATAATTAATTAATTCATCGCAAGTTAATTAGTTGGAGAATTCAAGCTAGAAGTCTTTATGAAGTCATGCAACAGTTATCCCTTAATTAAGGAGATAAGGATGAGTTGTATTTGAGTTGTAATTAGTTAGCTCAGTTAACTAAGTTATGTCTAGTTAATTAGTTCCAAACAGTTTTAGGAACTAATTGTGAGTTCAGTCAATTAATGCATGCATGCTTCAAACTAGTGTACTCCAGATAACTGAATATTCTCTCATAAATAACTCATGCATGTCAGTTCAGACAAAGACCCAGTTGAGATTAAAGATAGGGACATTGTACTATCAGTTGGAGGAATTTTCCTATAAAAGAAACTCATCCATGCAGAAAGAAAAAGGTTCCTTGAGGATTGCGTAGTTTTACAGGGTGTGAGATCAGTGTGAGTGATCAGTGTTACATTTGGTAATAGTAGGATCACCTAGGAAAAACTGCGCAAGGAAATAGGAGAAGGCTTGGAGGGCAGAGGAGAAGGTTTGTGAGAAGCCTTGTTTGCCTGTGAGCATCCAGGAGGATTATACTGAGAGCTGGTTCGCTGTGGGAGCTAATGATTTGTGTAATCTTGATGTATTTCCACCTTGTATGATAATACAGATAGTGGGGATTTTAGGTGAGGCTTTCCCCATAGTATTCTTCTGTGTATTGATTCTTCTTCTCTGTTATATGCGTTCTGCTTGATCTTTCTCAAATCGATTAAGCTTTGCAAGTTTTATTGTAGAAGTAGATTAAGTATTTTACTTTAGTTATATTGCATAATGAGGTTAATCTACAGTGAGAATTTCTACATGGTATTAGAGCAAAGGTGATCAAAGCTGTGAACAGTATACAGAGAAGGAAATTTGAAGTTTGAAGTTCTTGGTTGCGGGTACAAATCGAATTCATCTCATACTTCAGGTTGGTCAATGGTGTTTTATGGCTTGGGACTCGAGTATGCCTTGGATGGCAGCTCAAATTACATAGCATGGAAGGATCGCATGGAAGAAGTATTAGAAGACAATGGTATGAAGGATTTCATTGATTAAGAAATCCTCAAGCCAACTGCATCTAATGCACAAGAATTGGCTGAATGGAAGAAGTGTGTGGCGAGGGCGAGACGGATCATCCTTGAGGGATTTCGAGACCATGTTGTCTCGAGTCTCCATGGGAGGAAGACTCCATTTTCAATGTGGAAGAAATTGAAGGACCTATATCAGAACAATAGCGACTAGAGGAAATTGGCGTTCAAGGATAAGCTTCGAAGAATCAAGATGGAGAATGGTGATACTATTTCCACATATCTGAACAAGCTCACCACCTGTAGAGATGAGCTTGGAAGTGTGGGAATAACTACTGCCGATGATGATATGGTGAGCCTTGCTCTCCTCGGTCTTCCAAAGAGCTGGCATAGCTACCAAGACTCTGTGAATGGAAGGGAGAAACTGTCAGATTGGGAACGACTGTGGTCGGATCTCATGCAGGAGGAGATCAGGAGGAGCACACGAGATGGTTCTTCATCCAAGGAGGATGAAGAAAATCTGGCCTTAGCGAGTAAGGCAAGGAAAGGGAAGGAGAAGGATTCTCATCCCAAATCGAATTCTTCTCATGGAGGGAAGAAGGGTGACAAATCTAAAGTGAGATGCTTTAATTGTCACGAGATGGGTCATTATGTGACTAATTGCCCATCGAAGAAGTCCAAGAAGGGATTCTAGGAGGGATCGGAAGGTGAGTCATTGGCCTCTCAGTTCGAGATGGACTTTACTCTCATCGCATGCATGGTGTCATCGATGATGGGTTGTGGTTGGTTTCTTGATAGTGGAGCCTCATTCCACATGAACAACGATAAAAGTTTATTCAGTACCTTGGAGGAGAAAGACCTCAAGATACTCATAGAGATGGGTGACGATGAAAGGTATAGTGTTTTAGGAGTGGGTACGGTTGCTTTTCAGAGGCAACATGGAGCTTCTATCACCTTGACAGATGTGAAGTATGTGCTTGGACTGAAGAAGAACTTGGTATCGATCGCGATGTTGGAGGACAAAGGTTACAATGTTGTCTTCAGTAAAGGAAAGGTTTTCCTTAGACACATCACCATGGGAGAGGCGAAACAGATCAGTTCACGGTTACATAAACTGTATGCTCTTGAGGTTCAAGATGCATGCAAAGCCTTGAGGAGCAAGGAAAATGTTAGAGACTTGGTCTTTGAGAGGGAGAGTATATTACCTCTCAACATGCAGTCCCAAAAGAAATCTCGGACAATTGTGGACGAACCACAATTGGAGATGCTAAGAGGAGATCGAGTGGAGGCATCAACTCATGCAGAGACCTCCAATAGGGGGAAATTTTGAGCCAAGTG
This sequence comes from Pinus tabuliformis, assembly GCA_031772625.1. NCBI lineage: Eukaryota > Viridiplantae > Streptophyta > Pinopsida > Pinales > Pinaceae > Pinus > Pinus tabuliformis. The sequence continues at coordinate 76,003,631 of CM062816.1, forward strand.
GGCAGAGGGATCACATGCAGCCATACCTCCAGGTGTGAGGTGGGGCAATGTGAAGTGATAGTCTCAAGAAGGCTGAAATTGGGTAGGGTTCATTGAGAGGTTTTATCTCATGGATCGTACCTTGATACGGGAGCCCAAAGTACATAGTAGCAGGAGGAATTAGTGGAATTGATGCAGTTAAGATCAAAGTGATAGAGGCTAGAGAAGTCAGATACTAAAGAGCGTAGAGAAGGATTGACAACAATACAGAAAGGCTAAGTTAGCAGAAGCGCAAAGTTTTCAGTCGACAGAGGCAATAGCAGTCAGAGACTTAAATGACAGAGGCATCATTCTGATTCAAGTTGGATGTTTTTTTTTTTTTTTTTTTTTTTTTTTGGAGTTGTTGGAGAAACAACACAAGGGAGAAGTGTTGCATGCAGAACATTCCAAAGGTTCAGGATCAGGATTGAGTTGAGTTCCTTTCTTGTTGAGAGGGAGTGTTGAAAATAGCAACAAGAAATGCTAAAAATAGAAATTATATAAATAACATTCAGAATATTCCAATTTTAATTTGTCCTTGAATTAAAATTGACAATTAAATTTCGAATGTAGTCTCATTAGCTGCTTGGAAAATAATTAATTAATTCATCTTGAGTTAATTAGTTGGAGAAATTCAAGCTAGAAGTCTTTGTGAAGTCATGCAACAATTATCCCTTAAAGTTAAGGAAATTATCCCTTAATTAAGGAGATAAGGATGAGTTGTATTTGAGTTGTAATCAGTTAGCTCAGTTAACTGAGTTATGTCCAGTTAAATTAGTTCCAAACAGTTTGAGGAACTAATTGTGAGTTTAGTCAATTAATGCATGCATCCATGAAACTAGTGTACTCGAGATAACTGAATATTCTCTCATAAATAAATCATGCATGTCAGTTCAGACAAAGACCCAGTTGAGATTAAAGACAAGGACATTGTACTATCAGTTGGAGTGATTTTCCTATAAAGGAAACTCATCCATGCAGAAGGAAAAATGTTCCTTGAGGATTGCGCAGTTTTACAGGGTGTGAGATCAGTGTGAGTGATCAGTGTTACACTTGGTAACAGTAGGATCACCCAGGAGAAACTGCACAAGGAAATATGAGAAGGCTTGGAGGGCAGAGGAGAAGGTTTGTGAAAAGCCTTGTTTGCCTGTGAGCATCCGGGAGGATTGTACTGAGAGTTGGTTAGCTGTGGGAACTAATTATTTGTGTAATCTTGATGTATTTCTACCTTGTATGATAATATAGATAGTGGGGTTTTTCGCTGAGGCTTTCCCCAGAGTATTTTTCTATGTATTGATTCTTCTTCTCTGTTATATGTGTTTTGCTTGATCTTGCTCAAATCGAAGTTTGATTGTAGAAGTAGGTTAAGTATTTTGCTTTAGTTATATTGCATAATTAGGTTAATCTACAGTGAGAATTTCTACAATTGAGTATTCTAAGTGTTAGGACACAGTGGAAGCTTCATCACTTCACTTGTTAGTCTCACTGGCCCAACATTTATCCTTCTGGGAAGAAGCTCCCCGACCCTTCAACTTGGCTTCACCCAACCTTCCTGGGTTGTGCATTGTGCAGTTCCATTCAGTAGGTTGTGACCTTAACCCTTGGATCTGCGCAATGTGCAGTTCCTATCCCCCAGGGCTACTGCACTACGTAATTCCTAAGCCAAAGACCCAACCTTCCCTTCTAGAATTGTGGAATCCTTTCAGTCATCCTTCCCTTTCAGAATTTCACACAAGGTACATTTAGTGGTCCTCCCCTCATCCTAACCCACTATCTCCTAGAACTGTGCAAAAATATTCCACAGTGGCCCCTCCTTCAGCTGGACTCGCTCATCTCCAAAACTGCGTAGAAGACAACCTCTGAGCCTAACTTGGACTACGCATTGTGCAATTCCAGGCCTCAAGCCTCAGCCCTAGATGTTGGGACTTCACAATGCGTAGTCATTGCACCTCCATCTCTATCCTGACACTTAATTATGGACCAATGTTTGAAGCAAAATGCTCCATCTTAGGCTAGGAGGTTTTCGGGATGATGTCATCTCGTCATGAGTGAATTGCATATACAAGAACCTGGCAAGATGATGAAGAACGAGATGAATGTGGAAGACATGCAAAGGACATTCTTGTAGATAAGCATGCAAGTAATCTATCAAGTAAAATCAAAGGGACACCAACTTGTGACCACATCCCAAGACTTGAGATCATGAGGAGGTGGAAAACATGAGTATTCTCAAGAAGACATCACTCACAACAACAATAGTGGCCTGACACTGCCACAACATCCAAGCAGTTTACATCAGTAGTTCCATGTCATGTCTTGTCATGAGCTATCATATGCCACATCATCATTGTGGACCATGTATATTATATTCAAATGTATTGTAAAGTGGAAGTCCAAAGGACACACATGAATATGGAGAGTCATGTAAGTTGAAAAGTCATAGGAAGTTAAACAGTCATGAGGGTAGTCAAAGAGTCACAAAGGGGAAGCATCACCCCTTGGTTATATATACCCCCTCATTGTATGAGCAAAGGACTTTTCACCTTGGCTCCTCCCGCAAGGCATTAGAGAGATCATCTAGTTCTTTGAGGAGCAAGGAGTGGCTCCAATGTCCCATTATTGGGGCTAGTGATGTACATTGTAAACATGTGTCTTGGAACTTTTTCTTAATAACATAAGCCTTTTAAGGCCAGCACGTTCTTCATGCATGGACTATGAATGTTTGTAAGACTATTCTATGGACATTTGTATTTCATGTTTTCTTTCACATGTACTAATATAGTTGAACTATTTCAATTATTTTAGTGCTTATCTTATTGATAATGTGTTGTAATGGTTGTTATTGTTGTCCCATCCTTGTGGACTATTCCACGGGATACTAGACATATCTTTCCATGTTTGTTGGTTGTAAGGACCGCCGCATCTACTGTGGACTATTCTGTTGGATGTTAGACGGACTCTTCTAGTTCATGTGTGTCTCTTCCTAGGTGGTACTATTACCTCTCACTTAGAGGTTCACTTTTCTCCCCCCTTTGTAGTAGAATAATCTTGACACAATTACAAATACACACTCACCAGGCACACCTCCCTTTATTTTCGAAGACACAATTGCATCACTCTCCTGTGCTGACAACTAGAAATAAGGAAAATATTTAAGGATTTGGCAACCAAGCCTTTATACCAGATGGGACTCTTACACCAAACGGTGTGAGGTATGATTGGGACTTCATATCGAGTAGATCTCATTTAATGATGTATTTATAGCACTGTCAACAAACTCCTAAAATAGGGATTTATAGGTCTAAATCTCGGATGGAGAAAAAGACACACCATTGTGTATATTTTCGACAAAACTCGGTTTAACACAGATATCAAGAGGTATCATCTCTTAGATATTCAAGAGATTCTTCTCATAATCGAATTCATGGATAGAAATGAAACTCGTAAAAGACTCTACGACATTGGGTAGATACACATCATTGAGATTATACCCAATAGAATCTGGTAAGGAGGAACGATGGTTATGATTGTCCCACTACGCATTGTCTAGCATCATGGTCTCCATGATGCTTTCATCGGTAGAGAATACACAAGATAATGGATCAAAAGACGTGCCATAATCCAATGATCAATCAACCCAATTTATCGAAGAGAAGGTATGACCCGCACAAGCTAAATAGATATCTTTGTAATCAAGTTCAATGGGGCTAAGCGACATTCGGTCATTAAAACTATGGATGTTAGTTTCATCTAGTACAATCCATGGATTGGTCGGGATAGTAGAAGATGATATCATATTGATATAAGCAGTAGAAGATGAGTTGTCGAGAAGAGGAGGAGGAAGCGAAAAGGTTCCCATGAGCGAGGAATCCTTCAATAGTCCAACCTCGACATGATGATAAGAATTCAGGGTTTCCCCTGTGAGTGGGACACTTCCAGTAACATGAAAATCATAGGCGAAAAAGGTGAGTTGGTTAATGCCCAGAATCTTGCCCTTACGAGGAAAGGTGTTCATACGGAAATAATTCAAAATGACTGCGTCCATAGTGTAGACCCACCTGCGACCCATTAGAATATTATAATCAAGAGGTCTGTCAATAACTTCCACTTCTATGGATACAATTTTCCGCCCTAATTCTAATTGTAATGAATTCATAATACCACAAGGCTTATATGCTCTCCCATCAAAAGATTTCAATTTGGTAGGTGACTGACTCAGCTGAGGTGAACCAATCACTTCCCAGCAAGACATAGGCATGATGCAGGTCGAGGCTCCCTTGTCCACAATAGAATGATGAATTTCCTCACCACGAACGATGACTTTAATGGTAAAGGCTAATTGAGATGGAAGGCGAGGGGTATAGTTTTCATGACTGAAAAAAATTGGATGGAATTCGAAGGATCCACACATCCGATAGCTGAAAACAAAGACTTTTTCTGGTGCGAGGCAGTTTTTCAACACCTCAAGGGTCAACATAGTTTATGGGGACTGAGCCAAGTCCTCAACTACGTTATAATTTGAGCGGCCCTGGCAGGAGGGTTGAAAGAAAGCTTATGAACAATGCGCTTTAGAGGCTTTATAGTTAACTCCATAGGAATCGTGTGTGGAGGTTGATTGAATGGGGGTGATTCTGAATTGGTAGGTTGATTAGCAGCCTGACCATTTGGAGGATTCACATTACCATAGTCCTTGTTTCGAGTAGACATGTTATGCAATATTTATGACTGTGGACATAAATATCTCCCCTAGGTTTGGTGGCTAACCTAAAACAACAGAATGACAAAGGACCCATTGTTTTCCTTAAAGTAAGTAGATGAGGGGAAGAAACCTACTTGGAATTTGTCGTATGTTTCGCTCCTTCTTTGGCTTGAATTCTCTAATCCTAGCTCCAACTTCCAAAATTAGAACCTGCACAACCAAACAACACAAGCCAAGAAATTACGAGATCTATGTAGCATCATCTATCTACTTTATTCAACGTATCGACATGGTATTGAAATGTATGAAATAAAAAAATCACATATAGGAAAACAAAAGAGCTCCTCCAAGTTGTTGACTTGTCCTTCCTTTGTCACAAAGTGTACCTCCAATCACCCTAAATGTATGAAAGAATCACTTTCACAACAACAACATAAGGGTATAATCACTCTCCAAAAGACAACCTCTTGCATTGATCTGAAATTGATAAAAGTATTACAGACTTATGTGTGGAGTTGCCTGTGTTACTTAGTGCAATGGATCGATAAGATTGTGAATAACACAGACACTTAAACAATTATAAAAACACAATTAGATACATCAACACAAGAAAATTGATAAAGGAGTTCACCAGACTTCCTGGCTACGTCTCCTCGTCCTAGCTTCCAGTGTTGACCTCTTTATTATGTCTTCAAATGGTTGTTACAGGTGTGAGCTCAAAAATAGAGTCTCAACACAGAAATGGAACTCACCACTATGTTCCGCTCAAAAATTCGAGTCAAAATGAGCATACACACGACCGTACTGGTCACCCTGACCTCCAAACCCCTTGGAACGGTTCACAATACACTCCTCTAAACACCCTCTGTCAACTTTTCTGTGTTATGGTGTTTATATAACACATTTTAGTTACAAATTGCAATAAACGTGGAACAAATACATTTATAATAGAAACAGGCTATAAACGAAAGGACCGGCGGGCGCGGGTGGACCCCGACCATCCGACCTTTCCCCAGCACTGATCTCGAGAACAAACCATCTGACGGTTGTCACATATTGCTCTTCAACTGATTCGGACAACCTGCACCATTGATTTGTCCTCTGTCATCCAATGGTTGTCGCACGATTGCGCGCTCCAACTACACGTTCACTGTTTCTTCGAAGGCACGCGATAAAGTGGTTTTCGAGAGGCTACGTGTCGAGCGCTTAGTGGAATCGCATGCTCCTAGTCTAAAACCGCTTCCTACCTTGACAACACGCGATAAACCATTTAACGCCCTCTTGTCAAAACTCAAAGAGTTTAGCTCCTTTTTCATAGTTTTATCGCATTCGTTTTCCCATATAACTTGCCTGCATGTTTCGATGCGATATGCGTCGATCTCCACTCTTGACTGTTGTTCCTCATTGCTTGAGGTCTAAACTAATCTCTAATTGCCACATCATCTTTTGCACTGACATCATCAGGTACTTGCGACTCTTTCCCGAGTTGGCACATGTCCTGCTGACGTAAGCTCTGACTCTTTGACCTGAATCTTTGATTAGCTCTAATTTCCTTGTCCGAACTCGAATTTACATGCGGTTTGCGCCATTGGCTCGTATTCATGAACCCTTCAACATTTTTCCATTTCAGTTGTATTTGAAGAATTTTGATCTGGAGGCTATGCTGAATCCATTTTGGATCACTCCTCCCCACTAGAAGCTTTTGGTCCACCAAAAATTGGTTTTAGCTATCAAGTGAGGATAAAGTTCCTTCACTTTTCCAATCTCTATCCATCGTGCTTTACTTGGATTTGTACCTTTGAGTCCAACTTGCAGGTACTCAACATCCCCTCGTTGCGAAGTTCTTATCCTTCTATCAAGAATTGTGTCCTCCTTTAACTCATTAAGATACTCAGGCAACAGATCAGTTAAATCTTCACCGCTGAAGGCCCTACTCCCGCCTGATCTCCCCGTGCGCCTCTGCCCTTGCCCCCAGGCTCTGCCTGGTCGGGCTTTCGCGCCCCGACCCTCGCTGCGTCCTCTAGCTCAGATCCCCTCGGGGTCTGCTGCCCATCGGTCTGATCCCTCTTGCTCTCAGCGGGCCTGCAATGGCAGGATCCGCTTCCCCTCCCCCTGCTTCAGAGAACCAAGAAGAAATTTTCGCCTCCCTCCTGTCTGAACCTTCAGATGCTAGACCGCGCCCTTCTCAAACAAAGTTCATAAAAAAGCTGGATGAAATACCCGAGGTGAATCTCCCTCCTTCCCTACCAAGGAAATCGGCAATAGCCCTTGCAGAAAGAGGTCTTGTAGGCCAGTTTACTGGGGTCTGGCCGTCCCCAAGAACTGTCCAAAAATGGGTGGAGCGCAACTGGAGCACAATGATTCAGGGAAAGATCGCCATCAGATTTTGTGGACGTGGGTACTTCACCTTCCTGTTCGAATCAAAAGAAGACAAGAATCTCATCTTCCGCAATGGCCCCTACTTCATGGATACAAGAGGCCTCTATCTGAACAGATGGACCCCGGATTTTGATCCGGAAATGGACATCCCTAACACAGTTCCTGTCTGGGTGCGCCTCCCTCACTTACCGCTTCACTGTTGGGGGGATGAATCGGTAAAAGCCATAGGCAATGCAGTTGGAAAATATATTGACAGATCGGAACCAAGAGAAAACATGCACGCATGCGCAAGGATCTGTGTTGAAGTTGACTTAGGGAAAGGACTCCCTGAAGCCATCAAGATTAAGGTGGACCAGTGGATGCACATTCAGCAGCTGGACTACGAACAGCTCCCCTTCAAATGCAAGGTATGTCACGAGTATGGTCATTTTGCTAATAGATGTAGCAAGTTAAAAGCAAAGGAAATAGAAAATAACGAGGGAAACACAGAGGGATCATGGGAACAAGTTAAAAGGAAAAAGTCCTCTTCTAATCAGGGCCCCAGTTCCACAGCCCCCCCGGCATCAAGCTTCCCCCCCCCTCCCCCTCCCTCAACCTTCCCCTCAACCTCTAATCCCTTCGAATCTTTAGCTGCTGAAACCCCTCTCTCCCCACCCCAATCCCCCCGCCCTGCCTCTCCCTGTTCAAATCCCCCTCCCTCTCCTCCCCCCACCATTGAAAGAATTCTCACAAGGAACAAAGCCAAAGAAGCCAATCAGCCTTCTGATCCTCCGAGAAAAGTAGGCAGGAAAACGAACAAAGAACTCAGGGATGAAACAGCAGCAAAGGAGATGGCAACCGGAACTCAGCAACCCATGGACTCATATTTAGGCAGGCTAAAAGGAAGTGGCGAAAAAACAAAGGAGAAGTCTGGATCCCACCCCATAGCTGGTAAATAATGAACTTGGTCTCTTGGAATTGTAGGGGGGTGGGCTCCTCCTTAAAGCTGAAAGCCATCAAGGATCTACTAAATCAGGAACAACCGGACATCCTCCTAATCCAGGAGACCAAACTCAACGAACAGGACTTTCTTCACCAAACCCAACGATTCAAAAATTTCACAGGCCTCTCCAAAGAATCTGATGGGGCATCAGGAGGGATTGGAACACTTTGGAACAAAAACAAGTGGGAAATCACCAACTCACACCAATGCTCTTGGTGGATCAGAACAGACCTAAAGTATAAAAGCTCGCAGGAAACTTTTCATATATATAATATATATGCTCCCAATCATTACAGGGACAAAGCAAGTTGTTGGAACACCGTAGAAGAGGACATCACCGCTCTCCAAAGAAGCAGGCTAATTCTTGGGGGAGACATGAATCTTATAAGGCATGTGGGAGAAAAGTATGGTGGAAGTTACCACGCAGATCCCTCAAGAGACAAGTTAGAATCTATAATACAACTCTTCAACCTGATAGACACCCCTCTGTCAAATGGGAAATACACTTGGTCTAACAAAAGATCAGGCACACACAATATCAAGGAGAGGCTGGATAGGTTTCTTATACAGGAAGGTGTAGCAGGCAACTTCCATTCAATAAGGAGCCATTTAATCCATGGTTCAGCTTCGGACCATAAGCCGGTGGTCCTCACTTTGGATAAAGGACCAATCCTCGGCCCCCTTCCTTTCAAATACAACAAAAACTGGGATTTCTACGAAGATTTCCGCATCCTTATTCAAAATTAGTGGGCCAAAGAAGTGATAGGGTCGCCTTATTTCGTATGGGAAACAAAGCTGAAACAGCTCCGGACAGCAATAAAGCAGTGGGCGAGGGAGCAGGCAAATCTTGACAGAAAAAAGAAAACCGAACTGCTAGCAGAGATGGAACGCTGGCACAAAGAAAAGGAGCAAACTCAACTCACAGCAGAGGACCTCGAGAAGGAAAAAACTTTGTACAAGGAGCTTTATCGACAAAATCGAGTGGAGGAAGAGGATCAAAGAACAAGATCCCGCTGCCTTTGGCTGAAGGCAGGGGATAAAAACACTTCTTTTTTCCACAATAATATCAAGATCAGAAGAGCCAGCAACCAAATAGATAAAATTGAAGTAGCAGGGATTGAGCTGAAAGAACAAGAAGAAATAAAAAGCGCAGCCTTTAATCACTTTAAGGATCTTCTCACAGCAGACATCCAACATCACAACAGCGAGGCTTTCCTTAGTATAATAAAGAGTAAAATAACAGAAAACCATAACAATGAGCTGGAGCAAGATCCCACAGAAGAAGAAATCAGAGAAGCCACCTTCAGCATGCAACAAGACAAGGCCCCAGGGCCGGACGGTTTCACTGTTGCTTTCTACAGGCAACACTGGGAAACTATAAAGAAGGATTTTGTGAGAATGATAAAGAATGCCTTTAGAAATCACAAGGTAGGGGAAAATACAAAATCCTCGCACATAGCTTTGATCCCTAAAGAAGCAAATCCAAAAACCTTCGACAGATTTCGCCCCATATCGCTCTGCAATGTCTCATACAAGATCATTACAAAAATTCTCGCCAACAGATTAAAGAAATTCCTTCCACTTCTAATCTCTGAGAATCAGGGTGGTTTTGTCCCAAGTAGGCAGATCATAGACAATGTCATTCTAGTTCAGGAAGCCATTCATAGCAGCCTCAATAGAGGAGAGCGGGGAATGATCATCAAATTGGATATGGCAAACGCATTCGACCGGGTGGATCACACCTTCCTCAGAGCAGTTCTCAAAAAATTTGGCTTCTCCTCCAACTTTGTCAACATCATCAACGGGTGCATCTCTAATCCTTGGACCGCGCCTTTGATCAATGGACGACCAAGCAACTACTTCAGAAGTTCGAGGGGTCTACGGCAGGGCTGTCCCCTCTCCCCCTTCCTCTACATTCTTATGGCCGAGACTCTGAGTGCCCAGCTAGAAAACCTTCGCAGCAAAAAAGAAATCACGGGCATTCGCATTGAACGAGGGATAAAGGAGATTAATCACTCGCTCTTCGCGGATGACACTCTGCTAATTGGGGGCACCTCCAGTTTGATGTCTAGGAGGTTCAAAAGAGTCCTGGATGCCTTCCTCCTGGTATCTGGGGGAAAACTAAACAACAGTAAATGCAAAATTTACACCTGGAATGTTCCCTTTCAGATCCAACAAAGAATTTCTCAGATTCTAGACATCCCTCTGCAAAGAAGCTGGAGCTCCTTCTCTTATTTGGGTCTCCCTTTGGCAAAAGAACACATCAAAGCAGAAGTCTGGACAAAACACATCGAGAAGATGAGAGGCCTCCTTCAGAGTTGGGGTGCCTCCTGGTTAAATCTTGCTGGCAGAACCATTCTTATAAAGGCTGTCCTCTCAGGCCTCCCAATCTACCAGTATGCGGTAATTATGGCTCCCGCTAGCATCCACAAGCACATGGAACTCATTATGAGAAGTTTTCTCTGGCAGGGGGGAAAACAGGACTCAAAGAAATTCAGCCTTGTTAATTGGGACCAAGTCACCCTTCCGTATGAAAAAGGAGGATTATCCATAAAAATTCCAAGTCTCTCCAATCAGGCTCTGGGGCTTAAGCTGATATGGAAGATCCTCTCAGGGAATGGCTCGTGGTGGGTGGAGACAATAAAAAGAAAATACCTCAGCGGTCCAAACTCCAACATTCTTCAGGATCCAATTGTGGACAGGCCGTGTACTCCAATGTGGAGACTAATTAAAAAAGTCTTGCCCCACTTCAGAGGAAATACCTCCAAAATCCCAGGAAGCGGAAAGAATGTCAAAATTTGGCTTGACAGAATCATGGGCTCCAACCCAAGGAATTCACTTCAAGAACTAAGACCTCTTCAAGTCTGGATGGAGGAGCGAAATATATCCTCTCTGTTTGACATATCCACCTGGTCCCAAAATAGATGGCTTGACTGGAAGGTCCTGAACCTCCCTCTGGATCTCAAAGACCAATGGCACAATTTGAAACTCTCTCTATCCGGTTTAGCTCCAATCAATAAGGAGATGGATGACAGATACATTTGGGACACCTGTGGTGGAAGCTTTACAGTGAAAGAGGGCTATAAATCTTTGCAAAACATGACTCCCACAGTAAATTGGAATCTTCATAAGGCAGCCTGGAAGACCGAATGCATCCCCAAGGTAAAACACTTCAACTGGGCCCTCTTAAAAGGGAAAATTATTACAGCCGAGAATCTGAGAAAGAGAGGAATACAAGGCCCCTCGATTTGCTGTTTTTGTCAAGCAGAGGAAGAGTCCATTCATCACTCCTTCCTTCGATGCCCCTTCGCCCAAAGCTGTTGGAAACAACTAATTAGCCCTCTGGAAGTTAGAAGAAGTTATGATCAGGTGAACAAACTCCAGAGAAATTGGAAGAAAGAATACCCTTTGAACAGGAAAGGTAAGAATAATCTCTTAAGAATATGGAAATGCATTCCAGCTACGCTGTGCTGGAACATTTGGTTAGAAAGGAATAATTATGTCTTCAAAAATGGACAGATTAAAATCGACAGGATCATCGCAAAGACAATTGCAGGGATTTCAGAGGCTATCAGTGCCAACCATATAGCTCTCCCAGATCAACAAAGATGGACAAAAGAGGAGAAAGACTGGTACAACAGCTTTAATATTAGCCACTCTCAAAATTCCTCTCCTCAACTTAAAGCTCCGCAGAATCGACACAATTGGAAACTCAAGGGCGCTAAAGAAGATATAAACAAATGGATCCTAGCTCAGAATCGTCCCTTTCTCCTCTTTGATGGAGCATCAAAGAGCAACCCCGGGAGTGCAGGTGCAGGAGGAATAATCAAAGATCAGAATGGGAATATCATTTGCAGCTATGAATGGGGACTTGGAATCGCCACTAACAACGTCGCCGAAGCATACAGCCTGCTTTTAGGCACCTCGATTCTACACAGGACAGGTTTACGGAACGCCATAATCCTTGGGGACTCGGCTATCATTATAGCAGCAATGAACACAGGCAAAGAGTTCAATAAAGCAAGTCTCAACAACATCAAGGCGAGGATAACAGATAACCTCAGACATTTGGGGGAAGTCACCTTTATGCACGTGTTAAGAGAGAACAATGCAGAGGCGGACTCCCTAGAGAGCAAAGCGGTCAACCGGCAACAAGGACAAGTAAGTGAAAATGGCAGAATCTATGCAAGAGCAATACCATAAGATCTCTAGTGGTCAGACAGAACACAAGGTAAGCTTTCGCAGAAATTGTCAGAAAATCAACCACACTCCTGGTTCTCCCTTCCCCGTCCATCCTTTCTCCCTCATTTCGCCGGCGCATTCCTCCTACCTTGATCCCAAAGCAACTCTCCCACATCTTTCTTGTGATTTCCCCTACAACTTGTCAGGTAAACGTCCTCTCCGCACCATCGAAGTTTGCCTCCCAAATTCGCAGTTGGATTCACCCTCAGCTTCCCCAGAAAAAAATCCCGAGTCCCCTCATCATGAAGGATCTCTCCCGCTCCTTTATATTCCCCCCCCCCTACCCCTTCTTCCTTCAGAAATTCCCTGTTTTGCAAGAATCAGTTTGGGAAAGAGGAGTCTCCTAAGCAAGGCAATCTCAGCGGCAGTAATCAGTTGCCTCCCGCGCCCGATCATCTCACCAGCATTCAGCAAGCAAGCCATCAGAGCATTAGCGACACTCCGGCCCTTAACTCAGCATCCAGGTATAAATCAAGTTTATTGCAAGTTATTTGTTCACTAACCAGTTTGCTCACAGTCATGGCAGAAAGACAACAGCCAGAGGCTCAGGGGGGAGAGGCGCCCCGTGTGACTCCACTGGACAGAGTTTTGGGCAACGACACTTGCACACTTGGTAAAGAGCATTGCTTCTTGATTGCCCGGTTTATGAAGCATCACAACGAACTCCGTGAGGACTTCATTGCAGACAGCAGATCCAAGCGTAAAAAGTTGGAAAAATGCAAGAAGGAAATCGAGAGCCTTAAGGACAGGTGCGAGCATTTAGAGGAGGCAATCAAGCACATTAAAAATCTCACGGAAAGCATGCAGGCAGAGGCTTCTACCAAAGACAGCCAAAAGGAGCAGCAGAAAAGAAGATCAAATGGAGGACACAGTGAACCAATTCTGGGGTTAATCTCATGAACAGCAAAGTCTGCCTTATAGATGGCCTTTTTGTAAGACAGTATAGTAGATATCTTTTCCAGCACTCTTTCCTCAAGCTAAACTCTCAGAAGTCAAGGGCTGCGCCCCTTCTTTGGACTTCTCCTCTAATTCCTCTTTCAACATATTATGTATTATCTTCTGCTTACTGCAGTTTTTATAATATATGAGTAGACGACCTTGTAAAAAAAAAAAAAGATACTCAGGCAACAGATCCTCAATGGAAGGCAACTAACCTTACTCCACGGGGTCTTCAATCAATGAAGGTTCATACAATCTTAAGTTTTCAACATTAACGACTGAATAGATTTTCATATAAGCTGGTATATCAAGGCGGAAAGCATTTTCACCAATTTTATCAAGTATTTTAAAAGGACCATATCTAATTGGTTTTAACTTTTTACCTTCCCCTTGCAGTCTTTCTTTGCTGATGTACAACCAAACTTGATCACCAACTTGAAAACTATGCTCAACTTGATGCTTGTCATGTCGTGCCTTATACTTGACTTGACTTCTTTCCAAATGTTCCTATACTGCATGGTGAATTTCCTGGATTTGTTCAATGAACTTGGTTGCTTTGTCCACATCACTGTGTCCATCAATTTCTATGTCTTTATCATAGACAAAATCCAAGGGAGACCTTGGTATAAAACCAAAACAAGTCTCAAAAGAAGATCTCTGAGTAGAAGAATGTTTTGCACGGTTGTAAGCATGCTACATGTTGGTATCATCCCAAGACCCCTTTTTCCTTCCCAAAAACATATCATTTATCCATACATTTTCATCATATATCCCTCAAAATCCTTGAAAATTGATTATTAATAGTCTTATAGTTATTAAATTGCATAGAAATTGATTTAGGGGTTTTATGTTGAAGAATTAGAAGTTTTTGATGAAATGGTTACAGGAAGTACCCACATCCTGTAATGAGCTTATCGTTTGACATGTGGCGCAGCAGATGGGCTAGAACGAAAGGCATGGACGAAAAGCAGAATGTCCAAGCATGGACAAACACCTATCTCCCAGCCGAATCGATCCTCCTATGTACGCGGTCAACTCAAGTCAAAGCAAGGCACTCTGGCAGACAAAAGCAGCAACAGCAGCTCGTTCTATTTTCATTTTAGTTTTTGTTCTTTTTGAAAACACTTAGCATGGAAACATTTTGAAAAGGCTTGATGTAATAAAAGCGGCAACAGCCGAATGTACATTCATTGTAGCAATGACATGGCTGTGGATATACATATGTAAATACAGTCCGGTTAATGGTTAATGTTTAATCGTTGAATCGTTCCAGAACAGAGTTTTAAGTTTAATACTAAGACCTATTCACAGTTACGACGTGTGTATCTCTTGCATTGATTTGATAGCCGGTCAATTATAGCCAGTGTACCCTTAGGACGCGGACGGGCCCTGCGTTCAATCGGTATACTGTCCATTTGTTTCATTTACATTTCGGTTATCATATGTTTGCACAGTGTTTATATTGGATTTCGATTTTAATAGATTTTATATGGTTTGCATAACAGTCACAGTTACATAGCCTTCTATTTCCGTAGCATATGGTTTGCACAACAGTTACATAGCTTTCGATTCCCATAGCTTTTGATTTCCATTGAATGTATATGGTGTGCGTTTATGAATGGTTTGCGTTTATGGTTATGTTGAACAATCATCACTGAGATCTGGAAGTGAGTCCTGTAAGGGATTCGATCCCTGTGTGTCTTGTAAAAGCACTATCATAAACCTTGCTTTTATTTCACAATTCATTTATGATCTCTGCATAGTTTGATATAGTGTAAATATCATTGAATGCTGTGTGTCTACTGAACAAGGGTTTTCTGGGTAATGTCTTTGTAAGGAGATTAAAATCATTGTTACAGTCATACACAGTGCTTAGGTTTGCATAGTCACACACAGCGTTTAGGTTCAGGGTTTAATTTGGTAAATGCATTTAATGTTAAGCATTGTAATCAAGTATATCAGTAGAGTGATCTGAGTGTTTGAATGATAGGCTACATATTCCAGTCTTCCGTAAAGAAGTTTTGTAACCTACATCATAATCACTTGGCCAGCGATCCTTTATGTCTATATATTTTAGACCACGCCTCTAAGCTTACGCACCTCGGTCGATATTAAATATAGAGTCTAGACTAGTACCCTAGCTAGAACACTACACTACACATAACACAAATGCTCATTCCAAAGTTTGGATGCTTGCTGCAATATCCTCGAAGCAACTGTATCACTGTCTTGTTGACCACTTCTGTTTGACCATCTGTTTGTGGATGAAACGTTGTGCTCTTATTTAACCTTGTGTCCATTAAATCCCATAGACTTGACCAAAATTTCCCAACATATCGAGAATCTTGATCAAATACAATAGAAGTGTGTAACCCAAAATGAACCCATACATTTTGAAAGAACAACTTTGTAGTTTGTTCAACTGTGACCTGTTTATTACAAGGTATCAAAATACACATCTTACTGAACCCATCCACAAATACATACAAATAATCATGACCTTTTCTAGACTTTGGCAATCCCCTAACAAAATCCATGGAGACACTTTCCCAAGGACGAGAAGGAATTGGAAGTGGAGTATACAAGCCTAATTTTCTATTACTTGGCTTGCTTGTAGCACACATAGTACATCCTTTGATATATCTAGAAACTATTTCATGCATTCGTGGCCAATAACAAAACCTTTGCAATTGTGCAACTATTTTACTTACACCAAAATGACCTTATATGAGAGAATTATGTGCTTCTCGAATTATGTTAACTCTTTCAGTTTGTGGGATGCATAACTTTCCCAAATGATATAAGAGTTTGTCCTTTATATAATAATCCAATTCTTCTACTTGCTTGCCATGAATTAAGGTTTCATATACATCCTTCAAATCTGTATCTTGAGCATATTGTTCAATGTAACTTTCATGAATTACTAAATTATGCTTAAGTATAGTGGATGCATTTGTTATTGGTCTTAATAACATGTTTGCAACCTTATTATGTATGCCCTTCTTATATCTGATAACAAGATGAAATTGTTGTAGAAAACCCATCCACCTGTAATATCTGGATTGTTGCAATTTAGTTTGTGAGTGTAGATATTGAAGTGGTTGATGATCTGTGTGAATGATTATTTCTTTACCCAT
Source organism: Pinus tabuliformis (assembly GCA_031772625.1). Lineage (NCBI taxonomy): Eukaryota > Viridiplantae > Streptophyta > Pinopsida > Pinales > Pinaceae > Pinus > Pinus tabuliformis. The sequence continues at coordinate 76,020,027 of CM062816.1, forward strand.
TATATATTGTTTCCACTTTTTAACACTCTGAACTAATGCATACAATTCTTTATCATACATGGGATAGTTAACTACTGCAGATGTAAATTTCTCAGAATGAAAGCATATAGGCTTCCTGTGTTGCATCAACATTGCTCTCATGGCATAGTCACTTGCATATGTCTCGATCTCATATGGATGTTGAAGATCTGGCAGTGCTAGTACTGGCACTATATTGATCCTTTCTTTCAAGGTGTCGAAGGCTTTCTGCTGTTTGCCTCCCCACTGAAACACCTATTTCACACTTGTCAAAGCATGTAAAGGAGCTGCAATCAACGAAAAGTTAGCAATAAACTTTCTCCAATATTGTGTTGCCCCTAAGAAACTTCTAACTTCTATAGCAGATTTGGGTTTAGGCTAGTTCACAATGACTTCAACCTTAGAGGGATTTATCTTCAATTCATCACCCCCTACAACATAACTCAAATAATTCAAAGATGTTCTGCCAAATTCACATTTTGACAGTTTCACATAGAGATTTTCTCTTTTTAAAACATCTAAAACCTGCTTTACATGTTAATCTCATGTCTTACTAAAAACAAGAATATCATCTAAATAGACTATTACAAAATCATCAATAAATGGTCTAAATACCTCATTCATGACTCGCATAAACATAGCAGGAGCACTAGTTAAGCCAAAAGGCATAACCAACCACTCATAAAATCCTTGCTTTGTCTTGAAGGTAGTTTTCCATACATCCTGTTCTGCAACTTTGATCTGATGGTAGCCGCTTCGCAAGTCTAATTTAGAAAAGTAAACTGCATCTTTTAATTGATGTAATAAATCATCAATATGAGGAAGAGGATAACGATTCTTGATAATAATTTTATTTAGTGCTATAAAATAAATGCACATTCTCCACGCACTGTCTTTCTTTCGCACCAATACAATTTGTGATCCAACGGTGATGTGCTTGGTCGTATAGACCCTTTATCGAGCAACTCCTGTACTTGCTTCTTTATCTCTGCATTCTCTAAAGCTGATAACCTGTACATTCCAATATTAGGTAGTGGAGCATCTTGCTGTAAATAAATATGATGTGCTATCTCTCGCTTGGGTGGAAGCCCCTTAGGCTCTTTAACCAGAATATCATAATTAGAAACAACAACTTTAACTAGATCTGCTTTCTGTTTAGGATTATAGCCTTGGAATGCATCGGATTTATCAAGATCCTTTGCTTTTACAATCATTAGTAAAAATTGCTTACTTGAATTTACAATTCTTTTCATCTGTCCTGAGTTTATGAGAGAGAAGTTATCTTTAATTTTATGAGCTCTTACAATATACTCAATTCCATCCTTTGTGAGTTGATACTTATTTTCAGTTCGATAGAAGATAGCCTTTCTATTGTACAAGTATGGACTTCCTAAAACAATTCCACATATGTCCAATGGGACTATGTCTAACTCAACCTCATCTACAAATGTTGACCCAATAGCAAACAAAGTTTGCATTATTTCGTAACTTGTAGCTTTGTTTTATCACACACCCAACCTAATGGATATGGCTTTTTATGAGGTTTTGTTTCTAGACCCAACTTCTTTACAATTGTTTCAGAAATCAAATTTACTTGTGATCCACTATCAAATAAAGTATCAATTTTAGTGTGCTTGGAAATGACTCTAATATGAAATAACTCATTTCTTTTCCTCTCATTACTTTCATTATCAACAAAATGTGAAGAATTACTTGTAGATGCTTCAGAATCTTTACCTTTTATACCTGTGGCTGTAACTATTGTTTCGTCACCTGAGTTTGACCCCAAGTCCTTTTGAATAGCAGCAACATTCTTTCACTCTTTACCCCCGAACTTCTTAGGCTTCAATTCTGGATGCAAAGACCAACAGTGTGCCTCATCATGTCCTTCCTTCTTACAATGAGTGCATGAAGGTTTATCCTTCTTTACAGTGTTTGTTTTCCTCTCCTTCCATTTCAGTTTCTTCTTTCCTTTATTCTTGTTCTCAAAAGATTTGGATGACTTCCCAACATAAGGGGTTACATTTTTACCTCTAGCTTCTAGATGAGTCGCTTGGACTAACACATCATCTAAGCTAGTGGGATTAAACATAAGTACAGTATGCTTCAAATAACTATCAAGACCACCTATATATTTTAATAATGTCTCTGGTGAGTCCAATGATATGCCTAATGTTAAATCTCTTTTACGAAATTCTTAAGTATAACTCTGTACACTTTGACCCTTCAACTAATTTAGTGTTTGCCAACTCATCGTTGCTTGCTGCATATAAGCCAAAGGATAAATTTTCTTTTTAATGGTAGAAAAAAATTCATTCCAAGTTGAAAAGATTTTATTGTGTTTTTGAAGTTCTGCTTGTGTCTTCTCTTCCCACCACGCCAGTGCGGTTCCTCCAAGTCGAAGGCTAGCCAGCTGAATCTTCTTCCTTTCTGAATCAACTTTCTGCACCCTGCAATATACATCAATTTGCCTTATCCAATTATCTAGCTTTTTTGCATTAATTTACCCATCATAAATTGGCAGATTAAATTTTACATCTAATTTGATCAAAGAGGCTTTCTTTTTCTTCTTCCTAGAAGAACTAGTTTTATGAGAAGAAGACGATGATGGTGATGATGGAGGAGATGGAGGAGGATTTTCTCCTTTTCCATTTATCTTCTTTTTTCTCTTTCTCTGGAGGGACAAAGAGAAAAGGTTCCTCTGCTCCTTTGTCTGGTCTAGGTGATGAAGTGCTTTCACCTCTACCCTTTTTAAACTCATGATACATTTCTTCTACCATGGCACATATCGTCATGAATCTATCCAAGAAATAGGATTTTGACCCAAGGGAAGCTTCATCTGCCATCCTTCTTCGTGAAAAGACCCTTCTAATCTCTGAATTCACCTCAACAAGTTCTCCTTCAACTCGTCCAAGCCTTAACCTAGTCAGCATTCAAATCTCCACACAAACGTGTCAAACCTTAAAAACCTTAAGCTATGATACCACTTGATCTAAAATTGATAAAGGTATTATAGACTTATGTGTGGAGTTTCCTATGTTACTTAGTGCAATGGATCGATAAGATTACGAATAAAACAGACACTTCAACAATTATAAAAACACAATCAGACACATCAACGCAAGCAAATTGATAAAGGAGTTCACTAGACTTCTTGGCTACATCTCCTAGTCCTAGCTTTCAGTGATGACCTCTTTATTATGTCTTCAAATGGTTGTTACAAGTGTGAGCTCAAAAACAGAGTCTCAACATAGAAATGGAACTCACCACTATGTTCCGCTTGAAACTTCAAGTCAAAATGAGCATACACATCACTGTACTGGTCACCCTGACCTCCAGACCCCCTAGAACAGTTCACAATACAATCCTCTGGACACCCTCCGTCAACTTTTTTTGTGTTATGGTGTTTATATAACACGTTTTAGTTGCAAATTGCAATAAATGTGGAACAAATACGTTTATAATAGAAACAAGCTATAAACGAAAGGACCGGCGAGCGCGGATGGACCCTGACCGTCCGGCCTTTCCCTGACACTGATCTCGAGAATAAACCATCTGACAGTTGTCACGTCCCACTCTTCAACTGATCCGAACAACCTGCACCGTTGATCTGTCCTTTGCCATTTGACGGCTGTCGCGCAGTTTCGTGCTCCAACGAGCACGTTCACTATTTCTCCGAAGGCACACGATAAAGTGGTTTTCAGGAGGCTATGTGTTGAGCGTTGAGTGGATTCGCGTGCTCCCGGTCTAAAACTGCTTCCCTTGAGGGCACGCGATAAACCATTTACCACCCTCTTGTTGGAACTCAAAGAGTTTAGCTCCTTTTTCATAGTTTTATCACGTCCATTTCCCACATAACTTCCCTGCACGTTTCAATGCGATATGCGTCGATCTCCTTTGATCGAACAATCTCCGCTCTTGACCACTGTTCCTCATCGCTTGAGGTTTGAACCAATCTCTGATTTCTATATCATCTTCTATGCTGACATCATCAGGTACCTGTGACTCTTTCCCGGGTTGCCACATGTCGTGTTGACATAGGCTTTGACTCTTGGACCTGAATCTTTGATTAGCTCTAATTTCCTTGTCCGAACTCGGATTTACATGCGGTTTGCACCATTGGCTTCGTATTCACGAGCCCTTCAACATTTTTCCATTTCACTTGTATTTGAAGAATTTTGATCTGGAGGCTATGCTGAATCCATTTTGGATCATGCATATGGAAGGTTGTAAATATATAGAGGAGTGTGGCAAGTTGGGAGTTCTTATCCAATTACCAATCTTGGGATTGAGATCTACTCTTGATGGGAGGATGAGATCTAAAGATAAGGGGTGTAAACTCCAAGGTAGGATACAATAGGATTTGAATGTTTTATCTAAGATAAATGGTTACAAAAGATCCTGGAAGCGTCTGGGAATGGAGGCTTCAGGATTCTCGTTATTTTTCCCGAATTTATAGAACCAACGCAGGTGCAAGGAGAGCAACCTGTAGGTGAACATTTTCCAGTAAGAGGCCAGGGTGTGTTGGTCCTAAAACTGTCTCAAATGATGCAGTTTAGGGCAGAATCTGTGGGGAATGAGAGTGTCATGCATAACTATTTGTGCAATGATGATGTAAATGGGGGAATAGGATGTGAATGATCCCATTAGGAAGCTAATTGATCATATGAGAAAAAATAGCCTATAACAGAGTGCCCCATAAAGTGCAAAGTCAAAGATGATGACAGATGACTAAAGTTCTTTACCTTGTGACAAGTCAGGATCAAGAAAAATTGGAGAGATTGTCTCTTGCTACAATACATTTACATCATGATATCTCTTTTGATGAGGGAGGCATACCCATACTCAGTACATAAGCTAACATTACATGTATAATGATCAAAATACATGTCCATTGATGACTGATGGTGGAACCATGATTGGATGATTGTCAGTATGATCATAGCCAAAATACATAGTGATCTATGTATAATCCTGAAACTGCAACCTGGATGGCAGAAACTAGATTTGGGGTCTTCTATCTCATTCACACAATCAACCAATGTACAAGTTTAACCATGTGAATCAATGAGTTGAGCTTGAACATGCTAGACACCATTTGATTACCGACTAATATGTAAGTCATTAATAGATGCGAGAGAAACCACCGATGATGTTAATGGATCTCAAGGTACTCAAGTACAAACCATATGGTGTGAGTAAATGAGTTGATGTCGAACACCACATAAAATATTTCGGTCGAAGGCCATTGATGTAAACATGTTGCTGAGAGTGAGGAAATGTGCCATTGATGTATGTAGGCACCAAGGTACCAATGGGTATTTCTAAGTCAAATTTTTGGATAATGTGCCGATGTCGAAAGGAAGCACCCTGTCACAAGAGGGCCTTGATGTATCCCCCATCAACGATACGAAATGGGTATGATGATTGAGACTGAATGTTGAGAATGGAACTGGATCAGGAAAGGAAAAAATGGAGTGAAGGCTTAAGAGTACTGTAACAGATATCAACTGAATGAATTCTCTTAACAGACTGACGACACTGAATGGAGTTGGTAACATTGACCCAAAACCGAGATGGAGGCTCTATGAAGGTATGATGAATCGAAAGACAAGAAAATTACCCAACCCAACAACCACGAAGATGAAGTGGAAGAGTGTCATTTTGACACTAACAAATGGAGTACCCTGTTTTCCCAATTTTCCCAACCATACGGGTCAATACCTCTTTATTTTTTAATAAGCTTGAGGAGGATAACATATCCTTGGTCTGTAAGTCCATCCTTCAGATGAATCCCTCTGAGTATATTTAGCGAACCCTTAGGTCCAAAAAGGTATAAAACAATACCCAAGAGAACCTCTTAACCATGTTCGACCAAGGCTTTCCTTTTTCGTAGTTAGTCTATCTGAATCTAGAAAAGGGTTAAACTTATACTAAGTAGACATATTTTCATTTACTTTTACGAGTTCTAAAAGACAAGTGCTCGACAATATTTTCATATTTTAGGAGTCTGAAAAGAGATAAAAGAGGACTCTAAGGGGTTCCTTTTTCGTAGGTTTGAAGAGCCCAGAAAAGAGATAAAAGTATACTCTTCGGTCAAAATCACCTATGTAAAGCACAACAAAATCCGTTAATAGTTGTTGACCTCCTCAGAACAACACATAAAGGATTAACATGTTTCATAGTAAAAACGAATCATCACAATGTCAAAACATTAAATATGAAATGAACAATATGACCATATATACTTGAAATGACCGTTATCTTTACCATTTCACATTTACCTCTAACAGTGAGAGTTCTGAGTGCTTTTGACCTCAATCTTCTGTAACTGATTGCATCCAATCCAGTGGATGATTTCGAGTACCGTCGCTTCCAGGTAGGAGCTAAAACATTCCTTTTTCTTTCAGTGATTCCATTTTGTGAATTCAAGGAAAATTTCTGAGTTTTTGAGGGCCCTAGGGTTCCAAAATCTCGCCCTAGGACCAACGCAGGCCTAGAGGGTCGAAAAGTGCATTGCACCTATGCATTCATGCACTGCAGGCAGAGATGCAACGCTCTGGTTTGCTCTGCTGGGGTGCGTTGGGCAAAAATATAAAGCTTGTTTATCAGTTTTCCATCAAAATTTGACAAGTTTTTTTGCATGAAAATGATCATAATGAATCTCTTGTTGATGTTTATGGGGTTCATCAGCAAACAATGGCTTTCGTATGGAGAGAAAGAGAACATGAGGAACAAGATTTAAATGTAGCAAATCATCCTGCTACCATCTAGGCATTAAAGAACCATGTATTACTAAAATCATTCTGGCTTCTTGGTATGAGGCAACATATGGAATTGTTGAAATATGTTGTTCCTTCATGGGATGTTTAGGCATAAGCGTCCACATTTGGGGAACATCTACTCAAGACAAAGGTAGAGGATATCTACTTTCTGACAGGACTGTCCATGAGGGGTGCCCCCATATCTCTCTTAGGCAGGAGAAGTGGTGGGGAGACAGTGAAAGATTATATTGCGACCTATTTTAGACCTCGATCCCAACCACCAAAGGATGGAGAGATCAATATAAAATATGTGACCTGATTACCTTTGAGAATGATCTTATTCATTATCGCAGGATTGATAGGTAGTGCCACATTGCATGTGGCAAACAGATCATATATGCAATATGGATTGGAGTGTGTGGAGCTCTTATGAAACTAGCTCACAAAATATAGAAAAGATAGATCAACACCTTAGAATTTAGCCTCTTCGAGGAGGCAACCTCCTTTACATTACATAAATGAACAATTCTTGGATGATTCAAATGACAAAACCTCCTTTCTATATATAGGAGTCTAAGGAGTCACAATATAACCCAACTGACCTAACAATAAAAGCCACAAAAATAACAATAGAAGGATTCTATGGGGCACAGTAATAACAATATGGGGAGAATAGGGGCACAACAATATTAATAAGGGATACAACTACAATAGTAATGGGGTAATCACTAGTATTATAGGGACCTAACATGCCCCTCTCCTTCAAAAAAAGTGTTGTCCTCAACGCTTGAGTAGTTCTGGATGCTTCTGTATAAAATTCTCATCCTCCCATGCGGAATATTCAACGGATAAGTTCTTCCACTTGATGAGATACTCCGAAATTGATTGATTTCATAGCTGTCGAGTTCTTTTTTCTATGATTGCTTCTTGTTCCAATATAATTTTTCCTTCCTTGTCAAGTTCTGGCAATATTGTTTAAACTGGGAGCTTGTCACCTATAACCTTCTTTAAACATGAAACATGGAAAACTAGGTGCACTCGAGAAGCTGCAGGAAGCTCCAATTTGTATGCCATAGTACCAATATTTTGCAACACCTTGTACGGACCATAATACTTTGGTGATAATTTATTATCCTTCTTCACCTGCTTTAGGGACATTTGTTTATATGGTTGTAGCCGTAGGAATACCCAATCACCTACATCAAAACTTCTTTCGCTGCGATGTTGATCTACCTGTTGTTTCATTCTATTCTGTGCAAACACGAGGTTATCCTTTAAGAGTTGGAGGACTTGTTGTTGATGTTCGATGTGATGTTCCACTGCTTGAACCTTAGAATTTTCTCTTAAATATGATGTGATGGATGGTGGCTGATATCCATAAAGTGCCATAAATGGGGTCATTTTTGTTGTTGTATGGAAGGAAGTGGTATACCACCATTTAGCCAGAGGCAACCATTTGACCCATTGTGTCTGTTTATCATATACAAAGCAACGAAGATATCCTTCCAAACATTCGTTTATTATCTCAGTTTGCCCATCAGATTGAGGATGATAAGATGAGCTATGAGGTAACTGAGTACCAAGACAAGAAAATAATTCTGTCCAAAATTTCCAGTGAAAATGGGATCTCTGTCACTTACAATTATCTTTGGGTTTCCATGTAGCGTTTGAATTGTTTCCATAAATGCAGTAGAAACTGCACTGGCTTTAAATGGATGTGATAATGCACAAAAGTGTGCATACTTGGTAAGTCTGTCAACTACCACCATGATGACACTCTTTCCCTCAAACTTGGGTAAACTTGTGATAAAATCCATTGAAACCTCCTCCCAACGTTGGCTTGGAATGGATAAAGGTTGTAATAGACTCGGGGTCTTAATTGTTGCAACTTTATTTTGTTGGCAAACCAAACATTCCACCACAAACTTTTGAATATCCGATTTAAGGCCATCCCAAAAAAATTCCTTCTTAACCCTGTGGTAAGTTTTTAAAAATCCTGAATGCCCTCCTAAGGGAGAAGTGTGCAATTCCATAAGAATCTTTTGTTTGAGTTGGGAATTCTTACATAGGTATAAGCGATCTTTGTACCATGACGAATCATTTTGCCAGCTAAATGTATCAGATGTACTGGAATCTTGTTGTAACTTTCGAATAAGTGCCCACACTTCTTCATCATTATTCCACTCCTCCCTTGCTTCATTTATCCAATCTGGTTCGATAATAGAAATGGCGCACAACAATGCTTCCACATCCTCATCCTTTCTCGAGAGTGCATCTGCCACCACATTTTGCTTCCCTTTTTTATAGATGATTTCAAAGTCATAACCCAACATCTTTGTGACCCACTTTTGTTGCTCTTCAGAGGATAATATTTGTTCTAAAAAGTATTTAAGGCTATCATGATCCGTTTTTACCTTGAAGTGTCTTCCCATTAGGTAGGGTCACCATTTCTTAAGTGCATGTAGCATTGCCAACATTTCCTTCTCATAAATGGCTTTGTGTAAAAACTTTCCCTTGATTGGACGACTTTCAAAAGCAATGGGTCTTTCATCTTGCATTAAAACAACACCAATTCCATTTCTTGAAGCATCACATTCCACAATAAAGGTTTTTGTGAAGTCCGGTGTAGCTAAGATTGGTGCTTGGCACATTTCCTCCTTAACATGTTCGAAGGCCTTTGTTGCTTCTGGAGTCCATGAAAATGCATCTTTCTTCAATAATGTTGTTAGAGGTGCTGCTATTCTCCCATAATTCTTAACAAACTTGCGATAATACCATGTCAACTAGAGAAATCCTCGCAAATGCTTTATGGATGTGGGGATTTTCCATTCCTTAATGGCTTTACTTTTGCTAGGGTCTACCTTAACTCCTTCATGAGATACAATATGACCCAGATATTCCACCTCTTGTACTCCAAAGAAACATTTGGATCTTTTTGCATATAATTGTTTCTCCTGCAATAGTTGTAGCACTGTGTCAACATGTTCAACATGATCCTTCCAACACTTGCTATAGATTAGTATATCGTCAAAAAATACTAACACAAATTTTCTAAGGAAGGGTTTGAAAATGGAATTCATCAAACCTTGAAATGTAGAAGGTGCATTGGTAAGGCCAAAAGGCATGACCAAAAATTCATAATGACCCTCATGAGTTCTAAATGTTGTTTTTGGAATGTCTTTAGTCTTCATTCTGATTTGATGATATCCTGAATGAAGATCCAACTTGGTGAAGTAAATTGATCCATGCAATTCATCAATGACAGGAATGGGAAACTTATCTTTAATAGTGAGCTTGTTGAGCTCCCTATAATCTGGACACATGCGCCATGATCCATCCTTCTTGTGCACCAATACTACTGGAGCAGAGAAAGAACTTTGACTAGGTTGAATTATACCAGCCTCTAGCATTTCTACAACCATACGTTCAATTTCACTCTTTTGGGCATAGGGATATCTGTACGGCCTGATGTTTGGAGGAACATTTCTTAGAATCAGATGAATAGCATGATCATGATCACGAATAGGTGGGAGACCTTTGGGAGTCTCAAATACCTTGGAATGATTGTCCAAGACTTTTTGGATATCCAGAGAAATAGATGATTTCGATGTGGAAACATCTAGCGAATATAATTGTGCAATTACACCTCTTTGTTCCTTTTTTAGAAGCTTTGTCATACTGTTAGAGCTGATTATCTTTCCCAGTTTCCCTGCAATACCCCTTAATTCAACTTCGTTTCCTTCCGCAGAAAATTTCATGAAAAGTTCTTGAAAATTAAAAGCTATTGTACCCAGGGATTGTAGCCATTGGACTCCTAGTACAACATCAACACCTCCCATTGGAATGGAAAGCATTGGGATAGTCAATACATATTCTCCCATGGATAGCTTGATATTACGGCACTTTCCAGAGCAATTTATCGCTCCTCCATTTGCAACCATCACTTGACACTCTGGTGCTGGATATAGGAAGCAATTCAATTCTTTTGCTATCTTACAATGAATAAAATTGTGGGTACTTCCTGAATCAATCAACACTATTACCTTTTTCTTATTGATTTGTCCTTCTATCTTGATGGTTTGAGGAGTGGTAATTCCAGCCAATGCATTGCAAGATATGGTCGGATTTATTTCTTCTTTATCTAGGCTTTATTCCTGGAGTATATCCTCTTCTTTTGACATTTCTTGCTCCTTTTCTTCTTCCTCTTCACAATCTATGTAGAATAATTTCTTCTCAACACACTTATGACCTTTAGTGTATTTGCTATTGCAACTGTAACAAAGCCCTTTTGCTCTTTTTTCTTCCAATTGTTGTGGTGTCAACCTTATAGGTTGTGGAAGACTAGGGGCAACAAAACTTCCATCTTTATAGTTGTGAGTGATATGCTTACTGGTTGCCATAATTTTGCTTTCCATTTTTCTTGCTAACCTGAATGCCTTCTCTAATGAACCAGGTTCCCAAAGGCCAACATCATGTTGGATATTATCCTTTAAAGTCCCTATGAACGCATCAATCCTATGCTCCTCTGGAATATCTTTACCCTTATGTTCAATTTTTGGAACTCCTCAATGTGCTCCATTATTAAACCCTTTTGTTTGAGACTTATCAATTGGCTAAAAAAAGTGTTGCTTTTTGTATCCTCATAATGTGCTGTCAATTCTTCCGTAAAAATTGCCCAAGTGATAATTTCTTTACGAGAGCAAAGCCATTGATACCATACAAACTGATTTGGTTCCAAATATAAAGTTGCAATACGTACCTTTTGTGTGTTTTGCACATTATTGAGATCGAAAAATTGCTCCATCTGTAATATCCATGTTGCGAGATCCTTGCCATCAAACTTCCTCATATCGATTTTTGGAATATGGTGGGTCTTCGATCCAACATTAGAGTCTATGAAATCATGATTAACATTTCTTTTGTTCTCATCATGAATTTCCTTTACTACCCTTTCACCATTAGTAATCATTTCTTGTAGAAATTTTGTCAAATCTGTCTTCAAATCTTCCATGTCTATCTTCAAATCTTCCATGCATGTCTTCAAATCTGTCTTCAAATCCATCTTCAAATCGTCCATCTTAGCTTCCACGTCATTCATCTTAGCTTATACGTCTTTCTTTAAACAATCCATCTTAGCTTCTACGCCTTTCTTTAAACCATCCATCTTAGCTTCTACATCTTTCTTTAAACCATCCATCTTAGATTTTGTTACTTTTTGTGCAAGTGACACTTGTCGCACTTGGTCTCGTAATTTTGATATATCATGTTGCATTTCTTCCTCTTCTTCATGAGTCATGCTAGAGCTTTCAGGTTGCTTACTAGGTGTTTGCATTTTCTTTCCTTGAGGCATCAATTACCGATAATAATGCTTTACTATGCCCTTTGAATTCCTTCAAACTAATTTTTCAAACCAAGCATATGCAAAAATTTTAAAAAAACTACACAACTTTTTTCACTTTGTAGGAGCTTGATATTGAATCTGATGTATATCTGTAATTTTGAATCATCCAGTTCTGAAATTGCAACCTACAGCAGCCCTCTACGTCCTCTTTCCAATGCCACTAGTCTGATCCAAATTGGATTCTCCAGGGAAGAGTTATGCCAAATCTCCCACAGTGACCTGATTATAGACTAGTTCAATAGAGTGAACTTGTACGACGTGCCACAAGTCACTGTTTCAACCTTTGGCTCTGAAAAATAAATACAATAAACTACAGTCTGTCCTCTTTCTGTACCTTCTTACGAAATTTCAATCCGATGCTCAGAGCGAAAGTTATGACGATTTTCCCCAGGTCACCTATTTGGAATGTAATTCAGGAGTCTGCAAAAAGACCAACTTCCTCAGATCATATCTCTGCAAATTTAGTGCGAAAAGCTCTGAAATTCAAACTCGAGGTTCAGAGCAATTTTGTCTCAAATGGGTTTTTTTTTAGCTTTTGAAACGTCGCAAAACAAGTTATAGTGAAAATGCCACGATGACCTATTTGGAGCAGCGAAACCCTAGAATCCAAAGCTCTGATACCAAAAGTTATGAAACTAGCTCACAAAAGATAGAAAAGATAGATCAACACCTTAGAATCCAGCCTCTTCGAGGGGGCAACCTCCTTTACATTACATAAATGAACAATTCTTGGATGATTCAAATGACAAAACCTCCTTTCTATATATAGGAGTCTAAGGAGTCACAATATAACCGAGCTGACCTAACAATAATAATATAAAGCCACAAAAATAACAATAGAGAGATTCTATGGGGCACAATAATAACAATATGGGGAGAATAGGGGCACAACAATATTAATAAGGGATACAACTACAATAGTAATGGGGTAATCACTAGTATTATAGGGACCTAACAGAAGCCAACACTCTTCAACTCGAGTGAGGGAGTTCTGGTCAATATGGAAGAACAACTGACTAAGGAAAAAGAAGGAAAACTAAAGAACTTTGGATACGGTGTAATCTTAGTTTCCTTTGCATTAGAATGAGTTCCATTACTTCAGCCTCCGCATATCATACTCGAGCCTCTCAATCTGAGAGTGCCACATATGAGGAGGTGGATAGATCACATGTCTCGACATGCAAGGTCATCAGTGATCAAATTTTCACTAGCCTTCTCTGGATAGCTATGCAAACAGATTATCATAATCAATGAATATCCTTACGTAGGCATAGATTTTCGTGATAACCCTGAACTCATGCTTCTTGAGTGTGAGGAATGGGGTGGTTTAGGTAAGAAATTTTGACCTTTTATATTTTTCAAAGTTTTACAACTTTTTTTTTTTGTATTTTTTGATGTTTTCGAGACTAAACTATTGATGTTTCATGTAGATGTTGGACTAGTTTGACCTATTGGTGCTTCATATCCCCATCGTGTAAAGGAACGACAACAAGAGGATGCAGTAGAACAAACACGGGTCGTTGTAGTGGGGCGCAATATGCTATAGGATCCAAATGTGCTAGAGGTCCTATTAGAGGTAGAGCGCCACATGGGAGGGTTGACACATGGAATTGATGATACCGTGGTTGACCAACTTCCACTGTGGTTTCAACGATACACCATAGGAGTGCCTAGTCGTATTGGTTGACTATTGCGCAAGATGCCCCATGTAGTGTCATTCTATCATGACCACCTTTGATTATGTCTACTTGGATCTTGCATGTAGTTTTTCATATGGGCGATGTATGCCATATGTGTCTTAGACACAAATTTTGTAAAACCAAACTTATATATATATATATATATATTTAGTGTTTTTGGGTTTCTATTGTATTTTCAATATGATGTGATGTGAATTGAAAACTAATTACATTCGTTGCAAATATCTATCTAAAACATGATTAGCTATGGAATTTGTTAATGTGTTTAGATTTCTAGAAATGTGTTCATATTGTATGAAATTGAAATGTCTTTCTAGAAGGCATACTCTTAAAACCATGTGTAAAATGGTGGGACTTCTAATTGAATAGATACCGACAAGTTGTAGTACTACGAGTTGTGAGTCAAGTTTGACGACTAAATCACGGATACCATGTGTAATAGCATTAGATAGTAGCTCGACCACTGCACTATACTCGGTGATGTTGTTGGTGAAGCGACCAATACAAATCCCTTGCAGACTCACTAACTCATTATTTGGAGAAAATATAACCCATGTTGTGGAAGATAGGTTCTGAGTACTGTGACTAACACCATCAGCATAACCGATAAAAGTTTCAAGAGATACCGACATCTTCAAGCCAAATGTAAAAGGGAATCAACAGAAACCATGTAAAACTCTCAAAAGACACACTGCAAATGCACTCAACGCACCTATATGTTGGAAAATGTAGCTATGTTTGGTCTTCAATAATGTACTTGAGTCATCATGTAATGTACTTGTCAAAAGAATAAAGAAAATTATTATTATTATTATTATTGTGACTTATTAAAGCATGGGTTTCGTGCTTGGGTCACCATGTTTTAGGTCAAAGTCCCCATTGAGGATTTCTAGGATTTATTCTGAGCCTATAGAGTTATTGTACATTTAAAGAGACCATTATTGGGATTTTGAATCATGTAAAAAGGTTAAGTATTGAGTCAAATATGAATTATGTAACCTCCACACCATGTCGGCCTAAGGACCCTACTTAACCCCACCAGGATCCTATAAAAGGAAGGTCATCAAATTCATTTGTAGCATCATTCTCTCAAAATTTCAAATTCTCTTGTAGCTAGGAAGAAGTGTGAAAATATTTTGTTGCTGGGAAGAAGTGTGAAGTTCTCTTGTAGCTGGGAAAAGGTGCGAATTCTGTTGCTGGGAAGCCAAAGTGAATGCGAGTTTGGGGAATTCTAAGGAGACAAGGAAAATCAAAATGTTTGTGTGTGTCTCTCTCTCTCTGTTTCATGCCCTAGATTGGGAAATCGAAGTCTTCCAAGTTTCACTGTTGCCGGAAGCTGTGAGTTGCCATAAGTTGTTGCATAGTTGAAGTTACTAGGAAGAGGTCGAAATTTTGGGAGGGAGGGTCTAGTCTTGGTCTAGGGTGAAGAGTCTCAAAGAATACTATTGAAAGGAAGAATTATCTTGACTCAGTTTTCCCTTCGAGGGGGGTTTTGCCCTGACATGTGCCTATATCTGATGTTTATTGTTTTATGTGGTGCCCTTTTTGGTAATTACTTGATGAAATAAAGAATCATAATAATAAGAAACATCACAAGTTATTATCAAGATCAAGAAAATCTTTACTACCTTCCTGATTTTCTAACATGGTATCAGAGCTTTGGTGAAGAAGGAAGAAAAAGGCAGTTTCAAGCACTTGATCCATTCATAGGTACTATCTCAGGGAATGAGTCTATTATATTTGAGGAAGATGTCTAACTCAATTAAGGGTGAAAACAAACTTTAAGGAGCATCTAACTTTAGATACTGGAAGAAGAGGATTCACCTAATCCTCGAGAAGAATAAGGCGTTGGATATGGTAAAAGGAAATGTAAAGAAGCCTACTGAAGAAGCCAGTGATGTCGACAAAGAGAAATACAGAGAATTGGAATTGGTGGCCATGACTGTAATGGTAGAAGGAATAAAAGAAAATCTTCTCCCATTCATAGCTAACGTCGATCATGCTTAGGAGATGTATGAAGCCTTGTCGAAGTTGTTTACTATTAAGAATATTGGGATGACTAAAGTAGATATTGTGGCAAACTTCTTTGTGAAGATAAGTATTTCATGTCTTTCAAGTTTTGGGTTCATGTACTCATTCATTTTTTATTATATTGAATACTAATCACCTCTATCCCTCTATTGTCTAGATTAGGGAAAACATAACATCTACAAGAAGGAGGATCTCTCAAAACAAGGGAAAACATCTGCAAGAAGGAGGATCTCTCAAAACAAGGGAAAACATTTGCAATAAGGAGGATCTCTCAAGACAAGGTTAGTCAAGAAACAAAGGTATGCTTTGAATACATTGATTGAAAGTATTATTCATTTGATGATATATTACTAACTTTGTTATGACTAGCTGTATTGAACCTTAGTGATTCTTGTTTGTGTTATTCATCTCTTGATAAATCTACCCACCCCACTCTTAACTATTTTGATAGAACCCTAGACAAGTTTTGGAAAACCATAACCAAAGGGTATGCTATTGTGAATATATGAAACCCTAAACTTCTTAGGGATATTGTGAAATGCTAGTTGAAGTTTTATTGATAATGTCATGTTTGGGATTTTGGTATGATCGGGAAACCCTAATTTGTTAGGATTGGGTGATAAGGTCTAAAATCCCAAAACCTTTGAAGCTTTTGGTAATGTTGGGTTTTATATGTTTCTACATTGGAACCCTAGCTCATTAGGGTTTGGTGGAATGTGTAAGCAAGACCCTTATATTGTCTTAGAATTGATTTCCTTGGTATGTGTGTGTTTGTCTGATCAAACCCTAGTATATTCAAGATGGTTGTGTGTCTAACTCTTATTGATCATTGTAAAGTTGGGTTTGACTAACACGTGATATGAAATGTATTTGCATGATGATGAAATATAAGAATATATAGATATGTCCTTTTTGGTTGAAACTCTAGGTTGGTCTAAAGAAGATGTAGTAATATTGTTGGACATATGATATGCTTATGTATGGTTATGAATTCCTAGATATATGTTGACCTAGTTATTGATGGTCATAAGTCTTAGGAATTAATGGAAGTCATTGTCTTAGATATTAATGGAAGTCCTTGTCTTAGGACTTAATGGAAATCCTTGTTTAAGGATTTAATGGAAGTCCTTGTCAAAGATTTTAGGATGATGACATTTGGAAATTTAGGGTGTTATAACTAAACCCTATTGAAGTTAAACTAATATGTGTGATATAACAATCTGAAATATATTTAAATGATTGTTGGAAAATGATAATCTAGGGTTTTGCAGTTAAATCCTAGTGGTAACATTGACTGGTGTGAAATGTAACAATATGAGATCTATGTATTTAATGATTGTTGAGATTGTGGAATTCTAGGGTTTTGGAGTTAAACCTTAGTCAAAGTAAAATCTATAAAATACGATGATTTGAGATCTATGTAAGATTGTTGAATTTGTGAAAATGGAATTCTAGGGTTCTGGAGTTGAACCTTAGTCGAAGTAGAAATCTTTGATGGGTGTTGACTATATGATAATTTGATATTTGTGAAGAGATTGTTGATATTTGAATTTTTTGGTTGAGTTTGATGATTGCTTGGAAATCTAGGGTTTTGTAACTAACCCTAGTGGTACTTGGTTATGTTGGTGACATATTGATGGTTGATTAAAAATCTAGGGGTTGGAACTAACCCTAGTGGAAGTTAGTTAAGTTAATGACTAAGATGTGATTGGTTTTGATTGATTCTTTTGTATGAAATATAGGATTTGTATGAATCCCTAGTGAGAAGTCTAACATATGTATTTTTAAAGGTTGTTAGATACTTTGTAAATATATATTTGTGTAAATTGTTTCTATAGTTTTCTACATGTTGTAGTAAGGTATGTCATACCTTTGAAAGACACATTGAAACCCTAGATGGAATGAATGTTGTTATGAAATAGTCTAGGGTGCATAACAAAGTCCCTAGCAAAATGTTTAAGAGTATATGTATCTTGTTTATAATTAACTTTGGGTATTTGATATGTATAAACATGAAATGCTTCCGTGATTCTAATATGGCTAACATCATGCTCCTATAGATTTGGTTTTACTTTCTATTTAAGTTGTGCAGGTACACAATATTCAACTTGGTGAAGATGCTCAGTGTGTCAACCATGATGAGGATGATAATAACTCTGATGAAATGGTTTGAAGCCATGAAGGATTGTCTGATGTCGAAAAGAAGAAGTTGATCTCCCTGAGAAAGCATGGACAAAAGAAAACTTCTTAAGACTAAGAGGGAGTCTGGATAGAGAGATGTTTTCTAGTTGAGAGGGAGGGCATAACTTGATGTTAAACGAAGAACGAATTTTGGAGGATATGTTGCTACATGGGACGTAGGGAGGAAAACATATTATTAAGGAATCTTCTGTTAAAGATTCGATTGATAGTCCTACTATGGAAAGTTGAGAAGCAACATCAAAGTTGTTTGAAAGACCCCAGAGGTTTGTATTTGATTATGTACATGTGAAAGTATATTGTTGATCAGGGTTGTGTTTGTACAAATGAATCTGTCAAAGGTTTTGACAGCACGATGGTAACCAATCAATTTGATTGGGAGAGATTGGTCATTCTTGATCTACTAGATCATAGGGTGTTGAGGTTTTGTGAGTGAAGCATTACCTGGGAAGACATCTGGCTGGCATTTTGTGCTGATGTCTAGGTTCCAAAGTTGGAAAGATGGTGTTGATTATTGAGCTCATGTTTTGGATACACACCTGGATATTTGGGTTGATGGTTAGAAAGTAAGCCTGAGGGTACCTAAAGTTGCTGAAAGCTTGAGTCCATCTTAGTCCCACCTGGATAGATTGCCATGGTCAAGAAACTAGTCCATGGCATTGTGGCACCTAAATTGTTGAGTGATTGTTTGGATAGATTTCCCTTGTTAGGAATCTAGCCCATGGCATTGCGGTGCCTAAAGTTCTTCATGGTTCTTATAGTTTTAGATCTTCCATTGTATTTGTACATTATGAATACCTCCCTAGTTAAGAGGGAGTGTTGGAAAATGTAACTATGTTCGGTCTTCAATAATGTACTTGAGTCATCATGTAATGTGTTTTGTCAAAAGAATAAATAAAAGAATTATTATTATATTATTGTGACTTATTAAAGCAATGGTTTCATGCTTCGATCACCATGTTTTAGGTCAAAGTCCCCATTGATAACTTATAGGATTTATTATGAGTCTATAGAGTTATCGTACATTTAAAGAGACCCTTCTTGGGCTTTTAAATCATGTAAAAAGATTAAGTATTGAGTCAAGTATGAATTATGTAACCTCCACACCATGTCGGCCTAAGAGAAGTTCAAGGTTGCCAAAGGACCTTATTTGACCCCACAAGGAGCCTATAAAAGGAAGGTCATCAAATTAATTTGTAGCATCATTCGCTCAAAATTTTGAATTCTCTTGTAGCTGGGAAGAAGTGCGAAAATCTCTTGTTACTAGGAAGAAGTGTGAAGTTCTCTTGTTATTGGGAAGTGTGAAGTTCTCTTGTAGCTCGGAAAAGGTGGGAAGTCTATTGCGAGGAAGCTGAAGTGAATGCGAGTTTGGCGAAGTCTAAAGAGACAAGGAAAAACAAAATTTTGGTGTTTATCTCTCTGTTTCATTCCCTAGATTTGGAGATCGAAGTCTTCCAAGTTTCATTGTTGCCAGAAACTACCAGTTGACGTAAGTTGTTGCATAGTCGAAGTCGCTGGGGAGAGGTTGAAATTATGTTAGGTTGACTTGGTGTGGAGGGAAGGTCTGGTCTTGGTCTAGGCTGAAGAGTCTCAAAGAATACTATTGAAAGGGATAATTATGTTGACTGGGTTCTCCCCTCGAGGCGGGTTTTTCCCTGGCATGTGCCTACATATGATGTCTATTGTTTTATGTATTGTTGTTTTTGGTAATCACTTGATGAACTAAAGAAAGAATATATAAAGAATCATAATAATTAGAAACATCACAAGTAATTATTAAGATCAAGAAAATATTTACCTCCTTTATGCTTTTCTAACACTATAGACAGTATGCACATAGTGAAAACTACACTTGAGATCAAGCATAGTATTTTCTGAGGTACAACCCTTTGCTAGGTTGCGCCAAGGGAATTCCATCAAAATCTACCAGATCGTAGGCCCATTTTGCAAGGACTCTCTTGACAATGTATGAACCTAGACACATGGGTTGAAACTTCCCTGAACCTAACTTATCAAACTCCTCGTCATATAATAGGACAAGGTCTCCTTACAAGAAGACACGAAGCTTGACACTCTTGTCATACTGTGCCTTGATGCATATTTTACGAGATCTGTTAGTTATAGCAGCATTGTATTGGGTTTCATCTAAACGAGTTAGATGTAAAAGACACTCCTCCTCTACAGAAGTGGCAGGAAGAAGTTCGATAACTAGTTTCAATGATGGAATTTTGCATTCAATTGGGAGGATAGATTCTAGACCATACACAAACTGAAAGGGTGTGAATCTGATAGCAGTCCTAATTGAGGTTCGGTATGCCCACAAAGCAACGTAAATAAGCAAATGCCAATCCGATATGTGGACCCCTACCATGCATTGAAGCATCATATTAAAGACTTTGTTGATGGCCTCAACATGCCTGTTAGCATGGGGATAGTAGGGAGTGGAAATTTCATGGGAAAGTCCCAAATTAGTAGTTAGTTCGGTCATCATGTGATTCCGAAAATGTTTTCCATGATCCATAACTATTTCTTGTGGAACACCAAACTGTGCGATGACGTGGTTGAAAAATAAGTATGCAGTTGTTTTGTCGGCATTGTGAAATGTAGGCATCACCTTGGCACACTTAGTAAATTAGTCAACAACGAAAATAATATAACCATGCCCCCCAACTGAGTGAGGGTTACATGTCATGAAGACGATACCCCATTTCGAAAATGGACCAACAGTGATAATGGGATGCAACAGAGTGGGCGGAGCACGGGTTTTATGATGATATATCTGGCATGCATGACACTTCTGGACAACGAGGATGCAATCTTGAAAGATGGTGGGCCAAAAGTAACCATCACATAAAAAATTTTGGGCAGTAGTATAACAAGATAAATGTCAGCCACATGCCCCCTAGTGGCATTCATTTAAGACTTTATTAGCCTCCTCAAGTGTGATGCACCTTCATAAGATTGTATCGATACCACGATGGTAGAGGGTGTCGCCGATAATGATGTAATTTCGAGTTTGGTAACAAATACATTGTTGCTTCGAGCGAGAGGTATTAGACCGGACAGTCTGGGTCTGGAGATAAATCAGGAAATCTCCATACCATGGGTTAGATGACGAGATCAGAAACAACGACTTGTCGAGAATAGAATCTTCAAATGTAAATTCTGAATCAGGGGAAGGGAGATCACACATTAATTCCACGAAAACTACGGATTTATTTGATTTGGATTTGATAAACTCCAAGTCGAATTCCTTTAAGATGAAAATCCATTTCGAGTACTTTCCCCTCAACAATTGATGTGGCAAAATGTATGTCATAGGGTTGCAATCCAAAACAACCATAGTTTTTCGAAGCAAGATGTAATGGCGAAATCTTTAGACGGCTTGAACGAAAGCCAAAGCCAAATTTTCTACGTGGGAATATCTGATTTCAATATCATTAAGATTCTGATTTAGATAGTAAATGGGATTTTATTTCCCTAAATCATCATCTTGGACTAATAACATTGTTATAGTAGAAATGGCAGCAATAAGATACAAGAAGTAGTTTTGTTGATAATTAGGGAGATTTAGAAGAGATGTCCGAACCAATACATCTTTTAGGGCATCTTACACTTTCTAAGCAGCATCGTCGCAATGGAAGGGAACCCCTTTTTCAGTAAGCGAGTAAATCCTTTGGTCAGTGCAACATAATTAGGGACGAATTGTTGAGTCCCAAACTTGCATCTTCCCTATGTACGTTTTCAGCCTTCTTTTCTATTTACTTGACCCACCAAGCTGTCAAATCATTGCATATTAGTTTAAAAAGAGCTTATAAAATGGTTTCCTAACTATGTTTGTGATTGTTGTTTGATTTAGATTTTTGTTCAATCAGCTGCGAAAACTTGTCACTTTTCGCAGCCAGCTCAAGTTTCCGCAGCCATTTTGTTGAAGACTATGTTACAGGTGTCCAATGGAGAATCCGGCCACATGGGCAAGCTGCAAATGACATGTACATGGAGCGTGTCCCCTTGGTTCAGCGGAATCACTCACAAACAGCCATGGTCAAAGACGGTCAAAGGAGTGGTCAAACTAAGATTTTTGCGGTGGCACGGCTCTGTTTTGCCCACGTGAAGTTTTGCGTGGCAAGATCCTCAATCTCCGGAGGTGTGCTAACACCTGTGGATCAATCTGTGAACCAAATCGAATAGCCACCACTCCATAGATTTATTTGTCATGATTACCATACTGCTAGATCTCGGGACATGGAGATTTACGTGTCTATTGGGCAGCGTAGAATTTAGGAATCAGTTATAGCATTTTCACTTATAAATAACTCGTTATCATACGCTTGATAGTTAGCTTTTACATGTAAGCTTGACTGTGTTTACGAGCCCTGTTAGGGTCCCACCCTAACCCCCTTATTTATGTCATGGGATCACGTCATAGTCAAGAGTCAATAAAGCCCATATTAATATTTGTAAGTGGTTAACCCGCAATTAATGACGGGACCACAGTTAGTTGCAAATGGGTCATAGTATTAGATAGATGGTATTAATAAAACCCACGGTATTGACCCGTGGTATTGCATGTATGATTCATATATAAAGGATAGAGACTCCCTGCGAGGAGTATCATGTCTTATTTTGTAATCGAGCTCTTATTGGTGATCTAGCCCATCAGAATTAGGACGACGAGCTGAGCACGGTGGTACCATTCAATTATTAGTGAAAATTTTTAGGCGGTCCCAATTTTTCATCAGGTTGGTGTATGGTAGAAACTAGAGCTCAAGCAATGGCCAATGAAAGAATGGACAAACTTGAAGAATCCATGCAATCCCTCAATAATCAGCTTACCGGACTAAGTCTCCAGGTCCAGCAATTAATCTCGAAGGGCAAGGAGCAAGCCCACGAGGAGGCGTATAATGGTAATGAATACAATGAGGGTGAGTCTAGCCACTCTCCTCACGTCTGGCACACCCACCCACCACCCAGTCAGCGACCTCCCAAGTTGGATATGCATAAATTTGACGGTTCTCACCCGTTCGCATGGATAGCACAAATGGAGCAGTATTTCAAACTGAATCGTATCTTAGATGATGTGACTAAGCTTATGTTGGGGAGCATGTACTTGGACAATGAACGGTGGCAATGGTGGGAATGGCATCAATGGTGCAATGGACCTTTTAAGACTTGGACCCAATTTACCAAAGCTCTTCGAGACCACTTTGAACAAGAGGACTCTTTTTTGGGTCATCTTACTAAGCTCCGACAAACAGGTACAGTGGATGAATGTATTACAGCTTTTGAAGCCTTAGCCTTCCGCACTTGGGGTCTCTCAGATGTGTTCTACACGGAATGTTTTATCAGTGGTCTTAAAGAAGCCATCAAAGCTCAAGTCTTACTGCACCACCCTCCCACTTGGACAGAGGCTTGCAAGGTAGCCCATAACGTGGAACGTGCATTAGCAGCCCAATACAGTCGCCCAAATTTCCCCGTTAAAGGTCGTCCCCCACAGGCTCACAACACGACTCAAACACTTAAGGTCCAAAAGGTGTCACCTGCGGAAATGGCCAAAAGAAGGAAGTAAGAACTATGTTACTACTGTGATGAAAAATACTCCCCAGGTCATAAATGAAAGGAGCCCAATTTTTTTCAAATAGATGCCACTGACTACAGCTCAACAGAGGAAGATCCACCACTTGAAGAACATGAGGCGCTAGAAGAAGACAACCAAAAGGAGAATGTCTCTGACGAACCAGTTATTTCGCTGCATGCGTTGGTAGGGATTTCTTCCCCTCAAACTCTCAAAATCAGGGGTTTTCTTAAACATCGCCCAGTAGTAGTCTTGATTGATAGTGGAAGTACCCATAATTTCATCCATCAAAAAATCGCAGAAGCAGTGCATTGTTTTGTACGAGCAGTTTCTAACTTCCAAGTCCAAATTTCGGATGGGGGCACAATGAAATGTGAAGGCCGCTGTGAAAATGTCAAACTTCAAATGGGGGATTATCAGTTGAAAACCCACATGTTTGCCATACACATGGGGGGTTGCGACATTGTCCTCGGCGCTGAATGGCTCCGCACTCTTGGGCCAATCACAATGGATTTTCAGGAGTTATATATGAGTTTTAAGCAGAACAACTACACACATACCCTCCGTGGACTCCAGGCGGGAGCCCCCTCTATCATCAGCTCGCATCGGATGGAAAAATTGTTAAAAAAGGGCAATCATGGAGTGGTAGCTCAATTTAATGCCATCCAGGTCGTCGAAACCAAGTCTCTGCCAATTCATCCTGAGATGCAACATATTTTAAATAACCATCTGCCAGTCTTTGACAAGCCTCATGAGCTTCCACCCTCGCGAGGGGAACATGATCATAGCATCACCTTGGTTCCAGGGGCCCAACCCCCAAATGTGCGGCCATACAGATATCCGTTCACCCAAAAGAATGAAATAGAAAAAATCATCAAGGAACTTTTGGAAGCAGGTGTCATTCGTCCCAGCATTAGTCCTTATTCATCCCCAGTGGTCATGGTGCTCAAGAAATATGGGGAGTGGCGGATGTGTCCCGACTTCAGGGCCCTCAATAAGTTGACAGTCAAAGATAAATTTCCCATTCCGGTGGTTGATGATTTGCTGGACGAACTCAATGGGGCTCAATTCTTCACTAAGCTGGATCTTCGCTCAGGTTACCACCAAATTCGCATGAAGGAAGTCGACATTCCCAAGACTGCTTTCCGAACTCATGAAGGCCATTATGAGTTCCTGGTCATGCCATTTGGTCTTTGTAATGCCCCCTCTACTTTTCAGAGCCTTATGAATCACATTCTCAAACCATATCTCAGGAAATTTGTCCTTGTCTTCTTCGATGACATCCTCATCTATAGTGGCACTTGGGCTGCACATCTTCACCATGTAGATCTACTCTTACACCTGCTTCGCAAGCATAAATTATTTGTCAAGATGTCCAAGTGTTCGTTTGGCATGGAAAAAGTTGAGTATTTGGGCCACATTGTGGGGCGTGAAGGTGTCAAGGTGGACCCCAAAAAGATCCAGGCAATGCAAGAATGGCCTCAACCTAAGACCTTGAAGAGCTTGAGAGGATTTTTGGGTCTCACAGGCTATTATCGTAAATTTGTCCGCAACTATGGCCGCATAGCGAAGCCCCTCACTCAACTCCTAAAGAAAAATTCCTTCTTCTGGAATGAGGAAGCACAACAGGCATTTACCGCTCTCAAAAATACCATGTGTTCCACTCCAGTCTTAGCACTACCTGACTTCACCAAATCCTTTGTCATTGAATGTGATGCTTTGGGGACCGGTATTGGGGCGGTCTTAATGCAGGAAGGGCGACCCTTGGCCTTCACAAGCCAACAACTAAGTGGGAGGAATCTGGGCCAATCTACCTACAAAAAAGAAATGATGGCCATCTTACATGCCGTCGAGACCTGGCGACCTTACTTATTGGGGCGACGTTTCCAAATCCACACAGATCATCACAGTCTTAAATATTTTTTGGAGCAACGCCTATCCTCCCCACAACAAAATAAATGGCTCGCCAAAATGCTGGGATATGATTATGAGATCATTTACAAGAAAGGGAAAGACAATAGTGTAGCAGATGCATTATCTCGCCAATTTGAGGAAGAAAGTACTCTGCTAGCAATTTCCCTCCCCATTCTAGAATGGATTGAAGAGGCTCGCAAGGAATGGTTTTCACACCCCGGGCTATCCCAACTCATTTCTCAATTGCAGGTAGATCCAAATTCCACCAAGGGCTACTCGTGGCAGGATGATATTCTTCGCTACAGGGACAGAGTCGTAATATCCCCAACATCCACCCTCAAAAGTCGCATTTTGGCAGAATTGCACTCATCGCCCATTGTAGGACATTCGGGCTTTCAGAAGAAGTATGCTCGCACCAGAAGATCATTTTTTTGGACAGGCATGAAAAAGGACATCCTTACTTTTGTAATAGAATGTGATGTTTGTCAACGCCACAAAGGAGAAACCGTCAACACACCAGGCACATTACAACCATTGCCCATTCCGACATCAATTTGGACGGAAGTTTTTATGGATTTCATTACAGGTCTTCCAAAGTCTGGGAACAAGTCAGTCATCATGGTGGTTGTGGACCGACTATCGAAGTATGCTCATTTCTGCGCCCTACCCCACCCATTTACACCAACTTTGGTCGCTCAATATTTCATGGATCAGATTTTCAAATTGCATGGCATGCCCACTTCTATTGTGTCCGATCGCGACCCGATCTTCACCAGTAATTTTTGGCAGGAACTCTTTAGGATACAAGGCACTCAACTAAAACTCAGTACTTCCTATCATCCGCAAACGGATGGTCAAACTGAAGCCGTTAACAAATTTCTAGAAACCTACCTTAGGTGTTTCACTTCAGAAAAGCAACACCTTTGGGTACAGTGGTTACCTCTGGCTGAATGGTGGTATAACACCAACTATCATGCCACCACCAAAATGACTCCCTATGAAGCAGTATATGGTCAACTTCTGCCTTCCCCTACTTCTTATCTCAAGGGGTGCTCCAAAGTACAAGCAGTGGATCAACTCCTACAACACCGTGCAACCATGCTCGCCCATCTTAGAGAGAATCTTCATCAAGCTCAGAACCGCATGAAGCAACAGGTAGACCAGCATCGCTCAGAGCGCCAATTTCAAGAAGGGGATCAGGTCTTTTTGAGGCTGCAACCATATAAGCAAACATCACTCAAAGACAAGGGTTGTCAGAAGCTATCTCCAAAATTCTACGGACCATACCAAGTACTTCAGCGCATTGGAGAAGTGGCTTACAAGTTGGCTTTGCCACCTACTGCAAAAATCCATCCAGTTTTCCATGTATGGTGCCTCAAGAAAGTGATCGGGAACAATTGCCGAGTTCAAACCAGTCTACCTGAATTGGATGAAGAAGGGTCAATCTAGCTTCAACCCGAACAGGTTCTAGACACAAGAGACAAACACCTGCGCGGCCGCATGATTAAGGAAGTCCTCGTCAAATGGAAAGACACCTCTCCGGAAGATGCAACTTGGGAACCAGCCACTATTCTTCAACAGTTTCCGCAGCTTCAACCTTGAGGACAAGGCTAGTCTTAAGGGGGAGGGCATGTTAGGGTCCCACCCTAACCCCCTTATTTATGTCATGGGATCACGTCATAGTCAAGAGTCAATAAAGCCCATATTAATATTTGTAAGTGGTTAACCCGCAATTAATGACGGGAACATAGTTAGTTGCAAATGGGTTGTAGTATTAGATAGATGGTATTAATAAAACCCATGGTATTGGCCCGTGGTATTGCATGTATGAGTCATATATAAAGGAGAGAGACTCCCTGCGAGGAGTATCGTGTCTTATTTTGTAATCGATCTCTGCTCTATTGGAGGTTGCCCCCTCGAAGAGGCAAGTGAACATTACTCTCTGAATAATAAAATCATTGCTATTATGTGTTCTGGGTATCTTTTCTTCGCATGTTCTGTATTTCGGTATCATTTTGCAGGTTAAGAGCATAACAAGCCCACTGTGCGTGCTCTATCTTTATGTTTTTACTGCACTTTAATATATGAGAAGACAACATTCTTAAGTTCAATTTGTGACTGAGTATTGATTGGCCGAGGTTGCAGAGGGCCCTTGTACACCAAGGCTCTGTATCCACTGTATAGTTTCTCGCTTTCTTTCATTATGTTACTGCTTTTATAATCAGTTGCTTGTATATATTTCTTGATATTCATGTTAATTGTTGTCCATCTTTTCTTTTATGCTTTCTCATGATTGTTAGCTGATCAATATTTTTCTTTCAGGTTCTTGTAGGCAACCCGGGCAAATTACATAGTTTTAATGACTAATGACATGAGATCATCTTGTCCTTTCTACTGATTCATTTACTGAGTTTTAATTCCAGCATTGTCATTTCTTTAAGTTTTGCTTTGCTTATTTACTTTTCTGCAACTTAGATATCATATTACTCGTTTGTTTATGATTTCCTTCCTATAGCCAAGCGACTCAAATAGTGAGGAATCAGAATATTACTTGATGTAGTATGATTTAGTTTACTTTCCTGCAAGTTAGTGATTAAATTACTTATGTCATTTTCAGGAATTGAAATATGAATGAGTAGTTAAATCTTAGTTTCATTTTATGCAATTTCATTTCCTGCAATTTAAATATCATATTACTCAACTTGTTTATGATTACTTCCTATAGCCAGAGCGAGTCAAAAGGTGAAGGTTCAGAATATGGGTTGAAGTAGTGTGATTTAGTTTGCTTTGCTTTCAGTCTTTGAGTTGCTTTGAGTTCAGTTTTTGTTTTCTTTTTACACAACAGTAAGGATACTGGGCTTCATTGTCACTAGTTCACTGTTTTGGTACATTTTTATTTTCTTTTGAGAATTGATTTCATCACAGCCAGTTTGAAACCTTCTTTTTGAGAACTTTAAAGTTTGGAAAATCATTGTAGAAATCACCATTACCATCCATAATTGACCTTCAATTCTGCCATCTCACATTAGGGAATCCACGGAAGATAAACCCAAAAACAAACCAAAAACTCAAAAACGACAAAGAACTAAGAAATCGGTTATCTTCCATATACAGTGCACTTCACTTCAGCAGTTTACGACTCTCGGATTGACATTTTAAATAGAAATTTAGGACACACTAAATTGACCAAACATTTTGGCGCCGTTGCCGCGGAAGTGAAACTAGGTAGCCAATTTCTTAAAAAAAATAAAAAAAAAAAAAAAAAAATTCAAGGAAGGAAAAATTGATAACTTCTCAAAGTATGCTCTCCTCTTCCACCTAGTGTGATCTGGAGGATCAGAAAAGATAGAGTTATTGGTTTAATAATTTCTCGAGTATGCTCTCTTCTTGCACCTAGAGTGACCTCGAAGATCAGAAAGAGAATTATTAACCCGACTTGAAGAAAAATCAAAAATGACATGCATAGAGCAAGAGATTCTAGGGGAAGGTTTTTAGCTAGGGCCAAGAGTTCGATTTTTACAACACCATCTACTTCAAGGAATAGATAAGAGACACCTCCATCATCTCCAACTCACACTCCTAGCCTTAGGATTCCTGGAATTCAAGAGGCAGTAGTTGAATTAGGAGACTCTCCCACACCATCCATCGAATCTGAATTAGGAAAAGACCCTTTCTTTACTTCTACAGGAAAACACATTGTAATTGAAGAAGTAGAATCACCTGAAGAAGAAGAGGGGGAAATTCCTTCTCGTTCACCATTAGTAGAGGAACCAGAGGACTCTGAAGTCTCTGAGGAAACTATCATGACAGAGGAAGTAGTAAACGCATTTGGTAGAGGTAGAGGTAGAGGAGGAGGAGGAAACAATGGAGGAGGTAGAGGTAACAATGGGGGAAATAGGGATGGAGATAACTCATTCGGATTTCCTATAGTTGATGAGGATTCTCGAGCAATAATGAAAAACATCTCACCATCTGTCCTCCCAAACTTTCATGGGTTAAGAAATGAGGATCCTGAAACATTTCTAATTGAGTTTGAAGTCGTGTGTCGAACTTATGATTATTTGGAAGACTCTCAAAAACTAAAATTATTTCCTTCAACATTGAAAGGAGCTGCTTTGAAATGGTTCATGGGATTAGTCACTCAATCCATTAGGACTTAGAATGATATGAAACAAACATTTTTGGATAGATACCTGGACTATTGTATGCCCACCAATCACAAGGATGAGGTATTCAAAATGGTGCAAAGAGAAGATGAAAACTTGGAGGATTTACTTGAAAGATTTCAATACAACCTTAAAAGAGCAAAAATGAATAACTTAGATGAGGAAACCTTGAAATCCCTTCTATTAAAAGCCATTAGAGATGAATGGATAGATATTTTGAACAAGATGGGAAAAGGAGATATATCTGAACTTCCACTTCATGATATAGCAGAGCTATGTGTCCATCTCTCAAGGGGAAAATCTAAAACTAGAAAAGGGCCTAGAGATCCTTCTCTCATTAGAGCAAACAAATCTGCAACTGGATCAGTAAGTAGGGC
This sequence comes from Pinus tabuliformis, assembly GCA_031772625.1. Classification (NCBI taxonomy): domain Eukaryota; kingdom Viridiplantae; phylum Streptophyta; class Pinopsida; order Pinales; family Pinaceae; genus Pinus; species Pinus tabuliformis. The sequence continues at coordinate 76,050,172 of CM062816.1, forward strand.
TGAGATTGGCAACATGCTTGATGAATTCAAAACTGATATCCTAGGGAGTCTTAGTGAGCAACTAGACACCCTTAAAATACAAAACAAGCAGAAAGCAGAAGCTGAAGCTTTGGCCATCTTTTGCCCAAAATGTAGAAAGAAACATGCTCTAAGGGAATGTCCCTTGGATGCAAAAGTCGTAGAAACATGTGTGATTTGTTCAGAAAACCATGAGACCAAGGATTGTCCTTCAATTCCTGGGCTCAAAGCTGTCTTTCAAGAAGATCCAAATTCAATTGAGTCTCTCTGTTTTGTTGCAAGGAGACCTTGGCAGGGGCAACAAAATCAAGGGTTTAATAACTCTATGAACTTTCAAGCCCCACCAAATTGGAATCCTTGGCAACAACCTTGGTCCCAACCTCAAAATCCTTTTCAATCATGGGTACAAGGTATGCAAAATCCTTATGGGAGATTTGCTCAATTTTATCAATATCCTCCATCTTTTCAAAATCAACAAGCTCCACAACTTCCAAATCAAAATCCACAACTATCATTGCCATTTCCACAACAACAACAACCTTCTCAACAGAATCCAAATTCTCAACTCTTGCTTCCATTCCAAAAGAAGACAAATCAACTACCTTCCCAGCCATTGCCGAACCCCAACAATAAAAACCCTCAAAATGCTTACATGGTAGAAGGACAACAATTTCCTACCTATATGATTGTTCCTCTCAATGATGTACAACTCAGATCTGGTAGAGTTTTAGATAAGCCTTCTATAGATGCTCAAAAGCAAATAAAGGTTCTGAAGCATCTCTTCAAAACCCAAGCACTCAAAAAGAAAAAGAAAAAGAGTCAACCCCCACAACTCCTATAGTTGAGCAACCTGCATCTTCATCCACACCTCCTTTTCCTGAAAGATTACAAATTGACAAAGGGGTGGAAAAACAAATCTTGTTGCCTGACTATGATTTTCTAGATGAATTAAAGAATGTATGTATCAAGATTCCCTTGTTACAAGCCATTAGAGAGATTCCTATTCTAGCAAAAACAATAAAGGAGTTGAGTCTTAAAAGACCAGGAAGGAAACTGAAAGATACAAGAAGAATCCACTTGGTAGGAAAAATTGCAGATATCATGATGGGAAAAATTACTATGCAGAAGTATGTAGATCCCGGTAGTCCAATTGTCAAAACACATATCAATGGGGTAGAAATTTCAAATACTTTGATTGATTTAGGGGCTGCTATCAACATTATGAGTAGACAGACTATGGAACAACTAAAACTTCCTAATCTTCTTTTTACACCTACTTTACTAGAACTTGCAGATCGATCAATTATCAAACTAGATGGTGTATTAGAAGACATTTCGGTCTCCTTAGACTCTTGGGAATATCCAGTAGATTTCATGAATTTAACTCCCAAGAGTAATTTAGGAGGATTGTCTCTCATCTTAGGAAGACCTTGGCTAGCCACAGCTGATGCTTTTATCAGTTGTAGATCTGGGGATATGTATATTTTTTATGGTAATTCGACAAAGAAATTCAATCTGTATCCTCCAGCAAAAGCAATTACAAAAATAAGAGATAATGAGTGGGTTGATGATGAGGATACTATACAACCTGTCTTTACCATTTCTGAAATCAGTGAAGATAGTCAAATTCTGAACACATTATAAAACTTTGAAACATCTTCAGAATATGACCACACACAATTTCAGTTAGATTCTGACATTGAGTATCTATCATCTAGACAAATGTCTCTTTTCTCTATGGAAGAGTTTGGTAGTTTCGCCATTGAGATCTTTCCAGGTAAAACATTGAATATCAACAAAAACTTGGAAAAATCACAACAAGGAGAGCTAACCAAAATCTTGCAAAAACATTCTACTGCATTTGCATGGGAGTATACCGATATGAAAGGTATTGACCCTAAGACTTGCATTCATCACATCTATATCGAGGAAAACAGTAGACCAATCAGACAACCTCAGAGAAGGATGAATCCAAACCTTAGGGAGATAGTGAAAGAAGAGCTCCAAAAACTACTCAATGTAAACTTCATTTATCCAATTTCAGATAGACGATGGGTTTCTCCTTTGGTTATAGTACCTAAAAAGAATGGTAAATGGAGGGTATGCATTGATTACAGGGAATTGAACAAAGCAACTTTGAAGGATCACTTTCCTTTACCCTTTATCGATCAGGTATTAGATACTTTAGCAAGCAAAAAGTATTTTTCATTTTTGGATGGTTTTAGTGGCTATAATCAGATTCAGGTAGCACCTGAAGATCAAGATAAGACCACATTTACCTGTCCATGGGGAACTTTTGCTTACCAAGTACTTCCTTTTGGATTATGTAATGCACCTGCAACATTTCAAATGGTAGTACTAGGAATCTTTTCTGATCTAATCCATGATTGTGTAGAGGTTTATATGGATGATTTTACAGTTTATGGTAATTCATTTGAAGAGGCATTAGAGAATTTGGAAAAAGTCCTTATAAGGTGTAAAGAAACAAACCTTTCATTGATTCATGAAAAATGCTTTATGATGTTTACTGAAGGTATTGTTTGGGACATCATATTTCGGGGGATGGGATTAAAGTTGATAGATCAAAAGTTGAAGTCATCTCCAAGTTGCCTATTCCAAATTGTCAAAAAGATGTTAGAAGTTTTTTTGGATTTACTAAATACTATAGAAAATTTATCGAAAACTTCACCAAAATAGCATCTCCACTCTTCAAATTACTTACAAAAGACTGTGAATTCAAATGGGATCCTGATTGTCAATCTGCATTTGAAACTTTGAAAACAAAAATATCTAAAGCACCCATTTTGAGAGGGCCAAATTGGAAACTTCCTTTCCATATTTCTACAGATGCTTCAGATACATGTCTAGGAGCTGTGTTGGGTCAAAAGGATTTAGTTCCTTATGCCATTTACTACACCAGTAAAAATTTGACTCCCATCGAGTTGAACTATACTGTGACTGAAAAAGAGTTCTTAGTTGTTGTTCATGCAATCAATAAGTTTAGACATTATATAACAGGATATGAAACTTTTGTCCATACTGATCATTCTGCAATTAGATATCTAATGAACAAACCTGTTACTGATGGCAGAGTTACAAGATGGCTCTTACTTTTACAAGAATTCAATATTACTGTGTTTGATAGACCAGGGAAACAAAATACAGTAGTTGATTTCTTGTTTATGATCCAAAATACTAACGAAGATTCTCCTGTAGAGGATAAGTTTCTAGATGAATATTTATTTGCAGTAACTACTAAGACTCCTTGGTATGCAGATATTGCTAACTATTTGGTTACAGGGAAGCTACCTCCACATTTATTTCCTAGTGAAAAAAGAAGAATTATTCAAGAGAGTTCGAATTATGCATGGATTTCTAACGAATTGTTTAAAACAGGGCCAGATTGTGTGATCAGAAGATGTGTTCGGGAAGATGAAATGCCTGACATCCTCAAGGCATGTCATGATGAACCATGCGGTGGACACTTTGCTGACAAAAGGACGGCCTATAAAATCCTTTCTTTAGGATATTATTGGCCTTCCCTCTTCAAAGATACAAAACAATATGTCAGAAGGTGTGATAGCTGCCAAAGGGTTGGGAGACCGACTCTTTCAAATGAAATGCCATTACAACCACAGGTACTCATCGAACCCTTTGAAAAATGGGCTTTAGATTTTATTGGACCCATTAATCCACCATCTAAACAGAAGAAGTATATTTTGGTATGCACTGATTATGTCACTAAATGGGTAGAAGCCAAAGCATTGCCTTCTGCCACTGAAAATTCAGTTGTTAATTTTCTTTATGAGGATATTTTTACTCGTTTTGGTGTCCCAAGAGAAATTGTGATAGATCAGGGAAGTCAATTTACATCTAACTTGATGGAGAAGCTGATGGAAGAATACAAAATCAAGCACAGAAAATCTATTCCTTACCATCCGCAAGCAAATGGCCAAGTGGAGTCTACAAACAAAGTTCTTGAGAGCATCATCACCAAAACTGTCCATCTACACAGAAGAGATTGGGAAGAAAGGCTTCCTGAAGCCTTGTGGGCCTACTGAACTACATGGAGGAATACAACGAGACATTCTCCCTATGAACTTGTTTATGGGAAAGAAGTCCTGCTCCCCATTGAATTTCAAGTCAAGACTTTCAAGATGGCAGTTCAGTTGGGGATGAATCTATCAGAAGCCCACAAGCACATAATGGAGCAGTTGAATGAGCTAGATGAGATCAGACAAGAAGCAATTTTAAGAACTGATCTAGTTTAACATCAAAGAGCTACGTGGCATGACAGATACATCAAAGAGAAAAAGTTTCAAGATGGAGATTGGGCACTACTGTTTGATTCCAAGTTTAAAGACTTCAAAGGTAAATTTCAGACCCATTGGCTTGGGCCATATTAGATTGACAAAGTCTTTAGCAATGGAGTGGTAAGAATCAAGACCATTGATGAATTTCAAACTCCTCTCATTGTGAATGGCCACTGATTGAAAATTTATCATAAGCCACTCTCTAAAAAGGAATTTGTCAAAATGTTTCAAGAAAATTCTGCAATAAGGCTGGTGAAGAAGAATCCTTCTTCCCCACCAGCCTAGCCTTTGTTTCTTTCAGTTAAAAAATAAAAAAATAAAAATAAAAAATAAAATAAAATTGTATAAGACTGAAAACCAATCACAAATTGACGGTTTTATACAGAAAATGTAGAGTGAAAATCAGGGACACCTGACACTATATTTTCCAAAAAAAAAAAATCTTCTCTCCTTTTTCCATCTTCACTCCACCTCATTTTCCATTCCACTCCATCCCCATCTCATTTTCATTTCACTTCAGTGCGCTTCATCTCACTCCATTTCATTTCATTCCATTTCATCAATAAATGTCCCTTTCAGGACCATTTTCACTCAGTTAGTTATTATCTAACTATCTTTGTTCAGCTAAGTGGGTGTTGTGTCCGTTTCCGCAGCTGGTAGCAGTTTCCGCAGCCAGAAGCAGTTTCCGCAGCCACCACTCTGTTTTTCAAATCCACAGTCAAAATGTTAATGCAATAATCATGAAAATGCAGGTGTGATTGAGCATATGCTATGAAGACATGGAGCATCTCGAGACATCAATGAAGAGCAGTTGGTTAAAAGCTAATGAGCAACAAATGACAAGGTTTCCAAAGGTATGAGCAATTTTTTTTTTCAAATAGAAATTAAAGTCACGACTATGCATAGTTATTAAACCATAAAAGCTCTACTATGTGCAATGATCGGCACGATAGCTCCATTACCCACTACCATCCCACGATATTATTCCGCACACCATGCATTCATTTCTTAACGGTCTCATGATTGATTTTCGGGTTTAAACTCATAGTCGACTGCACTTTCATTCACCACCTGTAATCATGAGATGTGACCTATCTCATTACGGCTCCTCTCCACCGCATTCTCCGCAGCCATTCATTAAAACGTGTAACATTTCGTACACAGTCGTTTAATTCAAAATCTCGACTTCACTCCATTCCCTTACCATTCTATTAAGACCATCTTCTTCACATACGTCTGCACTTCATCTTGTGAACTCACTACGGCTGCTCATCCTCTGTTCCGCCTGTAATTTTGAAGCACTCTCGTTACCTGCTATCCATCTACCGATTGCAGCCACTGTATTTTGCCATAAACCCTGCAACCGAGCCACCTTCCCTCTGCTAAACCCTCACACGCAATTGAATTTTCAGTTGAAATTCAAAATAGAGGAAGGAATGGGACGATTACTAAGGGCAGAACCAGAAGGACCTAAATATTTAGAAGGTTACCCTCAAGCAAAATATTTGCTGAAGAAATCAAAATGGTTATGCTTCATCCAAAAATTCAAGGGCCATAATAAAAAGGTAACCAAGGCCTTTGCACGGTCTTTCGATGGCAAGATGGTGGAAATTGGAGACTTAAAGCTCATGGTGACTGAAACAACAGTAGCAGCTGCCACAGTCTTACCCCAGGAAGGTGAGCGATGGTTTAAAGACAAAAGCGTGGATGAACAAGCATGGAGAATTATGCTACGAAACCCAGGTATGGACATCACTGTGTTTGCAAAAGGAATTCATGTTCATGCATTGAAAGAAGAATGGGCCAACCTGCTGTTAGTTATCCAAAAATTTATCACTTGCGAAGGACGCTTTGGTTCAATGTACATGTACCATGCTAGATTTTTGATGAACTTCTTAGAGAGTCAAACTCTTAATTTGCCTTATTTCTTACTGCTGAGTTTGAAAAAGATGAGTATCACAGTCCAAAAGCACATAGGAAATATAGAACCTCATCTATATCATCATGGACTTGTAAAGATTCTCATTGAAGACCAACTGAAGAAAAACAAAGATACCTGGGAACAATTCTTAATAAGAAATTACTTTCAAGAGCCATCTGAGGCATCTGAAAGTAATACACCAAAGACACCAAGGAGTAGGAGAAAAGAAAAGAGTGCCATAGTCCAAGACTCTCCTACTACCGAAACTCAAGAAGTTGGTCAAAAAGAAAAGGAGAAAAGAACTAAGGATAGGAAACATAGAAAAGTGAAAGGCAAAAGAAACATAGAAGAAGTCTACCAATCACCTGAGCCATCTATAGAGGAAGATTATCAAACATTGTCTGAGAGATTAGTGCATCTTCAAGAACAGACTACTACAGCAAAGAAAAAGGAAAAAGGGAAACAGAGCATAGAAAAAGGGAGTACTAGTCCACCATATTTAAGAAGAAGCACCAGGCTTAGAGGAAAGGGGAGTAAAACACAAGTAAAACGGCCCCACTTCATTGATTTGGGTGGGGAAACACCCGAGAAACCTCCAGCTGGCCGTAGTCCACCTCGTCCTCAGCCAAGTATTGAAACTAGTCCTCCACATGTTGATGAAAGCCCTTCTTGGCCAGAGCTAGAAAGCAGTCCTCCTCCTCCACAAGAGTTTGAAGTCAGTCCAAGAAAAACACCCGAAATAGATCCCAATCAACAGGAGGTGTATGACTACCTTGAATCTTTAGAAAAGACAGCTGCACACCCGAGTACCACTCTGCCCCACATGACACCAGATGCACAAGTTCAATCCTTAAAGCAAGAGGTGTTTGAATTAGAGGTTCTGAACAGGCATATCAAGCAAGAAAATTAAGCACTTAAGGAGCAGAGCAAAGTAAATAAAATTATTCATGATAATACTATGCTTCATTTGGGACTATGGCAAAAGAAGAACAAGAAACTAAAGAAAAAGTGCAGAAAGTTGAGCAGAGAATTGATCAATCTCAAATTCAGATGTCTGAAAAGGAAACCCAGGATGGTGGTAGCACCAAGAAAAAAGAAAAGAGGACTAGATGTCCTAGCAGAGGCTTCAGAACATATGGATTAAAGGGGAATGACTAAAATTTTGGTTGCATGAGGACATGCAACACCTTCACAGTGGGGGTATGTTGAGTACCAAACTTGCATCTTCCCTATATACCTTTTCAGCCTTCTTTTCCATTTACTTGACCCACCAAGCTGTCAAATCATTGCATATTAGTTTAAAAAGAGCTTATAAAATGGTTTCCTAACTATGTTTGTGACTGCTGTTTGATTTAGATTTATGTTCAATCAGCTGCGGAAACTTGTCACTTTCCGCAGCCAGCTCAAGTTTCCGCAGCCATTTTGTTGGATACTATGTTACAGGTGTCCAATGGAGAATCCGGCCACATGGGCAAGCTGCAAATGACATGTACATGGAGCGTGTCCCCTTGGTTCAGTCGAATCAATCACAAACAGCCATGGTAAAAGACGGTCAAAGGAGTGGTCAAACCAAGAGTTTTGCGGTGGCACGGCTCTGCTTTGCCCATGTGAAGTTTTGCGTGGCAAGATCCTCAATCTCCGGAGGTGTGCTAACACCTGTGGATCAATCTGTGAACCAAATCGAACAGCCACCACTCCATAGATTTATTTTTCATGATTACCATACTGCTAGATCTCAGGACATGGAGATTTACGTGTCTGTTTGGCAGCGTAGAATTTAGGAATCAGTTATAGCATTTTCACTTATAAATAACACGTTATCATATGCTTGATAGTTAGCTTTTACATGTAATCTTGACTGTGTTTACGAGCCCACTGTGCGTGCTCTATCTTTATGTTTTTACTGCACTTTAATATATGAGAAGACAACATTCTTAAGTTCAATTTGTGACTGAGTATTGATTGGTTGAGGTTGCAGAGGGCCCCTATACACCAAGGCTCTGTATCTACTGTATAGTTTCTCGCTTTCTTTCATTATGTTACTGCTTTTATAATCAGTTGCTTGTATATATTTCTTGATATTCATGTTAATTGTTGTCCATCTTTTCTTTTATGCTTTCTCATGATTGTTAGCTGATCAGTATTTTTCTTTCAGGTTCTTGTAGGCAGCTCGGGCAAATTACATAGTTTTAATGACTAATGACATGAGATCATATTGTCCTTTCTGTTGATTCATTTACTGAGTTTTAATTCCAGCATTGTCATTTCTTTCAGTTTTGCTTTGCTTATTTACTTTTCTGCAACTTAGATATCATATTACTCATTTGTTTATGATTTCCTTCCCATAGCCAAGCGACTCAAATAGTGAGGAATCAGAATATTACTTGATGTAGTATGATTTAGTTTACTTTCCTGCAAGTTAGTGATTAAATTACTTATGTCATTTTCAGGAATTGAAATATGAATGAGTAGTTAAATCTTAGTTTCATTTTATGCAATTCATTTCCTACAATTTAGATATCATATTACTCAACTTGTTTATGATTACTTCCTATAGCCAGAGCGAGTCGAAAGGTGAAGGCTCAGAATATGGGTTGAAGTAGTGTGATTTAGTTTGCTTTGCTTTCAATCTTTGAGTTGCTTTGAGTTCAATTTTTATTTTATTTTTACACAGCAGTAAGGATACTAGGCTTCATTGTCACTAGTTCACTGTTTTGGTACATTTTTATTTTCTTTTGAGAATTGATTTCATCACAGCCAGTTTGAAACCTTCTTTTTGAGAACTTTAAAGTTTGGAAAATCATTGTAGAAATCACCATTACCATCCATACTTGACCTTCAATTCTGCCATCTCACATTAGGGAATCCACAGAAGATAAACCCAAAAACAAACCAAAAACTCAAAAACGACAAAGAACTAAGAAATTGGTTATCTTGCATATACAGTGCACTTCACTTCAGCAGTTTACGACTCTCGGATTGACATTTTAAATAGAAATTTAGGACACACTAAATTGACCAAACACGAATCTCCATAGAAAGTTAGCTTTCCCTTGGAGTCTTTGTAACTGAAAATGAGAAGAAGGTGCAGGAAAATCAACAATTGTCTGTACTTTCAATGGATCGATACGAATTCCATGTTTCAATATAACAAAACCTAAGAGTCGACCAGAACTAACAAAAAGCACACATTCTTGTGGGTTAAGGTGAATATTATAATGTCTATAATGAAGCAAAATAGGTCGAAGATGCATCGAGTGATCAGTTTGATGTTTTGAGTGGGCAGGGAGGTGATCCAAATATGGTTGAACGATGTGTTTGATATCATGAAAAGTGTAATCCATAGCACGTTGAAACGTGGCCCTAACATTATTTAAACTGAATGAGAGTTTCTTATAGGTGAAAGTTCCCCAGGGACAAATTAAGGCAGTTTTAGGTTGGTCCGCCGGGGAATGTTGATTTGGTTATAGCCCAAAAATCCATCCATGAATAAATAAATTTTGTGGCGAGCGCAATCGTTAAAAATCTGGTCAATAAACGAGGTGCTATAATTGTCCTTCTGAGATGAACCATTCATAACCCGATAATCGACGCACACTCGAATGATGCCCTATTTCTTCATGACAGGGACTACATTTGACACTGAATCAGTCAGAGGAACGGGGTATATGAAACCAGCTCGAAGAGGTGTTGTCAAACTGGTTTAAGATTTGAAGACATCTTAATTTAATGTACAACTATATTTGGGTTGATACATGGAATCTTCTCGTAGGTCCAGGCAAAGACATCTCAAAACTCATGAAAAAGGGCTCTATAAGTCTCGTTCTTGGATGGAGAACAAGATGCTCCAATGTGTAGATTTTTGAGAACACCTGGCTTGATGGAAATGTCAAGAGGTATTGTCTCTTCAATATTCAAAAGGTTCTTTGCTGAATCAACCTCATGAATAGACACATAATTCGTAGAAATATTGACAGAATTGGGTGTGTCTATATCATTAAGACTATCCTCAATGGAATCAGGTAAGGAGGAACGATGGTGATGTTCGTCCCACGACACATCGTTCGAGATCATAATTTCCATTATGATTTTGACAGTAGGGAATACACATGAGAAAGGTTCGGAAGACGTACCATAGTCCAGTGATATGTCTAACCAATTAAGCAAATCAAAAGAAGAAACCGCAGAAGATGAATAAATGGCTTCGTAATCTAGCTCAATGGGGCTTAGCAACATTCAGTCGCCAAAACTGTCAGGCTAGGAGGTAACTCCTCAAATCAACTGTGTTTATTCATTTAGATTGTTCATGGTTATATACATGGGGGAGTGACTCTTGGGTTTCACCTCTCGATGACTCTTCCTTTTCCATGATTTATTATTTACATTATTTACAAATTTTCACCCAATACCCATGATTAGGTGTCAACATTCCCCCCTTAATATGAAGGGATGTTGGTGAGTCCAAGCATCGTTATGAATCTTTCAAGCTTTTCTCTTCCAAGCGCTTTGGTGAAGATGTATGCAATCTGCTCATTAGTGGAACAATGGCGTAGATGGATTGTCTTGGCCTCAACATGATGTTCAATCAGATGGTATTTTGTATTGATGTGCTTTGTGCGATCATGGAACTTTGGGTTCTTGGCCAACTTTATTGTGGGGGTGTTGTCAATCATGAGTGGAGTTGAATGTACTTGTTTTACTTGCAAATCTTCCAAAATTTTCCTGAGCCGCACAATTTCTTTTGTCACCTAAACTGCTGCCACATATTCTGCCTCTATTGTGGAATCTGCTAGAATTGATTGTTTGCATGATCTCCAAGAGACAACTCCTGATCCAAGACTCATAGCATAACAAGAAGTAGATACCCCAGTTTCTTTGTCTCCATCGAAGTCTAAATCAGAGTATCCAATCAAGTTGAAGTCACCCACTTGTGTATACTTGAGTCCAAAGTCTTGAGTTCCCTTCAAGTACTTTAGAACTATTTTGCAGCAAACCAATGTCCCTCACAAGGCTTTTGCATAAAGCTGGAGAGGATTCCAACAAAAAATGAAATGTCTAGTCTCGTAGTAGTCAGGTAGTTGAGACTTCCTACAAGCTGTCTATACTTTGTTGCATCCTCAAATTCTTTTCCGTCAATGGATGTGAGATTTAAGTTTTGTTCCATTGGAGTAGTTAGAGGATTTCACTCAACCATGCCAAACCTGTTCAACAGATCTCCAATGTACTTCTTTTGAGAAAGGAATATAGAATTCGGATGCTGAGTTACTTCAATACCAATATAGTAATGAACATAGACCAAATCAATCATTTCAAAACCTTTCCTCAATTCCTTCTTTGTGGATGCAATGTAGCTCTCATTGTCCCCTGTCATCAAAAGATTATCTACATATACCACAAGATATACGACTATTTTTCCAACTTTCTTGACAAACAAAGTTGCATCATCAAGATCATAATGTTTGAAGTTGAGTTTCAGAAGATGCTCAATTAACTTTTCATACTAGGCTCGTAGTGCTTGCTTGAGGCCATACAAGGATTTCACAAGTTTTCATACTTTATGTTCATGTCCTTTCACAACAAATCCTTCAGGCTGCGACATAAAAACATTCTAATTTAAATCTCCATTCAAGAAAGTTGTTTTTACATCCATTTGATGGACTTTCCAACCGTTCTGAGCTGCTAGGGCAAAGAGTGTCTAGATGGCAGCCCATTTTGCTGTGGGGGAAAAGTCTCCTCATAATCGACCCCTTCCTTCTGTGAAAAAGCTTTTGCCACAATCCTGGATTTGTGCTTGTCAAGTGAGCCATCAACTTTATACTTGTTCTTGTAGACCCACTTGCAGCCAATTGGTTTGGTTCCCAATGGAGGATCAACCAACTTCCAAGTTCCATTCTTTATGAAGGCATCATACTCCTTTTGCATCACTTCTTTCCATTCATCACGAGAAGTAGCTTCTTTGAAGGAATTTGGTTCAAAATTTGTAGAAAAATTTAGTTCACAATCATAAGAAACATCCATATCAACAGGTGAATCAAAATCATCTACATCACCTCCATTTTTTCTAGTTGAATTTCTTGTTCTTGTCTTTCCAACCTCATAAGGATAAACAATTTCATGTGTCTTTGTCAGCCACTTTAGAGGACCTTTCTGAGATGGTCCAGGTTGCTCAGTTTATTGAGTTGGGACTTCATCAAGATTGAGTCTCCCAATTCTGTCAATCACATCACTCAAAGTATCATCAGTGGTTGGAGTTTCATCTAGGGGAGAGAGTGCTTCAAAAGAAGATTCCACAAATTGATCCAGTATACGAATCCCCCCTTCAATATGTGGAATCTGATTATCAAATTCTTGAAATGATTTTGCATGTCTGAATTTATCCAAGCGATCAAGTTGCCGCTCAACAACATTGTCAGCTTTGGAATATTCAAGAAAGATTACATCTCTAGATACAACAAACTTTTTATTTACTTCATCATAGAGACAATATGCTTTGGAGGTGTTTGAATACCCCAAGAAGATACACTTACGACTCCTTGCACCAAGTTTGTTTCTATGTACTTTTGGTATCAAGGCATAGCAGGTGGAACCAAAGACATTGAGATGCTTTACCGAAGGAATGTTGCCATACCACATTTCATAAGAAGTCTTGTTTCTAATAACATTAGATGGACATGTATTATTTACATATATAACACATAGAACTACATCAACCCAAAACATCAATTTTACATTCTTGAAAAACATCATCAAATGTACCATATTTAAGATTGTCCTATTCATTCTTTCAGCTACTCTATTCTGTTGGGGATTATAAGGCAGAGTTGTTTGATGTTTGATCCCATGCTGGCGAAGATAGTTTTCAAATTAATTTGAAGTGTATTCTTTTCCATTATCAGTGCAAATAGAGCCAATATGAGATTGTGCATCATTTTCAATCCATGTATGAAAGTTCTCGAATGTTTGAAAAGCATCAGATTTGTTCTTCAATAAATAAATCCAACACATTCTGGTGTAGTCATCAATAAATGTCATCATATATTTATTTCCATTTACAGAAGGAACAGGCATTGGACCACATAAATCTGAATGAATGAGTTCAAGTTTTCTATGTGCTCTCGAATGTGAATCATGAAAACACTGTTTTCTATGCTTTCCTAGAATGCAAGCATCACATTGCTTGAGTTTCCTAAGAATTGTAGGCAAACCGGTAACACCATTTTTCTTCAACAAGTGAAGGTTGTCATAGTTCAAGTGTCCAAATATAGCATGCCATAATAGACTTGATGGAAATGTACCTTCATCATATTGAGAATTGTATGAGAAATATTGTGCACAAGAAGAGTTACCTTGTAGCTTGAGAAGCCTTTCTTCTTCTATCCCTGTCATGAAAAGTGAGTGATCTGATTCCTTTATCACCTCAATCATGTCATCAAACATATGAATGGAGTTTCCTTGCTGGCGGATGTGGACCAAGGACAACAAGTTTATCCTCAGTTGTGGGAGATATAAAACATCATGTAGAAGAAAGTTTGGAAGACCAGGCAATTTGAGCCTGCTTGTGCCAAGTCCTGATGGCTTGAGTTTTGATTTGTCTGCAAAGTATACCTCTCCATCAACATTGTCAGTAAATTCTTCAAAAAAATCTCTTCTAAAAGTCATGTGGCAAGTTTATCCTAAATCAAGCAACCAATCATTTTTCTAGGAAGCAAGTGAAGCATTAAAAAAGTCTTCATTTACTCAAATATTACAATGTGCCACAACATAGCGAGTGGATTCAGGTGCTTTACATTTCTCTTTATCATTGGTTTTACCTTTGGGTTGATTTATTTTGCTGCTCAATTATGTCCCAAGGCAATTTTCATGTGGATGCATCATGTGATCCATCTCTATTGCAACATATGCAACGCAAATCAGACTTTTCTCCTTGAGAGTGTCTGCCCCCCCTGCCTCTGAAATTTCTTCTTCTTCTTCCTCTTCGACCACCTCTTCCTCTAGAGGAATCTTTAGCATGATTTTCTCTCTATGTGCAGGAAACACAACTTTTTCATAAGACTGAGGAGCTATTTTTTCCCGAAATATTTCTCTCTCAACAAATTTATTCACAAGGGAGTCAAATGTAATTTCTTTGAGGTTTCCATTTGCTTGTAATGACTCAAGATAATTTGTGTAAGTGGGATAAAGTGCCTTGACAAAAGCTGTCAAAGGAATGTCTAGTTCAACATTAGTGACTTTGATACCATGAATAATAGATTTTACTTCTGATGCAAGAGAAAGAGGATCATCATTTTATAATTCAAGGTTGAACAATTTAATCATCAGTTGAACAACTTCAAGCGCAAAGTGTGAGTCATAGAGTTCCTTCAATTTTTGTAAGGCTTCAAAAGCATTCGAAAATGGTGAAATATGGTGGCTCACCTCTTTATTTACATATGCTGCAATCAAGGCATTGGCCTTGTTGTTTTTGTTTTCCCAAATGGTGAATTCCTTGTTTGAGGTAGGCTTTACTGGTTCATTGTCTCCTTCTCCAACACAAACTCCTTTCCACAACTCATTGAAAAATGAGAGTATGTTTGATATTTGAGGACCATTCTAGATAGTTTTCTTTGTCGGTGAGAACCACTCCCACAATAGATATCAATGAATTCATTTTAAAATGTGTACTGTAAAAAATACTTTTGCTATCAATAAAATATAAGAAATTGCACTTCTCGTTGTGATTTTGTAAAAAAAAATTACAATTATGAGATATATATCTATATATATATATATATATATATATATATATATATATATATATAGATAATGCATAGGTTTATATGGGGGAGGGTGTATCTGGCGAAGGGCACTCAAAGCAGGGAGCGGATAACATTCAACATAATAGTGAGGAGCGAAGGTATCGGAGGGAGGGCTGAAGCCGAGTGGGAGGGAGGGATGAGCGAAGGTATCAGAGCAACGTATATTTATGGAGGAGGGGCCGTATGAGCCGACTGTGCAGGAGGCACCATTACCACAACTATATATAATAATAAAAAGCACAGTCTTCAAAAAAATATTTAACGTAGTCTTCAACAAATATTTAACACAGTCTTCGACAAATATTTAACATTGCCTTCAACAAATATTTAACACACATGCAACATATAGATACCACTCTCAACACACATGGGCAGCATGACCAACGATGTAGCTCTCGGGTTGAACTGGAGAGGTCTCAAGCCTTTCGCCTTTCTCATGCCACTCCACAGTCGACCCTCCGACTCAGTGGTATCGCTACTCTAAGGACTCTACCAACAACTCCGCTCACGGTGAGATGAAATAATGTGGAGGAGCGGTGTGTGATTCCGTTGTGCATTCAACAACAATCAACGCAATATTCCACAACATTCAACACCAGTGATACACAACATTCCATGCCAATGATACACAACGTATGCAGGGGATATGAGTATGGAGGCCAGAATAGGAATATGAGTTTGGGCCAACGTTCATGTAGGGAATAGAAAACACATATAACGGTGTATGGAAGGTGGGTTCAGGCCTCAGGAGCATGGAAGAGGTTTCAGTTCTACAAAATAGGCAAAACATAGGTAGGAGGGAGTTACAAAGGCAGAGAGGGAAACCAAAAATGGAGTTGGCTCTGATACCATGTCAGGCCAGGAGGTAACTCCTAAAATCAACTGTGTTCATTCCTTTATATTGTTCATGGTTATATACATGAGGGAGTGACTCTTAGGTTTCACCTCCCGATGAATCTTCCTTTTCCGTTATTTTTTATTTACATTATTTACAAAGGTTCACCCAATCCCCATGATTAGGTGTCAACATTCGTAATCTAGCTCAATGGGGCTTAGCGACATTCAGTCGCCAAAACTTTGGATGTCAGTTTCGTCTGGTACAATCCATGGATCAACCAGGATAGTAGAAGATGATATCATGTTGACACAGGTTACCGAGGATGAGTTATCGGGAAGGAGAGGAGGAGGGAGTGAAAAGGTCCCCATAAGTGAGGAATCCTTCAATAATCCAACTCCGACATGCTAATATGATTGTAGAGGGGAACTTCTAGTAACATGCGAATCATAGGTGAAAAAGGTGAGTTGGTCTATAGCTACAATCCCGCCTTTATGAGGAAAGATCATCATGCAAAAGTAAGTCAAGATGACAACAGTCATGGGATAAACCCACATTCCTCCTAATAGACAATTGTAATCGACAGGTCCATCAAATAACTTCGACTTCTATGGACACAATTTTGCCTCCTAATTCAACTTGCAAGGAGTACAAAATCCCAGAAGGTTTGTATGTTCTCTTATCAAAGGCTTTCAATGTAGTAGGTTTCTAAATCAGATGAGGAGAACCAATCGCCTTCCAGCAAGACATGGACATAATGCAAATCGAGGCTTCTTCTTCCACGATGGAACAATGAATATTCTTACCATGGATGACAACTTGGATTATAAAAGCTAACTGAGCTGGAATCCGAGGGGTATATTTTTCATGAGAGAAAACAAGAAGGTTTGAATTTGATGGATCCACACATCCAATATCTGAAAGTAAAGCCCTCTTTTGGGCGGGGCAGTTCTGCAACCCCTTAAGATTTGACATAGTTGATGGAGATTGAGCCAATTCTTCAACTACGTTACAATTTTGAGTGGCTCTTGCATGAGGGTTGAAAATTGACTTATGAATAACGCCCTTTGGAGGTTTGATAGTTAATTCAGTAGGAATCAACGATGAAGTGGGATCTAACGAGGATGGTATCGAACTAGCAGGTTGATCAGTAGCTTGGTCGTTCGGTAGATTCACATTATCATAATCATTGTTCCGAGTAGCTACCAAAACACCAAAACTCGACTTTGAAGAGGAAAGCATCAAAACCGTGTTGGAGGAAGATGGGTCCCGAGCAACCATATGAGTCTCTTGATTAGGAAAAATGTCAGTCAACACCCCAGGAGAAGTGGAGGGCTTAAGAAAGTGATTTACTTCAGTGTAGTTAGGACAATCACGTGTAGAGTGCTCCTCGTTGCAAATCAAGCAATGATATCAAGGCTTTCGTTTCTCATTAGAAGACTGATTTGTTTCTTTATCTTGCGAAGAGGGATCTTTGTTTTTGTTACCCTTTCCTTTCTTCTTGCTTACAGGTTTCCGTTGAGACTTGCCTTTATCAAATGAAACGACATTTATCTCGAAATAAGAAGTCGTAGGAGGGTGGGATTGAGGGTTTTGAGCAGTTGCATGTGGAGCAATACCAGATGGTTTACTCATTGTCTGCATTGTGGTAGAACCAACAATCCACCAGAAACATGATATTCTTTATCAGGCATAGAAGGAGGAACAATATTCAAAGGTTTTAGAGTGTTTGGTATCTTATTGTAGAGCGTGCCAGATTGGGTATAAACCAAATCCAAATATTGCGCATGAGAAATTACTTTCTCTTCAGTCACAACTCCACCTTTTGCCACATCTTCTGTTATAGGTTCCAACAAATATTTTGTAAACCATTCTGTGAGAAATTGACCGGGGACATAAGTTTTTACCAACTAGTGATGATGCCTCCACTCGTGAATGTGATTAGAAATGTGAGTGGAATCTGATTATTTGAAGTTGGTTAATAGTTCCATTCTAGTCTCGTTTCTAATGGGTAACTGGAAATGCGTGAGGAAGGTTGTGGCTAAGGTACTGAAATCATGGAATGAAGCCCTAGGTAACTCAATATACCATTTAGCAGTAGTACCCATAAGAGTTCTTTGGAAAAGACGAAGTCAAATAGAATCATCATTAAGGGAGTTTGATGAACACCATAGATGATATGTCATGACATGCTCCGACAGGTCTTCTCCTCGATTCCCATTGAATTTAGGAATGTTAGAAGGCAATTTAGTAGGAATAATTGACCACCAAGGCGAATGATCTATGGGCTCATTGGTGAGCTGAGTCAAATCTGGAAACTTGAGAGTGGCCACAAAAGGCAACTGCTGATTAAATTCTGGTGAAGGATGACCTTGATATGAAGGAATAGCCTGGGAAACAAGCATGTGCATTCCTGAATAAGGATGGTTCTGATAATACGGAACCTGGTGACTAGAATAAGGAGGATTATGATAGCCATAATACAAGTGACCTTGTTAACTAGCCCCATGGTAACAATGAATTTGTTGGCCTTGAAAAGGCACCTGAGGAATACCCTAATAAGGTCTATATTGCTTCCCGATGGAGTTTGCATTGTCCCATGATAAAGAGGGTTTGATTCAAGGTGTGCCATACCGTACATAGTCTGTCCTATTGAAATTTGAGGAATACCTTGTGCAAGAGATTGAGATTGTAAGGGAACTTGTAAAGGCTAAGTAAGTGGGACCTGAGAGGTGCCAAATAATGAAGGAATGGGTTGAGATGCGATCACAGCTTGTACAAGTTGAGTTACATGAATTTGAGCTTATTGAGGTATATAGTGAAGAATAGGAACTTGAGATGAAGATGGCCCAGGTTGGGAAGCAAGTAATGAACCCAACATCGAACCAGGTTGAATGTTAAAATTAGGCTACCAAACGCTAGTAGCCATCCTAGGATAAGGAGGACTATAATAAGGTTGGTTACCAATTTTAGGTATACCAAAAACAAGTTTCCCCCCTACCAAAGGAGGAGGGGATGATGGAGGAAACTGCCCCCCTTGCAGAGGGTACCCAACATAAGGATAGTTAGGTTGTTGAAGAAGAACTTGCCCACTAAGATAAGGGCCAACATGTTGCTTAACTGTTAGTATAGGAGGAGGAGAAGAAGCAGGCTGAGAAGCACTCATAAGAGCAGTTCCAGATGGAATTCCATAAGTGGATGACATGGGGGATGTCCATAAACTAGAAGATGTGCCAAAGAAGGTACTCGGTAAGGACTCATAACTTGGTGGGTTAGATGGGCCACCATACAAATGTGCCTCTGGTGATGTCGAAAATATAGATGTGGAAGCGACATTTGGTGTCTCAACCATAGTGGTAAACAGAGGCTGGGGGCCATATCAGTTCCATTCATGGTCAATAATCCCAATGTGGATCGTCGCGTGAAATTCGTGGGTAAGTCACAAGAACCAAGTAAAGGAGTTTGTTTAGGAGGTGGAGGAGGAAGAAGAGGATGGGTTGGATGAAGAAAAAGTCCCTCCAAATGAGTAGAAGGATGAGGCTCTTCTTGTGGGATCTCCTCAACACTCACAAGTCCAAGTGGAAGCAGTTCAGCAGAAGTGGTTCTCGAAGTTCCTGATTCGGTAGTCTACGTTTTCTTATGCTTCTGACAATGGCTAGGAGTAGCCTTTGGTGGGAGAGGATGCTTATTTTTCATTATATACGAACGACGGAGTGGGGGAATCTTGTTGTTCCATGTTGGATAGTAAATTTTATTAACAAAAAAATAAATAAATCAAAAAGAGGGTAATCTAGGCATAAAGGATTAATAATCAATCATGAACTGCAATATATGCCTTGGCGAACCAAGTACTTAACGTATGACAACCAATCTCCCAGAATGTTGTGTTCGGTGTATCACAGTTTACAAGGCGGAAAACTCAGTTACCTATGGATGGATAGAAACCTACTGGGGACTCCCAAAATGTATGTGACAATACATGGGAGTGTAGTCTATAATAGTGTTGTCTAATGCATAACTGTTTGATGAGAGCGTTCCCATATACTTTACGTATGTGGAGCACCACCAATATACCCGAAGGTACGTGGAGTATGATCCTATACACTCACATACCTGGAACGAGATTTCACCTCCAGGATGTAACGATAGAAAACAAGGATAACTTCTATGTTTAACGATGTCGGAACACGTCTATAGGCTATACCTCTATGTGTTTGTGTTAATGTTACAAATGCTCCTTAGGTTAATTCAATAAATTTTAAGTTGATCTTGAATTAAGTTTTAGTTTTGTGGTTCACCGCAAATTCACCTAAATTCCCTAAAATGCAAATCTAGCATGAGGAAATGGAATATTTCTCTTCAATGAAAATATAGCTAAGGAAGGGAGGAGACAAACAATATGTAGCATATAAAATGCAGCAAACACGATGCTCAATGTAATTCCCTTTTCATGCAACTGTTCTTGAATCGATATGAATGTAAAATCATAAATGTCAATGCGAGATTTTTTTTTCTTTTCAACACACATAATTTTTGGAAATGAGGAAAACTAAGATGTAAATTCTAATCACTAATTCAAATGCACTTTCCAAAATGAGGACCAGAACAACAATTCATCCAAGCGATCAATGATCAAACGAAACAAGTCTACAAGCAACCTAATGATAAGAACAAAGAAAAAATGAAACCAAATCTTACCAAAGGCAATCAAACACAACTGCAAACCAAATGGAGGCTTCAGAGAGACCACAAGGCACTCAAGACTCAGAGAAGGTCAGCTGGAAGTAGGCTAATTAAATCAACACTGAGCAAACAAGGAAAAATTTGTGAAAAAACACGAATCAACATAGGTGCAGAAGAGGCACCAGTGCTTTGCAACGTAGGCACAGGGAGGGCCCAGGTGGGGTGCAACGCAGGACTAGAGAAGGCCTAGGTGGGGTGCAATGCTCTGTCAGTAGACCATAGGGTGCGTTGGTCCTGGGAAAGACGATTCCGACACAAAAAATGCAAACAAGACTCAATGCAATCACATCCTATGTCTGTTCTTGGTTGGTTAAAGTAGCAAAGATCTATGATAGAGGTAAATAAAAAAAAATGGACAAATAAACAACCAAGGGAATACACCGATCCCCAGTGGAGTCGCCAGTTTGTTATGCGGGATTTATGACTACAAACATAAATATCTCCCCTAGGTTTGGTGGCTAACCTAGAACAACAAAATGACAAAGGAACAATGTTTTCCTTAAAGTAAGTAGATGAGGGGAAGAAACCTACTTGTAATCTTTCATATTTTTTGCTCCTTCTTTGGCTTGAATGCTCCAATCCTAGCTCCATCTACCAAAATTAGAACCTGCACAATGAGACAACACAAGCCAAGCAACTACGAGACCTATGTAGCATCATCTATATACTTTATTCAACAGATCGACATGGTATTGAAATATATTAAATAACGACATCACATATAAGAAAACAAAATTACTCTTTGTATTGATATAAATGGAGTGAGTTACAACCATAAATAAGTGTCGATCTTGTATAAGATGTCCTCCAAGTTGTTGAATTGTCGTTCCTTTGTCACAAAGTGTACCTCCAATAACCCTAATGCATGAAATAATCATTGTCACAACAATAGCATAAGGGTAGAATCACTCTCCAAAAGTCAACCTCTTGCATATGGAAGGTTGTAAATATATAGAGGAGTTGGGTAAGTTGGGAGTTCTTATCCAATTACCAATATTGGGATTGAGATCTACTCTTGATGGGAGGATGATATCTAAGGATAAGGGATGGAAACTCTAAGTAGGATAGGATAATATCCAAATGTTTTATCTTAGATAAATGGTTACAACAAGTCTTGGAAGCTTCTAGAAATGGAGGCTTCGAGATTCTCTCTCTTTTTCTCGAATTTCTAGAACCAACACATGTGAAAGGAGAGCAACCTGTAGGTGATCAATGCAGGCCACAGTGGGGACACCTATAGGTGAACGTTGTCCAGCAAGAGGCCAAGGTGTGTTGGTCCTAAAATTGGCTCAAATGATGCAGTTTAGGGCAGAATCTGTGGGGAATGAGAGAGTCATGCATAGGGCTTTGTGCAATGATGATGTAAAGGGTGGAATAGGATGTGAATTATCCCATTAGGAGGTTGATTGATTAAATGAGACAAAATAACATATAAAAAGCTACCATAACATCAGATTTATGCTTCGTGGAGGAAAGAATTAAAATTGTGTTAGAGGAAGATAGGTCCTGAGCAATCATATGGGTCTCCTGATTTGGAAGTGAGTCGGTCAACATAGCAGGAGAAGTGGAGGATTTCATAAACTAATTCACTTCCATGTGGTGAGGAAAGTCATGAGTAAAGTGCTCCTTGTTGCAAATAAAACATGGGTAACAAGGCTTTCATTTCTCATCAAAGGAATGATTTGTTTGTTTATTCTACGGTGAAGAATATTTCTTCTTTTTACCTTTTCCTTTCTTCTTGCTTCCTAGTTGCTCTTGAGACTTGCCTTTATCATATGAAACCACATTTATTTCAGAAGAAGAAGCCGTAAGAGGATTGGGTGAAGAGTTTTGGGCATAAACAATGAGAGTAGCACTAGATGGTTTGCTCACTGTCTGCTAACTGGTAGAGCCAATGATGCCATCAACAACATGAGATTATTTACCAGGAGTGGGAGGAACAACGTTCGAAGGTCTTAGAGCATCTAGTATATTTTCATAGAGCGTGCTAGATTGTGTATAAATGAGGTCCAAATACTGAGCATGAGAAATTACTTTCTCTTCAGTCACGACTCCGCCTTTGGATACATCCTTTGTGATAGATGGCAACAAGGATTTAATGAACCATTCCGCTAGCAATTGATCTGGAACATAGGTCTTAACCAATCGACGATAACGTTGCCACTCATGAATGTGATCTGATAATCACCCTATGAGTGACCTCAGTGAATATTTATTTAACAGAAGGTATTACAGACTCATGTGCTGGTGTGTGTGTTCTGTGTTATTGAAACAATGGATCGATCAGATTGCCAATACACAGACATTTTGAATGGAAAGATAGCAGAAAATTGCAGTAAGCAGACACAAAGACACAAACAATTTTTAATAAGGAGTTCACCCTATTCTCCAGGGCTACGTCTCCAGTCCAGCTTCAATGGTGGCCTTGTTTTATTATGTCTTTGAGTAGAGAAATTACAATACAGGGACTCGATATGAGTTCTCCTGAAGCAGATTTTTGCTTCGCAGGGTGGTTCTTGGATTCCCCAAGCCACTTAGAGTACACAGAATCTTGTTCTCCTACCAGCTCTATGACCCTCGGTCTACAGTGGAAAGAGCCAACTGTGATGCTCAATCCGGACAGATTCCTCTATGGGAAGGCTTGATTCTTCAAGCTCTCTGGTGCTCGATGCTGCCTGTGGTCAGCTCGGTCCTCTGTCTCCTCTGCTTGGCTTTACTGCTCTCTGTGCTCAGTCCTCCTCTAAGGGTTCACTGTTCACTGTCTCTCTTCGTCACTTGGACTCTTCGAGCTGAATCTCCCCTCTGATCTCCCATTCAACTGCCTCCATTTATGGCTTTAGTCATACGATCCTCAGCCTGTTCATTTCCTCTGCTTCCTACATCGATTCGCCTGTCGCCTGTGTGCTTGGAATTCCCTGTTCGGTGTCAGCATAACGCTCAGGAAGTGGCCACATGTCTCCATCAGAACCGCGCTAGCCCGCTTGCCGATTCGTTGTTTTCTCCACCGTGGTGGTCAACGGATTCCAAATCCTCTTAAATTGCGGCTTTATCCCCTGTCAATTCCGCTCTGTCTATCGGGCGCAATCTCAGTCGTCCGATCTAGGCTCCTCCAGATCCAACGTCATTCGCACGTCGAGCACGGTTGACTTGCTCGACCGATAACGCGCGATCGCGGCGGTTTCTCTCTCTCCTCCGCTGCCACACGTCGATCGCTGATTGTGATCGCTCTGCTTTCTCCAAAACCTCTTACCATTCAAGGGCATCCCGATCAAACTGCCAGTTTCCAGGCCGTGTGTCCCACCATCGTACATTGGTGATTTTTCCTTTTTCTGCCCGCGGTCCTCTAGCTCCCCGATGTGACCGAGTGCTTAAGACTTACCATTTCGGCCCTGTTTTCCCAGCGATGCACGTTAGCACGCATCGAAAACCAGCTCCTTTTCCCATTCCGGAGCTCCCAGGGGCTATTTTGACCTCCTGCACAGTCTCCATGGGCCTCGGTCAGCGCACTTTGACCGAGGTCCTCATCATTCCACACCGGCTACCATGGCCACTGGTTCAGGTTGTTTTCGATTGCTATTTTGGATTCTTCAAAGATTTGTTCGACTTGTTTTAGTCACGGTTCAAAGACAATCGTTTATGGATCCGATTCGAATCACGACCTCCCAACTGAAAAGCTTTTGGACCACCAAAAGTTGGTTTTATTTTAAGCATCGACTAAGTGAGGAAATTGTTGTCTCACTCATCCAATCTCAATCCACTTCGCATTGCTCAGCTTCGAACCTTTAAGCCTAATTCTGAGGTATTCCACCTATCCACTACACGTCGTCCTTACCTTTCTGTCCAGCACTGTATCTTCCTGCAGCTCATTAAGATATTCCGGTAGTAGATCATAGAGAGAAGGCAATTGACTCTGCTCTTCAAGGTCCTCAATCATTGAAGGTTCAAACAATCGCAAGGAATCTGCGTTGACGACTGAGTAGATGTGCATGTAAGCTGGCAGATCAAGGCGAAAATCATTTTCACCAATCTTCTCAAGTATCCTAAAGGGTCCATACCTGATAGGTTTTAGCTTTGTTGACACCTAATCTTTGGGCTGATGTTGTTCTATGTGCTGCATATAAAAATAATAGATGTCCATCTAATGCTATAAGAAACAAGACTCCTTATGAGTTGTGGTATGGACATGTTCCTTCGGTAAAACATCTCAGGGTCTTTGGTTCCACATGTTATGCTTTGATACCAAAGGTACATAGAAACAAACTTGGTGCTAGAAGTCGTAAGTGTATCTTCCTGGGGTATTCAAACACCTCCAAAGCATACCGCCTCTATGATGAAGTAAATAAAAAGTTTGTTGTATCTAGAGATGTATTTTTTCTTGAATCATCCAAAAATAACAATGTTGTTGAGCGACAACTTGATCGCTTGGATAGATTCGCAAAAACAAAATCATTTCAAGAATTTGATAATCAGATTCCACATCTTGAAGGGGGGATTCCTATACTAGATCAACGTGTGGAATCTTCTTCTGAAGAACACTCTCCCCCGCATGAAACTCCAACAACGGATGATGCTTTAAGTGATGTAATTGATAGAATTGGGAGACCCAATCTTGATTCAGTCTGGTATCAAGTTTATTATGGCATGCTAGATTTGGAATTTTTTGAATGCAAGAGGGAGCATGCAATATGTAGCACAATATTTGGTGGAGGTAGAACGTCCATGATGCGTTGAGCCCTTTTAAAAGAGATTGTATACTGTGTGTGCATTGAATGATTTTTATTGGTAGCTGTGTACATTTTTGAAAGTCATTTTCTTTCTGTGCATTGAAGTTGTGATGACAGTGATTCAATGGGTACATGAAAATCTTATGTTAGAATTTTTAGTGGACAATAATACCCTTTGAGAATGCCCTTTTGTGTACATTTTTACTGTATATTGGCAGAAGTTTTTTTTCTATCAGCAAAAGTTTTTTTTACAGAATGCATTCAATCATATCCATGGTAGGAATAGTTCTCACTGGGAAGGAGAACTACCCTGAATGGTCCTGGATGATAAAACACACCCTCATCTTCAATGAGTTGTGGAAAGGAGTGTGTGTCGGAGAAGGAGACAATGACCCAGTACAACCTACCTCAGACAAAGAGCTCATCATTTGGGAAAACAAGAACAACAGAGCTTATGCATTAATCGCAACATCTGTAAATGAAGAGGTGAGTGGCCATATTTCGTCATATTCAACTGCCTTTGAAGCTTTACAAAAGCTGAAAGAACTCTATTACTCACATTCTGCACTTGAAGTTGTTCAACTTATGATTAAACTCTTCACTCTTGAACTGCAAAATAATGATCCTCTTGCTCTTGCATCTGAAGTAAAGTCTATAATGCATGATATCAATTCCACTAAGGTTGAGCTGGATATTCCTCTTATTGCTTTTCTCAAGGCACTTTATCCTACTTATTCCAATTATCGTGAGTCATTGCAAGCAAATGGAAATCTCAAAGATATAACCTTTGACTCTCTTGTGAAAAAGTTTGCTAAAAGAGAGAAAGCTTTTGGAAAGATTTTGGTCAAGTTATATTTAAGTTCAACTTGAGAAAAAGCCAAGACAAGTACAATTCATGGCATTGCAAACATCTATTAGATTGAGTTTGGAAAAATGAAGGAACTATACCTTCAAATGCTGAACAATTGAAAGTAAACTTTTGGAGACCAAAAGTTTTTCAGTGGGGAAGAGTGATTAGGAGCTCAAAAATTTCCAAAAAATCAAAGTGTCATAAACTTGATAAGCTTAGCTTCAGATTGATGAGCTTGTCATTATGAATCCAATGGTGCAAATGACACTCAAATTCGAGCTCATATGAAGTAGTTAGAGCAAGTCAAAGTTCAGGTTTGACTTGTCCAAAGGGCAACATTGGATGACATGGTAAAGGTTCCAGCGAATGGGGAAGCGGCAAGTGGCAGGTTTTCATTGGGTCTCACATATCGCATATTGGAGAAAAACAGAGGAGTGCCTTAAGGAGAATCGCCCCTAGGCAAGTGGCAATCGTACAAAGGGAAATGTTAAGAATCGGCCCTGGTAAGATCCCTACTGTGATTGCGATATCGCATATTGCAGGTTGGAGAAGGAACGAGAATCGGCCCCCGGCCAAGCCTAGTTGTGATGATACAAAATCGCAATGGGAACATGAATTAACACTTGTGGCACCGCCGATTGTGATTGCGATAGTGTCCCCGGTTGCGATATTCTATATGTTGTGTTTTATAATCCCGGTGGGTCCGTGTAGTGCAAAGTTCCTATTGTTTGGGCTTGAGGTTATCCGCCGATTTTGATGAGCGATAAGTCCCGGATGCGATGCGGTTATAGGTTCCATTTAATCATTTGTCACTTCCACTGATATCGCATCACACATCGCTGGTTTTCGTTCACATACCTTGACCACGGGTTTTTCTGCCTATTGCGATATCTGATAGGGTTACAAAACCGTCCCCTTTTCCACTAGATGACCACTTTGCATGTGAAGACTCAGCCTTAACTACGATATAGATAGGGAAGTTGGAGGGACCATCGATTTCGACGGAACTACCAAAATTAGCTCCGGATAATGAATTTAATTGGCAGTAAGCGATATTTGGAGGAGAAAATTGTGGAAAGACTGACAGAAGTCATAACTAAGGCAATTTTCGACCAAATGGGATGAAAAAGAGGCTATATAGCCATTTTTGGGCATTTTGAACTGATTGGAACAGGTTTCAAGGTCAAAGGAGCAATTTTGTATAGGCTTTTTGCAAAGTGAAGCCTATGGGTGCTTTGGTCAACCAGAGTGTCGATTTAGTTTATGGAGGAGTATGAAGATGGAGATTACCTTGCAGGGGTCTTCCAGCCTCCATGTTCTTTATGCAACAGCCATTACAACAATGTTGTAGCTTTATTTCTTCTTTTCTCTATATGTGTATGGAGAAAGAGACTTGTTTAAGTACTTCAAGTGGATTGTAGTAATGTTTATGCTCTTGGAAGTTGGAGTATGGGGTCTTGATTTGAGAGCCCTTAGCTTGCTAATTGTTTCATGACTAGCTATAGTTTTTCATGTGTTTAGAGTGAAAGTTATTTGTAGAAGAATGTTTCCTTGAAGGGGAAACTAGACACTCTTTTTGTTAGCACACTTATGTACTCTTTATTACTAAAGAATTGTGAGCATAATGAGAAGGGATCACGCCTTTAGAGCTGATCCAAGGAGATGTAGCCCAGGAGGGGTGAACTCCTTTAACAATGGTTGGTGTATTATTGTTTGATGCATGCTTCCATTAAGTGTTCTGGTTTCATGTTTTAAGTTTTCTTCATGAAACTAACTTAAGTAAGCACACATAAAAATTCATGTTTTTACTTGCTATTTTGGAGTACAAAGTTCAAGCACATTTTTATATTCTGAATGGGGAATTAGCACAACATTACTAATCTGCTCCATTTCAGATCAATTGTGGAGGGTGATTCTCAGATGGTCATCTCAAGAGTAAATAAATTGATTAATATAGCTTCTCAAAAGAAAACATGCCACAATTGGGGATTGGAAAAATGCATCACACATATTAACCAATTGATCCATATCATTTCATTCATTATTCCCTCTCACATTCAAAGAATAGGAAATAAGGTAGCGAACCTTTTAGCCAACTTAGGATGTAATGACATTCACTTTCATCTTTTGGCAAGTTGGAACAATCGCTTATGGGAGGACTAGAGACCTAGACTTATCAAAATAGTAAAGAAAGATTGAGAAACTCCATTTGGGGTGGAAGAACATGAAGAATTAGCTTGCGTTGAGGAGCATCTATACAACAATCCAAATCCTACACCTCTAGTCAATATAACCATTCCAAGCTCTATTGATATTCCACATACTCTTGATGGTTTTAGTTAACATGTGTTTTTTCTATTTCACTTGGACTTTACCAATGTCATGCATAATGTCTTGCATAATGAAGTCTTGGTTGACATACCTTTTTGTATGTATCCACTTAGTATATAGACATTTGTGACAAAAGACATTAACTTTTGCCATTGGTATGGTTCCAATATGGAAGACCACGATAAAAGGATTTGGATATTATGTAATTTGGTGTCAATTTAATATAAAGAAGGTTATTTACTTAAAGACAAATAAAAAATACATTATTAAGTGAATTAAAATGGTTATATGTGTGTGTGTGTGTTTTTTTTCTGTCTCTTTACACCTCAAGACATTTGATCCCTCTCGAAACATCCATAGTTACGATGGATTATACTAGTTTAAAGAAATTGTTCTCTGGTTTGCATACCGATTCGACTCCAAGACTAGGACCATTAGAGTTTCTTCACGGGGAAAGCACCCAATTATGTTCAATACCAAGGTTTTTAGAAAGACGCTTAAGTTACCAAACTTAAACATGCAATTTAAATTGCTCGAAGTTGATGCCTTCCTTGACTCTTTAGGTGGCTAAGTTAATGTTATTAAGGACTTCATGCTCTTGATTGTACATGTTCCAATCAACCTCTCTCTTATTGATATCTAACTACTAGTAGGGTTGTATGGATATTTTTCCTAGTTGTTTGTTCGCATTATGGGACATGAATCAACTACTCTTATACCTAAGTCAATTTTGTCTATTTTACATTTTTGTTTCAAAAAATATATTATCTTTGACTAAGAAGAAGTTATCTCCATTGGAGTTTCTTTCTAATTGGTGAATTATTTCAATAACCAAAGGTTCTTCATGACGATCCACCTTGCGATGGCCTCAATATATTGTAATCTATTTAGTGGCTTACACCCCAAGAGTAACATGAACCTTGAAGTAGAACCGATACCCTATTATATGGAGACATAAGGCTTTGTTTCACTTTTTCCTTGTCGAAGACTAGTTCATAAAGGAGTTTGGGTGCATGCTAATCTGAAATGAACCACAAAGTATATTTTAGAAGCACAAGAGTTCTTGAAAGGGAAAGGAGTGTATCTAGAAAAGGACAATCATACATATATGAGTTTTTATGGTTATGAAGACAAACCATTATTAGTTTTCCCCTGGAAAAATCATAATTCTATTCAAAAAGAGAAAAATTACATGTTGTAGATGCTAATGAGCATATGTAGTAATAGTAGGTCGTGATTTCTCAGAGTCCATAAAAGACTAATCTATTATTTCCTACATTTCTTCTTTTCCACTTTTCGCCAACCACTAGTGTTGGGAGTGGATGCTACAATAGACATTTGATTCCCATTGGTATTTGTAAGATATTTTTTATCTGAATCTGATCCCTCTGATCCATGGATTCATTTGCTGCCACTAACTTCTTTCCCTGTTGTGTGTTGCTCGTGCTGCTGCGGAGGGTTGCTGAGTCGTTATATTAATGCAAAGTTGTGCTCTATGTTGTCCTTCTGTGGATTGATTTGCATAGGTTGCTCCACATTGTCTGTAGTGTTCTTTGTTGTCTCCTCTTCTTCTATTGTTTCATCTAGATGCTTTGTGCATTGCCAACCTTTTGGTTTTTGTGATTGTTTCTTATTTCTTCTTGTGTCTTTTCTAGCTTGAGGGCAAGTGCTGAGAAGGTGACCTGTTTGTTGACAGCCACAACACCAAAATGTCGTATTTTCATAGTCTAGTAGTTGATTCCACTGTGTATTATTATGGATCGTAATAATGCTTTCAGGTAATCCTTGACTAAGATCTACCTCAACACATGTTTTGGCGAAGGTGAATTGATGCAGGCCTAAACCTGCAGCCCAGAATATTCAATAATTGCTATGCATATAAGCATACATCTCACCCAAAATAAAACTTCACCTTTGGCCATTCCCAATTTTCAATCCGGAAGCTTAAAAACCCTCAATCAAATTCTTCATTTCCCCTCTCAATTCCCATTCATTTCAAACAATTCACATATGGCTATATTTAAAAGTCACAAACAAATGCATCAATGTGTTTAATACCACTGTAACACAATGTAAGCAAGACTCAAATTTGTTCGTTTTGATAACTGCGCTCCCAATTGTTATTTGACCAGAATTCAATCTAAAGTAAAACAGTCTGACCTATGCCAATTAAATTACCTCCATCCAGCTGAAGAACGCAGACTTCAGCCTTTCATCTAAATTGGGTCTTCAATTACAACCAGCCAGTGTTCTTTGCACACCAAATTTGCTCTTACGCTGTTCAAAAATTGTAAACCCACTCACTATGATAAGGTATTGGTAGCACTTAAAGTTTTTCTGCGTTGTGTCTTTGCATCAGTTTGCCATCGAATTATACAATTCGATGTTCTTTGCTTCCCTACGCTTATGTATAAATGCGCCCTTCTCCCATTCAACTTTTCTCATGCATACTTGTATACACATAACAATTGTATACACATTCAGGTTTGTAATCAATTGGGCTTGTTTGAAATGGCAGTTTGCATACACATTCAGATTTTTAACAATTAAACTTACCACACATGACTTGCCCCTGCAAATCGACTTTTCTGGACACTTTCAGGTCTTAACTTGAACACTGGATAAGTTGACTTCACAGTCATCATACATAGATAGGTTATGCCTCTGCGTTTTTTCCCTTGCTTCCTGCGCTGACCAATTGAATCTCTTAACCAATTACCACAGCTGTGCGTGTGTGGCCTTTTAATTCAAACGCTGCATTTGATATTCCACGTCCATGTGAAATCTTAATTTAAAACTTCCACTTAAACTCAAAACACTACGACTATAAAGTCGACCTTTTCAGCGCACTTTTACTCATATAATTAAACCACACAATTAAAATCCTGAAACACTCGGCCACAGGTTTTCTTACCTTGGATGATTCTTAACATACGATTCTGCTTTCGCTTTTGACTCACCACAGGATATGAAGTCAATTCTTCTGGATCTAACACTACAACCAGACTCAACGCCTCCTCAACGCTGTGATTTAACACTTCTGTTCAGCACGTCTGCACACCTGGATCACAGCCCTCTAACTCGAGACAGATTCGGCAGGCAGCAGCGGATGAGCTGTTACTTTCTTCATCATCAATTTCGTTGCCTTTATCGGCCAATGTAATTGACGGTGGCTGCAAAAGAGGAGCTGAATCTGTATCGTTAACGTCGTGCTCGCTACGATGCTCCAATTGCACTTCCGTTTTCATTGCAACAAAAAGTCCCAAGTTGCCACAACTTTAACGCATCCACTCCTGGACATCAAGCATCCAAAACCTGCGCGTCCAGCATTCCATCAGTTATATTATGGGTTTAAACCATTGACCATACAGATCGTTCTTCAATTCAACTTAAATCAATTTTAACTAAAATCGATTTCCTTCCCCTATGATTATATCACAGAAATACAAGCAGAATTTAACCAATAATGTATGTGTATAATTCACGCAGAAATTCTAAGACAAACTCTTCATTAATAGAACTAAATGCAATCGATTACAGCAACCATTCTTGGCCAGATTTTCAACCATTGGCCTTTTACAATTGGCTGAAGGCTTATAGCCTTACTGTTCAAGCCTACTCTCAATCTCAATGTCTCTTTATCCTCTAAAAAACCCCTCATATTTATGCATAGATAATGCATTTAATTCAGTCAAAATATTTCTCCACCCAATCCTCAACTAATCTATATTTTAGGTGTGGACTCAACAAAGTCCTATACATAGAATTCCTAATCTCTAATTTTGCTCCTAAACTATTTCTCTCATATCCTTTTAATCAATAAAAGAATATTTACAAAATCCTCACTTTTCCAAATTATCTCCTATTTTATTAAAAATAACAAATAAATTAATAAAATAATAAAAATGTCACACCCCCCTTTTATCACATATTTACAAATGAAAAATGGCCTTGATGCTCCTGCATCATGAATATGCCGCTTGTGACTCTTTCTACATCTGTCTCGAGAAATTTGCCTATCGAATTCCCCAATCCATTTAATACTTTGGAATGCCATAAATGTAGTGGGAGGTTGTGTATCCTGACCCAAACAGGCATTTTAGAGACCACCATAGTAGTGGCATCAAAACCTGAGAACCAAGGGATCACGAAAAGTCCTGTGTTGCCCTAGAACCATGGTCCCTCGTTGAGGGCATATTCCCTATCCTTGACTGTTGTAAAAATTTCTCATTTCCCACCCCGGTTTTCAGTTTCACCTTATTTCTCCAAAATAGTTAAATGCCCTTTCCCATATCCATACATTAAACAACTGGAAAATAAATTTGGCTTAAAACACAAATTCTGGAAAAATTACAGAATGCTAGAAAATGCAGAAATAAAAATCAGCACATACAAACAACCGTTCAACACATTTAAACATAGTGATATTTGGTCAATGTGACCCTGGAAAAACCCCCTACAACTCTTGGGGAAAACCAGTTCGAAAGCTCCTTCTTATTTCTGGAAAATGCTTTTTACAGTGGTAGAAAATATTCAACAAAAAATCAGCAAGCAAACTTTTACAACTTATCTCGTTTTCTGTGCCTCACAGCCAACTAGAAAAACTTGCAAACAGCAAAACTGAACAGCAATAAATGTTGTACGGCCTCCTCGATTTTTTGTGCCAAATTTCAGCGTTAAATGATGTTGTACAGCCTGACTAGAAAAGCGTGCAAGCTGCCATAAATGTTGTTGTACAGTTTCCTCGATTTTTGTGCAGAAAAAAAACAGTACATTGTATGGATTTCTACCTAGAAATGCGTGCCAAGGTACAGCCACTTGCTGTACAACCTCCCTTGAAAAACTTGCCAACAATTTTCAGACTTTTTTCTCCTCGATTTCTGTGCAAACTTGTTGTACGACCTCCTTGGAATCTGAGCCAAAACTATTGTACGGCCTTTCTAGAAAATCGTGCCCAAATCTTGCCTTTCACTGTGTGCTAACTTAGTTGTACAAACTTGTTGGAATACTGCCTTGGAATGTGTGCCAAGCTACTGCCTCCTTCTCCTCACTGTCCAGAAATATCCCTTGCTCTCTTGCTCTCCTTCTCTCAATTTGCTCATGAAAGAATGAATGACCTTTTTCCTCCTTTCCCTCCTTTAATCTAACCCTAAGTGACTTTTGGGGAATCCCTAAATCCAATGGCTGAAATAGATTGAGATCTAGAGCTAAGATTAAATGCTCATTTAAATCTCACTTTCTATTTTTAATTCACCCCACTTTAATAAAGACCCACTTAGTCATTTATTTCCAAAGTCACTTTTCCTTTCTAATTTTACATTGACTTTATTAAAGTCACTTTAAAATTAGACTTTAGTAACTCTATCACTTAAAGTCACTTTTAAATTAGATTTGACTTTATAAAAATTATAAAGTCACTTTAGGAGAAAAATTAAATTCTTTTGGACACTTTTCCCTAGGCCAAAGATCAAAGCCTTAGGGAACCACCTGTCCTCTGGTACCAAATTTCAACACTCCCTCTTACCAAGGAAGGTGTTCCTCACCACACCCATCTTGTCTCTGAAGTAGTCATGCTTGCCCCGTGGTAAGGCTTTGGTAAGAATATCTGCAACCTGCTCATCAGTGGGAATATACTCAAGCTTCACAGCGCCCTTCTGAACACAGTCTCTGATGAAATGATATTTGATCCCGATATGCTTTGACCTGTCATGAAATACTGGATTCTCCGTGAGTTTAATGCAACTCTGATTATCACAGTAAATCATTGAAGGTCTCAACGGCTGACCAAATAAGCCAAACAACATCTTGCGAAGCCAGATGGCCTCACAACTAGCTAGACTGGCTGCCATATACTCTGCTTCCGCTGAACTCAATGCTACTGACTGCTGCTTCCGGCTGAACCATGACACTACTGCCGAACCCAACCCAAAACAGCACCCTAAAGTGCTCTTCCTATCAGAAGCACAACCTGCCCAATCAGAATCAATATAACCTGCCAATCTCACTCCATCCCCCTGCCTGTAGTCCAGACCATAATCCACTGTCCCCTGCAAGTATCGCAAAATGTGTTTTGCAGCCACCCAGTGAACCTTCCTAGGCTCACACATAAACTGACTCATCGCGTTGACTGTAAAACAAATATTTGGTCTAGTGTTGACCAAATACATCAAGGAATCAATCAGCTGCCTGTACAATGTGGGATCCACCAACTCGGAATCAGAAGCATGAAGCTTCTTCTAGTTGGTGATCATCGGTGTCGACACTGGTTTACAATCCTCCATGTGGAATCTGCCAAGGATGTCCACAATATACTTCCCCCACCCCAGGAAGAAATGCCCCTCCTCCTGCCACACCTCCAAACCCAAAAAAGTAATGCATCAAGCCGATGTCCTTCATCTCAAACTCCGCCGCAAGATCTCTCTTGCAGTGCTTTATGAGTCTCTCTGCACCTGTAATGACCAAGTCATCCACATACAACACCAGAATGAAAGGCTCCTCACCTATCACAATATAGTAAAGGTTCGGATCTGCCTCACTCTTTATGAAACCCATCCCCTGCAAGTACGTATATATCGTCGAGTACTAAGCTCTAGGAGCTTGCTTCAGGCCATAAAGGGCCTTCTTTAGTCTGCACACATGGGACTCCTTCCCATGCACCTCAAAGCCCTATGGCTGCTCAATGTACACTTCCTCTTGTATGAAGCCATTGAGAAATGCAGTCTTCACATCCATCTGGTGGATCTTCCAACCCATCTCTGCTGCTATCGATATAATGGAGCGGATCGAAGTATATCGAGCCACGGGAGTGAAGGTCTCCTCATAATCAACTCCCTCTACCTGGGAGAACCCTCTAGCCACAAACCTTGCTTTGAATTTCTCAATGCTGCCATCTGCAGCATTCTTTAGCTTGTAAAGCCATCTGGAAGTAACCACGGATTTGCCCTCAAGCCTCGGCACCACCTCCCAAACATCATTCTTCATAATAGAAGAATACTCCTCCTGCATGGCCTCTCTCTAGACCTGCTGGCTAGCTGCCTCCTCTAGCTAGAAGGCTCAGAGTCAAGGATGCTAGTAACCATTGCCATATAGCTACAAAACCTCTCAGGTGGTTTACTCTCTCTGACCAGCCTCTTAGGCTCAGCAACAGATGTGGCATCTCTCAAGGTGTCCTGAAGCCACTTGGGCTTCCTTTTCCCTGAGCGTACTTCTCCCATTGGAGAATGAAACTCCTCCTCCTCATCATCATCAGGAGCCTGAACTCCTGATTGTCTGTCTGTTGTCACCCTGCCTGCACCTGAACCTGTAGAAGCTGAGGTACCGTGTGAATTGTCCATCAGTGGACTCACTAGTGAACTGCTCTGTGAACTACTCTGCATGCTGCCCGGAGCACCACCCCTCTGGCTTGGCGAGCCACTACTCACTGACGGACCTGACATCCTCATAGATGTACCTCTGGATCCTCCTGATCCCTACCCACTGGATCCCTGCGACTGACTCAACTGTTGCTGAGGGTTTGGCTGATCCAGATACTCTAACTCCCATGATCTCCTAAAGGCCCTGTCCTCCTCCAACTTCACATCCCGCCTGACAACAACTTTCCTCTATGCAGGAATGTAAATCCGAAAGGCCTTTGAGGTCTCACTGTAGCCCACAAAGATACCCTTCTCTGTGGTGGGCTCTAGTTTGGTCCTCTTCTCCTTGGGTATGTAGGAGTATGTAATGCACCCAAAGATACTAAGATGACCAATATCAGGCTTCTTCCCAGAAAAAGCCTCCTTCAGAGTCATGTGCCCCAAAACACAATGCGGACTCCTGTTCTACAAAATAAACAGCTGTGTTGCAGACCTCTGCCCACAAGAACAATGGCAACCCCTCATCATGTAACATGGCTTTGGTAGCCCCTCCGCTGGATCTGTTCTTCCTCTCCGCAACCCTGTTCTGCTGGGGGTTGTAAGGAACAATGAACTCCCTCCTAATGCCTGCCTCCGCACAATAGTCAACAAACTCTCCAAGGGTGTACTCTCCCCCATTGTCCGACCTCAAGGACTTGATCTTCTGACCTGTATGTGTCTCCACAAGAGCTCTAAACTCCTGAAACTGCTTGAAGACCTCACTTTTGGTCTTCAAGAAATAAATCCAGGTCCTCATGGAGTGATCATCAATGAATAAAACATAGTACTCATATCCGCTCAAGGAAACATGAGACATCCGACCGCTCACATCAGAATGAATCAAATCAAGAATCCCAATCGCTCTGCTGTCACTGCTGGGAAAAGGGGATTTGGCAAACTTACCCATCTCACATCCTCTGCAAGTATCAAAGTGATCAGTACTGAAATCTGGCACACCTGTAGTGATCTCCTGCAAGGTCCTCAAGGCTCCATGATACATATGCCCCATCCTGCTGTGCCAAATCTCACACAGCTCAGAACTGCTAGCTCTGTTGTCGGTACTACTGCTCAATGCCAAAAGGGGCTGGAATGCAAACTTGTACACCTTTGCATGGCGTACACCTATCACTCTAGCTGAATCAGTTGGAGTGCCCCTGGGATACATCAACACTTGTCCTCCCCTGAACAGTACCTCATATCCTCTGTCCTCCAAAGCTGAGACGGATATAAGGTTCTTCCTCGTCCCTGGCACATAAAGAACATCTGACACCTTCAAGGGAGGTTTGGACTCCCTCTGAAATGTTAGTGTCCCCACACCGATTGCTCTAACAACTTTGTCATCACCGAGTACTACCTCTATATCAGTGCCACTCTCTGAAAGCTCTGAGAAGTACTCACGGACTCCTGTCAAGTGACGTGAAGCCCCACTATCCACATACCAGATACCCGAAGATGCTCCGCTAATCAAGGGAAAAGCATGCTCCCTCTAAACCTGTGTGGCAGGTGATCCTGCACTAGAGGACTTACACGCAGTGAACGCAAACTCCCAGTCAAAACGATCTGCAAAGTCCTCAACCTCTGCTGAAGCTGCCATGCTCTGGTTCTTCCCCTTCTTCTTCTTCTTCTCCGGACACACAACTGCATAGTGTCGCATATTTTGACAATTCCAACACTTCACCTTGGAATAGTCCTTCTGTGTGTTACCATGTTTACCTTTACCTTTGCCTTTGCCCCCACCATTGCGTGTGGAAGTCTGCTTCTTCCCTTTGCCTTTCTTGCCTCCTGCCAACAGTGCTACATCCTCATCCTGCTCAACTGGCTTGGCTGTGTTGGAAATACTGAGAGGGGGGTGAATCAGTATTTCTTTTTCTCACTATTGTTTTACTAGTTAAAACATATATGTTCAGAACACAAAATGAACAGCAGGAATAAATGCTTTTATTAATATGACTGTGCTGTAAAATAAATACAATAAATAGAATGTCACAATTGGTTGCCAAGCTCCAACTTGGACTTTGGTGAGGCTCCAACCTCCTGAGCACCAACTCTATTTTGCCAAGACACCAATCTTGGACTTAGAAGCACCAACTCCCAAGGACTTCAATCCTTTTCAATTCTGAGGCTCCAACCTCTTTGGTAGACACTGGTGTGCTGCTGCGCTCTTTTCAGCTTCCACTGCTTCTGCTGCCCCCTTTTCTTCTGCTGCTTCCACTATCTCATGCTCAAGTTATGCCATCCACCAACAACCACAGTTCTCTGTTTTTGCTGCTTTTATATGCTCCATGCCCCTGTCCATTCGTTTCCTCTTACATGCTGGCTCTTTGTCTTCCTCCTCACTTGATCGCTTGACACTTCGGCTTCCATTCCTTTGCTTCTTCTGTCTTACAGGCTTTATCGGAGGCGTTTAATCACCCATCGGAAGCCACCACCCGAGCATTTTAATCAACCATCGGAAGCCACCAACCGAGCCTTTTAATCAACCATCACCGAGCGCTTTAATCAACCCGCCACACTTATAGAATCAGAGCCACCCTTTTATTGCCGCTTTTATGTCTATCGGAAGCCACCGCCCAACTATGTCCACACATACAATCAACACAAGTGTTTCAATATATGTCTTAAGGCTTAAACCCGCAACCACATATAATATATGGGAAACATTATAAAACCCCTTTATAAAGATTTCGGTCACATATACATTACTACACAGGAACCCATGTAAATCCGCTCAAATGATCATTCGCGGATTTCAAATCTTATCCGCCCGCCTTTATAGTTATCGGCGGGTCCGGATTTCGGCGATCACAATAAATCCCTTTACTCCGACCTCCGATGAGGAGCGGACCCGATGCTCTTTAGACTCCCTTTAATATTGTTTCGGGTCCGATGAACATCGGCGTTCGCTGTAAACAATAGAACAGCCTCCTCCGATGCGACGGACCCAACACCCTTTTATGATCCAGCCTATTCAAATTTCGGCTCCGTCAATTCGGCGAGTTCACCTTGGCGACTTTGTAATACAAAGGGTCTGCGGACCCGACACTCCTTTAAGCTCCCTTCTAAAGAGATTTCGGGTCCGGCCTATTGCTAGTTCCCTATCGGCAGATTTGCAATGTAATGGGTCTGTGGAGCCGATGCTCCTTTAAGCTCTGTTTTATAATATTTCGGCTCCAGACAGTCGGAGCTTACACTTAACAGTCCCAAAGGCCTTTGCGTACCCGATATTACTTTATGCTCCCCTTTATAATGGTTCGGGTCCGGTCTGTCGAAGCATACACTTCGGTGATTGCGAAAGGCTCCACTCCTCCGATGCGATATTGATTTCGGACCCGAAATCCTTATCCGTTGTACTTCATAATACTTCGGCTCTGGGATTTCGGAGCATACACTTTGGCGGTTCCGGGGCCTCTCCTCCGATGCGATATTTGGTTTCCGGACCCGATATGGGTCTAGACCAAAATTAATATTCTTTCAACTACGCCACTGTCCCACCTGTTAGTGTCAGTCTTTCCAGCCTTCCTCCAGTGATCAAATATGCTCTTACAAAGTGATTTTGAAGTGTCAAGGTCAAATTTTGTCATTTCAGTGAGTCTTCAAGCAAAATTTGGTCACTAGGCATTAGGTCTAGGGTTTGCTTTCACTCTTCTCAAAGTTGTCCAAATGGCGGTCCATGTCATTATTCAGCTGAGTCTATCATCATTCATAGGGTTGTCATTATCATCTCAGTGTCTAATGAGTCATTGTACACCTTGTTCATGCTTTAGTTGTGCCTTGGCAAGGTCATTTCCCTCTCCTAGGGTTTTGAAAGCTAATTTCTCTTGGATGGTCAAATCATCGGCAAAACTTGTATCCTGATGTTCATACACCTTCCCCTATTCTTAAAATACCTTATCAAACACTTCCCAACACTCAGATCCCCCAAATTCCTCATTTTTTCACAAACCCTAGTTTCTAGCTACAACCTGGCAATTTTCTAGGTTGGGCCTATGTTTTGCCCTTTTGGACGCCTTCCTCTCACTCAATCTCTGAGATTCCACTTTCCCCTACTTCCTAACATCCCTCCCCACTCCCAAAAATTTCCCCAAGAATTTATAAGCCCCCTATCCCCTTCATTTCGCTCCATTTCGACAAAATTCCTTGTTTCACACATCGGGACAAGTTTCACTCAAATGATGTTTCAGAGCAATAAAAGATGAATTTTGTGAAACTGAGAAAGGTTTTTGTCCACAACATGCCAAGGAAGAAAAACCTCCTTCAATTTTTGCACAGGTGTCATGGTTTGAGAGAAATGTCAAGAATACCGTTGTCTCAGGAGAATCAAAGACACCTCTGAAGTGACCTTGGGAAAATCAAGTTTTCTCTTAACTTGGTTGGCCAAATGATTTTCTTGATGGGTAAAATGATAACTAGACACAAAGATATTTCCAATGAGCTATCATGAACTCAATTTGGGGTTGAGGAAGGCATTCAAAAGTTGACTGCAACAACACTCTTCCTTCAGGCAGCCTCATTTGGCACTTTTTGACCAGTATTGGGAGATTTGATTTTTGATAGGTCAAATCAACTCCAAATTTAAAAATTCCAGTTGGGTTGGAAAGTAGACTCAAATACCTTTCCAACGAGCTATTCTGCACCTGATTCTGACACTAGGAAGGCCTCCAAAAGCCTCCTGAAAGGCGCGCGACCCGTCAGAGGCGCACGACCCGTCAGGCACCCTCTGCCAGTGCAAAAATTACACTGGCGCGACCCGTTGGGGATTTCTCCACAGAACTTTGCCAGTGAGCTGCCAAGGAACCACAAGTTGTTAAATTTGTTCAAGGTAGGCTCTCTACACATCATTTTGGTGGTTGGTTATGAATGTAAGCCCTCATGCTTGTGTTTTAACTTCAAATCATGCAAGTGACAAGACACTATATGGCTGCATTGTTAATGTGTAAATGTGCTAGGGTTTGTGTTGTTTCAAGGTATTCCCCTTGGTAAATTGTTTCCCTCCTTCCCTTTTTACTCATATTTGCATTCATATCTATTTTCCCCATGCTATGTTGTAAATAATTGCAAACCCTTTCCCCCTCCCAAAGCATCAAAAACTCAAACCCTACTCTTGCTTCACCATATGCATGCTATAAACATAAAAATTTCTTGGCGAATATGTGAAAGGTTTTGTAAATAAGTTTCCAAATGTCCCCTTGTTACATACATGTATTCCCTTATGTTCACTGTTTATACATGTATTCCTATATGCAGTGATCTTTGCAAATGATTTCCTAATATCCCTGATTTTAAATATGTACTCCTATATGCATAATGGTTTGCAACATTTTCCTTAAAAATTCCCTGTTATATTTGTATATTCCCAATTCCTTGTAAAAAGGTCCCTCCCCTAACATTTCCCTCATGTCATTGTCCCCTTGAAACAGCATAGAATTCAACACTTTTTACAGTCAGAGACAACAGTACAGTTTGTCCACTTTGCTCCTAAACTATGTCAGAAACCGAAACTTATGAGCAAAGTGATGACCACTCATCATCAGCAGAGGTTGAGATACAGAGGAGGCCTCGTAAGGGTGGTAAGGGTGGACATCATAAGCGAGAGGAGCCCACTTCTTTAGCAGAGTTACAGGCCTGTCCTATGGCAGTCACTTGCTTTCAGTACATGTCCTGTTATGAGTTTTGTGAGAGGATCTCACGGATTCAGCACCATAGAGAGTTGGCCCGCCTTTTTGTTTTACACCTCCATGATGGACATGTCAATCTTGCAGGGGTGAACTTTACATTGACACCCGAGGTGATCTCACATGCTACAGGGATACCTAATGTTGGTGAGGTGTGGACTAAGCGCAAGATGCTAGATATTGTTCACTTTGAGCCTTATGTCCGGCCACCATTCATAAGACATTTGGCGGGTGTTTTTCCATTCAGGTTTCTCCGGAGCGAGTATGCTCCCATCATGAGGCTTATTATGCACTATTTTACTTGTGAGGGCAGATTTTCACAAGTGTACTCATATCACATTCGCCTTTTGATGCACTTCACCCGAGTGAGGATGATGAACATCCCTGTTTTCTTTTTTCAGAACATTCAGAGGATGGTGCCCATGTTGCAGAGGAAGACCCCGGCACAGCAGTACAGGAGCCTTCATCATTATGGTTTGATTCAGCTAGTAGTATTGCATCAGTTGACACAGCAAGGTATCTCATGGGAGGAGTTCATCTCTCATGAGTTTTTCACAGCGCCACCACAGCCACATCCTGAGGAGGGAGGACCATCACACCGGCATCACATTCCTGTCACTAGACATGTTAGTGCCTCATCTCAGCTCACTTATCAGAGAGGCCAGAGGGCCTTATTTGCAGCAGCTAGGCGAGTACTATCTCCACAGCAGGTGGAAGGGGTCTCACCTTCATCTTTAGCTCAGCGAGTGTTATCTCCACATCAGGTGGAAGGGGCCTCGCTTTCTTCACCAGCACAGGTACCAGAGAGGGGCAAAGAGCCCATGATTGATGAGGGTCCATCAGGAGTTCCCGATGTTGAGTTTGTTGATCTTGAGACTAGTTCTCCTAGCCAGGAGGCAAAGGAGATCATTCAGCATCTCAGAGCTGAAAATGATGCTTTGCAGAGGAGATTTGAGGGTGCCCAATGGACCATTACCTACCTGGATTAGCGCAACAAACAGTTGGAGGAGGAGAAAGCACTTGATGAGTTATGGAGGATTCGTAGTGACCGAACCTTGAACCGTAGAAGACCCGGTGACCCATTGCCTGCTGACCGAGAGTCTATGCTCATTCAGGAGAACGCACACTTGGAGAGGCTGTTGGCTAAGGCCAACCAAGATAAAAAGTTGCTGAGGAACATGAAAAACCATTACTGGGCAAGAATGCATGTGTGCAAGGCCAAAATGAAGATGTTTCAAAGGCGGTTGACCGAGGCACTGAAAAGGAGAAAGAGGCCAAATCCACTCCGT
Organism: Pinus tabuliformis; assembly: GCA_031772625.1. NCBI lineage: Eukaryota > Viridiplantae > Streptophyta > Pinopsida > Pinales > Pinaceae > Pinus > Pinus tabuliformis. The sequence goes on from CM062816.1 coordinate 76,093,054, forward strand.
ATCTTGGCTGAGGCTTCACTCAAAGATCATGGCACTCAATAGACTAGCCACAGCTCAAATCCCAAAAAAATTTGAGAATTTTGGGTAATTTTGGCATTTTTTAGTAATTTACAGGTTTTGGCTCTTTAACGGGTCTCACCCCCGGTGAGACCCTTCATCATGGCAACTCCTTTTCACAAAAACTTAGCATTTCCTGATTTGTTATGCAAAGTTACATATGCCCATGGATGGACATGAGTTTTTATGGAGTTTTGGGCCTCCAGAAGGTCAAAATACATGCAAAATTTGACTTTCTGCCACTTTTTTGAACTGCAGAAAGCTGTCTTGGGAGAATTGGTTTTTGACAGGGCAAATGAACTCCAAATTCAAAAATTCCAGTTGGGTTGGAAAGTAGACTCACAGACCTTTCCAAAAAGCCCACTTTTGCTCAATTTGGCCACCTACAAGTACCCCAAACAGAGCTCCAAAGGGGCGTGACCCGTCAGGCAGGGGGCGCGACCTGTCAGGCAGTTTTGTCCAGAAATGCACTGTACAGCCCAAAAAACGCAGATTTGACTCAGTTTGACTTTTTGAGGTTAATGATGGTCCTCTTTGATGTAATTGTGACACTTTTTAGACACTTTTACCCTCTTGTAACTCTTCTAGAAGATTCATTTATGAAAAGGGTAAAAATTAAATGTATGAATTGGTTTCCAAGTTTATAGACGCAAGTTGTTTTGACTGCCTAGTTTGTAGTGCTTAATTTAGAAGTGGTTGAAACAGCTCCTAGGATAGTGAGCTCGACCCATGGAGGCAGGGAAAGAGGTTAGATCATCTATATTATGTACTTTCTTGCTCATTTTCATGGTTGGACTCTTGAGGGAGAAGCTATCATTGTATTATTCACTGTATCTCTGCAATTTTTGGCTAAGGAAGACCAGGGTTTTGCAGTCCTCTTTGGGATTCTTGTGGACTCATGTGTTGATGGTGTGTTTCTCAATGTACTTGTAAGCTTGTTATGTGATTCATTTCCTTTCTTTTACTTCTGCACATTAAACAAATGAAGTGTTAAAGTAAGAATTCATGCTTGCCATGCTCTGCTTTTAAGTTTGTTTAATTTCAATGTTTTCTTATGTCTAAAGAGAATTCAAAGTTATTGTTTGCTCTCTTTAGCTCTTCATCTTTCATTCCTGACCATCCACCTCAGTTAAAGGCATCAACGCTGTCTCCTACCTCGCCCCAAGGAACCCCCTGCAGAAACTGTGTCCAATCCCCGCACCCAAAATTGCCCTCTCCTCAATTTGCCACCAAAAACCCAAAAAACCCCAAATCAAACCCTTTGATCAGTTTACTAGCCTAATATCAGTGTTACTTTATTGGTCATCTCATCTATTGAAGATTTTATCGAGATAGACCGGAGAGAGCCTTCTCCTGCCTCGTAGGGCTAGCTACGAGGCTAAATGGTTTGATGTTGCCTTGAGGTTTACCTTTCTCAGCCTGAGGTGAAATTTCAAGCGCTAACACCACCTAAGGGGAAATATTTTGAATTCTCTGTGTAAACAGAGATATTCGATATAGCACTTGTAAAATGATTTAAGGAGTCTGTATAAAAAGGAAATGACTCCTAAGGCTTCAATCACATGACTCCGATGACCCTATTTGTTTGTAATATATATATGGCTCCTCTTGGCTCCTCTTGCTCCATCTGCTCCTCTCGGTCCATTTTCTCCATTTGCTCCATATATATTACTCCTCTCTTGCTCCATCTGCTCCTCTCGGTCTACTCTGTTTGCTCCTGTAGCTCCTCCAATGGCTCCTCTTGCTCTGACACTCCTTCGATATGGCTCCTCTTGCTCTGGCATTCCTTCGATATATGTGGCTCCTCTGGCTTGGTCCGCTCCTCTTCGCTCCTTTTGCTCCCCTTGGCTCTGATATGCTCTATCTCCTCCTCTTGAATATTGCCATATTGACATCAATGACAATCTGTGTCCAACAGGCTGCCCCAAGCTAACCTTTCCCAGTCTCCGTCTGAATGCAATCATCCCAAAACCTCTCCCATGTGGGAAGGGTCTCACGTGCACAAACCCCATCAGCAAAGTTCATCCATGAACGGGGGAGGCCATTCACTGCAATCCACACCAACTCAGTGGGTGGAATGACCTCTCCAACTGCTTCCAACTCATCTCTCATATTAGTAATCTTTGTGAGATATCTAGCTGCACTATCATTGCCCATCTTAATGGTCTTCAACTTCTCCTTCAGGACCATTTTCCGGTTCTCATTGGTACTCTGGTAGAGATTGGACAATGCTGTCCACATCTCATGGGCATTTCTCTTTCCTCTCACATGAGGAATGCAATGGTCTTTGACTCCATCTAAAATCAGTCTCTTACACTTGTTGTTCTTTCTATTATAAGTAGCCAACTGAGTAGCATCAGTAGGCACAACAACAGGGTTCTGTGTGGTATGCACCATGATGTCCTAGACTTTTGCCTCCTCAAAGATGCTCTGCATTCTCTCCTTCCAAACGTTGTAATTGGAATGTCCATCCAACCTATCATCCACCCTCAATCCCAATGACATCCTGCTATCCTAAAACTGAAAAATAGCACTGTTGTAGTAAGGATAAAATTGCTGTTTGTGAAAAATCAGCTTGCTAGAATTTTCTGAGTGAAAAATCAGCAGGCTGTAATTTTCCTCCTTGTTGTCCCAAACTGCACTTCAGCACTCAAGCTTTGATACCATGTAAAAATTTCTCATTTCCCACCCCGGTTTTCAGTTTCACCTTATTTCTCCAAAATAGTTAAATGACCTTTCCCATATCCATACATTTAACAACTAGAAAACAAATTTGGATGAAAATACAAATTCTGGAAAAATTACAGAATGCTAGAAAATGCAAAAATAAAAATCAGCACATACAAACAGCCATTCAACACATTTAAACACAGTGATTTTTGGTCAAGGTGACTCTGGAAAACCCCCCTACAACTCTTAGGGAAAACTAGTTCGAAAGCTCCTTCTTATTTTTGGAAAATGCTTTTTACAGTGATAAAAAATATTCAGCAAAAAATCAGCAAGCAAACTTTTACAACTTATCTCGTTTTTGTGCCTCACAACCAACTGGAAAAACTTGCAAACATCAAAACTGAACAGCAATAAATGTTGTACAGACTCTTCGATTTTTGTGCCAAATTTCAGCGTTAAATGCTACTGTACAGCCTGCCTAAAAAAGCGTGCAAGCTGCCATAAATGTTGTTGTACGGTTTCCTCGATTTCTGTGCAGAAAAACAACAGTGCAGTGTACGGATTTCTGCCTAGAAATGTGTGCCAAGGTACAACCACTTGCTGTACAGCCTCCCTTGAAAAATGTGCCAGCAATTTTTAGACTTTCTGCTCCTCGATTTCTGTGCAAACTTGTTGTACGACCTCCTTAGAATCTGAGCCAAAACTGCTGTATGCCCTTTCTAGAAAATCCTGCCCAAATCTTGCCTTTCACTGTGTGCTAACTCAGTTGTACGGACTTGCTGGAATGCTGCATTGGAATGTGTGCCAAGTTGTTGCCTCCTTCTCCTCACTGTCTAGAAATCTCCCTTGCTCTCTTGCTCTCCTTCTCTCAATTTTCTCATGAAAGAATGAATGACCTTTTCCTCCTTTCCCTCTTTTAATCTAACCCTAAGTGACTTTTGGGGAATCCCTAAATCCAATGGCTGAAATAGATTGAGATCTAGGGCTAAGATTAAATGCTCATTTAAATCTCACTTTCTATTTTTTAATTCACCCCTTTTAATAAAGACCCACTTAGTCATTTAGTTCTAAAGTCACTTTTCCTTTCCAATTTTACATTGACTTTATTAAAGTCACTTTAAGATTAGACTTTAGTAATTTTACCACTTAAAGTCACTTTTAAATTAGATTGATTTTTTTAAAATTATAAAGTCACTTTAGGAGAAAAATTAAATTCTTTTGGACACTTTTCCCTAGGCCAAAGATCAAAGCCTTAGGGAACCACCTGTCCTCCGATACCAAATTTCAACAACTGTGTCGAATTTGACAATAAAAAAACCCTTTAAAACATAGATGGATATCACAATTTGTTGACCATGTGGAGTAGATCCATTGATGTAATGCATTTGATTTAGGCCAAAAACCATTGAATCTGCATATGACGGCCTTAGTATAGAAATCTGCATAAAGCTCATTTACCTCAGGCAGAGAGACTGTCAAGGCTGGTATCTGTGCCTTTTGCTCCATGATGTAGGGTTCGGGTAGTTCTAGTGGTGGTGGTGGTTTGATGTTGGCTTCTCCCTTCCCTTTGATCGCATCTTTGAAAGAACCCATGCCCTTTGAGTTAGATCCATAACATCCCCCTCTCAATCTTGAATTTAGGATGATGGTTGAATCTGAGACAATTCCATAGTCCTGTACTATGTATTGATCATGCATAATTTGTCATGCATATATCAAGCTTTGTATACCTATTGATATGTCTGTATGCACTTGGGTTTCCCCCTTTAATTCTTGTATCCACATCCCCTCCCATATCTGCTTGCAGACAGTACGACCTTGCAATTTTTTTATGAAAAATTGTATGAGATCCAACATTGTGTTGGATGGATTTGACCTTGACGGAGCTCGATCTGATGATGGGTTCTCAGGTTCTGTTAGATCTCATCGAGGTGGAACCCCCTCTTTTGTTTGTGTCTTTAGATCTGGGTCAGCATAACCTTCATGTAAGCTAGGTTGTGGAGTTTTCACATTGTTCGATCCAGTTGTTGTGGAAAGGGATCGATTTTCTATCAATAGTTCTAGATTTGATGGATCTAGGTAAAGCAATATCCTAACTATTCCTTGATTCATTGGATTTGTACCATGGAAGATTTGTGTTGGGGCATATGCCAATTCTGACCACTGCGTCCACCAATGCTCCAAGAAGGAGCCAAGATCTAGGGTCGGTGATAGGAGATGTGTTTCCTAGTCTTCCAATATTTATTCCCTTAAATACCCTTCTCGTTGTTTTGGGGCTGCTACCCGGAGTATAAAAACACGTAGGCATGATTTGATCTCTAGATCTGGCCGAAGTATTAATCGAACAATCTTTTGGATGACCAGATCTGTTGGATCTTCGGTAGATCTAGGAATGATGTTGCACTTCGTGTTGGGAAGGATCAACTCGAGACCAAACTTACTCCATGAATTAGCCAAAATTTCCGGTTAATGATGAAAAAACACAGGAGACAATCTGAGCGTATCCCAGTTAGGAGCTACCGAAATGTTGTGAATGTCCGCTAAGATGTATCTGGGTTCTCTGTTGTTTCCCTAGACAGTGGATGAATTGATTGCGTGAAAAAAGCCAGAAGAAACCCTCTCGATCGCCATCGGCACTACTCTGGGGAGTTCTTGACCTTTCCCAAAAGAATCAAGATCCAAATCGAAGACAAACCATTGTTACTTTCCACGTTTGTTTTTTATTTTATTTTATTATAGAGGTATGTATAAAGTGTGTTTGTTGGTCAATTTTATTTGACACGAAAAAGAAGAAACAATTCATTTCATTAACATATATTATTGGAGAGGCCACGATGAAGAATTATACACATCTAACACAATTTTCTGAAACATTAAATCATTTTTACTCGTTCAAGGTTAAGTTTTCCCAAGGGCCTGTTTTTCAAGACATTTGGCATCAATCCGATATGGTAATTTGTTTACTAAATTACAAAACGAACTAGAGAAAATGAAATAGGAACGTCAAAGGAAAGGGAAACAATGGTACATAATGATGATTTAGTTATTGAAGTGAGCAGCGTTCAGAAGGAACAAAACAAAACGACCCTAAAAAGGCACAACCCTCTTTAGCCCCACAAACCCATTAAAGTGTAGGTTTTAACCTTGTACAAAAAATATCTGCATACGAAATCTAAAAACAAAAAATGAAGCGAGAGCATAAAACATAAAACAGATATACAGAGAGATTTTCCCCTGGACCCCAAAAATCGGGACTACCAGATTGATTTTTCATTGTGTTCCTTTCAATGTTACAATACATATATATACATGTTGAAGCATCCATAAACCCTGGATTAGAGCATAACCATAGTTCCCTAACCCGAACCTACAAAATACCATGGACAAAAAACCATCTTTTCCAAAACCATGTGTTAAATCCATGCACAAAACTATAGGTAGGTCTGCCCACCTAATATAGGGTCTAAAAAAAATGCATACCCCCCCCCCCCTCGACAGGCCTGTGACCCACCGGCTTCGCCCGACGCAACATACAAGGCGAGCTACCTCCCCCCACGCGTGGGCTAGTCGTGGAAATAATATAACACAACCCAACAATTCCTCCTCAACTTGGAAAAAACAAGAAAAAAAAATATAAAACTATGGAAAGAGTAATGAACAATGATCAAGTGGAGATGATGGAGAAGAACCACCCCGTCATTCTAGCTTGGAAAAAATGCACATTGTTACATCATCAAAAAGTAAAATGCAACTAAAAAGGGGTCACAACATGCAAAGAGACCCACTGATGTGGAAGTGAATAGTACCTCAGTTTTAGATCAGGTAGCACTATGACTAGTGGAGAGTCATAAAGTAGTAGAAGAGTTATATTTTGTATAACCAACCATCTTTTAGGAACAATCATTAACCATGCACAATACTCATCATGACAAGGCTAGTAAGAAACTACAATTTAAAAAGGTGCACATTAAGAATAAGAAGAGTACAATGAAGTGGAAGTCAAAGGATGGATACTAGACCTTTAAAACTACACATGGCTACAAGGGTTGCACTTGCTCACTTTACTGAGCAAGAAATTGAAAACATGAGACTAAAGAGAAAGAGTAATGAGCTTGAAGAAACTATTGGCCCTAAACCCCTATTTATGCCCGCTTTGGTTATTCAAGCCCAAAAGCTACAACGATGGTTACACCTGACACACCCCATAAAATTAAAAAAGAAACAAAGTTATTGAATGGTATTAGGGCCTATGTCACAATAAATATCAATAAGTGACTAGGTGTTATCAAGGAATGGGAAATTGATTTGTAATTACGAAATTTGTCTTAAAGAATTTATTTATTTTTTCAAAATATTTGGAAAAGGATTTAGAACACAAACAACATTTCATTGATAATGACTTAATGACCTTTATCAGTAAGATTGCAAGTCTCATTTATTTCCAAAAGAACCAGCAAGGGCTTTCAACAAGGAAACAGATCAAATAAATCAAGGCTATCTGGTATGTGATGAGCCCCAAATTTGGTAACATTTTGGGCTCATTTGGCCTACTTACCCTTGCTCAACCCTTCATTTTTCATCACTTATGCATCATTTTTTAGTATATTCATGTTATTTGTACGAAGGAGGGCAGTCACTATTCCTAGGTGGCTAACACATGTTTATTTCAGGTTTTTTGACATTTAATGGAGCAAAACCACGCAGACAAGGGCTAGGAGACAGCCAAGATGGGATTGAGGTTTTGTAGGAAGGTTGTTGTAGAGCCTCTACTTTACACTTGATTATCCACCATTACCTACAGTTTTCCCTCATTCATCTCTCACTTTTGCCTCATTTTCCTTGCAAACCAACCCAGATCATTACATTATATGACTTTAAGCATGATTAAGGAATTTTGCTAATGTGTGACTGTTTTGTTTAGATTTTGACATATTTACAGGCATTCCGCAGCCATCTGTTGATTCCGCAGCCATCTGATGATCCCGCAGCCTTTTTGTTAATCTCAAGGTTCCACGTGTCATTTTGCCAAACCAGCCACATGGGTACTTAGGAATCAAGGTGCTCGAGGTTCCTGTGCTATTTGTTCAGCCATCCACGTCATCTGTACCTCCGGTCAACGAGGGTCAAGTTACGGTCAACAAAGGCAGCTTAACGGTGATACGTAAGCTGTTGGGTCACGTCAGTTCAAACGGTGATTTTTCCGTGTTACGCAGGTTGTGGGGGACATAATCCAACTCTGGATTCAATGCCCATAACGACCAGAACCTCCAGCTCATCCACGCAGGCTTATGACGTGTTATTGAACCTTAATTACGCATGACAGTTAGTTTATTTTTCAGTTTTAGCTGTACGCATTAGGACATCTTTCAGATGCCTATACAAACTTGCATCTGCGTACGCTTATGTTACTTTTTAGTTGCTGTGTTTTATGAACTTGTTATAATTTTAGTGCATTCCAAGACTCTGTTTTGATAGTGCTGTTCTAGCACTCTTGACTGTAATTTTCTGCACATGGAGTAATAGAAGCAGTGCTGTTCTGAAGTTTTCAATACCTTGAGTCTTCTTTGGGTTATATGAATGGAGGGCCCCTGTTCATGTTAGCCTTGTATAGTATTTTATGTTCAGCATTTCCTTATTTCCATTCAGCGTTTCCTTTTCTTGACACATGTACAGCGTAATTTACTTTCATGTTATTTCATTTCCAGCCTTTATGTTAAGCTGATCAGCATTGTTCTTTTGCAGGTTTTTAACCCGGGATTGCTTGTGTGTTTGTGTATTTGCTTTACATCTAGTGGTAGTTTCAGTTGAAAGATTCGAAGTTGCTGCCTTTACTTTATTTTCATAGCTGATTTTTAGTTTTATTTCTCAAATCTGTCTGCTAACATATGAATGGTCTCTTTATTATAAATTGTTTATCTTTTAGAGATCAGAATACTAATAACTTGCAGCTGGCTTTGGGTACTTTTTAGACTAATCTTTAACTACTTTCTAATCGTGCTTTACACAGTACTATGTGTTAGAGGCAGAGAGTTAGAAAGAGCAAAACATTATAACTAGTCTTTAAAGTAGATTTTTCTCATTCTTATCATTTCTTAGACTTATCTTTAGCTACTTCCTAATCGTGTCTTACACAGTACTATGTGTTAGAGGCAGAGAGTTAGGAAGAGATAAACATTATCATTGGTCTTTTAAGTGATTTTCTTACCTTTTATTTGCAGCAGCATGAATGGTGTCTAATGCCATTAGAAAGTGGTTCTTTGCTTTCAGTTCATTTTAATTTATTTATTTCTTTCAAGCTTTTCCTTTTCAGCAAGTAGTTAGAAACCACTAATCACACACTCTCACTCATCTAGAACTCACCTTACACACACCATCACTCATCTGTTTATAAATCACCACTCCATCTTAGGAAGATAAATTAACCACAAACAACACCCCAAACGACAAAAAGCTCTAAGAGGTTGCTTAAGTACATATAGTACACCTTCACTTCATCAGCTTACGAGCCCCGGGTTGACAATTAATGACATCAATTTAGGAACACTAAATTGACTAAACATTTTGGCGCCGTTGCCGGGGAAGTGAAATTAAGTAGCCATATTCTTAGAAAAAAAAATCATAAAAATTTCAAGGAAAGAAGTTGATAACCTATCAAAGTATGCTCTCCTCTTGCACTGCAAGGTGATCTGGAGGACCAGAAAAGAGAAAGTTATTGATTTGGTAGTTTCTTGAGTATGCTCTCTTCTTGCACCTAGAGTGAACTGGAAGATCAGAAAAAGAACTATTAACTTGACTTGAAGAAAAAATAATAAAAAATGACATGCATAGAGCTAGAGATTCTAGAGGAAGGTTTTTAGCTAGAGCTCGAAGTTCAATTTTTACAAGTCCATCTGCTTCAAGGGATAGACAAGAGACACCCCCCTTATCTCCAACCGAAACTCCTAATCCTAGAATTCCTGGAATTCAAGAGCCAAGAGTTGACTCTCCTACACCTTCTATTGAATTTGAACCAGGAAGAGACTCTTCTCTTTCTCCTACAGGAAGACCAATTGTAATTGAGGAATTGGAATCATCTGAAGAAGAAGGAGAAATCTCTTCTCATTCACCTTTTGTAGAGGAACCAGAAGATTTTGAAATCCCTAGGAGAATCATCATGGCAGAAGAAGAAGGAGGTGGTAGGGGTAGAGGTAGAGGTAGAGGAGGAGGAGGAAACAACAATAACAATAATGGAGGAAGAGGTCCCCTTGGAGGAGGAAATAGAGATGGGGATAATTCATTTGGATTTCCCATTGTTAATGAGGATTCCCGAGCCACCATGAAAAACATATCACCATCTGTCCTCCCTAACTTCCATGGGTTAAGGACTGAGGACCCTGAAACATTCTTATTTGAGTTTGAAGTGGTATGTCGAACTTATGACTACCTGGATGACTCTCAGAAACTCAAATTGTTCCCTTCAACACTGAAGGATCAAGCCTTGAAATGGTTCATGGGGTTACTCACTCAATCCATTAGGACTTGGGATGAAATGAAACAGACATTTTTGGATAGGTATTTGGATTATTGTATGCCTACTAATCACAAGGACGAGGTTTTTAAAATGATACAAAGAGAAGATGAGAGCTTAGAAGATTTACTTGAAAGATTTCAATATAACTTGAAGAGAGCAAAAATGAGTACCTTGGATGAAGAGACCTTAAAAGCCCTCTTATTAAAAGCCATTAGGGATGAATGGATAGACATCTTAAACATGATGGGGAAAGGGGATATTTCTCAACTTTCTCTCAATGATATAGCAGAACTTTGTATTCATCTCTCAAGGGGCAAATCAAAAACTCAAAAAGGGCCTAGAGATCCTTCTCTCCTTAGGGCAAATAAATCTGCAACAGGATCAGTAAGTAGGGCTGAAATCGGCAATATGCTTGATGAATTTAAAACTGACATCTTAGGGAGTCTTAGTGAACAACTTGATACCCTTAAGATTCACAATAAACAAAAAGCAGAAGTTGAAGCTTTGGCTATCTTTTGCCCGAAGTGTAGAAAAAAACATGCTTTAAGGGAATGTCCCTTAGATGCACACGTTGTAGAAACATGTGTAATTTGCTCAGAAACTCATGAGACCAAGGATTGTCCTTCAATTCCTGGCCTCAAAGCAGTCTTTCAAGAGGATCCAGATACACTTGAATCTCTCTGTTTTATTGCAAGGAGACCTTGGCAAGGACAACAGAATCAAGGGTTTAACAACTCTATGAATTCTCAATCCCAACCAAATTGGAATCCTTGGCAACAACCTTGGCCTCAACCTCAAAATGCTTTTCAAGCATGGATGCAAAGCATGCAAAATCCTTATGGGAGATTTGCTCAATTCTATCAATATCCTCCATCATTTCAGAATCAGCAAGCTCCACAACTTCCAAATCAAGGTCAACAACTATCATTGCCATACCCTCAACAACAACAACCTCCTCCACAAAATCAAAATTCTCAACTATCGCTTCAATCCCAACAGAAATCAAATCAACTTCCCTCTCAGCCATTACCAAATCCAAATAATAGGAACCCTCAAAATGCTTACATGATGGAAGGTCAACCATTCCCTACCTATGTGGTTGTTCCTCTCAATGAAGTACAACTCAGATCAGGTAGAATCTTAGATCAACCTTCTACAAGTGTTCAACAACCAAGAATTTCTGAGGAAGAATCTCTCAAAGTCAATAAAGGTTCTGAAGTATCACTTCAAAACCAAAATATCCAAAAAGAAAAAGAAAAAGAATCAACCTCTACAACTCCCATAGTTGAGCAACCTACACCTGTAGCTACACCTCCTTTTCCTGAAAGATTGCAAATTGACAAAGGAGTGGAAAAACAGATATGGGTGCCTGACTATAGCTTCCTAGATGAATTGAAGAATGTCTGTATCAAGATCCCCTTGTTACAAGCCATTAAAGAAATTCCCATTCTAGCGAAGACAATAAAGGAGTTGAGTTTGAAGAAAACAGGAAAAAGAACCAGAGATACTAAAAGGATACATCTAGTTGGAAAAATTGCAGACATAATGATGGGTAAGATTACCATGCAAAAATATGTAGATCCTGGTAGCCCTATTGTCAAAACTCATATTAATGGGGTTGAAATCCCAAATACTCTGATTGACTTAGGAGCCGCGATCAACATCATGAGTAGACAGACCATGGATCAGTTAAAGCTTCCTAACCTTCTCTTTACACCTACTTTGCTGCAACTTGCAGATAGATCAATCATTAAACCTGATGGTGTATTGGAAGACATTCCAGTCTCCCTAGATTCTTGGGAATATCCAGTTGATTTTATGATTTTAACTCCCAAGAATAATCTAGGAGGACATCCTCTTATTTTAGGAAGACCTTGGCTGGCCACAGCTGATGCTTTCATAAGTTGTAGGTCTGGGGACATGTGTATATCCGATGGTAATTCCACCAAGAAATTCAACTTGTATCCTCCAGCAAAGGCAATAACAGAAATAGGAGAAGATGAGTGGGTAGAGGATGAAGATACTATTCAACCTGTTCTAACCATCTCTGAAATCAGTGAGGATAGTCAAATTCTAAATACATTAGAAAATTTTGAAATACCTTTAGAATATGACTCTACACAGTTTCAGTTAGATGCAGACATTGAATATCTTTCCTCTAGACAGATGTCTCTCTTCTCAATGGAAGAGTTTGGTAGTTCTACAGTTGAAATCCTTCCAGGAAAAATATTGAACATTAACAAAAACTTGGGAAGACCACAACAAGAAGAATTAACTAAACTGTTGCAAAAACATTCCACTGCCTTTGCATGGGAATACACTGACATGAAAAGAATCGATCCTAAGACTTGTATTCATCACATCTACATTGAAGAAAACAGCAGACCTATTAGGCAACCACAAAGAAGGATGAATCCAAACCTTAGGGAAATCGTGAAAGAAGAACTCCAGAAATTGCTCAAGGTAAACTTCATTTACCCCATTTCAGATAGCCAATGGGTTTCTCCCTTGGTTATAGTGCCCAAAAAGAATGGTAAGTGGAGAGTTTGCATTGATTATCGAGAATTGAACAAGGCAACCTTAAAGGATCATTTCCCTCTACCTTTTATTGATCAGGTACTAGACACTTTAGCAGGTAAAAAGTATTTCTCATTCTTGGATGGTTTTAGTGGGTATAATCAAATTCAGGTAGCACCTGAAGATCAAGACAAAACCACATTTACTTGTCCTTGGGGAACTTTTGCCTACCGAGTACTCCCTTTTGGATTGTGCAATGCACCCGCTACATTTCAAAGGGTTGTATTAGGAATCTTTTCAGATCTGATTCATGATTGTGTAGAGGTATACATGGACGATTTCACAGTTTATGGTAATACATTTGAAGAAGCTTTGGAAAATTTGGAAAAAGTACTGGTAAGATGTAAGGAAACAAATCTTTCTTTAAGTCATGAAAAGTGTTTTATGATGTTTACTGAAGGGATTGTTTTAGGACATCATATTTCAGGAGATGGGATTAAGGTTGATAGATCCAAAGTTGAAGTCATCTCTAAGTTACCTGTTCCAAATTTCCAGAAGGATGTTAGAAGTTTTCTTGGGTTTATTGGGTATTACAGAAGATTTATTGAAAACTTCACTAAGATAGCATCCCCTCTTTTCAAATTGCTTACCAAGGACTGTGAGTTCAAATGGGATCCTGAGTGTCAATCTGCCTTTGAAGCTTTAAAGACTAGAATATCTGAAGCACCCATCTTAAGGGGGCCAAATTGGAAACTCCCTTTCCACATTTCTACTGATGCTTCAGATACAGCTCTAGGAGCTGTTTTGGGACAAAAGGATTTGATCCCTTATGCCATTTATTACACAAGTAAGAATTTGACTCCCACTGAGTTAAATTATACTGTTACAGAAAAAGAGTTCTTAGCTGTGGTACATGCAATCAACAAGTTTAGACACTACATAACCGGCTATAAAACCTTTGTCCATATTGATCACTCTGCCATAAGATATTTAATGAACAAACCTGTCACTAATGGTAGAGTTACAAGATGGCTTTTACTTTTACAAGAATTCAACATTACTGTGTTAGATAGACCTGGAAAACAAAACACAGTAGCTGATTTCTTGTCTAGAATCCAAAACACTAATGAAGATTCTCCAGTAGAAGATAAGTTTCCAGATGAATACTTGTTTGCAGTGACTACCAAGACTCCTTGGTATGCAGATATGGCTAATTATCTTGTTACAGGGAAGCTTCCTCTACACTTATTTCCTAATGAGAAAAGGAAAATCATTCAGGAGAGTGCACATTATTCTTGGATTTCTAATGAATTGTTCAAAACAGGGCCAGATTGTATAATCAGAAGGTGTGTCCGGGAAGATGAAATGCCTGACATCCTTAAGGCATGTCATGATGAACCATGCGGCGGGCACTTTGCTGACAAGAGGACAGCCTATAAAATCCTTTCTCTAGGATATTATTGGCCTTCTCTCTTTAAAGATACAAAGCAGTATGTTAGAAGGTGTGACAGCTGCCAAAGAGTTGGGAAACCAACTCCTTCAAATGAAATGCCTCTACAGCCTCAGGTATGCATCGAACCCTTTGAGAAATGGGCTCTAGATTTCGTTGGACCAATTAATCCTCCATCAAAGCAAAAGAAGTACATATTGGTTTGTACTGATTATGTTACTAAGTGGGTAGAAGCAAATGCATTGCCTTCTGCCACTGAAAATTCAGTTGTTCAATTTCTTTTTGAGGATATTTTCACTCGTTTTGGTGTCCCAAGGGAAATTGTAACAGATCAGGGCAGCCAATTTACATCTAAATTGATGGAGAAGCTGATGGAGGAATATAAGATCAAGCACAGAACATCTACTCCATACCATCCACAATCCAATGGCCAAGTGGAATCTACCAATAAAGTTCTTGAAGGCATTATCACGAAGACTGTTCATCTTCATAGAAGAGATTGGGCGGAAAGGCTCCCTGAAGCCTTATGGGCCTATAGGACTACATGGAAGAACACAACAAGACATTCTCCCTATGAACTTGTTTATGGGAAGGAAGTCCTGCTCCCCATTGAGTTCCAAATCAAGACCTTCAAGATGGCAGTCCAATTGGGAATGAGCCTCTCAGAAGCTCAAAGACACAGAATGGACCAGCTAAATGAGCTAGATGAAATAAGACAAGATGCAATTCTAAGGACCGATTTAGTTCAGCACCAAAGATCTAAATGGCATGATCGTCATATCAAAGAAAGAAAGTTTCAGAAAGGAGATTGGGCTCTATTGTTTGATTCAAAGTTCAAAGACTTCAAAGGAAAGTTTCAAACTCATTGGCTTGGGCCATATGAGATTGATTAAGTCTTTAGCAATGGAGCAGTTCGAGTGAAAACTATTAATGAATTTCATACTCCTCTTATTGTGAATGGCCATCGCTTGAAAATCTACCAAAAGCCATTCTCAAAAGAAGAGTTTGTCAAGTTGTTTGAAGAAGATTCTGCAATCAGGTTGGTGGAGAAGGATTCTTCTCCTCCATCAGCCTAATCTTTGGTTTTTGATTAAAAAAAATAATAATAAAAAAATAAAAAAATGTATGAGCCTGAAAACCAATCTCTGATTGGCAGTCTCATGCAGAAAACCTGAGGTGAAAATCAGGGTCACCTGACACCTCATGTTTTCCAAAAAAAAAAAAATCTCTCTCTCTTCCATCTCATTTCGCCATTTCATCCACCTCATTCACCATCTCATTCATTTAATCACTTTCACTTCACCTCATTTCTTTTCATCCATCCATCCATTCATTACATTTCATTCCATCAATAAAGTTGTTTTTTTTTTAGACAACTAAAGTTATTTTGTGCAGCCGGAGGGTACCACTGCAGATTCCGCAGCCATCTGGAGATTCTGCAGCCATCTAACGATTCCGCAGCTCTCTGCACCTGCATAAAAAAAAAAACACAGTCTGTTTGAAAAGAAATTTACAGTTCAGAAGTCATCAACAATAAATGGAAAAGAGTCATGCAACAGCAATAAAACAATGAAGGGTTAGTGGAAAATGATCAAAGGCAATCCAAGCGCGAATCTAAGGTATGATCTAAATCTTAAACTTACGGTTATCTCATTTTGCAAAGTTTCCGGGGTTATGTTTCTTGCCATTTAATGTAATGATTACCAGTTTTTCCCATCATACGACCAAAAATCCACGTATCCCCCACACTTATCGGTCATGATCCTCACGATTTTGAAACTCAACTGCGGCTGCTCCTCCATTAAAGATTTTCGTACCTAAGTGACGTAGACTACTGTACTACGTCTCTCTCTAAGTCATAATCCCGCAGCCAAGTGTGAACCTATGACCGAAACCTAAGGACCTAACCGTTTCTACCCATTATTTCATAACCCTCATATTCTTGTATCATTCCATTCACGCTGTTTCATTTCTGCAGTTCCCTTATTCCGCTGTGCTCACTACGCTGCTACCTTAGCCATACTCTGTTTTACGTCTTCCTCTCTGCTAATTCTGATTATCAGTGTTACGGCTGTTACATTAGAGCCGTAAATTTACGGTGTTAAGGCCACTGTTGAAGCCGTGTAATCTTTTGATTTAGAACAGAGCCGTAAATTTACTGTGTTAAGGCCACTGTTGAAGCCGTGTAACCTTCCTTTTCCAAAAGTTTTAAGAACAGAGCCGTAGAGCCAATGGGTAAACTCTTAAGGGCAGAACCCGAGGGTTCAAAATTTCTGGAGGGATATCCTCAAGTTAAAGAGGCTTTGCAAAAAGCAAACTGGCTCTAATGCATCCAGAAATTCAGAGGTTACCACAAAGAGGTTACAAAGGCCTTTGCACGTTCCTTCAGAGACAAAGACAATCAAGTGGAGATAGGGGACCTGAAGTTTACAGTCACTGAGAGCAGTATAGCACAAGCCACTTCACTCCCACAAACTGGAGAAAGATGGTTTAAAAACCGATCAGTACAAGACCAACAGTGGAAGCAAATCTTAAAGAACCTAGGTATGGATACCAGCATTTTTACAAAAGGGATTCCTGTTACTTATGTCAAGGAAGAATGGACAACTTTACTGTTATTAGTGCAAAAATTCTTTACTTGTGAGGGAAGGTTTGGAGTTTTATATGTTTACCATGCAAAAGTCATGATGCATTTCTTAGGAGATGATATTAACCTTCCATATTTTCTACTCTCAAGTCTTAGAAAAATGTGTTCAATTGTCCAAAGGAACCCAAGAAACATTGAATCACATCTGTATCATCATGGTCTTGTTAAGATGCTAGTTGAGGAACAGTTGAAAGCAAAAAGAGATACCTGGGAGAAATTTCTTGTGAGAAACCATTTTGAAGAAGCAGGAGAAACCTCTGTGCCTAGAAAGAGTAGAAGAAAAAGAAAAGAGGCTACCCCTGAAACTGTTGTCCAAGAGGAAACTGTCCAAGAACAGATTGAAGAAGAAACTGATGTACATCATTCTGAACATGAAATTGATCCTGAGCCTGCTGTGGACATTGATCAAACAGCGCAAGGAATCATCACAGAAACCCTTTCAGAACTTGCCCAAGAAGTTGCTCAAAAGAGAAAAGGGAGTAGGATGAAACAAAAGAAAGATAAAGGCAAAGCTGTAGCTCAAGAAACTTACGCTACTCCTGAGAACTCTAGTGAAGAAGATACTCAGCCCTTAGCACAAAGAATGGCCAAACTCCATGAAACTGCCCTTTCAAAGAAGGTGGAAAAACAAAAGCAAAAAGCACAAAAAGAAAAACAGAGCACCACCACCGTGAGAAGGAGCAGCAGGTTACAAAGAAAAGTGGGGGCCACAAAGGGTAAATCACTCATCATTGACTTGAGCACACCTGAAAAGGTTGCTACAAGTCCTGACTTTGAGAAAAGCTCTCCACACGCTGAGTATGTTGACACCAGTCTTCCACGTGAGGAAAGTCCTTTTGAGCATGAACCTGAATATGAACATGGATCCGAATTTCAGTATGAGCCTAGCCCAAAGCGTTCACCAGAGGTTGACCCTGATCAGCAGAAAGTTTATAATTACCTGGAGATGCTAGAACAAGCAGTTGCTGGGCCAAGTACTGCTCAACCTTTGGAGCAGCAAGTCCAATCACTGAAGCAGGAAATATTTGAGCTAGAGGTACTAAATCGCCACATCAAACAAGAAAATGAAAAACTGAAGATACAGAGCAATGTGGACAAGATGGTTCAAGATAACACCATGCTTCATATGGGCCTGTGGCAGAAGGAAAACAAAAAGCTCAAGAAGAGATGCAGGAAATTAAACAGAGCTTTGATCAATCTGAAATTCAGGTGTTTGATGAAAAGACCAAGAGTCAATGTGGCCACACAGAGAAAGAAGAGAAGGCTGGATGTCTTAGCAAAGGCATCCCAGCAGGTGGACTGAACCATGTTTTTGATTGCATGAGGACATGCAATGCCCTCGTAGTGGGGGTATGTAGAGCCTCTACTTTACACTTGATTATCCACCATTACCTACAGTTTTCCCTCATTCATCTCTCACTTTTGCCTCATTTTCCTTGCAAACCAACCCAGATCATTACATTATATGAATTTAAGCATGATTAAGGAATTTTGCTAATGTGTGACTGTTTTGTTTAGATTTTGACATATTTACAGGCATTCTGCAGCCATCTGCTGATTTCGCAGCCATCTGCTGATTCCGCAGCCATCTGATGATCCTGCAGCCTTTTTGTTAATCTCAACGTTCCACGTGTCATTTTGCCAAACCAGCCACATGGGTACTTAGGAATCAAGGTGATCGAGGTTCATGTGCTATTTGTTCAGCCATCCACGTCATCTGTACCTCCGGTCAACGAGGGTCAAGTTACGGTCAACAAAGGCAGCTTAACGGTGATACGTAAGCTGTTGGGTCACATCAGTTCAAACGGTGATTTGTCCGTGTTACGCAGGTTGTGGGGGACATAATCCAACTCTGGATTCAATGCCCATAACGACCAGAACCTCCAGCTCATCCACGCAGGCTTATGACGTGTTATTGAACCTTAATTACGCATGACAGTTAGTTTATTTTTCAGTTTTAGCTGTACGCATTAGGCCATCTTTCAGATGCCTATAAAAACTTGCGTCTGCGTACGCTTATGTTACTTTTTAGTTGCTGTGTTTTATGAACTTGTTATAATTTTAGTGCATTCCAAGACTCTGTTTTGATAGTGCTGTTCTAGCACTCTTGACTGTAATTTTCTGCACATGGAGTAATAGAAGCAGTGTTGTTCTGAAGTTTTCAATACCTTGAGTCTTCTTTGGGTTATATGAATGGAGGGCCCCTGTTCATGTTAGCCTTGTATAGTATTTTATGTTCAGCATTTCCTTATTTCCATTCAGCATTTCCTTTTCTTGACACATGTACAGCGTAATTTACTTTCATGTTATTTCATTTCCAGCCTTTATGTTAAGCTGATCAACATTGTTCTTTTGCAGGTTTTTAACCCGGGATTGCTTGTGTGTTTGTGTATTTGCTTTACATCTAGTGGTAGTTTCAGTTGACAGATTCGAAGTTGTTGTCTTTACTTTATTTTCATAGCTGATTTTTAGTTTTATTTCTCAAATCTGTCTGCTAACATATGAATGGTCTCTTTATTATAAATTGTCTATCTTTTAGAGATCAGAATACTAATAACTTGCAGCTGGCTTTGGGTACTTTTTAGACTAATCTTTAACTACTTTATAATCGTGCTTTACACAGTACTATGTGTTAGAGGCAGAGAGTTAGAAAGAGAAAAACATTATAACTAGTCTTTAAAGTAGATTTTTCTCATTCTTATCATTTCTTAGACTTATCTTTAGCTACTTCCTAATCGTGTCTTACACAGTACTATGTGTTAGAGGCAGAGAGTTAGGAAGAGATAAACATTATCATTGGTCTTTTAAGTGATTTTCTTACCTTTTATTTGCAGCAGCATGAATGGTGTCTAATGCCATTAGAAAGTGGTTCTTTGCTTTCAGTTCATTTTAATTTATTTATTTCTTTCAAGCTTTTCCTTTTCAGCAAGTAGTTAGAAACCACTAATCACACACTCTCACTCATCTAGAACTCACCTTACACACACCATCACTCATCTGTTTATAAATCACCACTCCATCTTAGGAAGATAAATTAACCACAAACAACACCCCAAACGACAAAAAGCTCTAAGAGGTTGCTTAAGTACATATAGTACACCTTCACTTCATCAGCTTACGAGCCCCGGGTTGACAATTAATGACATCAATTTAGGAACACTAAATTGACTAAACAGTTGTCCACAGCATTGAATGGCCTTCCTCGTGATCTCCACCCCAACTCCGAGTTCCAACCACCACCAAGCTAGAAGGCAGCCAAACGGATTGTGAGGGAACAGCAAATTACTCTTAGTTTGGACAACCAAACCCCACTAATTTAGGAGGCCAGCTTGGCCCTTGTAATGTATAAATGATGGGGATGTAGCCTTCGATGGGGACTTTTGAAACTTTGTTGCATATTCTAGATTACGAGCTGATAGCTCTGTTTTGCTCTTTGTAAGCCATTTTTGGCATGTTATTTGACTTATGACTATTATCTTTTAATGAAAGGCAGGCAGATTTGAGTTCAGTTCTGAGTTCTTAGAGGAGCCATAGCTCTCAGGGTTGGGCCCAACCTGAGAGCAATAGGCCTCCTTCCTTTGTATTGTTACTTTTCTTTCAGCATTGTATTTCTTTCCCTTTACATGCATTTGGAAACACAGTTTGCTGAGTTGAAATTCTTGATGTGATTAAGTAGGTTAGTTTTATGAACAAAGTTGCTTTCAATAATCTAGATTAGCGTAAGGAGATTGGAGTAATCAGAGTCCAAAAAGGGTTGACTGCACACTCACTTCCACCTCTGTTGTAGAGACTGGGATTGCAGACCGTGCCACCCACCAAAAACATTGTTTTATACGTTCATGCAAGCTTTGATGCAATGTTCTCGGTTGTAGCAGCATCCATGCGTTCAGACCTTGTGAAATAAATCTTTGTTTCAGTACCATGCAAGAGTTTCCTTACAAAATCACGTTGCTGTTCTATGGTTTTATAAAAACAGTTAGGATAAGTTGATGAAATCTCGGTTTTGTGCAAGACACGAATGATTTGTTTCATTTACACTGTGCAGTACTTCTCCCTCATTCCCTTATCCTTCTAAGCCGTGCCTAGGCCATCCACTCATCCCTCAGTTAGACCGCTTACCTCCTAAACTCTTCTATCACCCACGTGATTCTACCTTTTCGGCCTTCCATTTCCTCTAACCTCCTCTAGGCTAACCAGCTTTGCACACCCCCTCTTCACCTCATCTCTCTGTCCATAAGCCATAACAATCTCCCCTCCTACCTCCTTGGCCATCCATATAGCCTCTTCCACTTATCCATCACCCAAAAATCCTATTGCAGAACATCCTGTAGGAATTAGCAGACTTCCTGTAGAACCCCTGCAGACTTCCTGTAGAAGCTTGTAAACACGGTTGCCAAGCATCTGAACTTTATGAACTTCTCTGAAAGGATGCTAGGGATCCCTTAGACCCTCTCTGAGCCTTCCTAACCTTTTCCAAGCATTCCCCTCCTTGATCTATACCTGCACAGTCAAGACCCAGTTAGAAGCACACACACATAATAATTCCAACAACTTGAACAAAAATACAAAAACATGTTTTCTTTATATCAAAGTAGTCTAGACACATGCACCTCACCTTCCTAGAAGTAATGGCACCTCCTCCAGTATTTTGCATTCCCACCTTTGCATCAGTAGGACTAGCTGGTAGAATTAGGGTTTGCTAGGGTTTTCATTTCTTGTTGGATTTCAGTTCCTTCCTGCAGTAGGTTAATTTCCTTTGAGATAGCTTTCGTTCATCGGTTAACAAGCTTCTTCTGAGAACTCATAGAAGTTGGCTTGAGCCCTAGCGGACTTGTGCCAGCTGACCAAGTGACAGCTGCGACAAGAGCTAGTACTTGTGCATACATCACCGTCGCTTCCAAGTTTGTTACGAACTACCGGGTTGATAAAATTAGAGAAGGAAGCCCCAGGAGTTGTAGCATTATTGCTACAATACTGGAGCCCACCATCTTTTTGGCGCCGTTGCCGGGGACGCGTCAGAGTATTAGTAATTGTTGCCTTTCTTCTATTTTCCTACTCTCGCCTTCTGCCAAGTAGTTTATCTCATTTCCATTCTGCAAAAGTAGCATAGACATTTCCTGCTTTCATAGATTAACATTTCAATTCCGCAATTTCATTTTTGCAAGCGTAGATTAGCATTTCAATTCTGCAAGCGTAGATTAGCATTTCAATTCTGCAAGTGTAGACTAGCATTTCCATTCCTACAATTTCATTCGAGCAAAGTAGATTAGTTCTTTCCTGCTTTCATTTCAATTCTGCATTTTCATTTCAGCAAGATAGTTAGTTGTAGATCAATCTGTTTCAGTTTTTGCAGGTACCAGAAAAACAAACAAAAGCAATCAGAAGTCTTTCTATTTCATGCCTTGTAGGAATCGAGATAAAACAGGCAAATTCTTACCCAACACCCCCACTACATCACTGAGTCACCCTTCTCTCTTCTTCGGTGACAGTGATCCAGAAGAACCTATAGGTGAACCTCCTGAGATATACGAAGATCCTATAGTAGAAGAAGAGTTAGAGACCATTCCATCTGAAGCTATGGCTGACAATAGGGGAGAAGATGAGAGAATAGAAGGTGCCTTCCCCATCCGAGAGACCAATGGAGACATGAAAATGAAGAACATTAGCCCCTCCGCCTTACCTCACTTCCATGGACTGACTACTGAAGATCCTGATACCTTCTTGTTTGAGTTTGTTGTCCTTTGTTGAACCTATGACTATACTGAAGATGAACAGAAGCTGAAACTCTTCCCTTCAACCCTTAAGGATGCAGCATTACGCTGGTTCATGGGCTTACCTGGGAACAGTATCAACACTTGGGCTCAGATGCAGCAAGCTTTCAATACCAAGTATCGGGACTACTGTAGGTCCAAGGAAACCAAGGGAGAAATCTTTCGGATGACCATGGGAAATGATGAGTCCTTAGAGGATTACGAAGAAAGGTTCCAACTTAGCTATAAACGGGCCAGGTGCACACTTGACCCTGAATCCCTCAAGTTGGTCCTGCTCCGAGGAGTCCCTGAAGACCTCTTAGATACCCTTCACATGTTAGATGGAGGAGATATTTACCAACTGCCTTATGAGGACATAAAGACTGTGTTTAGAAACCACTCTAGGGCAGCTCGGAAACGAGGTAGAGGAAACCTCCTCTCAGTAGGTATTCCTTTCTCCAAACATGAGTTTGCAAATCAATTAGAGGATCTCAAGAGTGAGGTGAGACAGACCATTGCCATGCAACTTGATACATTCAGGATCCAGCAGAAGAAGGAAGAAGCTGAGAGGGCCTTGGCTGTCTTCTGCCCTAGGTGTACAAAGAGACACCCTAAGAACGAATGCCCATTACATTCGGTTGAAGTATGTTTTGTTTGTGAGGAGGATCACCCCACAAACCAATGCCCAACCTTACCTGGGCTTAAAGCCATGTATCAAGGGACAGAAGCCCCCACCAAACCTCTCTGTTTCCTCAACCAAAGGAGGCCACAAGGACCTAGACCTTACCAGCAGGGGATGCAAGGGGCACCCCAAGCTTATTACAGCCCCAACCAATCTACTCCTATGCCTTCCTGGGGTCCCCCTGCTCGTCCTTCCTAGTCTGTGCCTCCTCCATGGTCTTACCCACCTCAGTACCATACTCAACCCACTACTCAGTCGTATCATTCACATGCCCAGCCACAGCCTCAGTGGAATGCACCTCAATCGGGGTGGAGGCCCCAGTACAACACTCCTCCCGCCATTTTGCCTCCACCACTAGTTCAAGCTCAACCATTACCTCCTGCTCCTCCAAGGCAGCCTCAAATGCCTGCTCAACCGAACCCGAACCCCAACAACAGACAGGCCCAGCAGGTATATACTGGGGAAACATCATGCCCTACCTATGCTGTGGAGATCCAGGAGA
Organism: Pinus tabuliformis; assembly: GCA_031772625.1. Taxonomy (NCBI): domain Eukaryota; kingdom Viridiplantae; phylum Streptophyta; class Pinopsida; order Pinales; family Pinaceae; genus Pinus; species Pinus tabuliformis. The sequence goes on from CM062816.1 coordinate 76,116,839, forward strand.
TCAATCTGCGATCTGGAAAGACTCTTCCGGATCGCCAACCTCCTCCCCGAGAGGACGAGGAAGACAAACAGGAAAGTGAACCAAAGGCTATTCCACCCTTTCCTGAGAGACTAACAGCCACCACACAACCCAACCCAGAGGAGGATGAGCTTCTGGGAGAGCTCAAACAGTTTTGTGTGAAAATACCACTTCTCCAAGCCATCAAGGATGTACCAATATACAACAAACTGGTTAAGGAAAAGTGTTTCAGACACCCAGGCAGGCGAAAGAGGGATGCTTCAACCATCAATGTCATAGGACAACTGTCTGACCTTATGTTGGGACAAGTCATCTGCCCAAAGTATCTAGACCCTGGGAGTCCTGAAGTAGATGTCCACATCAATGGCACCATCATACCTCACACCTTGATTGATCTGGGGGCTACCATTAATGTGATGACCAGGGATACCATGCTCAAACTCAACCTTCAGGGTTCCTTGAGGAAGACCCCGACAGTCCTACAACTAGCAGATCGCTCCACCGTGACTCCCGAAGGGATTGTGGAGGATGTCTTGGTCTCTGTTGACTCTTGGGAATACCCTGCAGATTTCTTGGTGTTGCAACCAAAGGCAAAGCTCACTGGATATCCTCTTATTTTGGGAAGGCCTTGGTTAGCCACTGCAGATGCTTACATAACTTGCCGTGCAGGAAACATGACCATCAAAAATGGTCCTATGTCCAAGTAGCTAGTCCTATACCCTCCTGCCCAACCCTCATTAGAGCATGACTTACCACTTTGGTTGGAGGAAGGAGAAGAGGATGAGATGTATTCAGCACCTTTGTGCACCCTAGACACCACTAGGGGAGACCCCCCAACCGAAGATGATTTGATTGAGACCTTGATCCAGAATCCACCTCCCAGTGCACTGTCCTTAGAGAAATTGGTGGAGGATGCCCAAGCCAGCACCTTAGTGGACCTTTGTGCAACCAATCCTGTCACTTCCAGAGTCAAGAATGTGGAGTTCGGCCCTGAGAGAACGTTAAAGATCAACTCCTCCCTATCTCCTTCCCAGGAAAAGGAGCTGTGTAGTCTGTTGGCTAGTCATCTAGATGCTTTTACTTGGAGCTATAAGGAGATGAAAGGAGTCCATCCTTCGGTCTGTACCCATCAAATCTACATCAAGGAGGATTGTAAACTGGTTAGGCAACCCCAGAGGAGGATGAATCCAGCCCTTAAGGACATTGTCAAGGACGAATTGCAAAAACTGTTGGATGTCGGATTCATTTACCCCATCTCTGATAGCGAATGGGTGTCCCCTTTGGTGTTGGTTCCCAAGAAAAATGGGAAGTGGAGAATCTGTGGGGACTACCGAGAACTGAACAAAGCTACCAAGAAAGACCATTTCCCTCTACCTTTCATAGATAAAGTGTTGGATGGACTGGCAGGAAAGAAGTTTTTCTCTTTCCTAGATGGGTTTAGCGGGTACAACCAAATCCAAATCAGCCCGGAAGACCAAGATAAGACCACCTTCACTTGTCCTTGGGGTACCTTTGCCTACCGAGTTCTTCCCTTTGGGCTATGCAATGCTCCTGCTACCTTCCAGAGAGCCATCCTGAGCATCTTTTATGAGCTGGTCCATGATGCGGTGGAAATCTATATGGATGACTTCACTCCTTATGGGTCCAACTTCCAGGAAGCATTGTCCAATCTGGGAAAAGTCCTAACCAAATGCATTGAGATGAACCTGTCCCTTAGTCCTGAAAAATGTGAATTCTTGATGACTGAAGGGACCGTGCTAGGCCATACCATTTCTTGCCAAGGGTTACAGGTGGATCCTAACAAAATTGCTCTCATCAAGAAGGTTCCACCTCCTCAAAAGGTAAGGGATGTTCGGAGTTTCTTAGGATTAGCAGGGTATTACAGGAGATTCATTAAAGACTTTAGCAAGCTAGCCTCGCCATTGTTTGGCCTGTTGGCAAAAGATGTGGAGTTTAAATGGACTGACGATTGTCAGAGGGCTCTGAATGAATTAAAGGACAAGTTAGTGTCTGCCCCAATCTTGAGAGGTCCAAACTGGGCCCTACCTTTCCACATCCACACGGATGCCTCGAACAAAGCCATAGGGGCAGCCTTAGGACAAGTTGAACAAAAACTTCCGTATGCCATTTACTTCGTTAGCAAAAACTTATCCAAAGCGGAATTGAATTACACTGTAACCGAGAAAGAATTCTTGGCTGTGGTCCATGCACTGAACAAGTTCCGACATTATATCACTGGCTATCAAACATTTGTACATACTGATCATGTTGCAATTAGATATTTAATGAATAAACCAGATGTGAATGCTCATATTATTAGATGGTTACTGTTGTTGCAGCAGTTTGATTTGACTATCGTTGATAAACCAGGTAAAGAAAATGTTGTTGCTGACTTTTTATCTAGATTGGATTTATCTGCAGATGAGGATGGAACAGTGGATGACCAGATGCCCGATGAACATCTGTTTGCTATTTCAGTACTCTCTCCATGGTTTGCTGATATAGCAAACTACCTTGTTTCAGCACAGTTCCCTCCGCACCTATCCTCCAGAGAGAAGAGCAGAATCATCAGAAAAAGTGCCTCATTCACTTGGATCGGGGGCAACCTGTTCAAGCTTGGCCCTGATCAGATCTTAAGGTGTTGTGTAAGGGAGGAGGAAGCCTTTGATATCCTCCTCACCTGTCATGATGGGCCTTGTGGAGGACATTTCGCAGCAAAGAGGACTGCCTTCAAAATCTTGCAGGCAGGTTACTATTGGCCCACACTTCATCAAGATGTCAGAAGGTATATCAGCGAATGTGACCGATGCCAGAGAATGGGGAAACCGACTCAAAGGGATGAGATGCCTCTCCAACCTCAAGTGACTCTTGAGCCATTTGAGAAGTTGGGTATGGATTTTGTGGGTCCAATCAACCCTCCTTCGAGGCAAAGGTCTTACATCATTGTGTGCACCGACTACCTGACAAAGTGGGCAGAAACTAAAGCAATCAAAGCAGCGACAGAAGAAAAGGTGGCTGAGTTCTTAAGGGAAAACATCTTCTACAAGTTTGGCTACCCAAGAGAGCTAGTCACCGATCAAGGAAGCCAGTTCACATCCAACTTGATTGAAGACCTACTAGCTCATCACAAAATCAAGCATAGGACTTCCACCCCCTATCATCCTCAGGCCAATGGGCAAGTGGAAGTCACCAATAGAGCATTGGAAGGGATTTTGACTAAGGTGGTGAGCAGCAGTAGGAAAGATTGGGTAGATCGCCTAGTTGAGGCCAATGGGCTTACAACACCACTTGGAAGACCACAACCGGCTTCACACCTTATGAGCTGGTCTATGGGTAGAGAGCTCTGCAGTCAATTGAATTTGAATACAACACTTTGATGATGGCAGCTCAGCTGGACCTAGATCTCAGCCATGCCCAACAGGAAAGGTTATTGCAGCTGAATGGATTGGACGAGCACAGAATGCAGGCCCTCCTTCACTCAGAAGTGGTTCAACTTCAGAGAAAGGTGTGGCATGACCAGCACCTCAATGACAAGCAGTTTCAGCCAGGAGATTGGGCGTTGTTGTATGATTCCAGGCATAAAGATTTCAAGGGGAAGCTGAGAACCAGATGGCTGGGACCATATGCAGTGGAAAAATGTCATGACAATGGATCTGTTCTTATTCAGACCATTGATGAGGAGGCCATCCCCATGCTTGTTAATGGGCATCGACTGAAGATCTACAGGAAACCTCTCTCAAGACAAGAGTTCATCAAAACTGTGGAGAAATCAGTGTTGGTCATAGAGAAGGGTTCTGCCTCTGTTTTGGGCATACCCTGAAAGAACTTAAAAAAAAATAAAAATAATAATAATAATAATAAAGATCCTTGGGTGAAAACCTTTCTGAGGCTCCCAAGGCAGATGGTAGGGGTGAAAACCTCATTGAGGCACCCCTGTTGTCTTTAAAAAAAAAAAAAAGATTTGAAAAAGATCCTTGAGTGAAAACCTCTCTGAGGCACTTAAGGCAGATGGCAAGGGTGAAAACCTCATTGAGGCGCCCCTGCTGTCTTTCAAAAAAACAAAAAGGAAAAAAGAAGAAAAAGAAGAAAAAAACAATAAGCAAAAAAGACAGGGACAGCAAGTTTACAATGTGGCAATGCATGCAGGTTGCAGGTATTCTATGAAGGAGGGGAGGTCTCTCAACTCAAATTCAAGGGTCCTTATCATGCTACCAGGAGACCTCACCAGCACCTCCTCCAAAAACACTCATTTTCTCCGAGGTATGGGCACGATTTCATCACAGCCTAGTCTTCTACAGGAAGCTGCAGACTTTCTACAGGAAGTTCTGTATTTCTACAGGAAACTTCCTTTAGAAGTTCGGGACGGCCCAGAATTCATTGTGTGGGGAGATCTAACGACCAAGGTTCGACATGGATGCATGCAAGCTACTATTTCCTCCATCACACACTGCTGTCACATCCTTCTACCACCCCAGTTGACATGCAATAAAAGTACCTGCACAATCAAAACAGATCATTGAGTTATCAAGAGGAAGCGATTTTTAAATGAAAAAAGATGCTGAGATGCCATGCAATACCCATCACAGCTATCCGAGGGCCCTGTGGGCGTGATCGTGATGCCACTGTCTTCATCATTCAGCATGCACCCGAGGAGGAAAAACTGCTACAGGACATCCTGCAGGAGTCCCGTAGCAGTTAAGCCAACTAGAGTGTACACCATTCAACCGCCTGCAACATGCAATAATAACGCGGGCACATGCAGCCGAGTCATAAGCTTCATCATCAACAGCCTGCGCAGAGGAACCTCCGGGCCTGTGCAATTAAGCAGCAGCAAGCAAATATAGTCATCATCGTCCTGAAGCCTGAGAAATCGTGTCGCGGCCGCACAGGTAAGTGCCTCGCCCTTTCTTTCGTCGAATTACATGAATATTACTTTGAAATGTTTGCAAGTATGAAATGAATGGGGTGAGCGGGTGTATGGCCATTCGACTGGCCACGTCGACCAGTCAGATGGTCTAGTCGGATGTGTAAAAGGTGGTCGTGGCAAAAAGGAACGGGTAGTGGACACGTGAGAGCCATCCAGTCGGGGAGAAGCGCGTTTTAACAGAAATGACGGCGGCGGATCTGCGGAGAATGATGCGGCAGTCAGGGAACTTGTAGGAGAATGATTAAGTGACATCGTCCAACGGTCCGACAGGGACAGCTCACCCTCGCGCCACGGATTCCGCCGGATTCAAATCTATCAGCTAGATTGCCACCCCACGCATTTATCATCAACTGTTTAGAAGTCGAGTGAGCATCCAGATTCCTCTGAAGCTCGACACTCCAAGTCTTCGGCCGTTCAAACGTCTGATAGCAGCACAGAGAGCGCAGAACCACTGCCGTGTTCTCCAGACCCCGTGCGCTGTTTCTACAGGAAAGCTGCTTCTACAGGAAGCTCACTGCCACGACGAAAATTGGGCTCCTCACGTCAAAGGTGGCGAGTTAAAAAGGTAAGCCTGAACCTTGCCTCCCATGCAATTGGTTTCGAGGGTGGCGGAGTCGACGTTCTACAGTCTGCTCATAAAAGAATTGCAAGTGTTGCCTGTCGTTTGCATGAATTGTCGTTGAGGTGTATGTAAAGTCTCCTACAGGATATAATTTGTAATTAAGCTCTGTTATAGCTCATCTGGAGATAGTCTTCGTAAATTTTATGCGTGGCAGAGGCATAAGTCTACGCTCTGTCCCAAAAAGCTAGTTTTTTGCATCCGCCACCTCCAGCTAATGTAGCAGTTTTTCACCATGCCAGGTGGGTTCATCAGAAAGGAACCAACCGACTCAAAGAAATTAAGAGAGAACCCTGAGGTGGTAGAGCTGTTCACCCGCGCGCAATGGATGTCGTTCTGCGACAAATTGCAAGGGTATGATGATGAGGTGGCAGAGGAGTTCTTGCGGGCTCTGAAGCCGAAATCAAAGACATTAGCCACCGTCAATTTCAGGGGTTTGAGTCTCAGACTCACCCCACAGTTCATCAGCCGAGTTACCGAGCTCCTAATGGGGGTACCATGGGACAAAGAAGAGAGGAAATTAGGCCAACAGGCTAAGAAGGAATTCTTTCCACCAGAGGAGCAGTTCTCAGAAGATAAGAACGGGGTTCACAGGACTAGCTTACTGCCACTTTGGAGCGAAGTCAGCCTCCAAATTATGAAATACATCACCTGCGAAGGTCGGTTTAGCATTGTGTATGGGTACCATTTTCGACTACTCACAGAATTAAGGCATCAGATGGACCTACCTGTAGAAAACAAATTAAGCATTCCCTACTTTCTACTGCAGTCTATGACTAAATGTGCCACCAAGTTGAGGGAAGGCACACCAGACCAGGTAGCTCATCACGGGCTCATTAAGCTCCTCGTGGAGGATGCACTCCACACATACAAAGTCCCTCTCTCATGGGAAGCCTTTCGAAATTTAACCAAGGATGGCAATATAAAAATGTTGACTGAAGAGCTTGGTTCCTCCAGCAGCGAGGAGAAGGAGTCAGTACCCGCAGGGAAGAAAGAAAAAGCCCAGAGACCCACGGCCAAAACACCAAAGACAGAGCAAAAGGAGAAACAAGAGAAAAATGGTGCCAAAGGGAAAGAGGACACACCCATATTAACACCCCGAGAGAAGAGATTACAAAGCAGGGTGGACAAGACTGAGCAGGTCCACATCAGCAAAGGCACCTCGACAGCAGCCTCGACCAAGTCAAAAAGAAAAACACCCTCAGCAAAGCAAACTAAAGCGGTGCCACCTGTCTCTACAGGAAAACCAAAACCGGCTTCTACAGGAAGCCCGAAATCAGCTGAAAAAGGGTCTTCTATAGGAAGCCCTGAAAAGAGAAAACCCAAGGAAAAGAAAGCCGACGTTCTTGCAAGGGAGGCAGCAGCTGTGCTGGCCGCCCTCAGTACACCTCCTAAGCCAAAGGAAAAGAGAAAGAGGGAGGCCCCTCTATATTTTAAAGCCAGGAGAAGTGTGAGAATAAAAACGGGCAAGCCACAGCCTCCATCCAGCAGCCCAATCACTATAGATGATGCCCCTACTTCGCCTAAGGAGAGGTCCCCCTCAAAGATATCAGTCACCTATGAGAGGGGGAGCCCAAAAACAACTACTTGGAAAGAAAGATTAGACCAATTGGCCTCAAAAGCCCGGCTACAGGATGCTGAGGCTGCTCTACAGGAAACCTTAGCCCGGCTTAAGGAGACGGAGAGAATGGAAGGAGAAGCACCCCCATCACCACCGAGGGAGGGCGAAGTAGAGCCACCAAGAGAAGAAGAAAATGAGCACATTCCGGAGCCTAGCCCTCAGCCAAGTCTGAGCTCATACTATAACTTCTTAGAAGCTGGTAAAATTATACCACAGAAATTCACTGTGCCACTGTTCTTTGCATTGGAGGAAGAGAGAGTATGATCGCACACGTGGATGAAAATAGCCAAATCAAAAGGTGTGGCGGACATAGGCCCTTTGGAAGAGCAACTCAAGGAGGCCAGAAGAGAATTAGCTATGGCTAAGCACGTGGCAAATTGCCAAAGGGTGCTCCTACAGGAAGAAAACGAAAAACTTAGATTGCAGCTACAGGAACTTAGGAGAGGAACAGAGACATCCTCCGGGGACATCACAGCAGAACAGCAAGGCAAAAAGGAACTGCACATCGGTTTTGGGGAGCCAACCACGCATCTACAGGAAGCAGAGCTGCAAGCACAAATTGAGGTGCAAGCTCTCAAACAACAGCTGCAACAGAAGGAGGCACAATTGGCCTGCATGGCCAGTTGGGCCATGGATGCTATACAATGCAAACAGCCGGACAAATCCTATGGCCTATACCTGAGAGACCAATGGCTACAATTTCAGATCAATACATTGGCGCAAAGGGGTATCTCTCAGCTCGAAGACCCGCAACAGTTCACTGAATTATGCAATACCAGTTCATCAGAGGATAAGGCCAAATTATCGGAGTTCTACCTCCATAATTTGGCCCTTCCTAATGTGACTTCATGGGATCCCAACACGGTCTTAGGGGACATGCAGTTAATGGCACTTGCCTCATGGTTGAACCATGAAGACAAAAGAGCAGCAGAAGCCAAAGCGGTAATGAACCGAGAGCTGAATGAGCCATTACTAATTAGAGCAGAACCAGGGGATCCAACGGCATTAATATCAGCACACCAACACTTATCCACCGACCCTCAAACTTCATTGAAATATATGGATCAACAAGCCCAGGCCATAGCGCATTTTGAGGATATGGAGAGACTGCTAGGGGACAACTGTGTTCACGCTTGCACCCGCCGATGGAATACATTGGCCCACAGTCTAAAAATCAGAGAGTATCATACTCCAACTCGCATGAGGGAAGCTCTAGTACGGGTGCCCCTTTATAAGAAATCTATGCAGAACCTCCAGGCCAGCTGGATTGGCCTCAAACTAAGCCCACCTCTGCTGTTAGGATTGATGGAAGGCAGCACAGAGAAAGATGAGCATGAACAGTGGGAAGAGGTGGAAAGAAAGGCTGGGTTCCATGTCAGAAAGGAGGACACTACTGCAGAAGCTTGGGACGTGAGGGTGGCAGTAAAGGCAATGAAGGATGAGGAGCTGGATTAGTTGCTCAAGGATGAGCAATCATTTTAGCTGGGGGGTGATGATGAGCCCCAAATTTGGTAACATTTTGGGCTCATTTGGCCTACTTACCCTTGCTCAACCCTTCATTTTTCATCACTTATGCATCATTTTTTAGTATATTCATGTTATTTGTACGAAGGAGGGCAGTCACTATTCCTAGGTGGCTAACACATGTTTATTTCAGGTTTTTTGACATTTAATGGAGCAAAACCACGCAGACAAGGGCTAGGAGACAGCCAAGATGGGATTGAGGTTTTGTAGGAAGGTTGTCCACAGCATTGAATGGCCTTCCTCGTGATCTCCACCCCAACTTCGAGCTCCAACCACCACCGAGCTAGAAGGCAGCCAAACGGATTGTGAGGGAACAACAGATTACTCTTAGTTTGGACAGCCAAACCCCACTAATTTAGGAGGCCAGCTTGGCCCTTGTAATGTATAAATGATGGGGTTGTAGCCTTCGATGGGGACTTTTGAAACTTTGTTGCATATTCTGGATTACGAGCTGATAGCTCTGTTTTGCTCTTTGTAAGCCATTTTTGGCATGTTATTTGACTTATGACTATTATCTTTTAATGAAAGGCAGGCAGATTTGAGTTCAGTTCTGAGTTCTTAGAGGAGCCATAGCTCTCAGGGTTGGGCCCAACCTGAGAGCAATAGGCCTCCTTCCTTTGTATTGTTACTTTTCTTTCAGCATTGTATTTCTTTCCCTTTACATGCATTTGGAAACACAGTTTGCTGAGTTGAAATTCTTGATGTGATTAAGTAGGTTAGTTTTATGAACAAAGTTGCTTTCAGTAATCTATATTAGCGTAAGGAGATTGGAGTAATCAGAGTCCAAAAAGGGTTGACTGCACGCTCACTTCTACCTCTGTTGTAGAGACTGGGATTGCAGACCGTGCCACCCACCAAAAACATTGTTTTATACGTTCATGCAAGCTTTGATGCAATGTTCTCGGTTGTAGCAGCATCCATGCGTTCAGACCTTGCGAAATAAATCTTTGTTTCAGTACCATGCAAGAGTTTCCTTACAAAATCATGTTGCTGTTCTATGGTTTTATAAAAACAGTTAGGATAGGTTGATGAAATCTCGGTTTTGTGCAAGACACGAATGATTTGTTTCATTTACACTGTGCAGTACTTCTCCCTCATTCCCTTATCCTTCTAAGCCGTGCCTAGGCCATCCACTCATCCCTCAGTTAGACCGCTTACCTCCTAAACTCTTCTATCACCCACATGATTCTACCTTTTCGGCCTTCCATTTCCTCTAACCTCCTCTAGGCTAACCAGCTTTGCACACCCCCTCTTCACCTCATCTCTCTGTCCATAAGCCATCACAAGCTCCCCTCCTACCTCCTTGGCCATCCATATAGCCTCTTCCACTCATCCATCACCCAAAAATCCTATTGCAGAACATCCTGTAGGAATTAGCAGACTTCCTGTAGAAATTCTGAACATCCTGTAGAACCCCTGCAGACTTCCAATAGAAGCTTGTAAACACGGTTGCCAAGCATCTGAACTTTATGAACTTCTCTGAAAGGATGCTAGGGATCCCTTAGACCCTCTCTGAGCCTTCCTAACCTTTTCCAAGCATTCCCCTCCTTGATCTATCCCTGCACAGTCAAGACCCAGTTAGAAGCACACACACATAATAATTCCAACAACTTGAACAAAAATACAAAAACATGTTTTCTTTAGATCAAAGTAGTCTAGACACATGCACCTCACCTTCCTAGAAGTAATGGCACCTCCTCCAGTATTTTGCATTCCCACCTTTGCATTAGTAGGACTAGCTGGTAGAATTAGGGTTTGCTAGGGTTTTCATTTCTTGTTGGATTTTAGTTCCTTCCTGCAGTAGGTTAATTTCCTTTGAGATAGCTTTCGTTCATCGGTTAACAAGCTTCTTCTGAGAACTCATAGAAGTTGGCTTGAGCCCTAGCAAACTTGTGCCAGCTGACCAAGTGATAGCTGCGACAAGAGCTAGTACTTGTGCATACAGCACCGTCGCTTCCAAGTTTGTTACGAACTACCGGGTTGATAAAATTAGAGAAGGAAGCCCCAGGAGTTGTAGCATTATTGCTACAATACTGGAGCCCACCAGTATGCAAGGCTAAATATGTTAAATTATGTTATTTTTGAATGTGTAAATATTTTTTTTGTAAGATTAGTAGGACCTTTCATTCATTCATTTTCAAAGCAGGTTACATCCATAAAAGGCATTCTGTGGCCTCAACCTACCCATTGGGAAACCAGGTCTGTTGGCCATCGGAATGCATTATAAGCCATCCAAAATTTGAGGTTCTTAAGTCTGTCATACTCAGCCTTATAGGCCTGAATGTCTAGAAACTAGTTCACCCTTAACATGCTAACAAAAGTACTACTAATCGACATATACATAATCAAAATTTAACAAAAAAAGAAATTACTAAAAACTATTCATCTGAGGACTCCATCGAAGTTGGGTCCTTTGCACTGGAACCTGGTAATTTGGATTGAGGAAGGCACGAAATGTGCTTCTCAATATGACCTAGACGGACATTCTGCTGCTGAATTTGAAATTGAACAAGTTGGAATTCCTTCTGAATTTCCTGAAAATCCAGGATCAGATTTGATGGAACCTGTTGCATTCATAATAGCTCTGGCTACTATGCTCTTCATCATCCAATAGAGATGGATTGTTTGCTTGTACTGGGTGAGTTGACCATGGGTGTGGCCTGGATCAGGGACCAGCAAACACCAATCCTCCATCTGTATCTCCTATTCAGCTTGTTGGTTGAGGTCGGCCTCCCAACCCACAATCATCTCTCTTATCTGCTCAGGAGTACCTATTGTATATGCTTGGGCCGCGGCGGTGATATGTTGAGCGATGGCTTCGACGAGGATGCTCCTCGTCCTCCCCGGGACTCACTCTTACGACTTCACCCGCGACCACCACGGCATGATAAGCCTGTGTCCGTGGATAGCCTAACCATTTCCGTCAACCTTCTATGTGTTACATTATACTTATCCAACCAAACCGCCAATTGAGCAGAGACCCTCGTCTCGTAAACTGGGCAGTCTCTCCAATTAATGAAACCTAGTACATTTATAGATAACAAGAGCAGGAAAAAAATAATATTAAACCCAAGTGAAGTGAAAGCAGAGCAAGTCATGATGGCCAACCTCCATTGGCTCTTTCTTCCCATTACCAGCATCCTGTGCTCAGACATCGCACGAAATAGATATAAGCCAAAGAGGGTCTGTCTCCACCAGATGGAAGAGCTACCCACCGGCTCCTCAAGCCGCTTCCCATATACAAATACATCAACACATTGCAAAACTAGCAACAATGACATGCAAAGAATAATCACAAGCCATTTTAACCAAATATAGAAACAACCATTCCAACTAGGTGGTAAATTCTTCCCACACAGACAAGGAGCCCAAATTAAACCATACATTCCCATTTGGAGCAGTAAGATACCATAAGAAATGGATATCAGCTTGGAAACAACTATTTCAAGATAAAATTGAGCCACACAGACATGCTCATCAGACGAACAAACATTACCAAGTCGCACAATCACCCATTCGCAAGAGGGGGCGGAAATCTTACAGGCAACATTAAGAATAACATTTTGTCACGGGCAGGGATGAATGGTAAGAAATGAGACATACCTTGTTACTAGCACCACGAAGCCGACCCAAATGACCTCCCACAAACTTTCCCTTCCTGGCGAGCTTGCCACCAGAAGAGAACACAAGTGCCTCTTCGCAGCTCTCAAGACCTCGCTATACCACAACTCAACTGCATGAAATGTGATACAAGCATCCACCACCTAGAGGGTTATTGCTCGATGACAACTAACGCCTTCCTTAATTCCTCCCATGCCTCCTCCCATCGTATCAACCTGATCACACATACCCTGCGACTGCTGAAGCCTCCCTTCCTCGTTATCTTCCATCTAATCACTATTAACAGGAGTCCCAAGTGGGATGGTGAACATGCACGCACCCCGATTGGGGATTGAATGTGTAAATATTAATAATTGTAGGAGTAATAATTATAATTTCTTCAAGGTTATAAAAGTTGTCGATGAGTTACGAGGACCTAGATTGGTTATGTATTCTATGTTGATTCCAAAAACATATTGGAAGAATATTTGAATGTCAACAAAACATCATGGGACAAAAAATAATAACTTGACTGATTTTTCAAAGGATGAGATCAAGAAGTGGTCGGTTGCATTTGCTAATGAAGACAAACCCAAACTATTATTGGTTGAACAAGTACTGTAGATTCCAAAGAAATAGAAGAAAAAATATTTGTACTGAGGGTTAAGCAAGACACAGTCATCCCACCAATGAAGGAGTACATCAAAGAATGGTTAAGAAAAATACTTAAATGAAATTGTTAATCTTGAATAATTGCCTCAACAATTAGATTATAAAACACACAAATCTAACTTATACTCCAACAATCAATATTGTAGGATAATGTGTGTGTGTGCGCGAGCGTGAGAGAGAGAGAGAGAGAGTTCCATTAATAAATCCTTCTACAAGTTTTTGAGTGTTCCCTACTGTATCTGAATCATTTCCCTTTCGTTATTTCCATTGTTTGATCATCCCACTTTGTGAATTGTCTTACATATTTATAAAGTCAATCCCCGATTGCAGTTTTTCTTTGTCTTACAAGTTACTACTTTCTAATTGTTTCACTAGAGCGCAATCCCAATCTGTTAGGGATGAATGCATTTAAATTTACATTTAATTATTGGGATTTTGTAAAGTGATTTAGGCACTTACTCTATCCAAACTTAAAGTCATAATATTATTGTTTACTCTCGCATAGAACTATTTTTAGAAATGCATGTTGTTTGTGGTTTCCAGACTTTTAAATAAATAGTGAAATCCCATGAATGTTCTCCTATGACTCTTTATGATCTTTAAATGAATGAAATCATTTTAGAGTTCATTGAAAATATGGACCATCTCCTTATTTTGGTGTATGAATCCACTTCAAATATGTTTTCATGATAGTATATGAATGGATGTGTGGTGAAATGAGATGATATTTATTTTTGTTATTTTTTCTTTATTTTATTTTGAAAAACCACTTGGTCCACTCACATGTGAATGTGTTGAATGGTTAAAGTTCTCTTTTTTGAGTTAATTTGAATATTTGAGTGGATTAAAAGAAAAGTACCGCTTACGTAAAATTATAGAGGGCATTCAAATAATTCCCTGGGAGGTTTACTCTTGTCCTTGACTAGAAAAGAGATCAACGCCTACCTACCTTTAGATTTTAACCCATAATGTTCAAAGAGGAAACATATGGGGTATAATTGTAATACTTAAGGTTTATTCTCATTTGTCATACTTTCATGATAGATAATCTTAACTTAATTATACCAATTTGATCTTATGAGAGGGGTTGAAAGTTTGTATTTGTAACAAATATCCAACTTCAGCCCCAATCCCAAACAATTGAGATAGAGTTAAGGTTGAAGATGTTTATTTGTGTAGGATGGTGGATGAAGTTATGCATTTATGTAGATATGGGTTTATAGGTGCATCTTTAGCCCCTGCCCTATAGAAATACCCACCTTCACTCGCCTTCATACAAAACACACGCATTCACCCCTTGAGAGGGTTGAGGGTGCACACAAGCATAGAGGTGAGAGGTGACAATGCGCATTTGTGAGAAATAACCACTTCCATCCCCAACCTCCAATTACGTGATGGGGATTGTTAAGAAATTCGCTCCTTGATTGCTTAGCACATCCTTTTAGTCCCAACCCCCACATACATGGTGTGTATTTGTAACAATTTCCCACTATGATCACCCACCCCTTCCTTTATGTGCTAGCCTTAATTACCCACCTTTCCCTCCCATGCCCACCTCAATATTGTCCACCCAAACCTCATGTGCCCACCTCAATATTGTCCACCCAAACCTCATGTGCCCACCTCAAGTGCCTACCTTTGTCCTCATGCATGGTGTGTATTTGTAACAAATGTGCACCTTAAGCCCCACCTCACCATGCAATTGTAACTAATGCTCATGTTATTTCACACCTGTCTATGCACCCACATTTACTTGCCACCACTAACCCACAATGCATGGTGTATATTTATAACAATTTATGACTTATAACATGTATGGGCTCAAAACTTATAACCGAAAGTTTCCCATTTTATCTAGTTGTTAGTACATAAAAAAGTCCCTTCATGGGATAAAATCATCCACAGAGGATTAAAAGACCTTTCCCTATGTTTTTTGTGTAGATTGAATACAAAGGACATGGAGCACTCGCTCAATACATGTGTTTTTTCTAAAACTTTATGGTCTTAGCTCTGTAGCTTATTTGGATAATCAGATAGGATTAGGAATGGCATCATAGGAGTGATTGAAGGTTGGAGATCCTCTATGACAAAAAATCCTATTGAAAATCATGCTTGGGCCTTAATTCCATGGTTTTTTCTATGGAACATATGGAAGGTGAGGAACAATCGTATCTTTAATAAATGATCATCATAAGGGGAGGTAATCTAGGCAAAAGCATTGCAAAGTGTTCGTGAAATAGTATTATTCTACTCTTGGTCATCGTTAAGCTAGGAAGCTGAAGGTTTGGATGCCACAAATTTATGTAGTATCTAGTTGTTTTTGTCTCCTTATATCAATCCTTTGCCCTTCAAGAAGCCCATATTCTAGTCGTAGGGACACTTGGAACCTTCCTCCCCCTGGATTCCTTAAACGTTATATTACGGGTATCTAAAGGAAATCCAAGTTCTGTTGGTATTGGAGGAATCTTATATGACAACTGTGAGCAACCAATGTTTTTATCCATAGGTAGTATGGGACATTCAAGTAACAACATAGTTGAATTGGTATCTCTAGAGATTGGCCTTGTTATCGCATCATTGCAAGGCTTCTTCAGGTTGATTGTGGAGGGTGATTCTGAGATGGTCATCTTAAGAGTAAATAATTGATTAATATAGCTTCTCCAAAGAAAATATGCCACAACTGGGGATTGGAGAAATGTATGACACATATGATCCATGCTTAAACAGGAACGCAACAAATTACAAAGATAACCATAAACACAGATATGCAGCAGAAATAATGCTTCATTTCATTAATGTAAAACACTGAAATATGCTTACAAACAGTAATGGAAATAAACCAGCTAGGGCGATGGTAGCTTATCTTTGAGAAGAGATGTGGTGGCTACATCCTATGAACTGTGTTACAATGAGGATTGAAGGCCTATTTATTGTTGAGAAACAATGGAAAACCCTTAACATTCCAAAACCTAACCCTAGAAGATGAAATGCCAAACTGTGGGCCCCGTTTGGGTAAATTGGTACATCAACTTCCCAGGGTCGTAACTTTGGCATACGATCTCTGTTTGACGCGTACAATAGCTCGTTAGAAAGATCTATCTGAGCACTACCACTTTGGACCGATGTTGCCCCCAGATTTCCCAAAAAACGTCGTTTAGGGCCTCAAAACGGCTCCGGAAGTTCAAAACTCGAAAAACTGTTAAAAATAGTAAGTTGTGCTACAATTAAGGAAACTGAAAATGTTGAGAGAAACAATGGTGGGGGTCTAGGTGGACTTGGTAGGTGGCCACCAATATCCACCTGGATCAACATATTAATCAATTGATCCATATGATTCCATTCATTATTCCCTCACACATTCAGAGAATAGGAAATAAGGTAATGAACCTTTTAGCCAACTTAGGATGCAATGACATTCACCTTCATCTTTCGTCAATTTGGAACAATCGCTTATGAGAGGACTAGAGACCTAGACTTATAAAACTAGTAAAGAAAGATTGAGAAACTCTATTGGGAGTGAAAGAACATGAAGAATTAGCTTGCATCGAGGAGCATCTATGCAACAATCCAAATCCTACACCTCCAGTCAATCTAGCCATTCCAAGCTCTATTGATATTCCACATACTCTTGATGGTTTTAGTTAACATATGATTTTTCTATTTCACTTGGACTTTACTAATGTCATGGCATAATGTCTTGCATAATGAAGTCTTGGTTGACATACCTTTTTGTATGTATCCACTCAGTATATAGACATTTGTGACAAAAGACATTAACTTTTGCCATTGTTATATATGTGTGTGTGAGAGAGAGAGAGAGAGGGAGTGTACACACACACAACCATTTTAATTCATCTAATAATGCATTTTTTATTTGTATTAAAGTAAATAACCTTCTTTCTATTAAACTGATACCAAATTACATAATATCCAAATCCTTTTATCGTGGTTTTCCATATTGGAACCATTTTGTGTGTGTGCACACACACACACATATATATGTGTGTGTGTGCGTGCGTGTGTGTGCATGTGTGTGCGTACACATATACACGCATACACACACATATATGTGTGTGTGTGAGAGAGAGACTTTACACCTCAAGACACTTGATCCCTCTCAAAAGATCCATAGTTACGATGTATCTATACTAGTTTTAAAGAAATTTTTCTCTAGTTTGCATACTGATTCGACTCCAAGACCAGGGCCATTAGAGTTTCTTCACAGGGGAAGCACCCAATTATGTTCAATCCCATGGTTTTTAGAAAGATGCTTAAGTTACCAGAATTAAACATGCAATTTAAATCGCTTGAAGTTGATGCCTTCCTTGACTCTTTAGGTGGATAACTTAATGTTATTAAGGACTTCATGCTCTAGATTGTACATGTTCCAACCAACCTCTCTCTTATTGATATCTCAGTACTAGTAGGGTTGTATAGATATTTTTCCTAGTTGTTTGTTCGCATTATGGGACACGAATCAACATCTCATATACCTAAGTCAATTTTGTCTATTTTACATTTTTGTTTAAAAAACGATATTATCTTTGACCAAGCAAAAGTTATCTCCAATGGAATTTCTTTCCAATTGGTGAATTATTTCAATAACCAAAGGTTCTTCATGACGACCCGCCTTGCGATGGCCTCAATATATTGTAATATATTTATTGGCTTACACCCCAAGAGTAACATGAACCTTGAAGTAGAACCGATACCCTACTATATGGAGACATAAGGCTTTGTTTCACTTTTGCCTTGTCCAAGACTAGTTCATAAAGGAGTTTGGGTGCATGCTAATCTAAAATGAACCACAAATTATATTTTAGAAGCACAAGATTTATTGAAAGGGAAAGGAGTGTATTTAGAAAAGGACAATCATACATATATGAGGCTTTATGGTTATGAAGACAAACCATTGTTACTTTCCACATTTGTTTTTTATTTTATTTTATGATAGAGGCATGTATAAAGTGTGCTTGTTAGTCAATTCTATTTGATAGGAAAAAGAAGAAACAATTCATTTCATTAACATATATTATTAGAGAGGCCACGATGAAGAATTATACACATCTAACACAATTTTATGAAACAATAAAGCTTTTTGACACGAGTGAGGTTGAGTTTTCCCAAGGGCTTGTTTTTCAAGACATTTGGCATCAATCTGATATGGTAATTTGTTTACTAAATTATAGAACGAACTAGAGAAAATGAAGTAGGAACATCAAAGGAAAAGGAAACAATGGCACATAATGATGATTTAGTTATTGAAGTGAGAACCATTCAGAAGGAACAAAACAAAAGGACCCTAAAAAGTCACAACCCTCTCTAGCCCACAAACCCATCAAAGTGTAGGTTTTAACTTTGTACAAAAATTACCTGCATACGAATTCTAAAAATAGAAACTACAAATTACAAAGGTGCACATTAAGAATAAGAAGAGTACAATGAAGTGGAAGTCAAAGGTCGATTTTCAAAGGATGGCTACTAGACCTTTAAAACTACACATGACTACAAACGATGCACTTGCTCACTTTACTGAGCAAGAAATTGTAAACATGAGACTAAAGAGAAAGATTAATGAGCTTGAAGAAACTCTCGGCCCTGAACCTCTATTTCTGCCCCCTTTGGTTATTCAAGCCCCAAAAGCTACAACATCAGCTACACGTGACACACCCCATAAAATTAAAAAAGAAACAAAGTTATTGAATGTTATTAGGGCCTATGGCACAATAAATATTAATAAGTGACTAGGTATTATCAAGGAACGGGAAATTTGTTTGTAATTAAGAAATTTGTCTTAAAGAATTTCTTTCGTTTTTTTCAAAATATTTGGAAAAGGATTTAGAACACAAGCAACATTTCATTGATAATGACTTAATGACCTCTATCAGTAAGATTGCAAGTCTCAGTGATTTCCAAAAGAACCAGCAAGGGCTTTCAACAGGGAAACAGATCAAATAAATCAAGGCTATATGGTATGTAAGGCTAAATATGTTAAATGATGTTATTTTTGAATTTGTATATTTTTTTTTTGTAAGATTAGTAGGACCTTTCATTCATTCATTTTCAAAGTAGGTTACATCCATAAAAGACATTATGTGGCCTCAACCTGTCCATTGGGAAACCAGGTCTATTGGCCATCGAAATGCATTATAAGCCATCCAAAATCTGAGGTTCTTAAGTCTGTCATACTCAGCCTTATAGGCCAGAATGTCTAGAAACCAATTCACCCTTAACATACTAACAAAAGTACTACTAATAGACATATTCATAATCAAAATTTTGCAAAAAAGGAAATTACTAAAAGCTTGCCACTAGAAGGGAACCCAAGTGCCTCTTCACAACTCTCAAGACCTCGCTATACCACACTCAACTACATGAAATGTGATACAAACATCCACCACCTAGAGGGTTATTGCTCGACGACAACTAATGCCTTCCTTAATTCCTCCCACACCTCCTCCCATCGCATCAGCCCTATCACACATGCTCTGCAACTATTGAAGCCGCCCTTCCTCATTATCTTCCATCTAATCACTATTAACAGGAGTCCCAAGTGGGACGGTGAACAGGCACGCACCCCAATCAGGGATTGAATGTGTAAATATTGATAATTGTAGGAGTAATAATTTATAATTTATTCAAGGCTATAAAAGTTGTCAATGAGTTACAAGGACCTAGATTGGTTAGATATTCTACGTTGATTCCAAAAACATATTGGAAGAATATTTGAATGTCAACAAAACATCATGGGACAACAAATTAATAACTTGACTGATTTTTCAAAGGATAAGATCAAGAAGTGGTCGGTTGAATTTGCTAATGAAAATGAAGACCAACTATTATTGGTTGAACAACTACTATAGATTCCAAAGAAATAAAAGAAGAAATATTTGCACCAAGGGTTAAGCAGGACACAATCATTCCACCAATGAAGGAGTACATTGAAGAATGGCTAAGAAAATATTTAAATAAAATTTTAATCTTAAATAATTGCCTCAACAGTTAGATTATAAAACACACAAATCTAAATTATACTCCAACAATCAATGTTGTAGGATAATGTGTGTGTGTGTGAGCGTGTGCGTGAGAGAGAGAGAGAGAGAGAGGGAGGGAGTTCCATTAATAAATCCTTCTACAAGTTTTTGAGTGTTCTCTACTATATCTGAATCAATTCCCTTTCGTTATTTCCATTGTTTGATCATCCAACTTTGTGAATTGTCTTACATATTTATAAAGTCAATCCCCGAATGCAGTTTTTCTTTGTCTTCCAAGTTACTACTTTCTAATTGTTTCGCTAGAGCCCAATCCCAATCCGTTAGGGATGAATGCATTTAAATTTACATTTAAGTATCGGGATTTTGTAAAGTGATTTAGGCACTTACTCTATCCAAACTTAATGTCATAATATTATTTTTTACTCTCACATAGAACTATTTTTAGAAATGCATGTCATTTGTGGTTTCCAGACTTTTAAATAAATAGTGAAATCCCATGAATGTTCTCCTATGACTCTTTATGATCTTTAAATGAATGAAATCATTTTAGAGTTCATTGAAAATATGGACCATCTCCTTATTTTGGTGTATGAATCCACTTCAAATATGTTTTTATGATAATATGTGAATGGATGTGTGGTGAAATGAGATGATATTTATTTTTGTTATTTTTTCTTTATTTTATTTTGAAAAACCAGTTGGTCCACTCACATGTGAATGTGTTGAATGGTTAAAGCTCTCTTTTTTGAGTTAATTTGAATATTTGAGTGGATTAAAAGAAGAGTACAGCTTACGTAAAATTATAGAGGGCATTCAAATAAGTCCCTGGGAGGTTTACTCTTGTCCTTGACTAGAAAAGAGATCAACACCTACCTACCTTTAGATTTTAACCCATAATGTTCAAAGAGGAAACATATGGGGTATAATTGTAATACTTAAGGTTTATTCTCATACGTTATACTTTCATGATAGATAATGCTGACTTAGCTATATCAATTTGATCTTATGAGAGGGAGTGAAAGTTTGTATTTGTAACAAATATCCAACTTCAGCCCCAATCCCAAACAAAGGAGATAGAGTTAAGGTTGAAGATGTTTATTTGTGTAGGTTGGTGGATGAAGTTATGCATTTATGTAGATATGGGTTTATAGGTGCATCTTTAGCCCCTGCCCTATAGAAATACCCACCTTCACTTGCCTTCATACAAAACACACACATTCACCCCTTGAGAGGGTTGAGGGTGAACACAAGCATAGAGGTGAGAGGTGACAATGCGCATTTGTAAGAAATAACCACTTCCATCCCCAACCTCCAATTACGTGGTGGGGATTGTTAAGAAATTCGCTCCTTGATTGCTTAGCACATCCTTTTAGTCCCAACCCCCACATACATGGTGTGTATTTGTAGCAATTCCCCACTATGATCACCCACCCCATCCTTTACGTGCTCGCCTTAATTACCCAGCTTGCCCACCTCAATATTGTCCACCCAAACCTCATGTGCCCACCTCGAGTGCCTACCTTTGCCCTCATGCATGGTGTGTATTTGTAACAAATGCGCACCTTAAGCCCCACCTCACCATGCAATTGTAACTAATGCTCATGTTATTTCACACCTGTCTATGCACCCACAT
This sequence comes from Pinus tabuliformis, assembly GCA_031772625.1. Lineage (NCBI taxonomy): Eukaryota > Viridiplantae > Streptophyta > Pinopsida > Pinales > Pinaceae > Pinus > Pinus tabuliformis. The sequence goes on from CM062816.1 coordinate 76,138,448, forward strand.
TTCCCCACCACCACTAACCCACAATGCATGGTGTATATTTATAACAATTTGCCACTTACATCCCCACCTCCTATCTTGTGCTTACTTTCTCCTCCTACCCGACCTTTACAAGGACAACACACGTGAAGAGTAAACACATAAACATAAGAACATGCATAGTGATGAAAATGTGTATTTGTTATAAATGCACACTTTTTATATTCACCATCTAGTTAATTATTATTTAATTTTCACTCAAATTATAAATTAAATAATAATACATGGAAACTAATTATAAGTACTAGTTACTCTAAACATATGAGTTGTCTTTAGTGAGACTTTTTGGAAGCTTTTTCGGTGGGTTTTTCGAGTCTAATTTCTTTAAAATCCAATAGGAATTTATTGAAATCACAAGCTTGATGGGTAACTCTCACACTATCAAAGTTCCTTGGGGTTTTCCATGTTGCTGAATCCATATATACAGTGAAAAAACCAGTTTAAATAACACAAATCAAGATTTTACCTCAAATTTTTCCGTTAAATTACGACACAGGAAAGTCCAAAAAATCGAACTAAAAACAACTCCCTAAACATATAATAATAATAATAATATCCATTTTTAAGGTCACGGCCAAGCTAGACACCAAATTTGTGTATGAGACCCCCTTGTTTGTGGGACAAGGGACCCACCTCCGCGCAACGATTTGACTATTAAGTCTACAAAGGCATGTATGGAAGATATTGAGTGGGCCTAATGGTTAAGAGCATGTGTTTCCTCCTATGAGGTCACAAGTTCAAAACCAGAGAAGAGTAGAGTCTTCCATTCATTAATTTAATATTTAAAAAATAAAAAATAAAAAATATTCACATTTATTTTATATTAAAAAGTACCACTTACAAAAATATTATTATTACCCAAACTAGTTTGAATATAAACATTATATTTATTATATTAAAAAAAAATCCTAATTAAGACATATTCCAACTTAAAACATATTCTTATTACCATACAAAGAATTGAGAAAGACAAAGAATCTTGCCCATAAAAGTAATAAAGTGCCCAATTGCCATCTTTTTAAGGAATAAACATGTGATGTGTTGTTGTGTTCAATAATCTCCACACCATTACACATTGACGAATGAGATTGAAAGGGATACCTAATTTCATGCTTATCTATTAGGTTTCATATTGTCATGTTGTTTCCACTCATACTTTCATTCATCATTGTGATAAAGATGTGGACAAATGTTGTTGAGTCAAGGCTCCAAGTTAAGTACAACGTTGGTATTTCAATGTTGTCTTCCACGGAATCGTAACAAAAGAATATTGATAAAGAAGTGTGAAGGAGCTCTATATGCCATGTCAATGTTATTTTGTGTGATAATTGGGTATGCTTATGTCACTGATATGAAGGTAAATAATTAATAAAATGATATGAATTATAGATATTGAATTTTAGTTTTAAGATAAATTAAATAATATTTATATATAATTAATTTTTAATGATAAATTATTAAAATTAATTAATTTTACATTATATTAAATATTTATATATATTTTTATTGATTAAATTACTATATAATTAACCTTTTTTTTAAGTTCATTTGTTATATTAATTATTATATTTAAATTATTGTAAAATATTCTAAAGAATCAAAATTGTGAATTCTCCATTATCATTCCTGGCTAGATCTATTAGTTTTTCTTTGACTAAAAAAATTAAAATTTATTAAAAGTTTAACATTATGAAATTAAATTTATTATTTTTAAATAAAATTTATTTTTATTTATCTCAAATATGATTAGTTGAAATGTCTCCTTTTTTATCGTGTAAGGATGACAAGAATTGACTATTGTGTACTTTATTATTAATTACTATGTACTATATCACTAATTATCATGTACAGTAAATATAAATAATTTGAAAAATAATATTATATATTAATTATGATGTACCATAAACACAAGTGGTTTATAATTAAATTCAAAAATTCCATTTTCTCGTTGGTGTAAAGTATTGAATAGACAATTTTTTATGGGTTTTATTGTTTAATTTACAAATAAATAGTTTGAAAAAATATGTAAAAATAACATGTGTACAATTTGTACTATAATATGAATATTATATAAAAAAAATTGTTATCATTCAATATTAAATAAATAATTATTAATTTGTTATCATTCTCTTCTTTATCAATTATATATATAACCTTTATTTACCAAAAACATGTTTAATTATATTTAAAAAATTAAATAAATATTCATATAACTTATTTTACAATTTTATTATTGTTAAGAGTACATACAACACATCATAATATCAAAATATTTTATTAAACTAAACGACAAAAAATACTAACTACAAATACTAACTACAAGACCTTGTTTTACTTATATATTTAAATAAACTTTCAAAAATTGAAAAATCAACTTAACGCACTTTCCTATCATCCACTAACTTTATAATTGATATAATTTTCTTGGCATCTTATCACTTCTCCCTTCTTTTTAGCATCATTATAATTTTTTCGAATAAATTCATTTACTATAATTTTTCATGATGTCTTTTCTCCCACCTTTAAATTGTTTTAGTTAAGTCGTATGTCCCACCTTTATATTTTATGGTGGAAAATCTTAGACTCTCTTTTCATGACCTAACAGGTTTATTAATTTTCATTAATTTTCTGGTTTTTAATTTTTTCCTAAATTATATTCTCTTTAGCATTTCTTGGTATAATTTATTTTACCTTATTTATTTAAATTGTAATTAGATGAGAGGTGAGACTTTCCTTTTTAGTTTTAGAAAGATGTTTGCATTAATCTTTTGTTGCACACATAATAGGTTTATTAAACCATTTAAATTTTGGGTTATTAAATTCTTATTTTTTTTGTTTAATGAAGTGTTAAATGTCTTTATATTATTGCATCAGTGTTTTTATGTACGTTTAAATGTTTGTAATTCCAAACAAAATATTTAAAAAGTATGTTTTAATTTTAAATTATATATAAATAAATAATTAAATTAAATTAATTTTATTGAGTTGAGAGGCGTATTCTATTGCCCATTATGATGTGTAATCTATTCATCATCAAAGTTGAAAATTTGTTCATGTCGGCCAAAAAAAAATCTAAATAAATAAATAAGTATGCAAAACATTTAAATAATGTGGGCTCATAAAAAAATTTGCACGTGTATAAATTGGATCCCTCTCGGCTCATATTAGATCAGTATTTAAGATGGATCTATGCTAGTTTATTTAAAATGACATTATAATATTAGTTATTTGTGTTTTTTTAATGTTTGATTTCTTATTTTTTTTATTATACTTGTTGCGGGCATGATATTACACATTTAGTTTTGCCTATGACTGTTTATTAGCTTGTCTTTGACAAAAAAAATTATGTTGTTTATGTAACACCCTCCTCCCACATCTACTCAAGCAATCGGCTAGCCGGGGTAAACATGCGCGAGAGACCACTATGATATGATTCAACCTCCTAACTCACGTTAAGGAAGTGGAGCCGACCGAAACACACCATACAAACATTCAACATTAGCTTTAGGACCCTCAGGAACCAATCCAATACTTTAAACAGCTTGCCCTTGGGTTCCACTGAACTTTTGGACAACTTAAGCCTCAGTTGCTCTCATGCTATAGGCATGACAACGTCCAAAAACCAAAGTCGCTCTCACAGGCTTGCCTACCAGCGTCCAATGATTAAATTTGTTAGTGCTATGCCAACGTCCCTGGTATTGAGTCATTTTTTCAAGCCCTAAGCCCACGTCACTGCCTAGAATTTCATGATACCTTCAAAACAATAAAATAACATGGAAATGACAGTACTAAAGCAAATACTTTAATGAAACCTTGACTGGACCCCTACTAGCCACGATAGACATTTCTTCAAACATATCACGAATACGTAATCTACAGGTGTAAATGATAGTTCTGAGCATAGGGGTCTCATACTTAGTTGAGAATCGCTAAGAACCATTGATGTCTCAACACATCAATTGTCATTCCATCCATTAGGTCATAGATACATTGATCATTAAATCACAAGTAAAAACATCATGAAAGCCATACCTGGTTGTTGTCATAAAACACATACATAAGCAGCATAATAGCAACAGAAATACTCAAGAAAGTACAACCATATAGACCACTTATAATCCATCAAAATGCTCATAGAAATACAAGGAAAAATAACCTTTCATTAATAATGTAAAATCCAAACCCGGGATGGGACTTCCACGTTCCACCCGACTGTAGAATGACTGAGCCAAATCTCTCTTCAGTCGTTCACCCCCATGCCATATTCCAAGCATGAATGTGGGATCTCATAGAACACATCGATAAAAAATCATCTAGGGCTTACAAAGGCCATCCACCTCAACCCATCAAACAATGATTCCACCACTCGGTCAGACATTACCAAAACATCATCAGATTGGTCTCCATCCAAACCTTTCAGGGCTTTCAGAGCATTTGTCCAACCAAGGCTTCTAAGACTAGTAACTCAAGCCACAACTTATACAGGGCTTCCAAAGCGTTTGTCCAACCAGGGCTTCCATGACTAGTAACTCAACCCACCAAGGGCTTCTAGAGCATTTGTCCAACCAAGGCTTCCAAGATTAGTAACTCAACCCAAGTTGTTACAAGGCTTCCATAGCGTTTGTCTAACCAGGGCTTCCAGGACTAGTAACTCAACCCAAGCTAAGGAAACTTGAGAACCAACCAAAACAAACAATGAAAGTAAACCCACAATCACCATGGCTATCCAGGAAATGGCAAGGCTAGGCAATCCACTATCAATACCAGCCATCCTCCATGCCAATGATAGATCACAACCAAAAATCCATATGCATATGCCATGCATGCCAAAACCAGTGAAGGAAATATACATGCAACACGGTACCTGCAGCAAATCTGACGTGGTTGTTGATCCCAATGCCTTCTTGCGCTTTCCTTCTTTTCCTTGCCTTCTTGCTCCAAGAATCCAAGTATGCCACACACTTCAAGAGTGCTCCAAGAAAACTCTAAGTCTCCAAGAGTATGAGAGAGGGAGAAAGAATAATGAGAGAGCTCCAAAACTGAACTGACAAAAGGTTACCAACTGATCGTCATAAGGCTTTTTATGAATGAGACCTCTATTTCCTTCATTTTCCATTATTTTGCTTCAATTTCCTCCTCACATGCAACATGTGACCTTTCACCTCCCTTTTCTCCTAATTTTCATTATTTTCATAAATGAATGTGCCAAAAATACAATTTTGTCTTTCCAAAGCCTTAGTCATTGTGTTTGCCAATTTCCTTAGCCATAAACAATCACAAGTGATCCCATCGCTAGGATTTTGCCCAACATTTAGCTTGAAATAAGTGTTCCATCATCTGTGGTTATTATTTTGCTTTTATTTACTTTTATTACATGGATTTTTCGCTAGGGTTGTTACAACTTATCCATAGTTTAACATTGAGAATTCATTTTATTTTTTATTTTATTATTATTATTATTTAAATTTATTTATTTGTAAGTTGATTGGTTGAGGTCTTATTGTGGCATGTTTAGTAATTTCTATTTCTATCAATTACTAATTTTTTGTCATTAGTTTTATTTCCTTTTTATTTAACTTTTTGATTTTTTTTTTTTTTTATTATTTCCATTTTGATGAAACCTTCTTAAGATGACAAAAAACTTTTTCCAATAATTTTTTTTTTCACATTTTAATTTGACTATATTTTTTATTGTTATTTCTAGATGACAAATTTTAAAGAGGAAAAAATAATTAAAAAATATTTGCCCAATATATATTTTTTTAAGTTTTATCACTTTTTAATTTGACTTATATTTTTTGTCTTTTTCCTTCTTTTTTCCTCTATTTTCAATTCCAATTACATTAATAAATATTTTTTTTTCTTGTTTAGACATAACTTTTATAATTAATAACTATTATGATAATTAGTTAATAGTTTTTAGAATTTTGTGAGAAATTCTTTAATTTTTGGGATATAGTGAGCATTTTTTTCCTAACTTTGTTGAATTTGTTTGATTTAAGCACAGTTTTTATAATTTGTCTTCAAATATATAAAAAATTCAAGAAATTGATACAATTTGTTTCATAGTTTTTTTCGTGTCTATAATTAATGTATGTTGTTGTCCTGGGTCAAAGGATTTGAAACTTCAACTGAGGTATTATCAGGGTCTCACTTTGAAGTTCCATATTTTTTTTTCAAGTAGTTGGAGATTGCTCGACATTTATTGGGAGGTTAGCCTTCAATTTCTCATATGTTTCAATTAGTTTGTTAAAGTTGTTTTATCTTCTTTCCTTGAACCAAAAACATAAGATTGGTCTTAGTTACCATGCGAAAAGTTAATGTGTGAATTTTGGAGATTGCTTAGCATTTATTGGGAGGTTAGCCTTCAATTTCTCATTTGTTTCAATTAGTTTGTTAAATTTGTTTTATATTCTTTTCTCGAACCAAACACTCTCAGTTTTAATGCAAAAAATTAATGTGTGAATTTTGTTAAAGCGGTTTAAACTATTGCAACTTTATTCCTAATTTTATTAGAAGTGACTGTGTCAAATTCAACCAATTTAATACTAAATCACAAATCATAGACAAACGCATAATATTTAGAAAAAAATGAAAAAGGCTAATGATATATTTTATTTTAATATTTAAAATTTTTAAAAGATATTTGTATTTTCACAATACAAAATGTTTTAGGAAATAAGTATTTTGATTAGAAACTAAGTGTTTTGATATCCATTAAGCCCCAGGGGTTAGCTCAACTTGTCGAGTCCCCGTTGTTAAGTGCTTCATCGATCGGGAGGTCATAGGGTCAATCCTCCTTGACGCCCTTGGGGTTAGGCCATGCTAGTTGGTCAAAGGGCTTTAAAAGATTCCCTTCGAGGTTGATCTGGCCAGATTTTCCGTGGATGTAGTGGCCACCCGTGAACCACCTCTAAAAAAAAGTGTTTTGATATCCATTTATAGTTACTAGTGATTTAATTTATACAACTATGATAGTTATAATTTAGTTGTTAAATTAATAGTAGAAAATTTATTATTACGAATTATTCATAAATATTAATGAACATCGTAGTCTAACCTATAGACGAAATGACCTTTTTTCATGACATTTTTTAGGGTTAATTTTAATCAAAATTCCACAGAGATTTTTAAAAACTTGAGTTTAAATTATTTAATCTACATAATTCGAGTGCCCCGGGGGTTTTTCATGGCGTTGAATCCACTTATGCATTAAAAAATTCATTTTAAACAACATAAATCTTTGAAATTGTATTACCAAATTTTGGTGAATTTGGGTGAAAAATGTTATTTATTCTATAAGTTAAACTATGCCTTAATTAACTTGTCTTTACAATTTAATTTAAAAATCAATTTAATACTAAATCACAAATTATAGATCACCCCAACTCAATTTTGCTCTTCAAAAGAAAGAGACGCCATTTGAGAGATAACAATAAAAGTTTTGTTCCATATTCCCATGCCTTTACTGCCACAAACATAATACATTCAACTCTATATCAATCATGCTGAGTTCCCATGAACTTTGTAGGAGACAATTGGTTGTTCAAAACAAGTTCCTTGGAATCGACATTTCATTGAGTTGAAACTAAGTTTTTTCATATCAATTTGAACCAAACACTGCCAAAAAAATAAAGTTATAAAGCTTCATGACAACCAATGAGGTAGGGCACTCACCAAAAAACAACATTTTCACTTTCATTTCTATTTTTTTATGAAGGCTTTAATTGATTATCTCACATTAGCGGTTGTTCATACTCCAATTAGTTGTATTTAAACTAAGCGGTAGGTACTAGCTACTACATAGCACTTGTTTTTTGGATGACTATTCCATGAGAGGATTTAAATGGATGAATTTTTTATTATCAAAAAATGCTTAACAATATACCCATTCATCATCTGTTCAAATCCTCCTAAACAATATTTGAATTTTATTTATTTATATCTTTTTTCTTCTTGTTGTTATTTTTTAATATAAATTGAAATGTTTTTCCTCCAAAATTATCTAAATTCAATAATATTTTACTATTCTATATAATTGAAATTTACTTTTAAAATTTTAATAAAATATGTGAGGATAAATTAATTTAGTTGTACAAGAGTTTTGGATAGTAGTGAATGTATGGAGCTCTGCGACATATCTCCATTGTGGCGGCTAGGGTTTAGTCCTAGCCGATAGCTTCTATTCTTTCATCCTCCCAGGTCAACTTCCTTCATCGATGGTGATGTGTCCTCCTTCTGTAGGGCTAGATCTTCCAATTATTTTTTATTCCAAATTTGGATTCCCATGGCGGCAAGCAATCTAAAAGCGTCCTCTACTTCGGGTAAACGTGTTCTCTCTTTTAAAGATGTGGTTTACTTTAGATCTTGTTCTCTTCCTCCCGTTCAGGTCGTACATGAAGCCTTTGTAATCACAATTCCATTGGGGGTTGAAGCCATCAATGAAGCAATGTGCTTTTCAAAAAGAGATTTAGTTTTTAGATTCAATGGCCTTTGGCCTGGTAGTTGATCTTCATCGGTGGATCTCACAAAATTGGAAACCCCTTCTTTCTGAAGATCTTAATATTTACCCTTTGGCTTGTGTTTTTTTTGTGGTGATTTTTAAAGAGTTTGAAGACAATAACACTCTTTTTAATAATGGTCCTTGGTTTTGGAGAAGAATGGTGCTTTTTATGCAGTCATGACCCCCCTCCTTCGATCCTCTTACAATTTAGTTTCTTTTGCTTCAACTTGGATTAAACTCCCACATTTTCCCTTCCATCTCTGGAATCTCTCTTTGCTTAAGACAATTGGGATGCAATTGGAGTCTTCCATTGTCGAACCCCATAAACAAAAGATTATCTCAACCCCACATATGCCCAGATCTGTGTGGAGATGGATTTCAACAAGGGTTTTCTAGCATAACCGAATTTGACCTGTATAGCTTACTTATGGGTTCAGAAGCTTAACTATAAGAATATATCCTTTCAATGTCGAGCATGTTATGAGACAGGGATATAGTTAAAAACTACCCTAGAGCCATGAAAACAAGCAATACATAGACAACTCGGAAAAACACTCGAAGGCCCAAATGGTGGGTAGGCGCTCAAAGAAAATATTATACAATTTATAAGGGAGAAGAACCCCAGGATAAGGCAAAGGATACGCCAGAGGAAAAATACAAGCAAGAAGACAGATAAACCATAAAATCTCCATTGGGCCCAGCTTCGTAATAAGAACCTACTCAACAGGACCCTACAAATAATGCCTTCTTTCACGTTTCTTTAGAAAATAAGATTGAAAAAGCAACTTATTAGGTCGACCAAGCAGACAAGGAAGATTGATTTAGAGCCAAAAGGGAAAAGCTACTATTATATATCATCACCAGACAGGATACCTGCCAGATTCATCATATAACACGGGGTGGACCAAAGCTGGAAAAAAGACGAAAAATATCTCGTTAAGGAAAACTAGAAGCCAATCAAAGTTAGAGTGACAAATAGTTAATAATGGGATGCAAATGTATTTTGATCTTAAGGGTACTTTAGACAATCTTTAGCTGGAATGTGAATAACTTTTATGTATTGTGGAGTTGTCATTAAGAATTTGGATTGAACTTGTATGCTCGATCTCAAATCCTCAAGAAATTTTGACAGCTCTTATTTAGAAGAATTATAACGTTTTTAGGCCTCACCCAATCCTTTTAATATAAACTAAAATATCCATTTATATTATAATTAAATAAATGTGAAGACAATTTAAATTTTAAAATCACTATTCTTTTAATTTAATGCATAATAAATATTTATATGATTATCTATTTAATATGATTGGAAAGATTTTTATCATTTTTTAGGAACTTTTTAATCATCATTATTCAATTATTTATATTCATATTTTTTATATGGTCACTATGTGTTGCTGAATTTTTTCATTATTTTTTATAATTATAATTTGTCTATAATTTTTAACATAATAAGAAATTTTATTCATATTTATATTTATGTTTGTGGTATAGATTTCCGTCAAATTTTAAAGAATTGAAAAGATGAGATAAAAACAATTCCATCTGCATGAATTCAAAAAAGAGCCAATTTAAATGGGTTGCATTACTATAGTATCTAGTAGTATATACTTGCCGAAAAATGCCTAGAAGTTTGCATGATTTTGTAAGCTTTCAATGTCTCATAAGTTGGAGTTTTAGTACCTCCATGAAATCCTTCCCATCTTGAACAATGTTTGGTGCATTAAGTGTTGACAAACACTTATACTGAGCTAGGGGTGGGGGAGTATGGATCACTATAAGGCAATTCTTACTTATTTAAACATTCATGAACCATAAGAAAATAATCACATACAAGATGTATCAGTTGTAAAACATGGAACACAATATTTACATGGAAACCCTTTTGGGAAAAACCACAAAAAATTATATATATATATATATATTATAAACAACCTATAGTTACAAATATTTGTAGACACAAACCTACCAGAGACACTAATCCCCAGTGGAAAAAATCCTAGTAGGCACCAACCCACTCTTTTGAATCTCATATACACCAATCTATTAGAGACATTGATCCTCGTTGCTAAGCACCAAGTTAGCAAGAGAACCAATCTCCTTGTTTGTGTGGTAACTTCCCAAACCTTCATGTTTTTTTTCCTCTTCATGAGAGAAAAATTGTATAGCATGCCACATGTCTAGTTGCTTATATTCAATTCTAAATTTTTTAACGTAGTCGTTTCGGTATGTCTCCTCCTATCTCTCAAAATTTCACAGTTTGAAATGTCCTAGAAAAAGAATTATAACAAAAATGCCATGATCACTCTTTTTAAATTGATTTCAGGACCATTCACAAACCCTATATTTCAAAGGTCATATCTATGTAATTATTGTGAACGAGAGTATGAAATCTTTACGAGATGTACCTTGAGTTATTTTCTTATGCTTAATATTTCATAGTCTGATTTTTCACAAAAAGTGAATTATAACAAAAGTTCCAAGTTCAGTCGTTTAAAACTGATTTCAAAACCATTTACATGCCATAATCTAAAATTTTTACTAGATGTACCTTGTGATGTCTTCTCAATTTGCTCCAAATTTCATGGTCTAAAACATCCATGGAAATCAATTAGGGCAAATATCCTAAGATGACTTGTTTGAAACAAATTTCAAGACCTATCACAAACCTTGACTTCCACGCCATATATCTCTGAAAGTATAGTGAACCAAAATTGAAAATTTTAATTAGATGTTCCCCTCAATCTCTCCTCGGTATACTCAAAATTTCATAATTTAAAGTATCCAAGAAAAAAATTATAGCAAAAATGCTAAGATGACTTGTTCACTCCACAAATTACATTTTTATACATGCATACTTTCCTTCAAATACTTTCTCCTTCTCTAAAATGATCATAACCCTTTATGAAAAGACATGTTAGTTAAAAAAACACGTTAATTCATAATTTAACCTTTTATTTCACTTTTTCCAACTACCATGGGAAAATACCATGGGCTTCCTAAACCATGGGTTTGAGACCATCATTTCACTTTTTATTTTGACTTCACCTTTATTCACGAGCACCCCACTTTAATATACATGGATATACTTGGATACTTACACACACCCGCACACACACACATAAAATATCAATCATATCAGTCCTTTGACATTAATGACAACAAATTGTTTGATAATCTCCCCCTTTGTCATTAATGGCAATCCTATAACAAAACACATAATCCACCATTAATAAAAAGAATTCTCCCCCTTGGTTCAACATTCTCCATATCTGCAACTCTCCCCCTTTGACATTAGTGACAAAGGGATGCTCCCCCTAAACTTGTGCTTCTCCTTTATCACTTAGTGATGAGATGGGTATTACTCCAAATTGTTGTCTAAGATATTTAGATATCTCTTTAGGAAGAGGTTTTGCAAAAATATCTGAAATTTGGTATTTGGGGGCAATATATTCCAACTTGAAATTATGTTATGTTATTTGTTCTCTTAAGAAGTGACACTTTATTAAAATATGCTTTGTTTTTTAGTGTGTAACATGAATTTTTGAAATATTCATTGCACTTATGTTGTCACAAAATATTGAAATTGGATGATCATGTTCCACCTTAATATATCTCAATGCCTACTTCATCCAAAGAACTTGTGTGCAACATTATGTCACTAATATATACTCGACCTCTATAGTGGATAGAGAAACTGGAGGATGTTTCTTGCCCAAACATGACACTATACTTTGCTGAAAAAGAATGCTCCTCCACTCATTCTTTCCATATCATCAACACTGCTTGCCCAATCTGCATCCATATATGTTGTTAGATTAAAATATTAACCTCTCGAGTATTACAAGCCAAAGTCCAAGATGCCCTTTAGATATTTAAATGCTATTTTCATTGCTTGCACATGAGTTTCTTTTGGTGTTGCTTGAAACTTTGCAACAAATCCTACTACTTGCATGATGCTTGGTCTTAATGTCAACATATATAGTAGACTACCAACATTAACCTATACAATGTTTGGTTTGTTTCCAAAGATTCATTGTCTTTACTGAATCAACAACCCGTGACCATGGGTGTGTTGACCGATGTACACTCTTCCATTCTAAATTTTCAACATCTCCTTGTTATAATTAATTTGCAAAATGAATATACCTTTATCGAATTAAGAAATATATAAGCTAAGAAGGAATGATATTTCACCAAGCATAGACATATCAAATTCCTTCGACATTTCTGTTGCATACTCTTTGCACATTTTGTTCATACTGCCTCCAAAAATGATATCATCTACATAAACCACAAAAATCAATTGATTTTCACCTTTTGTCTTGATGTAAAGATTATTGTCAACAATTCCTCTTTTGAATCTTTATTGTTGTAGATAATTGTCAAGTATTAAATAACAAGCATTAAGAGCTTGTTTTAGCTTGTGAGGTGCTTTATTCAATTTGCACACATGATCCTTATTTTCTGAGAATAAGAACCCCTTTGGTTGTTCAATGTATACTTCTTACTCTAGATTTCCATCGTGAAAGATTGACTTGACACCCATTTTATAGACTTTAAAGTTATTGAAACACATATATTCCAAAAACATTTTGATAGCTTCCAATCTTGTAACCGAGGCAAAGGTTTCTTCAAAATCAATACCTTCAACTTGAGCATAGTCTTTGCAAACTAACCTTGCTTTATTTCTTATTACTTGACCATCTTCATTCAACTTGTTTATGAAAACCCACTTGGTGCCAATCACGTTTCTATCTTTTGGTCCCGAAACAAGCTCCCATGTCTCATTCTTCTCAATTTGTTTCAACTCTTCTTCTATAACATCAATCCAATGCTTTTATTTATTAGTTTATGTGAATTTTTAGACTCAATTTTAGATATTACTGAAAAATGTGCATGTTTTGGTCCACTTGTTAATATTTGTCTAGTTTGCACTCTTTATATATTTATCACCAATAAATAAAGATTCTAAATAATTCTTTTGAGTGAATCAAGATGTATTTGGACCTTGACATTTTGTTTATTCTTCTTTTTCCTTCTAGCTCATCTCTTATGGATGTTCATTTTTTTACGATTTCTCCTTTTGAGGCCCTATTCTTGATGCCTTCATTAGCTTTGGAGTCGAAATTTCCAAAATCCTCATCGTGTCTCTTCTTTGTGTAGCATTTGGTTTGAAAACTTTAAATTATTTAATTATTGTTGGTTGATTTTCCCTTTATTCATAATGTCAATTGTAGTGTTGATTCTTTCTCTCCAAAACTTGTCTGATACCTTTGCTTCATTCAGCAATATTCTAGCAATCTTTTGCTTCATTCAACAATATTCTAGCAATCTCTTGTATGGTTCAATTATTCCTTTCTACCACTCCATTCTACAGTGGAGTTATTGCAACTGAAAAATGCCTCTTTTTTCCATAAAGTTAACAAAACTCTTAAAATTCATTTGATATAAATTAATCTCCTCAAATCCCCAGTGATTGATTTTTAAGTTAATTTTGTTTTCAACGAGGGTTTTGAAGCTTTAAACTTCTCAAATGCTTTTAATTTTTTCATGAATACAACCCATGTCATTATTGAGTAATCATCAATGAGCAACATGAAGTAATTTTCACCTTATAGGCTTTATGTTCTCATAGGCCCAAAAATATCTATATGAATGAGTTCCAATGGCTTCATTATTGAGTACTTAATTTGTCTTGAAGCTTTCTCTTATCTACTTTTCACGTTGACATTTCTTGCAAATAGTGGTTGAATTTTTTGTGATCTCTGCCATGTCTTCTACTGTTTGTTTAGTGTTTATTTTCACTAGATTATCAAAGTTGACATGGCTCATTCTTCTATGCCACAACCACCTTTTATCTATTTGTCCCATATAACATTTCTCTCCCTTGATCTCATTGATGATACACATGTTATTTGATGTTCTATTTGCATCTATAATTAAATTTCATGTGCCTAACTTCCTTATCTCACAACCTTGAGAATGAAATATGAGTGTGTCCTTGTTCGCACATTTCATTAACATTGAGAAGATTATGTCAAACCTTCAACATGAGACATTTTCTATTTTAGTCTTTCCATTATTAAGACTAAGAGCTACTTTTTCCTACTGTCCTTGCAGTAGCATTATCTCCAAATGTCACACTACCTCCAGTAACATTTTTCAAAGTGAGAAACTTGCTCTTGTCATATGTTACATGGTTTAAGCATCCACTATCAATGCACCATAGGTTTCCTTTGTTTTTCGGCATAAAGTGCAATTTGTACAAGCATAGATTTCTCCTTCTTTTTTGAAAACTTTTGTGGATTCTTTGACAAGGGTACTTTCTTCCCTATTTTGTCTAGGAAATTCTATAATGCCACCTCTACAAAAAAGTGCCATGTGCCCATATTTGTTGCACTTATAACATACAACATTGTAATAAAAAAAATGTGCAACTGAATTATGGTTTATATTTGAAAACTCATAAGTACCCCTATTTTTGTTCCACACATGATTATTTCTTGCACGTGCTCTACAATCTATTGTTTTTTGACCAAAGTGATTGCAATAAAAATAATAACCAAAGGGAGTTTTGGTATCAAGTTGCGCGAGGCGACGTTCATGGAAAAGATCTTTTGAATTCATCCTTGTTATCCTTGTGAGAAAGTTTAGGTTTTTACGAGACTTCATTTTCTTTCTTCATGTCTCGTTCATTTTCTATGGAGCTTTTGAGAACATCAACACAAATTTTATATCTTCCTTCATTTTACTTTGTTTGGTGGCTTTGTAACCTAAGAATTTGAATCTTCTTTAGGATTCTTTTGACTCATATCATAGCTAAGATCAATCTTAATGAATGGTGACCTTTAACGACTAATGATATTATCTAAGATTTGAGC
Organism: Pinus tabuliformis; assembly: GCA_031772625.1. Classification (NCBI taxonomy): domain Eukaryota; kingdom Viridiplantae; phylum Streptophyta; class Pinopsida; order Pinales; family Pinaceae; genus Pinus; species Pinus tabuliformis. The sequence continues at coordinate 76,153,871 of CM062816.1, forward strand.
ACTTTTTCCAAACTTCAAGCTTCTGTTCAATTGAGTAGTTGTTTTCTATAGTTCCTCTATCAAGGAAACAATTTTAGCTTCTAGCTTCGTGCAACTTTGTTCCTTTTCCTTTAGCCATATTCTTACCAATTCTTTTGTCCTTTTTGCTTCTTCTAGTTTAATATTTGGGCTAATAATAGCCTTCTTTGTTTTTCCAAGGCTTGGTGACATCTTTGCTTTTGCACCAGAATGATTCTCTTCATATTTTCGTAACTACATTTGTTTCAAATTATTTTTCTCAAGCTTCTTTATTTCACTTAACACACAAATGAGTTTTTCTTCAAGATACACATCCCTATATGTTTCAACATTTTCCTCTTCTTTAAAATCCACTATTTCTTTCCCTTTGTCTTCATTTTCCACGACATCAATCTTTACTTCGATTGCCATGAAGAGAGTTATTTCTCTATCATTATCGAAATTGTTGTCACTGCTCTATTTAGATGAGTCACCAACTCCTTTTGAGTAGAGACTCTTATTTTTATTACAAGAGTTCTTTGTTTTTCATGGCTGTCCTTGTTTGATGAAACAAGTTATGTTTATATTAGTAAGGAGATGGTAAGATGGAAATAATACTCATCCTCAACTTTCATTTGAAGGTGTTTTTTTGTTTAGTATAATAACCTAAAAGTTAAATCAATGGTCCTAATTTTACAACATTTATTTTGTTAGTTAAAATTTTGAAAAATAGATTTGATCAAGCAAATTAAGATTTCTTGACCATCTCCCCTGAGTGCCTTCCTCCATATAGTTTCTCCCTCGATGGACCGAAACATCTCTTATCGACTCGGCATAAACTGAATCAGGCCATTAGAGAGGATATCAACAGATTACACATTTAGGTCACTTGGACACCCCCTTTAGTGAGCCTTGGCCCAAATATGTCTTTCTACCTAGAGCATTTTTTGGAGTTGCAGGATGGCCTCATCATCCACCCCCCTTATACTCATAGACATTAGATGCACTTACTTATGATATAGCTATGGTAACTTTGGGTTAGGTCCCATTGACTTCAGGTGGAGACAATTCACCATTTACCACAATCTAATAGGGTTTTGCCAATTGTGCCACCTACAAGAGCCAAAGACCGAGATCTAGCTCATTTTTCGGTGCCTCGTATTCTATGAGATTAAATGATGATATCATTGCCTATATAGAGAGTTCGAAGGATCCTTCTTTACCTTCTTCTAGTATCTTAACCAGATATGCCTAAACCTTTTCATTAGGGAGATATTATGACACAAATCTCATATCTTACATACCTCGCCTCACTTGAGGATGATTTAGATGATCGCATCATACTTTTAGGTCGACCTTACTAATCAGAGCAACAAGTGACAAGCTGAGTTCTAGGGTATTCCAAATAGTAGTGCAGTGAGACCTCAAGTCTCTCCTCAACCTCCCCTTTGGGAAACTAACTGATACCCCGAGATTAGTGTGGAAGTGTTGAACAAAACACATTAGTCCACTCGCACTTAGAGCATAAGAGGGTCTAGTACCAGAGGATTCTTGAACAACCCCCCCCGCCCCTCCCCATGAGTTTTTTCCCAACCTCAGCAGAGTAACTAGAGACTTATTTAGAGTTTCTTTCTTTTGGCCTCAAATGTTAAGAGAATCCCTTGCTCTTACACCTCCCAGGATTATGCAGCTAGAATCCCCGTTGGATATAGGAGACTTCGATAGTGAGACAACTCCACTATGGCCCTCGTCGTAGTCGACTATCAAACTTAGGCATTCTTGACATCATCGACCTCCAGCCTCAGACTTATTCACTAAGCCTTCTGCATGATTGAATTATATTAATGTTTATGAGGCTGTCCTATTATTGTAGCGTAATTCATTCCATTTTACCCTAGATCAAGCTTTGGAATTTTCTAGGAGTTGTGTTTGCACTCCCATATTATCCTTGTACTAGTTGTGTCATTCAATCCCATTAACCTATTTATAGTCATTTGTTAAACATTAATAAAATTATCTTAATCTTTACATTATTTCAACTTTCCATTTCGACAATTTCATTTCTGTCTTTAGACTCATCCTCAAAATTAATAATTTGATTATTTTTATATTTTAATCTAAAAACCAAACATCATAAATTTTAATACAATCTCTTTAAACCTATATGCATAATAAACCTAAACTAAACAATTATTTTTTTAACGATATTTAATAAATCAAATTGATATACAAATCTATAACTATTATTACAACAAAAATTAATCACAATATTATTTCATAAATTTTCAAACTAATCATTTCACACTCCGAAAAAGGCAGCAGTACTACAAAACAAGAATGGCTTTATTTTTATACCATTACTTGAAAAAGTTAAAATTGAGAACCATATCGCCGAACTTAAAAATTCGCAATATCATATTAATTAAATTTGATTCCAATAAAAGAAACCAGCGCTTAGATTATATCGAGATTCTATATACGAGTGACTCATAATTTATAGATAGTAGATACAGAAATACGAAGGAAAACCACAACTTCCATGTTTGTTCATAATGAAATTCTCTTCTTCCCATCGGTCTCGAATTGCTCATCAATCAAGTTTGGATTTCTCTCGGCAGAGTTGCTTTCGGCACCGCTTTCGCTTTTTGTAAATGTTGTTTCAGAATCTATTGACCAGGTTTGATACCTCTGGGCCATTATATCATATTAAATTAAATTCTCAAGGAACGAGGCGGGAACATCGTATGACCATTCCTCCGGACTTGAAGCGAAAATTCAAACTGCTTCATAAAATATCCTTTCACCTCTCCAACCCTGTTTGATTGCAAGCACTTTTTCTTATTTGTTCGCCGGGGTTGCGGAGAATTTTCTGTTCGAAGATAAAATACCGGGGGGCAAGGGTTTGCTGAACGGCAAATTAGCTACCGAGTAATTGTCATTACAGAGGTTTTCAAATCCCGCAAACCCTCGGCACAGCATGTCTGGAGGCATAGCTCGCGGTCGTCTTGCTGAGGAGCGAAAGGCCTGGCGAAAGAATCACCCCCATGTATGATTTCTGTTATTTTTACCCACTTCCTCTTTAAACCCCATTAAGTTTTTACTTTGTGGGTATCTGTTTCCAGGTCGATTTGTGTGTGTAGGGTTTGGTCTCATTTTGAATTGCATGTTATCTGTCTTTGTTTAGGGCTTGTTAAAAAAAATTGAATTTTTTAACTTCCGACCATGTGGTTGAAATAATTGCTATTTATTTTGATTTGGGTGTTAGACTGGTAATATTATTTCAAAGGGTAGCATTATATTCATAAGGGTTCATATATATATATATAGGTTTTTATGATGTATTTCTTCAAGGGTTTTGAAGATTTTCACGGGATAGAGTTTCATGATGTAAAGGGCAAGACGAGTTTAAGACGGCAAGCTATGCAAACTGTAGTTCAGTATCATTGCTATCAGTATGGAGTGTATTCATACCGACGGCTGGACCAGCTCTGCGCAGAAAGCGAGTAGAGTTTGCGTTTAAATCCTAAAATGGTATACTTTGTGTAAACTTTTCTGTCATTCTATTTTACAGGAGTTTGCCAGCTACCTTCAAAGAGCTAAAGAGGGGTGCCAAATATGTTTAATGTGTAGAGGATGTTGAGATTATGCAAGGGATTTGGCATTGAGAGGGTTTATAGTCTAGCGTTGGGATAACACAGTTCTGCAGGGTAAAAAAAATCATTTCAACTGCACCATGCAACAAACCCTAGGGATTTATAAAACGATATTTAACACAAACTATAATTTTTGAAATGTGGCTGCCGGGTGATTTTGTGTTGCCTGAGACCAAAGGAAAACGACGAAGTGTGTTGTGATAGAAAATGACTTACTATTTGATGTGTTCAAGTACAAATTCTCAATTCATAGCAGATTCCTCAAAAAACAAGGACAGGCGAGCATGTTGGCTTTAATAGAAGGAACCTTCCCTTTGTTGTGTTCAGGTTTTTGTACTGCAGAATTCCCAGTTCTTAATAGTAGATACGGCCAATTAACAAGGATGGTCAAATAATTCAAAATTATATGTGATCCTCTCACCTGGTGAGCATATTAGTCTATGCATTGATGGTTCTATTATCGTTCATAAGAAGTACGCTTGAGTGGTCAACACTATCCTTTTATGTGATTCATCATGATATGTAACAAGGTTTCCTGTTAATTTGACTTTAATGTAGTTGATAAAAATTTGTTGACTAGGTAGTGTTGTTGTTCAAGACTCATCTCACAATTGCCTTGATATCGAAAGGTTGTAAAATAAAGTTGGTGTAATGGTAATTAATGATGAAAGCAATACTATGCTTCAAATAGATTTTGTCCATTTGATTGATTTAATAATGGTAATGGACTTACAAAGATGAGCTATGTGGCCTTGCATGACATTGCGTTCTTCACATAGTTGCACTGATCTACTTCCTTCCTAAACTTTTGTTTTTTGCAATGTTGTGAACATCGGCATAGAGATAAAATCAGCGAGGGTCCTTAAAACCAAAAAATCGTAAAAATCGAGAAAAAATCGACGAACATCGACAAAATTAAGATACCATAAAAATATTTTTAAAAATCGGCAAACATCGGCTAGGCCAAAAAATTGTGATTTTGAGATAAAATTGGGATGTTATTGAGATGTTTGTAACACTGGTTTTTTGGTTTGTTCTTGATTATTTATGATTTGCACTTGCCTACAAATAATAGTTCCAAACAAATTAGAGGATAGATATTTTTTTGGTTTGTGTATTACTTGTAGGAGTGATTCTTTTCTCTTGGCTTTCAGGCCCCTTGAAATTGTGTTTAATTGTATTAATATCTTATATATTGATTAACCTAAGTTACATTGAAATGCATCTAAGAACATATGTGTATATAGAGCATAATGGATATGTAATATTTCATAAAAGTTAGATATTGTATAGTGGTGAAACGACAAACATCTATCTAAGATGTGGTAATGTCTATGCATGCAAGGATATTGGATATTATATTTAGAAGCATTCGTGGCCTTTATAACAATATAATTAGCAAACTCAGAAAAATTTGATACCATTCGAATAGAGTTGCATCGAAAATTGAATATAAACTTAGATTGTTAACCTAGGTAGCAATGGTGCATGGTCATGGGTAATGGTATTCAGTCTCCCCATTGAGCTGGCTTGTTTAATGGCTACTTAGGTTAAAGATTTGAGTTTATTTTCAATCTCTAGTTTTGTCCATTGAGCCGACTTTTTATTGGCTTCTTATGTTAGAGATCTAAGTTTATTTTCAATCCCCAATTTTGTCATGCATCTTAGTTGCATTATACATCCGTGTGGTACAAACTTACAAAGGTGGTGAAAATTTGCAAAAAAAAACGTCTTGCTCTTTCATAAGGCATAAAAAATTAATTTGTCTGATAGATTTAGAAAAGTAGTTATAATTTGGATAAAACTAAATAAAAAGCCTAGTATTGGTAGTTGTGCCATTAAATCAAAACAATCTACTATCTTTAATGGAGAGAACTCTAATTGGACATTAACTTCAAGTGAATTCACTTATTTTGATGATTGCCATTTGTTTGCGTCACACACTGATGAATAAAGTTCAAAACAGTATAAGCATTGTATATCTTGCTTGTTTGATGAAGTAGGTATAAAGGAATTGCATTATGTCTTTGCCTCCACCTCTTTAAAATTAAGAAGTGCTACTTTATTCATGAAATTAAGATATTTTCACCTCCCCCATTTTCAAGGCCATTTTGGGAATTGTGATCATTAAATTGATGCACATTTTTAATGTTTTATAAATACTTGTTTAACCTTATCATTCAATGTTTATTTGATTCTAGGTTATGGGGTTGGTGTGATTGCTTATGGCAATATGCTTTTGAAATTGTCTCAATCATTAGCAATTGTTGTTCACTTTTATTTTTAGATTTATAATTATTTACCCTTTTTGGTTTGCTATTCATTATTTTGTAATTGTTTTTAATAGTTTCAGTATTTGGTATTTCAAAAAGTTAGAAATCAAGATAGAAATCAAGATACACAGTTAACTGGCCGTTTGGCTCTTTGTCAATTTTAGAGAATAAGACATTTGATGGTCTTTTTTTATGACGAATCTGGTTTTTTTGGGTCTATCTAGAGAGCAATAAAATAATAGATACAAACCCTAAATGCTTGTGGCGTAGAGCAAGAGCATTGCTAGCTTAAGTAGAAGAGAAATTGCTCTAAAAAGAAATTGAAAGTGAGCAAATCATTAAAAGCAATACATAGCATTTTTAGCAAATAAGCCATTTCCTTGAATTATCTTTAGCAAAAGATCCTTCTTGCAAGCAAATAACTTCTTTAGATAATAGGTTTGCCTTGTATTTGAATTCCTTTTATATGTGGGCGAAAGAAACTTCTTCAAAATGATTTTTATCTCCATTGATCTAGCAATCATGGGACCTAGGGTTAGGTTTAGAATTTGGCTTTTGTCATTTGCCCAATCCATTAAATGTGGATTTCCCTAGTACTATTTATGGTCAAATAGTAAATGGCTGATGGATTCATTACACTTCTTGCATAGAATACACTAGCATGGACCTTTTGTACCTATTTTCCTATTAATCCCACTTTAGAAGTTTATTCCTGAGAAATAAACACAAAAAATGTGCGTTTTTAAATGGCACTTAAATTTTCAAATGAGCTTATATCACCAACCCACATGCTCCACTCCCATTGAAGTGCTTGAAACTTCATATCTTGCCTTTGGAGTATTTTATCCATTGGCTAGATGCCCCCCCTCGCGCCCCCGCCATCCTCACCTCACCAACTAGCTACATCCTCACCAACCATACACAACATATTAGCCTTTGTCCATGCTTGCCTCCAAATGATAGTTGAATTTGAATTTGCCACCTGGTTGAGAACACAACAATGATTTCTACAAAAACTTCTAATCAATCCTTTAGATAAGTCATAATACATATTGCCCCAACACGCAACCCATGGGTCAATTGACTCAACCCCAATTTCGACCCTTGACCTTTTTTTCCAACTTTTCAGACAAGGCCATTACATACAAGAAAAAATCTAGTACTATTTCCTTCCAAATAATAGAAAGTATTCTCCATTTTTTTTATAAAGTTTGAACCTACTATTCCACTAATTCAATAATACATTTTAGATGAATAACCCTGACTCAAAATCCTTTTCATCCAAGTACCTCCACACAAATTTAACGACACTAAAGACATTAAATTTTTTATACCCTAGCCACCTTGATCCTTTGGTAAAGCAATCTTTTTACATCTTCCCATATAATTCATCTCTTCACGATATGTCCAGACCAAAGTAGCTTAACTAAAAAGATAAATATTTTTTACACCCTAGACTCTTTGGTCCTTTTGTAAAACAATATTTTGCTATGTAACTTGTGCAATACCTTGCTTCTCCATGTCTAAACCAAAGAAATTTGAAGCTTCATTGACTAATTTTGTCAAAGACACCTTTTGGTATAAAAACTAGTAACATCTAGTATATAGGAATTTCCTCAATAACAAGGACAAAGCTTCTTTTCCATTTTTGAAATGAGCCATTGCCAATCGTTCTCTCCACAATCATTTGTCTTTAATAGAAAATCTAATTGTTTAGCCCCATTCTCAAAGTATATTTGCTGACAAGGAAAGCGCTGAATAAAAAGTGAATTCTCTTTTACTAAATCCAAGAAAGAAAAAGAAGACTTTTGAGCATTGATCATCATACTTGTAGCCTTACAGCAAGGATCAAGAATATCCTTGAGCTTCATCACATCTATCTTGGAACCTTTACAGAAGAGCAGGATGTTGTCCAAGAATAGGTGTGACACAAAAAATATGTTACCTCTATTTTTGATCCCTCTAAATTGGGCACTCTATTGTTTTTAGAAGGTCTTTACTGAGACCTTCAACCACAATGAGAAACAAAAGGGAAGGCACATGGAAACGTTGTCTAAGGCCCTTTTCCATGTCTAAACACCTTTGATCTAGATTCATTGAATAACAGTGCAAAAGATGCTCAAAACACAACTCACAAGTCATTACCCATTTCACCAAATGTAGATTGAACCTCAAATGAAGCAACATCATCCTTGAAAAGAGCTAGATTACCCGAATGTAAGTTTTTGAGAGAATTTGATAAACATGGCAAACAATTTTTCCAATAGCATCATGAATTTGCCTACTAGAAATAAAACCAAACCAATCATTAGATTTTTCTTTTGGAAGAAATTTCTTAACCCTCATAGCAAACACTTTTGAGATAATTTTATAAATGTAATTGCATAATAATATAATCATGTACTGATCAATGGACTTTGGGTTATTGACTTTTGGAATAATTGCAATGAAAGTAGAATTGAAAGTTGCTAACATTGTGCTTGAAATCCTACATTCATTTAAACACTCAATAAGTCTTCTTCCATATATTCATAGAATCTCGAGAAGTTTCTCTTTATTATTTTCTTCCAACAACCTTTGATTTCATCATTTACAAACCTGGACAAAAGGTGGTCCATCCTAACCACCTTTGGAATAGTCACCCGTTTCTCTTCATTGTAAATATTTTGAAAGCGATCTACCTCAAAATGAGCTGAAGTCATTGAAAGGCATGGCCATGGCCATTGAATGATTCAGTCTAAGCCTTTGTCAAATTGTATTAACATTCTTACGATGGTAGTCATTTTTTTCCATAGGAAAAAGTTGTAATTTTCATTCTTTAGAGAAAGATACAAAATTACATATTGAATTGGCACCCTAGGTGTGTTGTTGTATGTTCACCAAGTTTAAGAACCTGTGATCGTAATCCATCTAGAGATGATTATGATGATAGTCATACTTATTAAATATCTTAATAATATAGCCCTTTTTAAAGCCTCTTTATTGGCCTACACTTCTTTTCTTCTTTGAATACTTATTAGAAAATTTGCCAAATTAGATGGATACATTTCCTCTTACTGTTCTCCCACATCCAAAAGAACTTGTATCCCTCAATATTTTTCTATAAACCCCTCTTGGTGAGACTTGCTCACTTCTTTTAGATTTCAAATAAGTTGAAGAGTCATTGATTTGGAGGAGCATCATCAAATCTACTCAATCCTTTATAATCAACTCTACCTGCTCCTTAACCCCCAACTATTTTGAAAGGACTCGGGGGATTTTTAACCTCTAGTAATTTCTAAAACAGAGGCAAATGTTTAGAATCTCCACTGTCGCCTATCCACTGCCTAATTTGATACAAATCTAAAACAAAAGTGGCAATCACTAGAAAATAATACTCTTTCAACCCTAGCTTGCATATTTTTCTAGGTTGGTTGAATTTTAATTGGAATCATGAAGCACCAAGTCATCCAATTTCTTAATAGAACACTCAGAAAGAACTTGAACATTTGTAGATTCCACATAACCCCTCCCTCCCTCCCCCTAACAAAAAAAAAAACGAGTTCGATAAGAATATAAATCTACAATGATTACAAGCCTTTGCTTCAGGAAAATCCTAGCAAAATATCCAAGAACATTACATGTTTAGCATATGGGTTGTGAGTATGTTCAAAATTGTAGTATCTTTCTCATTCTCTCGAGCATATAGCACAATTTTGAGACCTAAGGAAAAAGAGAAAGTGTCAGTACACTTGAATAAGTTTTTCATCCAAGCTGAAGTCAAACTCCTCCTATGGCACAAGGAATCAACATAACAAAAATCCCAATCCACAAATGGCCTTTCCAACCCCATATATCTTTGGTTGCCTATAACAGACTTTGCACTTTTCCCTCTCCTTGTACCATGAGTATTGAGGACTTCCTTCTTTTTAAGAGCTACATTTCTGTATTAAACAAAGTGGCAACTGTTGCATTTCCTAAAGGACTTGATATCGTATTATAGGGGTTTTGGCCTAATTACTAGTATTTAGTATGACCTATTAGTAAAAGGCATTTTAAGTCATTGATGCTCTAGGGGAGTGACTCTAGCTTATTGTCATATTCTTATGTTTTGTTGCCATTATATTTCAACGTCTTTTGTTTGTTGTTATGTTATTATGCCTCACTTTTGTTGAAGATGATGACTTTTCATATGTTTATGCTCATTTTAGATTGTTATTCTTCTTTTCCTTTTTGTTGCAACATTTCAACTTGTTTCATAACTAAGTCAAAGAATTACTTTTTACAGGGTTTTGTTGCAAGGCCCGAGACTCAGCAAGATGGTTCCCTTAACTTAATGGTGTGGCAATGCATCCTTCCAGGAAAACTTGGGGTGAGTACTATACATTTTAGTGATACAAAGTTAGAATTATAAATGAGTTGCTTAATTGTAAGGTTGTATTGGTTAAGTGTCTAGTATATCAATGACTTGTCGTGTCCAGTTAAGTGCTTACTGTAGTGGTTATGTTGCTTTATTTCCCAAGTTGTGATATGTTCTTAGAGTTTGGTGCAGTTTATTATTGTTACTCTTTGAAAGTGTATCTAGTGCTTAGGGCCTTCTCTTGGATGATGGTCAAACATTAAATTAAATTTTGTAGGATGTAAAGAAAAGATGGGCACTGATATATATGCATTAAGATATAAATAAAATATGGGAACTAATATATATGCATCTTAAATATATGCAAGCGAAGTACAGTGAAATAGGAATTGACATTGATGCTATTAAAAAGAAAAGTAATCCCTTGGATTTAAGGCATTTTATGTAAGCAATACATGCAAAATGAGCATAACATCAAATTACATATGATCATTGATTTTTTTTTTGAAGAAAAAAATCATTGTATTGGTATTTTAAGAAGAAATTAAATATGCATAAGTTGGATTCTATGCCTTGAAGCCAACCACCCGACACTTATAAGAGACTACTGCTACTTGCAACACTTCCTTATAGTGCATCTTAGAACAACCCTTTTGAGCAATTAAAACATTTCAACCAAATGAATATGACAAGTCAAAACCTTACAATTCATTCTATAGGTTGTATACAAGTCCTTTATAAAAGGAAACAAGCATGGTATCCATCAATAAAGAACTTTTTGTACTTCTACTCTACGGGGGGTTATCTCTGAACTCTTGTTGAATCAACGTACCCTCTTGAACATTAAAGCTTCTTTTTGAAAGAGTATTTGCTTTATGGTTGAGTTCCATGTAAACATGAGTACATAAAATATCTTCAAAATCACTTCCCTGTACCTAAAGTCTATTCATTATAGGCCTTAAGTCTAGATTATGAGCCTAAGGTTTTGCCATTTAACTAGTCAATTATAAGCTTAGAATCATCAATCTTATTAATGTTAGTGTTTTAATCATCTTATTATTGATGTTACTATATAATCATCTTAATTTTTGTTGGCAACACAAGGCTTTTACTAATTTACAATGAAATACATTTATAGGCTATTCATATAAGGCAATTGCAAATTTCATCTTCCTAACTTTGTTCTTGACAAAGTTGAGTTATTTTCCATGGATAAAGGTTATATAGTTCTTTAGAGTTGAAGAAAATTACATTTTGCAAATGCTTTGAAGTATTGTTGGAGAGAGTCTTAATATTGGTTTATCTATATCTTTGAAAAAAAAGATAAATAATAATATGGCCCTATCTGGATCACTAGCTTGTCACAGAAAATGGGTTGTCATAGCCTGCTTGTCACATAGAATTTTACAAAAGAATGAATCTTAGAGAAAAATAGAATATATTCCTTGACACATCAACACAACATAAAATATATAACTGTCTATTGAAGCCACAATGTTGATTAACTTTATTGTGTTGGTAACATCAAGTTAAACTTTGACAAACTTGAGTTGAGTGGGGAATTGACAAGTTGAGTAATTATCATTATCGAATTTTAAGGTCATGGCCAAGCCAAACACCAAATTGGTGTATGAGACCCCCTTGTTTGTGGGACAAAGGATCCACCTCCGCGCAATGATTTGACTGCTAAGTCTATGAAGGCATACATACTCTACCCCCCTCTGGTTTTGAACATGTGACCTCTTAGGAGGAAACACATGCTCTTAACCATTGAGCCCACTCAAGAAATGACTTGAGTGGGGATACATTGATGTAAATTTATTATTATTGAATCTAATTAGTACTATGACACAAGTAGTAGATATTGAAGTCTTAAATAGTAATTTGAAATTACTCAAACTCAAAAATAGTAAATAGTGACAAGTCAAAGACTCAACCTAAGGGTTAGTATATAGAGTCAAGACTCAAAATTGAAAATTAACAATGAGCAATAAACATTGAAAATAAAACAAGCAACAACGAGTGTATTTGAACGAAAGGCAAATAAAAATGAAAGTGAGGTAGGGTTTATATCTATATATGTATGTGTACATACATACATATGTATGCATTTATTTTTGTTTTTAAGCCTCATAGGAAAAACATTGGCAGGGAATGCCTAGATATCCCCTCTTATGGGGGGATGCCCAAAAGCACCCTTTTTTGGGGTAACACTCTTAAGTCCCCCATTTGTGGAAAAGTGGGTTGTGGGGGGAATGCTTCCTAGGCATTGTCTTGTCTTGAGAGCATGCTTGGTCATTGGGTTTAATGAATTTCAACTTTCAAGTTTAAATTTATCAAACTAAGCTATTTTGAATGAAGTTCTTTAAGTTCACCATTAAATATGCATATCATGTTAAAGCTAGTCGAGTTATGGTTCTTCATAGGTTAAAAGTTAAAAATAAAAAAGTAACTAGCATATTCAATCTTTCTTGACATTGCGTTCTTCCTCCATCAAGCTCTCATGAATTTGATTGTAATCATTTCTCCTATGTGTTGAGAAATCTAGGGGGCACCAGTGTAGGTGATTTCTCTACTTTGATAATTGCTTGTGATGTATTTTTACTTTACTAGATTAACTTCTTTCCTTTATTATTATTAGTGCTCTCTATCATCAAATAATTACCAAATCATAAAGAATAATGAGAGAATAGGACACAAGATATAGGCGATCAACCAGGGCCAAAACCTCCCCAATTGAGAGGAAAACCCATCAGAATGCTTCTCTTCTTATAGAACTTCAGTTGACAAATTCGAAGACCTATGATCCTTGACCAAGAGCCTCTATGGTTAAAAGTCAGCCTTCCTTCGACCATCCAACAACTTCGACCCCAACAACAAATTTTGCAGCTTCAACATTGATGCAACTTCGACCTAATAGCTTCACAACTTCGATCTAGAGGCATCTTCGCAAATTCGACCTTGCAACTTCACAACTTTGACCTTGCAGCTTCACAACTTCGATGTAGCTTTAGAATTTCATCTAGCCCAACAATTGTAGAAACCCTAACAAAAGAGAGAGAGATAGAGGCCTAAAAACTTAAATCTTGATCTTCTTCTTCTTCTTCTTCATTCTTTTCCAGTTTCTATCTTGAGGAGATCAAACTTGAGTGAGTCTCCAAATGTGGTCAAATTCCTTCTTATTTATAGGCTTGTGTGGGTTACAAATTGCTATCCTGAGCTCGACTTGCCCCTTCATGTATGTTGATTTGATATTTTGTACCATGGCAAGGTCTTGGACGGTCTTTTGACTCTATTTTGACTCAATAAATTTTTCTTTACAATATGTAACATGCCCAAATGGGTCTTCAATACATGACAATGACTCAATTATATTTATGACAAACCTAGAAGCACTCAATGGGTGCTTGATTAAAAAATAAATTTCCCTTCACCATGAAACCCATACCTCAAGAATACAAATATTGAATTTATTTTTTTTCTTTCCATTAAATACATAAAATCACAATTACATATGCCATTATGAAGACTGAACCTAGTTACATATTTCAACACTTCAGACACAATGCCATGCCAACCCTTTCAAATCTCCACCCCCCTAAACTTGACGTCTAGTTATAATGTACAGGGTCTAAGGTTTTATTGCGGTTTACATGGGTGAAAGTGGCCAACAACAATAGCAACATAAATAGTTGGAGTTGTGAAGGCTAATAATCTGACACAATGGCTACATGGGTGACCAAATGAAGTTAGAGGCTCTAGGGTTTAAACCACTTGGAATTAAAATTTTTGTTTGCAATTAAATTTCCAAAAATTAAACCATTTTAGTGACTTTACCTTCCTTTTTGTTGGGTGGGGATTATAATGTCCTACATACGAGCTTGTCTTCAACATGTATTTATATGAAATTTTTAAAAATTCACAAATTAAAAATTTTAATATGTGTGTTGAACATGGAAAAAGCCCGTAGATTTGAAATATAATATAATATAAATATAACATATTAAATTTTTGAGCAAGTGGACAAGTTCATTTCTATTTATCATTCTCAAGAATTATTAAATGAGTATATTGAAATTTATTATTTTTAATTTTGAAATTTTAAAGTTTCTCAACTTCAATTTGAATTTTATTATCAAAATTTTCATTATTGATTTTTTTTATCAAACTTCAATGTCCTCGAATTCAAACACAAACTAGAAATAGGTCACTTGGAGAGCATGGGAAATAAGGTATGCATGCCCCCCACCTTGGGGTATGCGTCCAATTTTTTTTTTTTTTTTTTTTTTTGTTATTTAACCAAATGAAGGAAACATTAGATAATGGCTTTACGTTTCCTTGTTGTCTACAACAATCTTGTATGATCCAAGCATTGCCTAAGAGGGTCCTGTCCAAGATAGGGGGATGTGCACAAGTAGTTGTATTACATTTGAAATTGTGCCAACAATGTGTCGGCAATGAAACATTTAAGTAAGACATGCCCTATTATTTATTCTTTTGACATCAAAGCTAAGTTATCGGAAATGCCTAAAGAATTTGCCGGAAACGCAGATCCCCGTTTTTGATACGGTAACAGATATGATTCTTGTTCGAAACATTGTAAAAACGCTTTTGTGCTGTTTCAAAAAATCAGAAACTTTAGATTTGGAATTGGATACGCTTCCAAGGGATTTAATTTTTTTTGGATCCGTTTCCATGAAAATTGTGATTGGAATCCACCCTTAAAATGTAAAAAAAAGGTGAAAAATTGTATAGCCATAAATAATAAAAATGAAGAAATCAGATTTGCAAATAAACTCACTATAAACACAGTTTCATAACGTCTCTTCTAAATCTTTAGAAACGATGACACTCCATATATTTATCAAGGATTCTTACTAAGAATAAGATAGATGTTAAAAAATGCAAACAAAAGGGTTTGATGAATGTCTTCATAAAGAGATTTATTTGAGCGATTAATTTTCAGTTTGGTTAAGGTTTTGTTAATTGTCACTGATTTTGCTCTTGATTTCATAAATCCCTTCAATATAACAAATCTTCTCTAGCCAATCTTTTGCCTGCATATAGTCAAGAGACCACACTGATGTTGAGAAGATTGAAATGTTCAAATAGGTCTTGATGGAATATCCCAATGATCCCATGTGCCCTTTAATTGCCATGCAAGGAAGATAGATATCATTTGCCATGCATGAGATGTTCTTTGAAGGAGTTGGATCCGAAAGCACAAAGGTTGTAGCATATCTGATTACATTACTAATGATGATGATAATATGTTGAATGTTATAATAATCACTAATGATGATGACAATGTTTACGTTGAATTGATGATGATGATCATGCAGTTTTAGATATAGATTCTAGATTCTAAAAGATGAATGGTATATATATATATATATATGCATGTCATTTCCTCGTCGTATAGTATCCTGATTTTTTGAAAATTTGTCATATCCATTTCAAACCCCGTATCCGTATCCTTTTTAGTGCAACTTAGCATCAAAGAGATAACATATTGGAGATGTTTACTTAATTGAAACTTGATTTAATTGCCAATCTCTGATGGGGAGCCAACCAATCCATATTTTTGTATGTAAATAGGCATTATGCCTTTAACAAGTTTAATGTCTCATTTAAAATTGATCCCATAGGGTTGCTTTTTCCCTCATTTCTTATTTAGGCATGTAGTAAGATTGATCTCAAGCATTAGTCTATTGTATAAGTTCTTGGTGTCACGACTGGAATTTCCATTACACAAGCTTCTAGTCACTTGAATTTGACCTCGAGTCTTGAATACACATTTGTAGCAACAACTTCCCAAGTATCATTGTACATAATTTTTGAAGGATTATCTTTTTGGCCTCACTTAGTCTTTGAGCATGATGGAGATATTTTGTTGTGCCATATATGTTGGTCTTTATTCCAAGAATATCCACAATAGAAGAAACCTTATTATGCAGGCCATTGTTGATTGTTACTAAGGCAAGTTCTTGATGGGACAAAAATATCATAATGGGCATGGAAGCAATTGCTATCGGATTTCTAAAACCTTCAAAATCCTATCAAAGAAAAGTTGTAATTGATTGCCAAAAGTAGGAAGTTTCTTTGGTATCACCGATCATGAGATCTTGAAGGTTCGCCATTGTAATGATGTCACAAAGATTGCATGGCCTT
Source organism: Pinus tabuliformis (assembly GCA_031772625.1). Lineage (NCBI taxonomy): Eukaryota > Viridiplantae > Streptophyta > Pinopsida > Pinales > Pinaceae > Pinus > Pinus tabuliformis. The sequence goes on from CM062816.1 coordinate 76,170,304, forward strand.
CTAATATAGGAAAACATGTAGGGTTGGTAGAACACGATGCTTTACAAAAACTTTGCAGTGGTGAATTACGAGGCATTGGCTTGATCCTCCGCTTGCTTGCATAGATTGCCCCTCAAAATGTAATTTTTGCAAATATCCCAAGCCTCTAGGGTTCATCTTTTAAATGGCCTACTAAATTACTTGAAAAAATCCTTTGCAATAAAATTTCTTGTTGATTTTTGCTTGCCTATGTGAGGAATTGACACGTTGAGTAATAGATAACTTGATAACAACATTTTGTTAAGTATTGTAATTTTATTTGTTAATTCAAGATCTTGATCATTTCGTATTTGAATATTTTTGTTATGAATTAAAAATTTACATAACTAAGATATATATATATATATATATATATATATAAAATTAACTAACTTGTCATAAAATAAAATTAATTAATTAATTGTTTGAATACTTACCCATGAATGGACACAGGACCGAGGGGATGTGTCTTATGGGTTTGTGGCTAGTCAACTCCTATTTAAGGAGCACCGCTACAACTGTGTAAATTATCCATTCATAATTTTAATAAAACATTTAATATTCGCCTAAGTCATATAATGTCTCGATATTCTTAAGATCCAAGAACAAAGCGTACAAAATTATTTACAGTAGTGGTATCAAAGCCACCCATTTTTGGCTAGCACCACACCCCTTGTGGGCCGTTGGCCTTACGAACCCTCCACATTCATCGAGTCATCACTGTTCACTGCAGACCTCGTCATCTATCCGCGTTGTGTCTCGCTTGCACACGTTCACCGCATCACAATCTTGCTCTCGTGCACCCCTATACTCGTCCCTTTCTGCATCCTCCTTTGTCTGTCGCTCGACCAACCTCCATCTTCTGTTTGCGCCCATCTGTGGCCTGTCTTCTTGTCATGCCGCTGTTGGAGAACCCCGCTCAAACTTATGCATACCACCATAACACTCAACAAATGTGACCACAACATCTGATACAACGCGAGGTATTTGTAAACAATTGTTCGAGTCAACTTGGATGGGTCAAGTAAAACGACAAATGACTATATCAGGTTATATGTTAAACATTTAAATTAAATATATATTTCATATAATTTAAAAAATATTTAATTTATTATTATTATTATTAAAAATTGGGTTCGCTAGGAAGAAAAAGAACAAAATGGGTCATGATGATAATTCAAAAAAATTCAAGAAGAACTTGACATGCAGCGAAAACGCCTTGACAATGTCGAAAGGAAGCAAGATGATTTTGGGAAGACTCAAAACGACATGGCACAAAATATCCGAGCTATAAAAGACATGGTGAGCCAGTCTAATAAAGAAGCGAATCCACCCTGGGCTACTCAAAGTCCTTGAACCACAGAAGGAGAAAATTCTCTAGATATAATGAGCTTTGGATGCACGAAAGTTGCAAATTCCGCAAATACACTTTGAAGGAAGCTAATACTATACCAAATCTTCCGAAAGGAACCATCTTAAAATCAAAATTGAATTACCTAAGTATGATGGTAAGAACTATAAAGGCACCGTCGTATGGGTATAAGATGGACACCATTTTTTTTTAGCGAACCCACCACTCGGCGAGCAAGAAAGGGTCATAATTGCATCCAATTACCTAGAAGCATAAGCACACGATTTGTTTTTGTGGTGGTTGTCTAAATGTACAGGTTGCTCGTTCAATTGGCAAAACTTTAAAAATGCCCGACTAAAAAGGTTTCATGACGAGGAGGAGGATGATGTCTAAGAGAGATTAGTTCATCTAAAACAAAAAGGATTAGTGAGTGAATACACTCACGAATGGGAAGTGTTGGCAATAAGGCAAAGAGGATTTTTAGATGAGGAGCTATTAAAAATGTATTGTTGGGGCCTTAAAGATTACACTCGAGAGGAATTAAAATTACATAAACCCAAAACCATTGAGGATGCCAGACACAACTATAATTACCGAACAAAAATATAAACTCCACAAGACACCATATGCCAATAACGAGAAAATATGTAGCTACTCCAAGGGGAAGTCAAGAAAATCATTGTCGGAGAACACTAGCAAGTATGTTCCACCACCAATGAGCAATGAGGGGAAACAAAAATCTAATGTTGAAAGAAAAAAGGATGGCAAATGTTGGAAATGCAGAGACAAGTATTATGCAGGACACAAATGCATAATGCAAAAACTTTACAATTGCGAAGCAAAACAAGAAGAAGAATCTTTAGAAGACTGCTCTGATGAGGAGAATAATGAAGAAAATGAAAACCCTAGTCCAGACTCGAAAGAGGATATGCCACGAATTTCTCTGGTAGCCATCACAGGGATAGCTCAACTGCAAACACTAAAGCTTAAAGGTCACGTCAAGAAGCAAAACGTTATCATTCTAATAGACTCAAGGAGTAGGCACAACTTCATAGATGTCAATGTTGGGAAAAGACTTAACATTTTTGCCTACCCCGTAGCAGATTTAAAAGTTATGGTAGCAGATGGGAAACGAATAGATGGAGTAGGCAAATGCCATAAAGTTAAATTGCAACTAAGCGAATACGAAATGGAGTCTAGTTTTTAGACAATCCCCTTAGGAGGAGTAGACATTGTCTTAGGGATACAATGGTTACAAACACTAGGCACGTATTTAACTAATCACCAAAAGCAGTTCATTAAATTTAAATGGGATGGAAGGAAGTATAAGCTGTTTGGGTTCCAAGTTCCACCCACTCAAGTTATCTCTGCTCAACAGATGAAAAAACTTATCTGCAAGCGAGCCCCAACATTTGTCACACAATGTCAGCGATTGGAGTTTTTATCGGTAGAAGGGACTCACTAGCCTTCAAAAATCTCATCCTTGATCCAAAAATACGAGAAGGATTTTCAAGATCTACGAATGAAATTAACCCTTGAAAGGCAAATTGAACACATTATCGAAGTCAAACCAGACTCGACACTAGTAAATGTTAAACCATATCGTTATCCTCATCAACACAAGACATAAATAGAATGATTAATACAAGACTTGTTGAAGCATGCAATCATTACAAAAAGTAGAAGTCCATACACTGCACCCGTAGTATTGGTCAGGAAAAAGGATGGGTATTTCCGTTTGTGTATAGATTACAAAGGGTTAAACAAAATCACTATCAAACATAAATTTCCAATTCTGTTCATTGATGAAATACTAGATGACCTAAACAGTGCAAAATGCTTCTCAAAGTTAGATCTAAGATCAGGGTACTACCAAATACGGGTAAGACTAGAAGATGTCAAAAAGACAACGTTCAAAACTCACGAAGGGCATTATGAGTTTAAAGTTATATGCCATTTGGATTAACAAATGCGCCAACCACCTTCCAAGCAACCATGAATGAATTTTTTCACCCATATGTGCGGAAGTTTGTATTAGTTTTCTTCGATGATATTCTTGTTTACAGTAAGACATGGAAAGAACATCTCAAGCATTTGGAAGAAGTATTACATGTATTGGAGTAGAATCAGTTCTACACCAAGTTATCAAAGTGTACCTTTAGGCAAAAGGAAGTTGAATACCTAGGACATGTTATATCTAGGGAAGGAGTCAAAGTGGACCCCAACAAAATCAAGGCAATCAAAGAATGGCCCAAATCCAAGAACGTATCCAAGCTAAGAGGATTTCTAGGGCTAACCAGGTATTATAGAAGATTTATAAAAAACTATGCGCATTTGACAATGCCCTTGACCAATTTGTTAAAGAAAAATGCTTTTCAGTGGAATGACCAAGCATACAAGTGTTTCGAGAATCTAAAGAAAGTAATGTCAACCACACTAGTGCTAACTCATGACTTCTCTAAACTATTTGTAGTCGAATGTGATGCTTCAGGATTTGGAATTGGAGCCGTATTAATGCAAAACAACCACCCTATAGCATTTTAAAGTAGGAAACTTAATAAACGAGAAGGCTTAAAATCAACATACCGAAAGGAGATGATCACTGTCATACATGCTTTTTAACGGAGTGGCGCCAATACTTGCTTGGAAGTAAATTTTCAATCCGAACTAACCACAACAATCTTCAATTTTTACTTCAACAAAAGACACTATCAACATAACAACAAAAGTGGATGGAGAAGCTGGCAGCTTTCGACTTAGAAATATTTCATAAGAAAGGAAAGGAGAATGTTGTAGCTGATGCACTCTCACGTAAGGATGACGACAATACAACTTGTGTTGCCATGATAATTGTTCCGGAATGGTTGGACGAAATACGAGCCGAGTATGCCAAGGATGAAAGTTGTGATTCTATGATTAAGAATATCAATTAATACACCAATTTTGAGTGGAAGAATGAAATAATGTGTTGCAAAGGTAGAATTTACCTAACATGAACATCCAAATCTAAGTTGAAAATTCTAAAAGAATCTCACAATTCCCCTGCAGTTGGACATGTCAGGTTCTACAAGGCTTACTACAACATTCGACAATCATTCTATTGGAAGGGCACGAGCAAGGAAATTCAGAAATATGTTGTAGAGTGTGATATTTGTCAAAGGAATAAGAGTGAAAATATCCCAACCCTGGGTTTGTTACACCCACTACACATTCCCAAACAAAAATGGGAAAAGATTTCGATGGACTTCATAGAAGGACTACCTTTGTTTGACGGTAAGGACAAGATTTTTGTTGTAGTTGATAAACTCACTAAATATGCCCATTTTATGGCCATCAGAAAATCTGACACAACTAAGCAAATTACGAATATGTTTTGTAAAAACATCTACAAATTGCATTGGTTTCTGAAAGTCATAGTATGTGATAGAGACGCAAGGTTCAAGGGTAATTTTTGAAAGGACTTCTGCCACCAGACAGGAATATCCCTCAACATGAGTTCAGCTAATCATCCCGAGACAGATGGTCAAACTGAGGTCATGAATTTGTGATTGGAAACATATCTTTGTTGCTTTGTCACTGATGAACAAAATAAGTGGACTCAGTGGCTACCCCTGGCGGAGTGGTGGTATAACACCACCTAACATATGTCGGCTAAAATGACACCTTTCCAAGCTCTCTATGGTTATGAACCACCTAATTGGAAGGATTTTGCACTACTCGATTCTAGGGTTCCAGCAGTAAAAAAATCACTTAGAAGAAAACCAAAGAATCATTAACTTATTAAAAGTGAATTTAACGATGGCACACAATAGAATGAAATAATAGGCTGATAAACATCGCACTGAAAGGGAGTTTGAAGAAGGAGATTGGGTCTTTGTTAGACTTCAACCCTATAAGCAGTTGTCATTGAAACAACAAGGAAAGAATAAACTATCACCTAAATATTATGGTCCATATCAAATAATAAAAAAAATAAGTAGCATGGCTTATGGACTGAAATTATTGACAACTGTTGAATCTACAACACCTTTCATGTATCAAATCTGAAGAGAGTATTAGGGTAAAACCAAGTAGCTCAAATAGAAATACCGAAGACCGATGAAGAAGGAAGAATCGTCCTAGAACCAAAAGGTATACTCGCTACTTGAGAGAAGGTACTACGGTCCAAGACAATAAAGGAGTACCTCATCAAATGGAAGAAACTACCAGAGGAAGATTCGTCCTGGGAATTAGAAGTTAGAACGTTTCTTTCAGCAACACCCGACATTACCCATGCTTTGAGGACAAAGCATTTTTAAGGGGAAGGCAATGTTATATATATATATATATATATATATAACTAACCAATCATTAAATAAATTTAATTAATTAATGGATTGAATACTTAGTAATGAATGGACAGAGGTCCCAAGGGACATGTCTTATGGGGTTCGTGGCTAGTCAACTCATATATGAGGAGCATCGCCACAACAGTGTAAATCATCCATTCATATTTTTAATAAAACATTTAGTATTTGCATAAGTCATATTATGTATCGAGTTTCTTAAGATCCAAGAATAGAGCGTACAAAATTATTTACAACAAAATTTTTGTACTTATTTGTTGGTAATCTCCATTGCTTTGAGGATAAATGTAAATAACTGCCAAAGGAAATACCCAAAGACTTAATATCATCTTACTTGATTATATATATATATATATATATATAACTAACCAATCATTAAATAAATTTAATTAATTAATGGATTGAATACTTAGTAATGAATGGACAGAGGTCCCAAGGGACATGTCTTATGGGGTTCGTGGCTAGTCAACTCCTATTTGAGGAGCATCGCCACAACAGTGTAAATCATCCATTCATATTTTTAATAAAACATTTAGTATTTGCATAAGTCATATTATGTATCGAGTTTCTTAAGATCCAAGAATAGAGCGTACAAAATTATTTACAACAAAATTTTTGTACTTATTTGTTGGTAATCTCCATTGCTTTGAGGATAAATATAAATAACTGCCAAAGGAAATACCCAAAGACTTAATATCATCTTACTTGATTGTATTAATGGCTTATTCTTTTTCATCTAACTAGGTGGTTTTGTTAAGCATCTTTTCCCATGACTTTGTTATGGTTTGAACTATAAAAGGGTTTTGAGCAATGATGGTGAGATCCTTGAGATCCTTAATTCCTCTATTTTTTAATATTTACATTTATTATCCTTTTTTATCTTGCACTCACATTTCTTACACATAGCTTATACTTGTTGGGTTTTCTATTAATTGGATTTACGAGGGACAAGGTTTTACACCTCTTGAAGTTTTTGCGATCAATTTGAATATTGCTCATATTTTGGTTAATTTTTATTTGGTCATCTTATCTTATTAACATAAAAGATAAGGTTGAGGTCTCGACAAAGGATGAGCAACTGTTAACATAGGTGTAGAGATCATTTGCATGTCTCTTATGCATTAGGGAACATTCATTTTACAATGTGATTTTTTCAATAATAATTGTTGTAGGGTGTTTAAAAATGGGTTCAAGAGGTGTGTGTTATTTACTCGTTGTAGGTTAGAGCTGCATTTTTTATTTTGTCTATGCGTGGGTTTTATTATTTGCAAACTTTCTTTGTAAATTACGTTCCTCTGATGTAGAGATTTTGTTTTTGTTGTTACTGTTTTGTACTTTTCCCACATCCCCCTTGTTCTCTTGGTGTTTTCTTTTCTTAGTGGATTGCTTCTTAATGCTCAAACATGGGGAAATAAGTTTTTTGAATAATGTCTTCTTGATTTGTGTTTGCTAGGGTACAATATATTTTTCTTTGCTTCTAAAAGATTGCACAATTTTTCTTTGAAACTAGAATGCCTTTGATAAGTTGGATAAGAGTTTTTCTAGGTGGATTTTTGGGGTTTTGCCTTGATCTTTTGCATATTTCATATTCCTCAACTGACCAATTTAGATTACAATTGCTGTTGATATTTGAAGTTGGATAAGAGTACAAATTGCCAAAGAATCTAGGTGATCCTTTTTTTTATACAAAGCTTAGTTTGACTTGTTTCCATTGAATTGTTGTGACTATTTCGAACTTACATGAAATCGCGGCTTGGAAATTTACTATCAATTGACACTAGGGCTATTTATTTACTATCTACATTAGGGGATCCTCTAGTCTCATGGTTAATTGGGTTTTGCTTTAACCTTGATATTAGATATTCTTGTATACATGCAATTTTATTCAAGAGTTTTTCCACCCCTTCATCCAATGATGTAACTTCTAAGTAAGATAACATTCCAAGGTTTCTTCATTCTTAGTGCTTTTCCCCATATTACATGATGGTTTTAGTAGGATTTCAGCAAAGTATAGGTTCAAGCAATCAAAGTTCTCTTTTGTGTGTATTTTGTAGTTTTCTTTGCATTGAATCATTTACCTTTTCCTCTTGATTGTTGAGATTTTTAAGAAATGCGTAACCTCTCAAACATAGTTTGAGGTGGTTAGCAATAAGAGAGGGTAGTATTATTAATAAATTTTGTTAATTGAAGTTAGTGATGGAAGGGCCCTACTAAATTTAATAGTGCATTAAATTTGGCAGAGGAACCCACAATTGAAGCTTAAGGCGCAGTTGGGCTTTCTCTTAGTTTTGACTTAGGAAAATTCTCTAATTTTCTAATAATAAAAAATAGTAAATCAAACTAAACCATTCATGGAGATTTATTGTTTGACTTGAGACTAAGGAGCCAGTTTGACTTGAGTTCAAGCAGTTAGTTCGACTTGAGTTCAAGGAGCCAATTCACTCAATTTGAAGAACTAGTTTGATTCTATAAATAGTGAGGGCACAATGCCACAAACTTCATCAATCATGTGATTATGCACTAGAGTAATTTGTGTCCGTGAGATCAACAAGGAGTTTCCAAATTAGTGTGTGAGGGTAGAGAGAGCTGCCAACTAGCCTCAAGAGATTTTCTATAGCTAGAGCGCCTCACTTCAGGGCCAAGTTGGCTTGCGCAAGAGGCAGCCTTAGCCTGTACAGTTTGTACAACTGTGCATGAGAGAGGCCCAATTGACCAAGGGTGCATAGATTATTGTGTTGAGGAACAAAAAATTGGAAGGGAATTTCTCCCAATATTTTTGTAATCAATTCTTGAGATTTTGCTGAGTAGATTAATAAAACACACAAGTAGGCAGGGTTTTCCCTAGTTGGGGTTTCTTGGGTAAATTCTAGTGTATTGTTATTGTGTGCTTGTGTCCTCGTAATTTTGTTTTTAGTTGCCATTATTTTGTTAGAATACTTAGCATATTTATTAAGTGAATTTTGCAGTTTAATTTTCAGTTCTTGCATCTCAAAATACTTGTTAAATTAACAGTTGAGTATTAGAAAGCGATTATGGCATGTTCTGATTAGAATCCATAAAGCAATAAAATTTTCCCAAGGAGTAGGTGACAAACATAGTAAAGAGAGCACATTCTTTCCTGAGAGATTATTGCGCGAGGGTTTTCTCTAGTAGGGTGTGCACAAGGGTTTTTTGAGCAGTTCAATCTTTCTTTAGAGATTAGTGCGGTAGGGTTTTTTCCTAGCAGGGTGTGCACAAGGGTTTTTTGAGCAGTTCAAACTAGCAACATGACATATTTGGGCTTGAGATTTGAGGACCGACTTGAATTTTAGTTCTTGGAAGGAGAGAATTGGTGTAGTTTTGGAGGAGCAGGGAGTTTGGGAATTTGTGGAGAGTCCACTAGCTGTAATATATCCTCAACAACTAGCCTATCATAACAAGAAGGACGTGACCGTGAAGGAGTCAAGGATCACATCATACCTCACCTTTTCAGAAAGAAGGCAACTTAGGCTATGTGGATAACTATCTTAGGTCTATACCAGGGGTTGGATAACTAGTACTCAGAGATAAAACTCAGAAATATCAAGATGGCTAAGTTTGAGTTCGTTATCTCTTACCTAACTAAATTCCTCCCAAGTGAAGGCCAAGTTAGCAATGGTTGTGGAGACAGTGTTGAAGAAAGACCTTGCCAATTTTGCACTATTGGGCTTTCCCAAGTCATGGGATATTTTATAGAGGCTATTAGTGCAGAGAAAACCTACTAGGATGGGAGAGGTTGTGGAGTGATTGCGTGCAAGAGGAGATATAGAAGTAGGCTAAATTTGGGTCTCATGCAAAGAGTGAGGAAGAGGACTTTGCCCTAATTGGCAAAGGGGGCAAGGCCAAGGGCAAGAAAAAGCCAAGAGGGGCTGAGTGCAATTCAAGAGGCAAGAAGAAGAAAGATCTCAATAAAGTGAAGTGCTTCTCTTGTCATTAGTTTGGGTACTACTCCACCAAGTGTCCAAACATGACGGAGGAGTCAAAGAAGGATCACGTGGCAGTATCAACATTGGTGGAAGAGTTCACTTCTCAATTTGAGAAGGTGTTTTCTCTCATAGCTTGCATGGCAAACTCAATGGCCAACAACGTGTGGTATATTGGTAGTGGAGGACCCTTTCATATGACTAGGAACAAGGGTTATTTCAGCCAGTTAACAGAGAAGGATATGTAGTTTCATATAGAGATGGGAGATGATGGTAGGTACCTAGTGCAGGATGTGGGTACAATCAAGTTTGAGAGGGAGTCTGGAAAACCGATCTACCTTATAAATGTCATCTATGTTGCAGGGTTAGAAAAACTTGGTTTCTGTCTCAACCTTGGAGAGCAAAGGGTATGAGGTTATCTTTAGTAGAGGGAAGGCCTTCATCAAGCTTCTCAACTCCGCAGCAATTAAGTAGATTGGAGTTATAAGGTGAGGAACCTTGACAGGGTACAGTTTGAGATAGTCACAACCTTGAGCAACAAAGAGATCAATGTGCAGAGATGTGACCTTAGGGAGCTTTGGCATAAGTGTATGGGTCACTTACACCATCATGGATCACTAAATATTTTTAGGGAGATTGCTACATGGTGCTACATGGCTAACACAATTCAATGTAGATCAACATGATGTGTGCAAGGGTTGCACACTTGGCAAGTATGCCAAGATTTCATTTTCCAGCAGAGATAGCAGGGCCAAGAGCATCTTTGAGTTGGTACAGTCTGATGTATGTGGACCATTTTCATCTCCATCTTTGATGATACAAATATTATGTCACCTTTATTTATGACCCCTTGAGAAATACATGGATTTTTTCATGAAGAAGAAAGATTGGGCCTTCTTGAAGTTCGTGGAGTTTAAAGCCTTGGTGGAGAAACATATTGGTAGGATGGTCAAGGTGTTGAGGTCAGACAATAGTGGGAGTACATCTCCAATGCCTTCAAAGATTTGTGTGCCAATGAGGGCATAAGGAGAGAGCTCACTGTGCCCTCATAATCCTCAGCAAAATGGGGTGGTTGAGCGCAGGAACTAGAGCATTGTTGGAGAGACCAGAGCTATGTTGCTTGACTAGGGGCTACCTATGATTCTTCGGGCAGAGGCATGGAACACTACAAAGTTTTTGCAAAACTGGAGTCCACAAAAGGTGATAGGCAGAGTCACACCAGAGGAGGCTTTCATAGGTAGGAAGCCTGATGTGTCTCACTTTCAGATTTTTGGCAGTCTTTTTTACTACCACGTGTCATCAGATAGTTAGAAGAAGCTAGAGCCCACAACGAAAAAATAGATTTTCGTTAGCTACAACAAGACATCTAAGGCGTACAGGGTGTATATTCCAATACTCAGGAAGACAGTGATTAGGCGTTATATGAAGTTCGAGGAAGGAAGGAAGGGCTCTTAGGAAGTCCTTGGGAGTGTGAGAAGGGTGTAACATAGGAGGAGAAGCAATAGGCTCTCAAGTAGGAGGCTCAACTAGTTTTTCAGACTTCATCACAGTCAGTTGTTGGGCAAACCCACCAACATATAGTTGAGGAGAAAGCGCAAGAACACGAGGAGAGAGTAGAGCGAGTGGAGCCCCCTTAAGCAGTGACTCCTAGTGCAGAGAGAGGATGAGCTAGGAGGCCAGATCAATTGATTAAGGAGTCACAGGAGAGTGTTGGAACCCCTAGTTCCACATTCAAGTAGAGTAAACAACCACAAAGATATATGGGGTACATGACACTTATGACTGAGGTGATAGACTCAGAGCCTTGTTGTTACAAGGAGGCAACTTTGTAGGTTTTGCGTGATGCTATGGTGGAAGAGTACTCTTCTATTATGCAAAACGATGTCTGAGAGATAGTGCCAAGATTGGTTGGCAAATCAATTGTGGGATCACGTTGGGTGGATAAGATCAAATATGCAGCGAACGAGAGTGTGGAGAAGTGTAAAGCTAGATTCGTGGCCAAAGGGTTTTATCAGGTCGAAGGAATGAGACATTTGCACTAGTGGCTTGATATTCCTCCATCGAGACTATTTGGGCAATTGCTGCACAGATGGGGTGGAGAATCCACTAAATGGACGTGAACACTGCCTTAACAAAGTTGCTGAGGAAGAGATTTATGTTGAGCAACCCGAGGGATTTGAGACTTTTACCAGAAACACACATGTTTGTAGATTTAGGAGAGCTCTTTATGGGCTCAAGTAGGCATCGAGGGTAAGGTATGCCCAAATATATAATTACCTTCTTGGATTGGGCTTCACTAAGAGTGACGCTGACCCCAACCTGTGCCACATTGTGGTTGAAGGGCAACCTCTCACTATTGTGTTGTACGTTGATGATTTGATATTGACAGGGGATGAGGAGCTCATCTGTGACTACAAGAGAGACCTTACAAAAGAGTTTGAGATGAAGGATATGGGGTTGATGTACTATTTCCTTGGGCTTGATGTATGGCAGGGTGATGGTGTTGAAATTTGGGTAGTTTTGGGTCGAATTTCTCCATAGGAACCCAATGAAACCCATCTTGTCCCAAAAGGAAAAGTCAAATTGAATAAAAGAAATATTATTATTATTAATGTGTGGGCACTCCTTATTACCGTTGTATGTGATAATATTACTTGGGCTTACATGCATCAAAACGTTTTTGTAAATATACTTACAAACGATTTTTATTATTATGAAATGGGTTAAATAATGAAAAGGTCAAGTCAACTAGATTGAGGAATTCCCTAGAAAGGGCTAATTGTTTCACCTCAAAATTATATAAATAATAAACCTTTTCAATTGTTCAAGGCACAACACAATTTGGATTTTTTACAATGAGGTCGCACTACCTAAGGTATTTGGACAACGAAAATCTTTGTGGCTTGTATTATTTGTGGTTTGTATTATCAATTACGAAAATCTTTGTGGCTTGTATTATTTGTGGTTTGTATTATCAATTTGGAGCTTTTGCAATGGTTCACATTATCTATTGGTGGCCCTGATTCTCTATGGCACACATTTCTGTGATTCACTTATTATCTATGTCTTGTATTACCTTCTCTATAATTCATATATGTTACAGTGGCTCGATTTATTCTATGTATTGCATTTGCATTCTTTGTGGCACATAATTTCTATGGCACATGCTATACACTGTACAATGGAGTTACATTGACAACACGATGAACTCACAATTGCTTTGGTCGCATTAATACATAGTCTCTCTAGATGCATTTAAGCACAGTCTCTTTGGTCGCATTGATACATAGTCGCTTTGGCTTATTTATACAATGTCTCGTTTTGGATTATTTATACAATGGCGCGCTTTATGATCCTTGTAGCTCGCATTCATTTTCTTGTGGAGGCTTGCTATCTCTGAATGGTTCAATTTGTATTTCTAGTGGTTTGCATTCAGTGGCTCTCTTTATGTTGACTTGCATACAATGGCTCGAATTTGCATACAATACAGTGGGTTGGACTTGCATACCACATAATGGCTTAGACTTACATGCAAAACAATGGCTGAAACTTGCATACATTGAATTTCTTTGCACTATAGTGACTCACGTTCTATACTCTAAAGGCTTGTATTCTCTCTCATTGTTATTGATAAATGGTGATGATCCTATGGCTGTTCTCTTGTTGTATGGCTTTAATGTTTGTTGTGGGGGACAAGATCTATGACAAATCGTATTACATTGATATAGGCTAGTAGTGATACGTATGAATATGATGTATGACAATGCCCTAATGACATATGACAATAGGGCTGAGATATCAATATATGGCAGTTTAACCTTGAGTGTCTTGCGGCTATATATATATATATATATATATGAGATTAGTGACCTTGATGACAATAATGACCTTGTTACATAACAATGACCTTGATGAATGACAAGGTCAATGACCTTGATATGACAGTGACAACTCAAATCTAGATGAAAATGATAACAATATGTTTACAATACTATTGTGACAATGACACAAAGACTTGTGTATGCTTGTATGTTGCTAGGTTTGGCCTAGGAGGGCTAATGTATTAGATGATGTAAGATCTGTCTCATACCTATTGTGTTTTGTATCTCAACAGAACATTTGATGAATATCAAATAGAAGAAGAGTTTGGTTGGGTTTTAACCCTTGTGGGGTTTTTCCCTAATCTATGGTTTTTCTATTGTGTATGCTTTTCTTCTGTTGTTCCTTATTGTTCTACTTTATTGTTGGTGTTATTGTTCTCTCTACATAATTGCTAATGATGTTGTGGGGTGAATTTAATATGTAAGTGATGAAAAAGTTTGAAAATGCAATTATCTACAACAAAATACAATTTAACCCCAAAAAATAACAGATGGACATGTATTCTTTGGACATGGTAGATATATGTAGAGGTTTTCAAGAGGTTCCACATGCAGGATTGTAGGGCCATTACCATGCCTCTAGTCACAAACTAGAGAAAGGTAGATGCTACCATAAGTGAGTGAGTTAATGCCACTCTATACACGTATTTCATAGGGTTGATGTATCTCGTGAACACACAACCAGACATTTGCTTTGCAGTTAACCAGTTGAGCTAGTTCATGGTTGAGCGGATCAGAGTGCATTGGGTTGCTGTTAAGTGTGTATTGAGGTATCTCAGGGGCACATCAGAGTATGGGTTGTTGTACAAGCAAGTTGGAGTGAGTCTTCATGGATTTATAGCTACAAATTGGTTGGGGGTTCAACATACACGAAGAGCACTTCAGGTTATGCTTTCACTATTGGGTCAATAGTTGTTTCCTGCTTATGTAGGAAGCAGAGATCGGTGGCATTGAGCTCAATTGAGGCCGCTTACGTGGTTGCCAACTTGGTAGTTTGCGAGGCTATTTGGTTGAGGAAGCTACTTGTTGGGTTGTTCAATCAGAGGTTGGAGCCCATGGTCATAAATTGTGATAACTAGAGCTGCATCAAGCTCTTTGAAAATCTAGTGTTTCATGATCGATCCAGGCACATCAAGATTAAGTACCACCATATCAGAGATTGTGTTTAAATGGGTAAAGTCAGACTTTAGTACATACCTATAGAGGAGTAGACATCATATATTTTAACCAAGGCATTAGCAAGAGGTCTACTTCGGAGATGAGTGTGGTACAAAACACCTTCCTCTCTAAGAGAGTGTTAATTGAAGTTAGAGACGGAAGGGTTTTGCTAAATTTAGTAGTTCACTAAGTTTGGCAGAGGAACCCACAAGTGAAGCTAAGGTGCAATTAAACTTTCTCTTAGTTTTGGCATGGGAAATTCTCTAATTTTCCTATAGTAAAAAATAGTAAATCGAACTTGGCCATGCATAGAGATTTATTCTTTGTTCGACTTGAGTTTAGTAAGGTGGTTTGACTTGAGTTCAAGGAGCCAATTCACTTGAGTTGAGGAGCTAGTTTGATTATATAAAGAGGAAGGGCACATGCTTGATAATTCACGTGATTATGCACTAAAGAAATTTGTGTGCTAGCTTAGCAAGGAGTTTCCAAATCAACGAGTGAGGGTAGAGAGAGAGGCCAAATAGCCTCAAGATATTTTCTATAGCTAGAGCACATCACTTTAGGGCTGAGTTGGCTTGTGTGGGAGGTAATCTTAACTTGTACAATCCATACAACTATGCGTGAGAGACGCTGAGTTGATTAAGGGTGTGCATATTAGTGTAATGAGGAACAAAGAATTTGAAGGGAATTTCTTCCTGTATTTTTATTATCAATTCTTGAGATTTGGGTGAGCAAATTAATAAAACATATAATTAGGCAAGTTTTCACCAGTTGGGGTTTCTTAGGTAAATTTTGGTGTACTATTATTGTGTGCTTGTGTCTTTGTAATTTTGTTTTCCACTACTATTATTTTGTTAGAATAATACACATATTTAGTAAGTAAATTTTGTAGTTCAATTTTCAGTTCTTGCATCTCAAAATACTTGTTAAATTAGTAGTTGAGTGGTAGAAAGTGATCAAATCTTGTAGTTATGAGTTTTTCGAGGTTTAACTCAATTGCCTGGGTTGCTAATTCATCCATCATTTAGTAGAAGTTTGTACAAGATGAGTGAAAGAGCATGAAAACAATTTTAGCTTGAATTAGACAATTCAATGCATCCTTTGCAAATAGATGCTCTTAGGTGTTACTTTTCTTGTATTGATGTCAATATTTAATCTACAAGCACTATGACAATATCTTTTATGTTATATTAAGTGGTAATTCCATAGTACATACATTTGTCAAGTGTTTGGATTTCTATTATTTTTTTAATTTTTTGTTGAGATTGAAGTGAATTTCAGTCTGACCTTGCCTTCTAAGTTGGTAATATGCCTACTTTCCTAGTCTTTGTTTGGATTAGTCTTTATTGTGTAACTAAAGGGTTAATAATACTGGAAGTTGAAGTAAAATTAAATGTTAATATAGACGCTTTATTGGTTTAAGCTTGTCTCTCTATATTGTCTTTTACCAAATTAAAGTGAGATTATATATCATTGATTTCACAAAAGTTGGTGTACAATGTTTCCCCCACATGAATATTGTTTGGGCCCTTGTATTTTTCTCCTATGTGATGACAAGAAAAGATTGAAATGGACAAATACAACATCCATGTGCATCCTTGTCATAGATTTGTTTGCTTTTTCAAATGAACAAATTGATAAGTAGTCAATGTTCTCTCAATTTAGAAGGAATTTATAATTTATGTTATAATCTTGGAAGCGCATAGTTCCATTACTGAGTTGGAAAAAAGGTTCTTACCTAGACCAAGCATTTCAAATAGGGTGAAAATTGTTTCTTTTATATTCTCAATACTAAGAGCTTATATAGTTTTGGAAAAGTTCCTTAGAGTTAGTACATAATTCTAGGAGGAAGAGGTCCATAAAGGCTGTTTATAAAATGTCATAGGTAGATCGGCCTAGGGTGTGCCCGCCCATGAAGATTGATGCATCGACTCAAACAAATGAAGGGGCATTGACCCACTTAAACATTTAAGGAAGTTTATAAATACAAGTGAAAGAGTTCGAGCAAAGGTAGAACCAAGCAAGTTTGACCAAGTAGAAGAACATCACAAAATATGTCGCACTTGAGGGCGAGTTTGCGATATCTTAGAAATTCTAGAAGGGCACAGGCAAGGTGGGGCTCGCCCAACGAGCTTGCACGATTGGTTAGGTTGTATTTTGTTTTGGGGAAAATATTTGGGTTTTTGGGCAGGTCGAAGAGTGCAGGGCAGGATTGCACGACTTGGGTAGAATTGGGTGGACGAGTTTGCTGGCCTAGGCTAGACAATCACCACGCCACTTGTAATTGCAAAATACCGTTGTATTATATTTGCAAAAGTTTAATAAAAGTTGGGGTGAACTGATTTGGGGATTTGCTCCTTCCCATTGTAAAGTTGTGTTCATTGTTCAAAATTTGCAATATCGTATTATTGTCATGTTTTATGTTGAAGTTGATAGTAGAATTGAATGTAATTGAAGTAAGAGAGATTGAATGAAGCTATTTCCGCTGCTTAATTGAAGAAGTGAACACTTGATGAAAAATTGACCAAATGTTGGAAGTTAGGCGTAGTCTGGGTGAAAGTAATTTTAAAAGTGAAATCTCGCCGACGCCGCACAACGCCCACGATGGACTCAAGTCGTCATAACGTGGGGCTGTGATAGGGTCATTGTCATGGATGCTCTAGATCATATAATTTGGACATGGACATGGAAGCCTTCATTGGGGCTCAAGCCCAAATTTTACTACAACATGAAGAGACCACAAAACATAGCTCTTGAAGAAGAGGTTAGAGAGGAGGAAGAAAAGGGAGAAGAAATTAAAGAAGAGAAGGGAGAGGAAAAACCAGAGATAGAGATAGAAACCTTTGGGGATGATATCATATTCAAAGGTAAAAGTATTCCACGGGAAATTTTCTTTAGGATCAACTCCATGTACAAAGATCTAAAGAACCAAATCTGTAAGGTTGCATGGGTCCTTGAAGGTTGATAAAATGGTTCCCTAGGATTTCTGTGATGGTGCAAGCATGGGGAACACTGATGCTTGTGGAGCAAGGGGTGCCATTATTCTTTTTGATGGCCATTATTTCTCCAATAGGTTATCGCTTGGGCAAGGCTTAGACAACTTAGTTGAGATTTGAGACCTTGTAGCCCCTCTTAAAAAAAAGATTTTAATGTATTTCCACACATTTGGCAATTCTAAAATTGCCATTGATGGGCTAAATGGTTAAGTCTTATGCTTGAAACATATTTCTTTTGCCCATTTTGTTATAGCTCATACTACTAAGGATGAAACCAATACCATCACACGTAACATCATCTCAATCTTGAAATAACAACATTAGTGATGAAAAAAGGGCTTGAGATCTTGTGAGTAGATCTCACCTTCCTTGAATTTTGTTGGTGGCATTGAACCTTGAGCAACAAGGGTACTTTCCTTAGGGAGTTTGTTATTGAGGTTGTTATGTGCCTTGTATATGTCTACACGGCATATGTTATGAAATTGATCTTTTAGGAGTAAGAACTATACCAAAATGGGCAAAAGAAATATGTTTCAAGCATAAGACTTAACCAAATTGCGAAGTGCGTGGAAATACATTATTTTTTTTAAGAAGGGTTACAAGGGCTCAAATCTCAACTAAGTTGTTTGAGCCTTGCCCAAGCGATAACCTATTGGAAAAATAATGGTCATTAAAAAGAATAATGGCACCCCTTGCTCCACAAGCATCAATGTTCCCCATACTTGCACCATCATAGAAATCCCAGGGAACCATTGTATCAACCTTTGAGGACCCATGCAACCTTACAGATTTGGTTCTTTAGATCTTTATACATGGAGCTGATCCTAAAGAGAATTTCCCATGGAATATTCTTACCTTTGAATGTGATATCATTCCTCGGAATCTAGACACTCGAAGATGCCACACATCGGATGTTTTTATGGTTAGTTGTTGTGAGGTTATTCATCCACATCTTAAAACCTTCAAGTAAAGAAGACTCTTTTCATTTCCCATTCCAACTAGAAAGGCCAACTCTTTATAGACGTACTTTATTTGCAAATCATGGGGATATGGTGGGTGAATTTTGTGCAATTTTTATTGAGATAATAAAGACCAGGGATTTGCCATGCATTGCTTTGGTGTAGTACATCTCATGTCAAGACCTAATTTGTGAAGACAAGCAAGAAAAAATATTTGTTCGATTTCATAAGAGCTTTGGAGGCTCCAAACAAACATTTACCACTTGTAAACTTCTATATGATCTTCCAGAAAGCTAGTATTATATCCAAGCTGTATCGTGTATATCTCCAATTGGATTCTTGAACCAAGTTAGAGTCCTCATTCAAGTTGAGGCTAATAAGATTTCTTTGCAATAATTGAGTGGAGTTCAAATCTATACATAAATTACCTTCTAAATTGAGGAAGCTTACCTTTTTCTATTCTTGTTGCCATAGAGAGGATTGTCTAGGGGCAACAACATTAGAGAGGAGGATTGTCTTGGGGCAACAACGTTAGAGATTATTGTCTTAAGGGCAACAACATTAGCAAGAGTGACATCTTGATTCCTTAAGGCAGTAAGGAAATCTTTAGAAAGTTTGTGATTATCCCTTAGCATCACATGCATTGATCCAACCCAATTCAAATGCAACACACATTACCCTTTTTCCTTTAGAGCCATGTACTAATAATGGTGAAGGCTTAAAATCTAGGGCTTTTTGAATGGAGGATTTGTTGTAGGTTTGGAAGGAAGCCTTATCAAACCCTCTATAGAGTGAGGAGCGTTAAATTTATGTATGGTGGATTACATCTTGCCACTGTGGATTTGTACTATGGAACCTCCATAAATATTATGTTGTTAAAGCTTTCCCAATTTGGTGAATGTTGTTGAAACCCCATCCACACAACATTTTTCGTTTTGCAACCTTCTTTGAACACCCTAAAGAATTTACCATTGACTTTCCAATAATGGTGAAGGCTTAAACTAGGGCTTTTTGAATGGAGGATTTTGCACCAGGTTTGGAAGGAAGCATTAAATTTATGGTGGATTGCATCTTGCCAATGTCGATTTGTACTATGCAACCTCCATAAATATTATGTTGTCAAAGCTTTTGCCAATCTGCTGAATGTTGTTGAAACCCCATCCACACAACATTTTTTGTTTTGCAACCTTCTTCGAACACTAAAGAATTTACCATCGACTTTCCAAAGAAACTAGAACAATTTTTCCTTATTTTTTCTAGAATCCACTAAGGTATTTAAGACAAGGAATTCCAATAAATTGGTGTAGCTTTAAGAGCAAACTTAGTCAAAGTTAACCTAATTTCGATGGAGAGATATCACACTAGTGAGAGATTCTCTATTTTTAATATAAGAAAAGCTAATCTTGGAAGCCATATCCATTTGTCTAGAGTACAAACCTAAGTTACCTCATTTGAGAGTTTAAATCAACAATCTAAAAAGGATGTTTGTGTGCTTTTCTTTTGAGATGTTTTTTTCCACATTGTAGATGAAGTAGTGGGTGTTCTAACACCTCTTTGTACAAGAAATGTTAACAACTTGTGAAACTGCATCTAGCGCCAATTTATGTAGATGTTTGGTAGAATTGCTAAACATGTTCCACTAATATATAAGATACATTATGTCTTGATGTTTAATTATTGAATAGAAGCGAGACGCACAAGGTGTTTTTGTCCAGGATTAATTGAATTTATATTACATAAGTTGGGCCTCATAATGAACCAACTTTGTTAGTGTTGTCATTTGTCGTTCTTAACTTCTTGATATGTGTGTGGTTTTCTCTTAACCCCACCTTTGAGGGTTAGACAAGCTAACCTTGATGCAAACAAGCCTCGTAATGAACCAAATTTGTTATTGTTGTCATATGCTATTCTTAACTTCTTGATATGTGTGTGCTTTTCTCTTAACCCCACCTTCTAGGGCCAGACAAGCTAACCCTAATGCAAACTAATAGTTTGTTGTAAGGACATATGTCGAGGTATGGAGTGGATCATTTAGATTGTGTCTCTTTCTGACCACATGTGGAGATTGCATTTTTGCCTTAACAATGTCTTCGATTTGGCCTAGTATGTTGTCCATTTGCTCAAACACCTCTCTAATCACTATTTGATTTGAATTTGTTACTTGAATGATAAAATAATTGAGCCTCGTAAATTGTGGTACTTACCTAATTTATGCTCAAAATCTACCATTGAAATTGTGGAACTTAAACTAATTTATGCTTAAAATTGACTATTATGACTAATGTTTCGTCCTTGAAACTCCTCATAATCATGTGATTGCTTCTTAATTTGCAAACCATCACTTGTGTGACTCAACTATGCTGGGCAATATTTCTCTTACTATTGGAAGGTGGTTGAAGATGACATGATGACTATCAAACATAGGTTTCACAAGTTGAAGAGGCTTCAAGTTAGAGTGATGCAGAAATGAAGTAGGAAACAACATGATTGGTAATGTATTTTGCTAGCCTCTCCCCTTTTTCGTACAAGGCATCAATCCTATTGTAATTAGGGTTTTTTGGCTTAGTAATATCATGGATCAATAGTTTCAGAGTGTTCTCGTGACACTCATTCCAAAATTGGTTAGGATACGTGTTAGCAATCATTGCACTTGTTGACTTACAAATAGTAGTGTTATCAATGATGACTTGAATGACATTGCATGACTCGATTTTCACAAATAGTTTTCAATAAGAGTTTTACAATATTAACATTGGTCTTTTAACAATTTGAGTAGTCATGCACTGCAACGAGGATCATACCACTAATAGACACACCAAGAACATTAGTCAGTGGTCTACCTTTAACATTTGCTAAACAAATATATATGATGGATAACCCCCCATATTTAGTAAATTATTTGTAAATTGTCTTTTTATATATGGAGTTTGTTGTTTTCCCGTTTTCAACTTCTATGATTTTGATTCTCATTCTTGGGTGTTTTGTATCCTTTCTAGGTATTTGAGATGACATTAATCATATGATGCCAATAGGGTCAACAAAGAACATTGAATGGTATGCCACATGCACAGAGAAAATTGTATGCTTTTGCACCCACATCATTTTTAGCAATATGATCAAATAAAGTTTCTTTTGTTCTAGGTCATGTGTGGGAGGGGGTTGGTAAATACTGACATTTATTTTGTTGTGACCCCAATTTGGACATGTATGGTATAATGTGGTAAATAAAGGGCCCACATTTTCAATTAGTGAGAATAGGTAGATATAGAGGTTGGTGTAGTCATTATTTGGACATGAACATGTGATTTTGGATGCAAGAATGTGTTGCGATACTTGGCTGAAGTTCTCCCATTTTTTGCGGAACTATTTTGGAACTCATTTGTTATATCTCTCTAGGAGTTGTCCTTTATGTTGACATCTTGTGTACATTGTGTGTACTCTGGTTTTTATATTATTTTAAGAGTTTTGTACATGGCATTTGGTATCAATGCAAATGATCCTTGTGTTTGGATCTTTCAAGCCAATTATTTTATTATTTTTGGTTTTGCTGTTTCTTTTGGGGGTTGGGGGGGGTGGAGTTGAATTTTTAGTGTGTGAATTATTTACGAAACAAAGGATACATTGAAGTATATTGGGTAACCATTTTTTATTTTGATTTGCTATAGCTTTGGAGTTATACGTAATGGAACTTAAGGTTTCTTTCATTAGTCTCAAACTAGGTCTAACTTGAATTCTACTAGTGACATTGAAAACAAGATGGATGGACCATGCTGGTCAAAATTTCAAATTTGGAAGTGAAGGATTGGTGATGTGTTAGTTGACACATTCACTCTCATGAAATAGGGAAAAACATGTAGTTTTAGTAATGAGAGTATACCATTCTTTTAAAATGTCCAAGTAGAATGTGGCTAGTGGGACATTCGAGATAACATTTCAGAGTACATGCTATAAAAAATTCATCAATAGAAGGATAAAAATTTGTGAAATTGTAATAGGTTGAAGGGTACGCTATGAAAATTCTCCAAATCTAGGTTTTAAAAGGTACCTTAAATATAAATTAGATAACTTTTGATTAGGTTGTTTAAAGTGAGGTGATTACAAAGTTCTTGGAAAGAAGAAACATAGGAGAATACATTGATTAAAGGAAACTAACTTATTCTGATCATCATTACTAAGGTATTTCGGTTGGACGTAGATAATGTTGGTCGAAGCACTGATGCAATGACTAGGGGAGATGGAATTGCAATTGATTCTATGAAATGTTTAATTATTTTGAAGGAAACTCTTTTCATCAATAAATTATTGATGAAATATGTTAAGAAATTAAAACAAGGAAACGAGGAGTTAGTAGAAAGATGTAGAAATCAATTTTAACTATGCCAGGAATGTGAAAAGGGATCTACAAGAGTTTGAGTCAAAATATAAGGGATGAAGTTATTATGAAAAATTGAAGAGAATGCTATCCAAAAACTTGAAGAGGAAATTTGTAAGATTGAAGAGGCGAAACATTGATGAGATTAAATTAGAAATGCAATGTAAAATTGAAGAAGGATGTGAGAATTTAAGGGATGACATCACATTGGAGCAATAAAAGGAGAAATAAAACTAGATGCAAGAAGGTGACCAATCAATACTTGAAGACGCTGAACTCTATCTTAAGGACATACATGTCAAATATGGTGGTATTATCTCAAAGGCTAGAGTAATCAAAGACCAACATATAGAATAAAGGATGCCTTCTTGTGTGTGTTGATTGAAGGACACCATAATGTGTAAAACCATATTGTTTCTCTCATTACCAAGAAAGTTTCCAAGAAAGATAAGAACATTGACATCAACATTACCAAGGAAGAAGATGGGATAATGAACAATATTCAAGGAACAAGGCATCACAAGACCATTATAAAGCAAGGCCAGAATAATAAAAAAAGTAAGCACAAAGGATTTAGGATGTCATTGTCTCTTAAAGCAAGATTGATGAGATGGGTGTGCAAAATAAAGGATAATCATCACATGTGAAATGATATTGCCACCCTCATAACCAAGAAAATCTATAAGAAAGACATGACAAGCATGAATTTTAAGAAAAAATATGGAATAATCAATAATTTTAAAGCGATAGGGCATTGTCGAACCATTATTCAACAAGATGTTATCGATGAATAACAATTACAACAAATTAAAAAAGTTATGACAATAACTTCTTGGAGTAGTTAGATATATGGTCAACAATATTGGAGTAGTTAGATCCATGGTTGAAAATATCAAGGCTTGTGAGCACTAGCATCAACAATAAAGGATGCACCATCTAGGAACCATCTAGGAATAGGTATTATACCATGGCAATTGCTAAATCAGTCCACATAGAATTTACCCCTCCAATGATGGATTCATGTAAAGTACAGTGAAATACTCTTCAATATATTAGTGTCTCAAGGGTCCACATAAAAAGGCTCTCAAAGTGTACTATCCTGGGTGCATGAGATATATAACAATAAAATATTTCTCGAAGAATCTACAGTAACATGGTACAACAAATTGAAGAGCATAAATAAATTGTACATCAAAGTGGATTAGTCTTTCATTAATATTAAAGAATGGTAAGAATGGTAGGGGTTGCATCAAGATTTGATTACTAAGCTTAATACTTCATCACTTGTCGAACTTCTAAATTTCCAAATACTAATTACAATGAAATAGAGAGAAACTCCCCTTTATATAAAGTGAATTAATTCTCTCATGCAAGAAATATGACAAGTCAACATAAACTAAAATATTGGAGTAGTTAGATTCATGGTTGATAATATTGGCGTAGTTAGATTCATGGTTGATAATATTGCCGTAGTTATATCTTTAGTTGATAGTATGAAGGCTAATGAATGCTAGTGCCTCTGAAAGAGGAAGCACCATCTAGGTATAGGTATTATAGTAAGTCAACTGCTAGATATGTTCACACTAAACCCCCTCCAAGGATGAATTCATGCGGATTATCATAAAACACTCTTCAATATAGAAAGGTGTGCTCAAGGGTCCACTTAGAAGGGCTATCAAATTATGTTGTCCAAGGTGCATGAGATATATAAAAATAAAATATTTCTTGGAGGAGAATGCCCCATAAACATCCATAGAGAATAAAAAGTGGTCCATAAGGTGCATGCGACCAATCCTTGTGTGAAATCCTAGGGAAACGAGCTTCATGAATGAATGTGCAAGTTGAAGTAGTGTGAAATCACAAAATAGGGAGTGGGCAACCTCCAAGAAAGCAAATCTAGTGAGATAAGAGTGATTTGTGGTTTTGACCAAGCCAAAACACCATAAACCCTAGCTATTAAACTTAATTTGGATAAATTAGACTAATTTAACCATTAATTTGGATAAAGTTAATTAATTAAATCAACTTAACATGTGTGGACAAGGGGTAAAGCCGAAATATAACCATAACCCTCCTCTAGTTAGTCTTTAATTCAATAAATCATTATGGCAATGTAAGCCATTGAGAGTTGCACTTAATAAATTGTTGAAGCATGTAAATAAAAGATGTTCTCCATAGCAAAACATTTCCATAGTGGCAACAAAACAATGAAAACATAAATCCTAACCTTAAGGTGCACCACATTACCTAAAAAGTCATCATCCAACATTATGAAAAAGGTTAGATCACTACCAAATGATGTGCCATAACCTTGTTCTAACTTAAACTTAGGAAATAATACATCAATGAGGGTATGAACATCATGAAACACATTTTTGGCCTAGGCAATGTCTAGAATATTTTACATCATAAAGTTGAATCACCAAGAAAATCCCACAAAGGCAACATGAATCATCTTGCCGTAGCAACAATACAAGGGAAGAGGACATAAAGGAGTGTTAACCCATCCAACCATTAAGTATGTTTCTCATTGTGCATCTGAGACATGAAGATCGAGTAGAACACCATATCCTAGTGATACCATTGTCATATTAACCCATCAAATTACTAGTAAATTTCAACAATAATGCCATGAAACATTTACTACCACCATCATCTATATCCAAGATAAGGATATTAGACATCCCATAATGAGATATCATGAACTTTTGGATGGTTTTTGAGCATACTGAGGGGTGATCAACAACCTAAGCACATGTTAGAAGACCACCATGCAACAAGGACAAACATCCAACCAAGAAGTGAGATTCCCCCAACTAAATGCTTCTCCATCATTGTGATGAAAATCACAAAGTGGAATCTCATACAAAGTGTAATAGTATTAATGAGCAACCTTGTCCATAGTAAGCCTGCTCGAGGTAAGTTGTTTCAAGTTTGTTGAGGGTGATGTTAGGATATTTAGAAACTTAAGAGTTATTTAAGTTCAACTTAGTATAATGTGTCTATTAGGTGGAAGTGTTCAACTTAGTATAATGTGTCTATTAGGTGGAAGTGTGTTTCTTTAGTATGCATTAGTTGCATTGTAATCCGACTGTCACTATATGTTTTAGACATAAAGTGATTTGATTGCTAATTTTCTCCTCAATACTAATGGCTATTGATTCGTGGTTTAACACTTAGTTGGTCCATGATATTTATTTCATGAGCTTGCAGGGTGACGACTGATGATCGATTATGAGATCTCTCTTATGTGCAATTTTTTCTTTTGCATTAATAAAATTGTTTCAAGTGATCACATTGGCTAGGGATGTGGATTGGTTCCCTTGTAGAGGGTTTTAACCGTGCAAAAATATTAGCATTGCGATCTTTGATTTGGTTGTATGAGTGGTTATTGAAGGTGTTTGTCTTGTATGAAATACCTTGTTCACCATTTTTGGAATACCTTGTTTTCTCGATCATGGTATCAGAGCCATGTTTGAAGAGTTGCTCTTGTTGTTGAACAAGATCTTGAGACCGTGTTGCCGAATTTTTGAAATTTTAGTTCATATTTTATTTTTCTATTTATATTCTTGGTTTGTTATTCGTTTTGGTTTGCATATGCTCTTTTCCCTACCCTTTATGCGATCTTGGCAAATCAGAAATAGACAAGAAAGTGTTTTCTTGACTGCGTATGTTCTATGTCGTCACTTTGTGCAATCTCGGAAAATTAGAAACAATGAGAATACATGCATTTCCTGGGTAAGCTAATTGAGATCTAACCCCATTGTTGTTGAATTTTGGATTTTTTTTTTAGTGCAAACTTCGGTTTGTTTTTCAATGAGCACCTTTTCCTTTGGCAAGTATGCACTTCAAGTTAAAGCTCCAATAACATCATCTCCACCCTCCTCCACTTCTATTGTCACCTCTTTATTTTAGAAGAGGTGTTGAGCTCAAATCCCTTTTTAAAGGTACTTTTTGAAAAAGTTCATACAAACTCAAGTTATTTCATAACTTTATTGTAAAGTGTATTTCACTTATATTATAAAATGAATGAGCATAAAATAGCTAATATTTGTTTAGTTTTTGTTTTGTTTTTTGCATACAACTCATTGAACTAATTTCATTATAAAAGTGATTCTCACTTCTTTTATAAAATTGGGTCAATGCATAAAGTAACTTATTTGTAAAAGTGAGCTTATAGGAAAAGTTGGTGTGGGCAAATAATTTTTACTTTGGCAACATCCATCACCACATGAGTCAACTTCTACTTGCCATGTGGCTTTTTGTTATTGTTAATGTCTTTTTTTCAAGGGCATAACCTTCACATTTGAAAATTGTTGTTAGTGTGAATTTATTTATTTATTTATTTTTGAAATTTATATTTTTTTCCTTTTTCTTTTTCAGAGCTTTCAATATAAACAACGAGTTTGAAACCATATTATTAGCATATTTTGATACCAAGTGAACTTTGCTTACCAAGAACAACTACTTCTCATGGAAATCCCACATGGAGGATGTAGTAAGAAGTAAATGATTATCTCAGATACTTTTGTAAAAGAAAAAGCTCGCATTGATCTTGATAAGAGAGCTAAATGGGATAATAGAAATGATGAAGCACACAAATTAATCAGAATGTCCATTTCCCATGATTTTTGATTTCACATTCAAGCAATCAATGATCTAGATGAAGTTTGAGAGAAATTGAGAAAGATATTTGTTCAACCTATTGTGATTAGATCTTATCAACTTGAAATCAGATCATGACCTTTATTCCTCGTTCTTTCACTTCCATTAAAGAGTATTTGTCTAAGTTCAAACACGCAGACATTTACTTAAAGACCGCGAAGTCGAACATATAATGAGCACATCATATATATTTTTCTTTCTTATTTTTTTGCTACATATGTTGTTTTTGTATACACACTTTTTGCCACTAGAGAAGCTTTATGGTTTACCTATCAAAAATCGTCTCTTAAATGTTTTTGACTTTGATTAGAGAGCAAGGCAAGCTCTTGAATATTTGAGTGATCAACATTGTTGGTATATCTAATAATGCTTTATTGTCCCAACAAAAAGATAAAACAACAAGCAAAAGAAAGGGTCCCAAACCCTCTTAGCCATCTTGTACTCCTAATGGGGTGACAAAGGACCAAAATCAAGGAGTAAGATCGACAAACATTACAATTATTATGGGAAAGACGATCATTTCGAGTCAAAACGTTTTAAAAATATTTTGAGGCCTTAGTAGCTATAATGAAGAAGGCCTTGCTTTTCACGGACACAAACTTTTTGCTTCTGATTTCTCGTTTAATGCAGCCTCCACTTCTTCTGATGAGTGGCTTATTGATTTTGGAGTTTCTTATCATACAACCAAGGATAATGACATTTCTCCATTCTTATTTATTGTAATGCTAAACACATATTTGTTGGTGATGATAGTTCTAGTGTTGTAGGGTTTGGAACAGTTCAAGTAGAGCTTTGACCTCACTAAGTTGTGATAAACGATTTAAACAAACTTAATCATGCCCAAGCTACTGAAATAGTTGATGATATTACGAGGTTGTGTAAGTTTGACAACTATGGTTCATCACTTTTCTTATAGGTTTTATTGCTCATAGTGATAACTTGAGTAAAATTTGGCATGAGCGATTTGGTCATCTAAATTATTGCTCACTATAACGACTATGTAATCAAAATATGATGACTGGCTTTGCTTTCATTTCTTGTAGAGATGGTGTTTTTGTTGGTTGTGTTTGCGACAAACATCATTGGAACATTTTGACAAATGTGCCTCTTGGCATGTCTCATCCCATTTGGAGTATGTTCACAATAATTTGTGTGGTCCACTTTCTCCTTCCTTCTTTAGATTCAAGTAGTTCTTAATTTTCATTCATAACTTTTCTAGATGCACTTGGGTTTTATTTTTATAACTCAAGATTGAGATTTTTGACTTTTTTTTTGCCTATAACGCCTTGGTAGACACATAATGTTGACATCAACTGCAAAGATTAAGAAAAAATAATGGGGGTGAATATGTCAACAACAAATTCACAATTTACTGCATTGCATAGGGAATTCAAATGCAACATATTGTTGCATATGCACCACAACAGAATGGTTTTGTTGAAAGAAAGAATCATACATTAAAAGAAATTGCTAATTTTTTGATATTCACAATTTACTGCATTGCATAGGGAATTCAAATGCAACATACCGTTGCATATGCATCACAACAAAATGGTTTTGTGGAAAGAAAGAATCATACATTAAAGGAAATTTCTAATTTTTTGATTCAAATTTCAATCCAAGTGATTAAGTCTTCATTATTGGGCGAAACAATCAATTGTGCTAATTACATAGTAAATCTCACTTCCACAAAGACTTTTAATGACACAACATTGAAAGAAGCATGAGCTAACATTAATTTAGATGTAAGCTATCTCTCTATCCTTGGTAGTGTAGCATGGGCTCGCATCCCTCATGAAAAAGGGAATTATAGCCTATAAATGAGAAGTGTATTTTTGTTGGATAGATTGAAGATGTAAAATGTTATAGACTTCTTCAACTTCACTCCAATCAAATAATCATTGGAATAGATGTTAAATTTGTTGAAAATCTCTAGGTATGTGAGCCTAATTCGGTGGTTGTGTCTTGTTTGGCATGTGAGCCATCCTCAACATTTGCGCCACCTTCTGTTCTATTCTAGTTTCTTCTTCGAAAGATGACAATGAGGACGAAAATCCACCTTTTCTTGCATAACTTCCTCAAGATGAGTCCATTAAACATGAACTTGCTCTAGCACCACAACTTCCTCGATGGGTTTGTTCAACATGAGAATTAGTTGGTGACCTTGGCAATGACCCTATAGATTGACATTGTACTGTTTCATAGTTATAGGGAGCCTCCTCCCTTTTGGCACAAGTTTTAGAAACTCATGTTCTAGAAACATCTGTAGATATTTTAGGCCATCCAGATTGGGAAACAATAATGAATGAAGAATATTGTTTCTTGATGGTGAATGATACTCGAGACTTTGTACCTCTTCCAAAATAAAGAACACTTGTTAGATGTAAATGAGTGTATACAACTAAGTACACATTAAATGGAAGTGTTGAAAGGCACAACTTGGTTAGTTGTTGAAGGATTCACTCGAGTTGAGGAATTGACTACAATGAAACCTTTGAGCTTTTTGCCAAATTGAATTCCATTGCCTTGTTCTAGCCCTTGTTGCTTCACATGGATGGGAGGTATATTAGATGGATATTAAAGCTGCCTTCTTGCATGGGGATTTGTAAGAATAAATCTATATGGAACAACTTTTTGGCTATGTTTAGAGTTAATTTGGCCTTGTTTGTTGCCTTAAGAAATCTCTCTATGGTTCTAAACAAGCTCCTCAAGATTGGTATGATAAAATGGACATCGACTTCTTTAGATGTCACATTGCCATTTCTATTTCCAAATCATGCCTGTGATGTTCTTAACCACTTTCACATGGAAGATTGTAAATCAACCCCTTTCCCTTTCAAATTGGAGTCAAACTTGCTACTTGTTGTCGATGCGACAAACACCCTCCAGAATTTTGCCTACACTTGAATTTTGGAGCCTACCGTGGATCTTGCGATCGACTTTTCTGTAGTCACTTCTAGCTTTGATTATTCTTTGAGCTCCCATTTGGACTATAAGTGTCGAAGTCACTTGCTCACACATGCTCAATCTGTAATGAATTAATGAGCGTACTTCTTCACGCAAGCTCGAATAAACCTAGCACAATCTATCAAGACAGTGCTTGCGCTATGTTCAATCCATGTCGACAGTCAGTGCACACTGGCGTTGACAATTTCTCGCTTCTAGCTGCGTTTGTACTTATATTTTTGTGAGTTTTACCAACTATCGCTTTTGCCCACCCTTGCTTTTGCGAGTGTCGTTTTCATACTTTTGACTGTCGCTTTTGCTTGCGCTCACTTTAATTAGTGTCGTTTTCCTGTTATCTTCACTCTAGCATGTGTTGTTTTCATTGTCGTTCACATATCACAAGTGTCGTTTGCACTTTTCTTGTCATATCGCAAGTGTTGTTTGCACTTTTCTTGTCATATCGCAAGTGTCGTTCGCACTTTTGTTGTCATATCACAAGTGTTGTCTATTGGTGTGGGAACTGTCACTTATCGCGTAAAGTGGAGTTTTGGCTTGTTTCAAGGGGCAATCTTTGTGATAATGAGTTCTTCTTATCATGTAGACATGTTTCACACTCATTTCGAAAATTTCAAGCACTGCCGCACAAGTTTTGTCGCTTTCATTGCAAAGTCTATCTTTTGTGTTGCACTTGGTAGGAGTCGTTGCAAAGTTTTTCATTGAGGAAGGTATGTTCATATTTTCCGAGTGTTCCTTGTTGTGTTGTAAAGTGATCTAAGTGTGTGATCATGCTCAAAGTCTCTCTCTTGCTCATCTTCATCTCATTGATCCACCTTGGTGCAATTGGGAATATCCCTCGATTGGGCCACTCAGCCTCATTTTGCCTAGGCCTGAACTGCACTTTGCGCAATCCCAACCCTTAAGCAACACCCTTGTCCCTTGGCACTTCGCAATTCGCAGTCTCTGCCTTCCAGGACTGCACACTAAGCAATCACAGTGCTCAAGCTCAGCGTTTGGTCTCCAAAACTGCGTAATCTCTCTCTTGCCCAATCAGTGTGAGGTCTAATTGGGACTTCACATCTGGGAGACCCCCTTGGTTGACGGATTTGCAGCACTGTCAACACTACCACATGCATGCACTACACCTAAAGTTGATGACACATTGTACCATTAGTTAGTTGATAGTGTCTTATATTTGACTCATACTCGTCTTGATTTTTCTTTTGTTGGCTTGTCGTTAGCTATCTGCAAATGCCACATGAAAGTCATTGGAAAGCAATGAAAAGGATATTGTGGTATATTCAAGGTATAGTTCAATTTGGGATAGATTACAATTTCAGGGGACTCCTTTGTTGGCTATTTCATTGGCTATTTCATTGATTCACCGTGTTGGTGCTCTTGATGATAGGAAGTCGTTATAACTTATGTTTTCAAGTGTTGGTTTTGGACATGTCGCATGAACTTGTAAAAAGTAGTAGGCTATTGCTTTTGTAGCAGGCTATTTCTCTTTCTTCACTAGAAACAAAGTATCGAACGATGGTTAATGCAATCCAAGAAGTCTTGTGGCTTCGAAAAATCTTCCCAGAGTTTGGATTCCAGTTTCAAAATCCGACCACCCTACCATCAAGCTCGCCAAAGATTCAATTCAACATTAGTGCAACAAACACATTAAGCTACAAATTCACTGCTTTAGAAAGCTCATCCATGGTCAATGTATTGAAGTTCTCTTTTGCTCTACAGATGACCAAGTTGCTGACATTTTCACAAAGTCTCTTATAGGAGTGAAGTTTTCAAAATATGATCTATGTTAGGTTCTTAGGAAGTTATCATTAAGCGAGGATATGTTCTAATGGTTCCTTCCTCCTCTTATTATGTTACCTTTGTATATACTTGAATCCTATTCCAAGTCCCTTCTCAAGGGGGGATGTTAGGATATTTAGACACGTAGGAGTTAGTTATGTTCAACTTGCTCTAATGTCTCTTTTAGGTAAAAGTGTGCTTCTTAGTGTGTTTCTTTAGTATGCGTTAGTTGCGTTGTAATCCAATGTTCATGATATGGTCTAGACATAGAGTGATTCGACGACTCATCTTCTTTTAGATACTAATGGCTATTGCTTTGTGGCTTAACCATCGATTAGTCCATGATTTCTATTTAAAGAGCATGGAGGGTTATCACTGATGATTTTTTACGAAAACTCTTATCTGATTTTGTTTTTATTTTTTAATTAAAAAAATGCATGAAGTGGTCACATTGGCTAGGATTATGGATTCATTTTCTCATAAACAATATTGCCATTATGATCTTTGAATTGGTTGTATGAGACGCTGTTGAAGGTGTTTGTCCTTTATGAAATATCTCGTTTTCTCAAACAAGGGACAAAATGAAAGGATAAATAATAAATGTGGGGACATGATTTTTGAATTTTCTAGAATTTTTACCACCCAAACACTTTCTTTCTATAATAAAGTCCTAAAGAACAAGTAGAACCTTAGGGGCACTATAAAGGGGTTAGCCATTATCACCACTACAATTTCTTCATTTAGTTTTAGCCAACTCTTCTATGACACAAGGGATTATCCCCATGAAACACTAATTATAATAAATGATAGTAACCAGGAATATTGGTAAGATTTGGGTGGACAAATTTGATTTCTCTTTTATCCTTAGTGCATTTGAGATTTGGTTACAACAAAATAAAAATTGATTTTATATCTTTTTCGTGGGTGGTTGAGAGGTAGATTAATCCCTAAAACAATGTTTGGCATTTGAAGTCAATAGTGCAACATCATTGGGTTGTTTTCTCATAATAGAAGGACAATATGAGGTGGGGATAATCAAGAAGAAGCTACCTTTACTTTGTTTTCCACTAATGCAAAAAGTTACTTTTGAAAACCCTAATAAAGGATAACTCCTAAGCTTGCTTGAGGGCCTATAACAAGGAAAGGTAAATTGATATAATATTAACACTTCCAACGTTAAGCATAAAGATGGTTGAAGGAGGAATAACCCATGGTTGATTACTTTTAAAGAGGAGCAATGTTGCGGAGGTTTTTGTTGTTCATAACACATTACGTGCATGCAACTTCCATTATTGATGTTTAGTAAAGTAGATCTCGGAACAATTGTCTTGAACTTTGGTAACCTTAAAGAGCCTTCAACAATATAATTCAATGGTTTGCACAAACTTTTAACAACAATAAAAATGGTAGATGGGAAGTGGGGATGCAATATTTCTCAATTTCAAAGGATGTTTCAAAACAAATTTGTTTAGGCATGTAAAATCATCATGAGGATCTTTTGAGCCCTCATTATATGGTGCACTCAAAACAATCTCAAGAATGTGTCAATATGGGAAAGATAGAAGATTGGTCCTCTAATCCAACAAGGAAGATATGAATAGGTGATAAGAATATGCCCAAAATAGCCAAAATGGTTAAGGTGCCCTCTCCAAAGCTGCAACTTGCCATCCATGGTACTGCTAAGAATATGCCCAAAATAGTGAAAACGGTTAAGGTGCTCTGTCCAAAGCTCCAACTTGCCCTCCATGGTACAATTACCATCCTAGATTGGGACAACTTTAGATCCATGAATGAGGGTGGTACAAGACCACATGCTAGCATAGATTCAGTGCAAGGTCCTCTAGGTAAGTAGTATATCCAAAGACTAATGGGATGCCTTTATCAAATTGGCAACATATGATGGTCAAATCTCAATAAATGTCCCATATAGCAAAGATGAAAGTAGTGCTTCATACAAGTGCATATTCAAGCATCTAGCGAACACCTCTTGAGGTTTGAAAGGTCCATGCGAGGGTGCACATCCATCAATATGAAATTGCATGAGAAGTCCTCTAATGTATTTGTAGGACGGTTGATTCGCATAGAAACAAGTGCAAAAGGGGACTGCTATCTCCAAGTGATTAGTGAACATGTTGAATGTTACATAACAGTGCTAGAAATCCACACACAACCTAGGGCTCTCCATAAGCAAGGTGATGATAGACAACGATTGATTGATTGATTAGACATGTGCAAAATGAGGATTGCACCATAAAATGAGCAACATGACATGATATCAATCCATAGAGGGGAGAAGTATGTGTCATCTTGCAAGAATGCCCAACGAAAATCAACCAATGATATTTCAATCCCCAAGTTAGGCAATCTAGGGGCCAACATGGAAGCTAGACAAATGTTCAAGCGAACAGCTCCCATTAGAATGCCTACAAAGTGGTCAAAATGTAAACTCTCCCAACGGAAACCACACCATTAAATTGTGCACGAGTAATAGGCCTTTGATTAGTGTGATAAAATGCCAAATGGAAGATAATCTATGGTGAACAAGCAACTGCCTGGGAAACTGCCATCTAGAAATAAGATACTACAACGCAGCCTGGTTGGGCAGGGTATTCAAGCTGGTATATGTTGTCATACAATGTGAGCCGGTAACATAGTCATGCAACCTCAAACACACTCAAAACTCCATTCCTTCTTTTTGCTGAAGAAGTGTTTTCTAAGACCTATTTGAAAGTGTGGAACTTCTGCTCTTGGTTTTAGACTTAAAATGATCACTTCTGGAGCTACATGCGCTGTTATGCTACTACGAGGTTGGTGTTTTTGGTGTTATACGTTGGATCTGAGTCATTGCTTTTGTCAAATTTACTCCATGAAATTTTGAAATTTGTTGAATCTCATGGGCAGACAAATAAATTCGTTTAAATCCAAAGGTCAGTTAAATGAAGTCTGGAAAGTGCTGATTAAGTTCATCTAAATTTGGATTAATTTGAAGTTTAATATATATTTCTGTTAATATAATGCCCAGTTTTATCACATTGTTTGTGATTTTTTTTTGTTATATTTATTTTTCTTCTAAAATCATTGTCATCAAATACGACCATGGGTGTTGGCTGTTGGGAGATTTGCCTAGTCTATTGGGAAGCTTAGAAGTGAAATTGTGAGTGGGCTAGCCATGATCATTGAAATCCTTAAGCAGCTTGATTGGACCTTCCAACCAAGGCCAGAATTGTGGGGTCCTATTAAGCACAAAAGTACATTTGAGCCCTGAGCTCAAAATAAGAAAGTATGGGTTCCTCCATTTTGAAGATGCAGATCCTTCATTATGTGTGGAAGAATTGTGAATCGAGGTTGTTAAATGTAACCAATTAACATTTAAGCTCAAGTCAAATTGTCCTTGATAATGTTCTCTATGTATTTACCTAAGTTACTATGATTTAATTCTGGGTCCGGATACAGATCCATTAAAATTTTGAAATGCAGGAATACGTATATGACATTGAAAAGGCTGGTGCAAACAATCTAAATATGTTTATATGCTTCAAAAAAAATAAATTTATGGAAAAATATTTTAATTATATATATTTTTTTTAATTATTTATATAAATATATAAAGAATAGTTTACCTAATATATTAAGTATTTATTAAGTTAATATGCATACAGCTTAAGGATTAGACACATACACACATGTTGATGGGTACTAAATATATTTATATACCTGAAAAAAATTAAATCTATGTAAAAATAATTTAATTATTTAATTTTTAAAAATTATTTATATAAATATATAAAGGATATCAATCTAATACATCAATTATATATTAAGTTAATATGTATACAGCTTAAGGATTACACACACAAACATGCACACACATTGATGGCTACTATCACTTATGTGATATATATACATCAATTAATTTTGGTTATAGAACTTTGTTTTGTAATGTTACTGAAGTTAAAATGTACAATATAGTATGAAAGTAATGGCCTGAGTTCCATTTATTTTGAATTTATACCTGTTTCATCACGATTTGGGTTATAAATAATTCATTGTGTAGATAAGAACCAGGATTGCTGTGGCATGATTTCAGTTAGAAACAAATTGTGGTGTAGAGACCTCTTAAATTGTGGGCTGTGGTGCAACAATGAATCTAAGTTTATTAATTTACATATCAATAACTTTTAACTCATATTGGATTGTGTCTACACTTAGCAGTTAGCCCTTCCTTTGTCATCCTAAGGAATAATCCCCATCACGATTCTGTTTCTGTGATTCTTGATTTCTGTGAGTTTTGAAAGCAACCTTGACATGCAAGGGCTCCACGATATAACAAAACCATCCATTGATGATTGGAATCAGTGTTGAAGGACTCCTAGTTTATTGCTCACAAAGTTTTGCAGTTTCCAAACTTCTGAAAATTTATGGAAAGAATCATAGGCAGGTCCAAATCTGGATCAGTTCTGGGGATCTGTGCATCCACCCCGAAGGGTGGATGGATTTGGTCAAATAGTATATTATAATCCATGATTTATACTTTTTGTTAGGACATAAAAGACTTCTTGTATATCCTGATCGTTTAGTGAGTAATGTTGTATTTTCTCTTGTAATTGGGATTTAATGGATAGTGTGTTAACATTGTTTCCAATTTTTTGTACAGACGGACTGGGAGGGTGGTTACTTCCCTCTAACAATTCATTTCAGTGAGGATTACCCAAGTAAACCTCCAAAATGCAAGTTCCCTCAAGGGTTTTTTCATCCTAATGTTTACCCATCAGGAACTGTTTGTCTCTCTATCCTTAATGAGGACTCTGTAAGTATTTTGTTTATACCTTTGGTTGTGTTATTAATACTTTTGAACTAACTTTTAGTGTGCATTGAATGTTTGTAATGTGTCTATGGTTTTATCTACAGGGGTGGCGGCCAGCCATTACTGTGAAGCAAATTCTGATTGGTATTCAAGACCTTTTAGATCAACCAAATCCATCTGATCCGGCACAAACAGATGCCTACCAACTTTTTATCCAAGTAAGAAATTTTATCACTATTTGTGTTGTATTTTCTGAGATTTCTTCTAGTCTGTTTTTCCTATATGGAGATACTATTAGTAGTTACCTGCATGAAATTTAACTTCATGTTTTGAATTAATGGTTGAATAGTCCGGGGCTAGTTTAAAGTGTAGATGTGTGATATCTACTCTTTCAGTACTATTTTCAAAATATCTTTCAACTCATGGAATATGATATACACCACAGTGAATATAACATAATTCAGGATGTTATTTTTTATAGATAAATTAAGATTATTAGAATATATTTTTCTTTTCCATGGAAAACCTTTGCGAGAACCCTTGTGGTCCTCCATGATCCATGGATGGTAAGTGGGGTAAACCATCACACCTGATTATGAGCCTAGTCATGAGGGGATCAAGAGAATTGAAATCATTACCTCCCCAACTTCGTTAAGATTTTATTAAATTATTTCTCTATCAGGGTTTTAATATTATTTATATTAATATATTTCATTTGAGCTGTTGAATCATTTAATCTTGATATAATTCCAATGTATTGTTAACAATGTTGTTTGTGAGAACATACAATATTGAAAGAAGCATGGATCTATCGCTGCCTTTGGTTAACTTCTCCAATTGGGGTGCTAAGCAATTGTCATTATCTAATCACCAATCTTTATTCCTCATATTAGTTGGAGTCTGCCATAGATCCATTGACATTTAAAAAGTAAGAAACAAGAATTACATTTGAGTCAGCAGCCAATAGTCATTCGAGTCAACAACCCACAGTCAACATCTCAGCTATCAACAGCTCTATTATCTCAGTGGATTATTTTTCTTGATATTAGAGGAATTTTTATTGCAAATCAATCAGATTAGTAATATGCCATTATTTACAGTGTACACCATCAAGGATCATACCTCTATGCTCATCTTAAATTGGACAATAGTTATTACAACTACTGCACAGAAGAACTGATTGAAACATTCTCCTGTTAATGCTAAGTATCAGCAGTGCTATATAAAGGCATCTTTTAATTCATAACTCAATTATATATATTTTATTTTATAACTCAATTATATATATTTTAATTCATAACTCAATTATATATAAATTAATTCATAATATATTTTAATTCATAACTCCATTATATATATTTTAATTCATAACTCAATTATATATATTTTAATTCACAAGTCAATTATATATATTTTAATTCATAACTCAATTATATATATTTTAATTCATAACTCAATTATATATATTTTAATTTATAACTCAATTATATATATTTTAATTCATAACTCAATTATATATATATTGGTCTTGGATATCTCTTAGGTTGAGCCTTTTTTTGGAAAAAAAAACTCTATTGACTCTACTACATTTGACATCAACAACATTTCTCTGCTTGCAATGGAATTCTCCTTGGGTTGAAGTTGACAGTGA
Source organism: Pinus tabuliformis (assembly GCA_031772625.1). Classification (NCBI taxonomy): domain Eukaryota; kingdom Viridiplantae; phylum Streptophyta; class Pinopsida; order Pinales; family Pinaceae; genus Pinus; species Pinus tabuliformis. Next base: position 76,209,189 of record CM062816.1, read on the forward strand.
ATAGTTGACTTGTATTGATGTTGATTTGACCCAACATTTGACATTCACTTGCCAAGTTTAATCGAGGATTGAACTTTATTAAGAAAGGGATACTTCTACCGACAGGAAGTTGAATTATCAGGACACGTTTGACAGATGCTACTAAATAATTTTCTTTTACTAGGAGAGGATTGAGAAACTCTCCTTTGCATTTATGTTGTTAAAATTTACCCTTGACCCGCACTTGGCCTTGTTATGCTTGCAACCTATATTAAGCACAGGGTTTTATGAACTCAAGGAGCATGCCTAATAGGGTTTGATTTTATGTCATCATCACAACTATCACTGCCCCATGTTGTTATAACATGGTCTTCTCTAGATGGGACATGAGAGTTCTCTTGCCTAAGTTCTCATATCTTATGTACAGGCATCTATGTTGTTGAAATTCACCCTTGACCCATGCCTGGCCTTCTATTGCTTGCAACATGAAGTAGCACAGGCTTTTATAAATTCACCGACCCTGTATAATACGGTTTTCCAGCTTATGTCATCATTACATCAATAATTTTCTTGTCACGAGACTGTGGTCTGCTGCAGATGTTGCAATCGTTTGCAATTAAAATTAGTAAATGTAACAATTAAATTTAGAATGGGGAGTTGGAGTGAGAACATTTTACAGAAACACAAATAGAGGTAGTTTGAACTGGTCTATAACTTTTAATTTTGATATGTCATTCTTGGAATTGTAAATATTTTCTTATTATTTGAATTTCCTTCTAAGATGCTTGTAGCTGAGCTTCCCTAATAAAGCTAAAACTAGATTTTGGTATTGTTATTTTGACAAGTTGATACTGTTGATGCTTCATGGTTTGCATGCCATGGTATAGGTAAGCTTATCCCTTAGTTTCAGGGTGTTCGTCAGTTATTGTGGTAATTATTTCATTGCTTATGATACAAATTTGCAGTAAGAATCTTGTAGCTGATAGGAATTGCACATTGCACATGTAAATCATATCCTATAAACATAATTTGCAGGTCGTCATTGTTTTTATGTATATAATCCATTGGTCCATATTGGTTTATGTGTGTGGATGTTGTTCATGACAAACAAATAGAGACGCTTAAGCAAAGTACCAATTTATATCAAAGACGTTAGAATATTCTTTGGGTATCAGAGCAATTCTTAATATGTGGAAAATTGTGAGGCATATTACTGGTCAAAATGAGAAGCTAGGATTGGCAATTGAACTCAAGTAAGAAAAAATGGGTAAATATTTACTTTGTTGGACATGGAAACTAATGTTAGAAGACAAGCAAAGACCCAAGTCCATATCTTGATCGATATCAACATGTTTACCAGTGCAGACAGGTTGACAGGGAAACTGGGTGACAAATAGTATAGTTATCTAAAATTCAATGATTGCAAGAGACGTGACAGTGATGAAGAAAGTTACTGGTACTCGAATCCAAACAAACAATTGGTCAACTTGTTGTAATTTCAAGTTGTGGAAGACACCTTTGATCCCAAATTGTCATTTGAAGTTGAGATTAATGTACTGGGATGCATTAAGTTAGCCATGCTTAGTGGATAAGGTATGTTGGAATGCATATTATTCCCATGTTTAGCTGCTAATTAAACAGGGTCGCTCTCTACTAAAATATAATAATATTCAACTCACCAGACACCAAGAATAAAGGTTTTAGAGTTGAGGTTTGGTGAGGTATTTGCTATCCAGCTTTCTTGTCTGCTGTCAGAGACAGGCTCTAAGAAGAGCCATAAATTTAGTGGTATGTGCTTGGTGTACGAGTCAGATGAGATGTATAAATGCTTCTGTTGATTGTTTGGACCTGGTCAATGTAGAGATTGTCAGTGTTCAAAACCCTCTAGTCTTCTGAAGTAGAATACAAATTCCTATATTAATTGTTTAGCTTTCTTCAACAGGCAGTTGAAAAATGCGTGGCTATCTCAACGTCTATTAGCTAGGAATTTTGTGTGGTCACATGTGATAAAGAGTTTTTAAAATAAATGTCTGAAAATTATATAGGTGGTTAATGTTAGCCTTTAAACACGAGTCCACGGTGACTAGTAATTTTAAATAAGCATTTGTTGAAGTAATAAATTATAACTGTAAATTATGGGTTTCTGGCAAGTTAGAAGCTGACTTTGGTTTTAATGCCTAGTCTTATTCAACTATAATGTCATCCGAGTTGGAAAGTCTACACTTTGATTTTGAGAGTATATTTTGAGAGGTTTAGAATGCCACTAGGATAGATACAGTTTAGTGTTGGAGTATGACTACAACATACTGGCCTAATGCAGTGTACTAAGTGAACATTATTACAAGTGGCTGTAATATTTAATAAGTATAGACATGGACGATTAAACCTTGTCCTTCTATGCAACTACCTAGAAATCGAATAAAAGGGAATTGATGTCAATGTAATATTCTACAGTATAGTAAAGGAACATTATATAACTGGCTTTAATATTTAATAGCGATAGACGTTAAGTTTAATAGTTATAATTAAGAAAAGGCACTAGGCTTATGCAACCATCTCTGAACTAAGTAAAAGAGAATTGATGTCAATGTACATGTTGGCTCCAACAGTAAGCATACATGCATGTAATGTAATAAAGCAACATTATATAAGTGGCTTTAATATTTAATGATGATAGACATATAAGCATACATGCATGTAATGTAATAAAGCAACATTATATAAGTGGCTTTAATGTTTAATGATGATAGACATAAGTTTAATAGGTGTAATTAAGGAAACGTAGTTGGGTCATGCAACTATCTGTGAACAAAATAAAAGAGAGTTAATGTCAATGTAGATGATATCTCCAATATTAATAAAAATACTGGATTTCATACCTGTTGTCACTATTTTTTGTTTTATGCATAGTCAATTTCATAACATTTAGAAGTATAAGACAGTTACTAAGCATAGGTTTATTGCTGTGTAACTTCCTGATTGGTTTGCTTAGAGGTAATGAAACTATTTTTAAGACGTTTAGAGTCTAGACTTGAACGTATGGAGGCAAGCCAAACATTTCATTGAAGGATGAACTGGATGATGGATGGTATTTCTACCAATCCTGTTTTGGACAGAATAGATGGAATTTACAAACTGGCCTAGGAAAGTTGATAGATTGATCTTTTATGCCCGGAAAATGGAGGCTGCTGGTACAAGTTTTTGGGCAGAATGCTGCAATGTATTTGTTTGATCTTTTATGCCCGGAAAATGGAGGCTGCTGGTACAAGTTTTTGGGCAGAATGCTGCAATGTATTTGTTTGAAGAAAACAAATTGTGTTGGATACCTTTGCCTGTAAAAGCATTAAATATGCGTTTTCAGATTACAACTGTTGAGTGATGTCTTAGGTTGGTATTGTGTCAGTAGTTCTGAAAATATTATCCAATGTTTTATCCAGAATTCAGTGTAGTAGTACTCATGTTTAGTCCAGAAGACACATAAGTAAGAAGTGAAGTGCTTCTATTCCTATTCTTATTCAGATTTGAGAGCTTGAGCTCTGAGGAATATTCTGGAAACAAAGCAAATATCATACACTACTAACTTACCGTGATGCACCCTGCCCCCATGAGTTTCCCTAAAAATTTGGGTGTGCTCCCACAGTGACCCTGTTGTGTGTCTCACTGCTCCAATGTCCCCCCATCCCAGAAACTTGGTGGAACATGGTTAACAACCCAAATATCTCATGTAATATGTGGAATGTGAAACGATGGCAATGATTAAATCTCAATCATTATTGATATCTGCAACAAGTTTTCATCCAGGAAATGCTGTGCTATTTATGGCTACAAATGTTGATGCGGGCTTAGGTTGATTTGCATTGATCAATTATGTAGTTACGCTTACGAAGGCTTTACTGGTTAAAAAGTGTAGCTTTGTATAGTGGCTCTTCCTTGTGGATTGCATAGATTTCCTCTGAAGTAGTGGGAAACAATGATGTGGCTAGAGAGTGATCAGAGAATTGAAGGAACTCATTCATCCAAATTTCTAATGTGAGCATCTAAATCCATTTTAATGATCAAATACTTGATGCTATTGTATCTAAATCATACATTTTCTCGTTTGAGTTTCTAATGTGAGCACCTAAATCCATTTTAATTATTAAATATACAATGCTATGGTAACTGAATCATATATGTTCTCAATTTTGATTTCATTTTTAAATGTAAATATGTATCTCTTTTTTTTTTTTTGTGTTGCCACTTGAGAGCAAATAGTGTCATCATATAGCTGTACTAGTTCATCAGATTCATTGAAGATTTATAGCTAATAGGTGTTACTGTTTACACGGTTTGGGTTGAAGTTTGGACTGGAGTTTCAGTTCATACTGCACTTAAATGTTTACGTGAAAAATGAGCATAAAATCTCAGAAGATATTTGAATGACCGAAAGGGAAGGTATTAAATGCTTAATCTACTTGGGTGAAAAAAAGGTTGTGAAAAATGGGAGATCAGTGAAAGTTAACTCAGTGATTATGTTATGAAACCAGCTCAAGAAAAGATAGAAAACATAGATCAACGCCTTAGAATTCAGCCTCATTGAGGGGGGCAACCTCTACATAAATGAACAATTCTTCGATGATACAAATGAAAAGACCTCCTTTCTATAGATGGGAGTCTAAGGGGTCATAACATAATCAGAGCCAAATAACAATAATAATGTAAGGGCACAATACTAGTGTAGGGGCCTAACAGATTAACTGAAAATTGTTAGACATGCATCTTATTATATGTAGTCTTGGCCATTTTCAGTGGTGTGGAACAGAGCTCAATGTGCTATTCTCAATGTGCCACAGCTTTACCATCTTTGAACTCTACAAACTTTAAAAATATGCAGCCCGATAACATTTAGCTCGTGGAAAACAAATGTATCAATCAACATATACTCGTTTTCTGGTGCTATATAGTATGACAACTCTATTTGTTGTGCTTGTGTTTTTACTTTCAACTAGTAATAAAGTGAATTCATATTTCTTTGACTCAGGATCCCCCAGAATACAAACGAAGAGTTCGACAGCAGGCAAAACAATATCCACCTCCGGTGTGATGATTGGATAGACAATACCTTCTGCTAGTATCATGGGTTTGGATTTATAGACTATTGTTAAATCCAGGATGTAATGTTCACTGAAGTGAATGTAATGTTTGAAAAAGATATTGAAAAGATTATGTATCATAAACATCTGATTTTTGCTTGTCTGTGGAAGTTTTCTCCAACTGGATACTAGTTCACTCAATAAATGTAATTTTGGAGGGGTATTTCATCTCTTGTGGCTTTTAATTTGCTTTTACTTGCCTTAACGTTGCAGTAGACAATACGGTGATGTATTTGGTAGTTAATCATGGTTTTGTTGAAGCTTCCCATTGTCATTAATTGCTGCTTGTGCTTGGTTCTCATGGTTCTGATTCTAGTAATATGTAATCAAGTCGAGACTTTAATTGGTGTCATTCTACAGCTAAAATATGTTATGTAATGCGGGAGATATAAGCGAATTTTTTTTTTCTGTTAAATTGGATATGCATGTGGATATGCGTGTGCGTGTACATACCAGTGCGTGGACTTCAACTGTTTTTGCTCCTCACAAATCAAGGAAAATGTCGATTAATGGATCATCTATGTTCTCTTGAATGATGTTTTAAATGTTTGCATTTCTCGATTGAGAATACCATGTTGTTTGTATCAGGCTATTCTATTGCTGAACTAATTACCTTGTGTTTTCTTTTTAAGTTTTCTATGGATGCTGTGTGGAGGCACTCGTAGAAGGATATTATTTAGCACGCAAATTGCTTCCTGCATTTATCGTATATTTGTTTTTGCTTTTCTGTTAGGTATGTGTGGATCGGGAGTGTTTTCTATGCTGAATTAAAGTGCATCTGGTATGGATCACTTTTTGCAAGGATAGGAAGTGCAAAATGTTTCTATAATAGATAATTGGTTAATGATTATGAATCTTCCATGTGCAATTATTAATCCGACTCAATGCGCAATGGACAATTTTGTTGAGATTGTGAGATATTGACTGATTGTATTGTTCTTGGGAATCGACATGCAACCTTTACATGTTGTTACGAACCATGGGTTCTTGATGTTGATCACTTTTTGTGTTTATAGATATTTTTTTCAAATAATAGGTGCACAAGAAAAAGTGAGAGGGCTACGTTATGGATGTTGGAACTGTTGGCTATAAAAGACTTGGAATTAATTTTAAGTACATAATTTGCATAGTATAAATGTAGATAAAAAATAATGTTTTTGACGCTTCAAAGAGTTAAATTATTGGTTGTAAGGCCGGTGTAGGGGAATAAAAAAAGATTTCCGTTTCACAGATAAGCTTGAACGTAGTGTATTCGAGCATGAATGTTGACATTGTGCTGGTGTACATGGTAGATCGTACATTTAAAGAAAGGAGGTGATCGTATAGACTATGGCAGAAACAAATCTGCAAAATAATCAAATCATAATTGGAGTTGGCCATGTACAGCATTTGTGCTTGCCCTTGGATCCAGGGTTTTTTCACATGTTCCCCATACCTTACTACACTGCCTGAAATATAACTGCATAAATTGGCAGTGCCCTTTTGGTAAATACCATGAATGCAGTTATGCCAATAAGGTGTCCCGCATGTTTGGGGACCAATCACAAATAAAAACTCGCCATCAATAGCAATGTTAAAATATAAATAATCACTAGAAATTTTTTTCCATTGAATTCCTCGATGCAGCGGGCATGTACTTTTGATGCTTCACACACAATCAAGATTGTGACTTAGCATGCAACCGAAAATGTTGCTAGATCCTTAATTTAATTCAATTGCGTGTGAGCATATATGAAATTTTTTATGCCCACGAGAAACTCTAGATGGTATTCTTGCGTGCTTCTTTAATCCATATAAATGGCATGCTAGTACCCAAAGGTCAGTTTTAAGTATTGCAACAACGGAGAACTGATCTTAATTGGTCCAAGGGATCTGCTTCAAATTTGTTGAAGTGGATGACGATGAAAATAGAGGGGCAAATTGATAACGCTCAGTGGAAGGAACTCTCGTGCTAATTTAGAAGTTAACCCTAAATAGCCCAGGAGAGCTGCGTCGAAGTGGTTGATCTGGGTGATTATGAAAATTTTCAATTGGTAAGTTGATTCGAAACGAATGAAAGTGTATTGATAACATAAAAGGCCAACACCGGGGCTTAGGTAAGTCACACATGGTTACTGGGAACTGCAATCCTGGTAGCTGACAATTCTACCTTGTGAAGATTAATCGCCAATTGGAAATGCTTAAAATGGAAGCCTTCATGCTGTAGATTCTCCAATTTGTTATCCATGGTTTCACGACCATGTGCCTCGTGTATAACCCACATCCCCTCTCAAGTGTTCTCCAAATTTCACGTTTTTAACTTGCTGCCAATCGAAAGGCAGTGCTCGTTGCATGAGATTTAACTGTTTTATGTTGTTTTCATTTGTTTTCCGAGTAATACACAGTTTTCTTTTGGAAGGTCTGGATTAGGCATCATGCATCAATGTGAAAATGTTTTGGGCTTTGTTTTGTGTGGATGCATTATCATGGTCTTTTCTTGTTGTTCCTCAGTGACATTACAATGGCCGTAGGTTCTTTTTCTTGACCTTCATTACATTTTAGGTGCTATTTCTCTAGGACACTATTATGGTTCGTTTTTTTCCTCGACCTTAAACACATTTTAGTTGCCATTTTTCTATAATGCTGTAACATTAATTTTATAATATATTTGAGTGATTGATGAGAGATAATTAGAAGGTGATTTAAAATAAGGTGGTTTTATTTAGTGATTTTATTTGCTTAACCTAAGATGCACCTATTCAAATTCAACATATTTTAAATCCCCATTTGCAGGGGAGTGAGGGTCACTATACCTCTCAATACTTGGTGAAAGTATACCTCCTTAATTGTTGGTGAAAATAAATTCCTTAATTGCGGGTGAAAGTAAATAGTGTCATAGTTATTAACCATTGGCAGGGTGAGGGTTACCATACCTATCCTTGATTTGGTGAGAAATAAAGTGTCATATATATGATCTATTGGCAGAAGTGAATAGGGTCATGTTTACATAAATATGTTTAGAGAACTCTTGAAAAGAAAAGTCAAATACTTATTGCAGACAAATAATATGAAGATTTTGAAACAGTTTTCTTAATTCTTTTGATTTTAAATTATTTGAATTTATTTTTAAGGGTTGGAATTGCTTTGATATTCTATTATGCCACTCTAGAGTGTTAATAATGTTGGAATCCAATGAAGAATGATACCAAACCTTGCTAGAGCATTTGTAATTGAGATTGATTTTTGAGTATTGGTTTCCTACAATTGAGATTGATTTTTGAGCATTGGTTTCCTACAATTGACACAAGGGCTGGTGAAGGGGACTGGCTTCCAACATTTTTGTTTTCATCCATTTGAGTAGCATTACATTTTAGGGGTTCTGTTTGGGAAGGCTATGATTTTTGAGGTGTACAAAGGGCATATCCTCTCCATTTGAGTAGCATTACATGTTAGGGGTTCTATCATATACATGTTTGGGAAGGCTATGATTTTAAAGGTGTTCCAAAGGGCTTATCCTCTTCACAGAAAACAATTGATGGTATTTCTTTTATTCCCCTGTTCTAATATTTAAAATTATCAAATTTTGAATTTTGTACTAGTTATTTGAGGGGTTTTTAATTTTAAGACCTATATTGTTAGTGGTGAGTAGGATTTGTTTCGGCGAGAAATTATCAAGTTTTGAATTTTGTACTAGTTATTTGAGGGGTTTTTAATTTTAAGACCTATATTGTTAGTGGTGAGTAGGATTTGTTTCGGCGAGAATTGATTGGAATGGTTTCATTTTTTGCTAGTGTTTACTTTCTGCCTGAGAAAGAAACCATAGGATAATTGGAAACAACCAAGTTAAAACCCTTTTGACATTGAAATTTAGCTAAATCAAATTCCCAGAGTCCTCTTCTATCATGTTGAGTAAATGATTCCAATAAAAAACTAAAAGCAACACATAAATAGGTAAAATCCTCTTGAATGTTCCTAATTGAAAAATCCAAAGCATGAGAAATGTTAAAGAGATTAACGGCCTTAATTTTTGCTTAAAATTACCAGTTTTTCATGATGTAATCATAAAGAGATGAATAATACTTTTGATTTGTTGAGTGAATATGATGGAGTCCTCTGAAGTATTCGATCGTCTACACTATGAGAGTGAGTTATTGCTTTAAATGTCCTTAAGGTTTGTTTTTTCTTTTAATAATTTTCCTTTAGCATCTATAATTTGTTGAGCGAATATGATGGAGTCATTTGAAGTATTCGATTGTCAACACTATGAGAGTGAGATATTGCTTTAATTGCTCTAATGATTATTTTTTTTATTCGATTGTCTACATTATGAGAGATATTTCTCTAATAGCTCTAGTGATTTTTTTATAATAAATTTCGATCTTATAGATATAGTAAAAAGGGCTTTCAAATAGTAAATAAAGATTTTTGTGGTTTTTGGTCTAAGAAATTGTAATATAAGGTTATCCAAGTCGTCAAAATCAATTAGGAATTGCATCTGTTCCAGGTCAATAACTTCTAACCTGGTTGGATATTTTTGGTAATACTTTCTTTTGGTGTAACCACATGTTCGACCACTACCTCAAGGTGTCCCATAGCCCTAAGGGAATTAGCTCTCCCGAAAATTAAACCTTGCCCAAATGGAGACAAAATTCCTGTTCACAATTTTATCCAACCCCTTCGGAATTTTTTGAAAGACATGGGGGTGGGTATCGATGCTCATGTGTCACTGAGTTACTATATCATTAATTTAATTTCTTTTTGTGGAACCACATGCTTGATCACTACTTGAGATTGTCTCGATGTTTTCTAGGGTGAGTTTGAAACCTTGGTAATAATCTCTTTTGGTGTAACATCCCATGGCCCTCATGGTAATTAGCCCTCCTGAAAATTAAATCTTGCCCAAATGGAGAAAAAATTCCTTTTCACAATTTTATCGGATATCAATCCACATGTGTGACTGAGTTACTATATCATTAATTTAATTTCTCTTTGTGGAACCACATGCTTGATCACTACTTGAGATTGTATCGATGTCTTCTAGGATGCTTGATCACTACTTGAGATTGTGTTGATGTCTTCTAGGATGCTTGATCACTACTTGAGATTGTCTCGATGTCTTTTAGGGTGAGTGGTGCTCACAATAATTATACCTTGCTCTTGCTTTTCACCATTAGATCTAAGCCCTTTTAACATTTTATAAAAATAATGAATGAATGCACACATCATAATATAATTGATATAATCTCTAAATATAAAGTACTAATTCATTTATTAAATTCGATGTTAAATATGGATATTTATTTTTACAAACAATAATTTTGCGATACATTGTACATATGAAACATTATGTAATATGACGTGATATATTTTTAAAACGGAGGAAATATTTTGAAAGTAAATTTAATAAAAGGGGAATGTATATTGTCTCAACAAATATTGGGAACACATTATTATGCCACTGGATCTTAATATGACATGATATATTATTAAAACCTAGGAAATTAATATGACATGATATATTATTAAAATATAGGAAATATTTTGAAAGTAGATTTAATAAAAGGGGAATGTATATTGTCTTGACAAGTATTGGGAACACATTATGCCAGTATGTCTTAAATCATTGAAGTGATATTGGAGTGACTAGTATATATTGAGAGTTAAATTAAAAAATAAATATTTTAAATATGAATTTAAGATGTATAGAGTTGAATTAAAAAATGAATATTTTAAATATGAATTTAAGATGTATGAGGGGATATTTATTATATATATATATTTTTATTTCATTTGTAAGCTAAAAAGTAAATGTTATGTTGATTTAAAATGTCTAATATATATTTGTATGATATCATATATGAATATGCCAATCAATGAGAAACATTTGCGAACCATGTGTATAATATTGTGAATGTATAATATTTTAAAAATATTCTTAGTTCATGATTAGTGTTTATTAAGAATTATGCTTAAATAGGAGTTGATTGCACTTACCAAATAAGTATTTGATGAGTTTGCAAAATAGTTGTACATGAAAGAGATTTTTTTTAAGAACTTAGTTAACTCATAAGTGTTTAAATATCTTAACATTATTCTTTAAGAACAAATTGGGATAGCATTGAAAGATTTACAAGGGTGACATAGTATGAGAAGGAATTCTTGAGAAATCTAGTGCGTTTAGGATTATGAGATTTCTCTATGATTTGTGAATGCTTTTTACTTCTTTAGATTAGGATCTTCTCTTTACTTAGATTATTATAGTGTTCTTCTTCATCAAACAATGACCAAATCATAAGCAATAAAGAGAGAAAAGACACGGAATGTAGGCGATCAACCAGGGCCAAAACCTCTCTAACTTGAGAGGTAAACCCAAAACAAACTCTTCTTATAGAGACTTCAATTGACAAATACCAAGACCAATACCCTCGACACAACAACCTCTCCAAGACCAAGTCACACGCCTTATTGATTCAACTCCTTCCTTGAGTCAACGATGGATAACTTACTTGATTCACTTTGTATCTCAGCGTCCCTTCAGACTTCGACTTCTTAGTTCAGACTTGCAACCCTCGGCCTCTATAGAAACCCTAGTTGCAGCACGTGTGAGAGATAGATGGTGATTTGATCCCTTGATCTTCTTCGCTTGGACAAAATGAATTTCTCCTCTAACTCAACTTGATGAAAGACTTGTTCTTCTTCTTTGATTCGGTCTTGTAAAATAGTTGTAACAACTCAACCTCCTTTAGCAGCGCACAATTCTTATCTTCTTCGCACGTGTGGAAGGAATTCACCAAAACAAACCCAAGATCTTTCTCCTTTCTTCGTTGGATTATAGGCTATTTCTTTGCACTTCTTGATATATTTCAGATCCTTGATTGATGCCATACAAGTGAGGCCGAGTCTTCTATTTATTGTATACTGTCCATGAATAATAGGTCGACTTACCCTTGGTGACTAGGCCGACATGCTTGACAAGAATGATCTTCGTCTCTTTTGAAGGCTGACATGAGGTAGAACTTGTGACAAGGTCTTGGAGGGTTTGTAACACAATTTACTTCACTATTTTACAATGTATAATATGCCCAAAATGGGTCTTCTTTTTTTGACATTGACTCACTAGACTTTATGACTTGATCACCAAACCTAATAGCTCACAATGAGAGCTTCAACTCAAAAATAAAATTGCTTGAGCATGAAACCCATGACTTGAGCATTACAAAATAATTTTATTTTTCTTCTTTTCATCAATTACATAAAATCATGATTACACGTCATTATGAAAAGTGAATCTAGTTACACATTTCAACACTCCCTCTTAATTAGGGAGGTATTCATCATCCATAAAAAGTACTTGGACATTCTCAATTTGAAGAATTCTCATAAGAAGAGTCAGATTGGTAACCCATATGTATAACATCATGTCATCCAACATTGTTACATAACAAGATGAGAGCTCAACGCTGGCGAGACCAATGCTATAGACACCATCATTGTCTCTCTCAGAGCATTCTCTACCCGGGTTCTCAGAGTGTGTTCCACCAAGACTATCCTTATCTTGGATTCCCAGTCCTCAAAGAATATCGGTCCTTTACGATTACTCTTATCTTGGATGCCCCAACTCATCCTTAAAAAGTATCGAATGCCAGAGGTTTACCCAATCCTCCATTATGTCTTTCCAATTGAAGAGAAGAATGACGTGTTTATCTCTCCCTCTCAACTTAGAGAGGACATACCCATTCCACTGAAGGAATGTACCCATTCCTATAAAGATGAATGTACCCAACCTCCCTCTTGACCAGGGACTTGCTTTCAACAACTCTTCAAGTGGAGATCACGGGACAAGCAATTTCTTGTAGAACTCCCTCCTTTGATGTCATGATTTTCTTCTTTGTCATAAAGTCTACATCTTTTGAGACTTCTTTGTAGGGCACAAATCATCCATCACTTTCATCCATGAATCATGTCATCATTTCCTTCAGTGGAAAGTGATCCATTAGTCCATATCTGGGCTTTCGTCATGCCATGCTACCTTCTTTATATCATGTTTCCTTAAGGACCTTTCAACCTGCCATATGATTGTCAGTTGTAGAAGACTTCCACAGTTCTTCCCTTAGCATTCCTGCATAAGCCCATCCAGATATCATTCAAAAATAAGAAATGAACATTAAATCAAATTACCTTTGTGATGGTATTTCATCATGACATCTTTTTGTTTGCATTAACGTCCAACATACATATTGACGCATCTCCAAACGATATATACTGTGATGCAGGAGCATCCTGCTTCAGAAAATCATTGTATATTTGGTTGACTTAGGGGGTGTGATGTTTTTAATCTATTAACAGGAAATTTGTATATTTTTAATAAATTGAGTGGAAAATATGTGTGAGGTTTTAATTGTAAATATTCTCAATTATGAGAGAATATGAGTGATGATAGACTTGTAAAAATCTCATAGAGATCTTAGGGATTAGGGGATTAGTTGAGTTAAAAGTGGAATTAGAGGATTTTTAGGATATGGTTGAGTAGATTGTGGGATCTTAACTAAAAATGGTTGCATAATCCTTTTGTATATATTGGTAAGCCTCAAATGCAGTAGGAAGAGTGTGAGAGTGAGGAATGAGAATAATTCTCATGTAAATATTTTATTAATGAATTATTTCTGAGTTTTAATGTAGATAAGCATTGTGTAGACTTCATTGTTATGTGTTTATTTTTAATTTTGAGGCCCCTTAGATTTGCTGGGTAATGATGATTTTGTCCATATGTTGGACCAATAAACTACAAGTCCAAAGATCGTGAAAAGTTGCAGCTTTGCTGCATTAAAGTGGTATCAGAGGTGGGAAAGATTCGAGTTTCCCTATATGTGGTTAATTATGCAATAGATCATTGGTGCACACTTGAGACTTAGGACACGTCTCTCTCAAGATTGTCTCTATGCAGAGAATCTGCTGGCAACCATAGCAACGCTGGTGCAAGATGAAGAGACCCCAGGGAAGCCCGAGATTCGGGAATTGATGCTCGAATGTGTGTCGAAGGACGTGAATCTGATTTGGTAAGCCTTGGTGGATCTGATTTGCAGATACTTTCAAATATCGATAGGTTTCTGATCTGAGCATTGAAGCTCAAGATCGATCTAGCAGAGTCTAATGCGGTTTGAAGTGAAGCTGTGTCTTTTTCAAATTCAAGTGGAAGGATTCCGAGCGGTGGATATATTCTGCAGCAAGGCAAGATGCCACTCAGCCACGTTGAGGCGGTCACACAGTGCAAATGTTTGTACCTATAACTGTGCGTTTAGGAGTTTATGGTTTAAGGAATTTAGACTTCTGTGATCCATAACATTGTTTAGATAATCTTCGGCAAAATCACATAACCAAACTTTTGTCGACGCGTTTCGAACCAACCAGTGTGGTTTGTCGGAGCTAATTAGTGTCACCGAATCGGTCAAAAGCTGAAGGTAGGTGAAGATTCTGGCGAGGAACCAAAATCCAGTGAAGATTTGGCAACAAAAATCTAAAATTGTTGTTGAATCAGTCGATAGATCAGAGATTTCCGAAGACGTTGTGGAGAAATCAAAGGTTGCTGAAGAAATTGTGGAGAATACAAATCGGTACCAGAATATCGATACCAGAATATTGTGTTGAATGGGTGCTCCAGAAGCGTGAAGAGATAGTGCTGAAGTCGTATGCCAAAGACTGCGTTTGGAGGCACCATCGCTGTGTAAAGTTGCAGAAGTTGGAGCATGGAGGTCTGCGTGAGTCAATACTAAAATGAATTTCCTTTTCGTGCTAACCATATTTGGTTAATCACATGCTTTCTCCACTCATAACTTTTAAATAAGTTTCATGTGGATAAATTTCTTCCACTCATTATTTTTAAAATCAATTTCATGAGAAGAATTTTAAAAAAGGAAAATGTGGAAGACATGGATTCAAGGTTTCCATGTTTACCTTTTTGGTATTTAAAATATGTGTCACTCTTATTTACCATAAGGCTTTGAACATTAATGTAATGAAGTTTATTTACAAAGTGATGATAAGGGTGAAACAATTATGAAAGACATGAAAGTAAGATTGGGAAGTGAGTGAAGTTGTTTAAGTTGAATACTTAAAAGTTATTGGGTCAATTCAAGAAAGTCATGACAAGTTCTCAAATAGACAAAAGTCCTTGCACAAGTTGAGTTGAAGTGAGAGAGTCTCAATGTAAAAATTCAAGTCAAAGGTCTATTAATGAAGAGTTGATGTAAAAGTCTGGAGTCAAAAGGAAATTTAAAGTCAAGTCAAAAGTGTCATTGATTGTAATGGGTGCATGATCAATAGAGCCTGACACCCAAAAACTCTGGTCATTGTAGTACAATTTGAAGAGATACTAAAATTGTTGCTTGCGACAGAGAAGCAAGGATTTCTCAAGAGTAGGTTCAAGTGAGGTGAACCATTGGCCAAGTTCAGAGAAAACAACTTGGTAAAGTGTTAGTTGTTGCAAGGGACAGTGAATAGAATAAAGTTCACCACAAAAGATGAAGAAAGAGATCGAGGAATTGAAAGCGCGACTTGACATACTAATGAAATTGCTACGAGGAAAGAGAATGAAGACCGAAGACATGGATGGAGAATGAAGAAACGTGTTAGATGGAACCTATTGCAAAAGAAATGGAATGCCAAGTTGATAAACAAGTTAAGAGAACTTGAACAAATACCTATTGCTTTGCTGGAAAAGGAGAGAATCAAAGTAATTGAGTCACAACAAAGAGGATTTGTTGAAACCCAGAAAGTCCATTGTGAAAGATTGGTGCTTGAAGCATCAAATGAGGCTGAAAGGTCTTGTATTTTAAAAACTGATAGCTTGTTTGTGGATGCAGGACATGTTCAAGACGCTGGAGGTGAACAAATACTCAAAGTTGTTGATAATCATCAAATAATTTCAGATGTCAACATGAATAATATTGCAGCAGAATTAAAATTTCTAGAAGAATGGTTGGATAATCCAAAGTTAGAATGTGACAATATGCCTTCAAATCAAACAAATATGGTGCAACGGAAGCATAGAGAATGATAATAAAGTTGAAATTGAAGAAATGAAAATGTTGTTGGAACATGAACATATTGCACATATGGAAGAAAAATGTTCAAATGTGGAACTGAATGTAACCATGATGAATTACTTTTCCAAGCCTGTAACAATAAACTTCAATTAGAAACTAGATTGGATATTGAAATCGAAGATTTAAGGAAACAACATGAGGAAGAAAGACTAAATGACGAGCAACAAAACATAGTTTGGAATCCTAGAGGTAGCAAGTCATTGAGACTTGTAGCTGTCACATTACTACAGAAAAGTGATAGACCTCATAGATAGGAGCCTATGAATATTTCTTTTCTACATCGGGAGTCTGATGCAGGAGCATCCTGCTTCAGAAAATCATTGTATATTTGGTTGACTTAGGAGGTGTGATGTTTTTAATTTATTAATAGGAAATTTGTATATTTTTAATAAATTGAGTGGAAAATATGTGTGAGGTATTACTTGTAAGTATTCTCAACTATGAGAGAATATGAGTGATGATATATGTGTAAAGATCTCATAGAGATCTTAGGGATTAGTGGATTAGTTGAGTTAAATGTGGAATTAGAGGATTTTTAGGATATGGTTGAGTAGATTGGGGGATCTTAACCAGAAATGGTTGCAGAATCCTTTTGTATATATTGGTAAGCCTCAAAGGCAGTAGGAGGAGTGTGAGAGTGAGGAATGAGAATGATTCTCATGTAAATATTTTATTAATGAATTATTTCTGAGTTTTAATGTAGATAAAGTATTGTGTAGACTACATTGTTATGTGTTTATTTTTAATTTTGAGGCCCCTTAGATTTGCTGCGTAATGGATGATTTTGTCCATACGTTGGACCAATAAACCACAAGTCTGAGGATCGTGAAAAGTTGCAGCTTTGCTGCATCATACTATCAAGGATATCTTTCTTTTTCAGACTTCATCAAGGTCTTCATATCTTTTATGGATATATCATAGTCAAAAATTTCAGTCCTTCGATGTTGATCGCCTCTTCCATAGTTTCATATTTCGTGATATCTTCCATTCTTTCTTCAAACATTTCTTTTTGAGGAACTTCTAATCAGAGTTCCTCTAATTTTTTTCAACCACCTCATATTTCATATGACGACATATTATGTTGATTTCATCTAGTCGATGTGTGACCCATGCCTTCCTACATCCTTTCAAAGGAGGAGATCCTTTCTTTTGATCATGCTCTCAAGATAGAGCATCTACCCATGTTACCTGCAACCATATGACATGACTCTACATTACCAAATACAAGCATACATACCTCATTTTCCTTTAGGTCATGTAGACTTCCTTCAACAGCTTCCTTGATTGAAAGATCTTCAATTCCTTGATCCGCTTCACTTTTTTTGACATCATACCATTGATCTGAAAATGGGGCTCTTAGGCTTCTTGTCTAACTTACAAGAACCTCTCCCACTCCCAAAGCTTTACCCAAGTCTTATTGATTAACCATTGCGGAATTAATAAGTGCTTGATAATATGGGTGTATGCTTGTACTTGTTTTCAACTGATTACTTGCTTTAAAATTTGTTGTTTTAGCCGATATGTAAATGTGCTTGAACATAATATATAAATGCATATAACAGTAAACAATGCAGCAATAAACAATCACATAGAAACAACAATTTAATTAGGAGTTCACCCATAACTCTTGGGCTACATCTTCATGAGCTCTAGTTAATTCAACTAGGCTCTTTGGGATTATGGTATACGTCCTTTTTACAAGCTCTTGGCTCAACTCCTACTCTTTTACATCGAAACAGTGGGTTCAGGCACCATGTTATCACTTGGCTCTTGGCTCTGGCTCTTGGCTCTTGGTTTTGGCTCTTGGCTCTGACTCTGGCTCTAGCTCTCTGGCTCTTTGGCTCTGGCTTCTTTCTGCCCTCTATCAGTTTACAACCCTTTTGGATTTTCACTTGGCTTCCAAGTGACTACCTTGGCTGCTCTTTTTTGCCTTCTACGCTGCCTCTTTTGCCTTAGCCTCCTGCTTTGGCTTGGCTTACTCTCTGTTTTAGCAACAAAGCCCAAAAAACAACCAACTACAACTCAACAACCATCAACAACCCCTGTCTCTATCATTTTGTGGCTTTTTAAGCCAAATCAACGTTGTCTGTTTGTTTTCCCTTTCGGGCTCTCTGTCTTCCAGCCATAGTCTGCTCAAATCCCTTCTCTGAGCGTTAGCAATCATTGCTAAATGCCCTCAGAGATGGATGCCACCTATTCCACAATGGAAGGAGCCACCGGTGCTTTAAATCCCCAAATTTTGGCATTCTTGGCTTACATAAGAAAATACCCCAAACACGGGAAAAATCCGCAGAAAACACTGTTCACGGACTTAAAATTTTCATAAATGTGCTTTATAACATTATTGGGTCTGCCCTTAGTCGCTATCGCAAGTCGCAATTGCCCGTTCCGTGGCTTTCCCTTTGTATTTATAAAATACATTAAAAACATTGAAAATCCCGCTTATTGGACTTGAAATCATATGTAACAGTATTAATAAACCCTTTTGGGTCCGTAATATTGCATCGTATATATCTATGTGTGTATGACCGCTTCTTTCTGTAACCCCGATTGTGATATCGCGATGTGATTGATCGCAATGGCATATCGCTCATGCCCCAGGCCAATGTAGCACTCTATTGTGGTTGCCGATTGCGATATCGCTCCATTATAATCTCTGATTGCGATGTCGCGATCGCAATAACCATATTTTATGTTTCGATATCCTCCGATAGCCACCGCTGATTGCGATTGCTGATAGGATCTGGACCATTGATCCGCCAGATTCGACGGCTCCTGTCCATTGTTGACTTAAGCCTCTGATAGACCTTATTTTCACCATTTTTCATATTTTTGGGTTTCGATAGTGTAATCCGAATTTTCTGAAACTTCCCCTTTTGTGATGATTTTGACCTTTTAGGAGATTTTGAAGACTTATAGGGTTTTTAGGACCCATTTTCAAGGGATTTTGCCCCTTTCCAAGGGATATAGGCAACTTCATTTTATAATAACTTCTGCATCCTAAATCAGTTTTGACCCATTTAAGTTGCAGTAGATTTTGAATGAGACGATCTCTGCAATGGGGCTAGTTCCAGGAACTTCCTTGGACTTTCATTTTTCTTCAGTGAGGAACACTTAGACTTAGGAGTTTATCCAAAATCCATTTTGGATCACACCTTCCCACTAAAAGAAATTTTGGTCTCCAAAACACTGATACATTGATCTGAACAGTAAATGAGAGTGACTCACCCTCTTCTTTCAAACTCCCTACACTTGCCTTTGTATAGTGCCTCTGAACCAAAGTTTTTGAGCACTTCCCTTCTTGAATGGGCTGGTTTTCTTGGGAAGAACTGTCTTCTTCTTGCCTTCCTGCAGAACTCCTGCTGAAATGGTTATAGAAGGTAGTTTTGAGCTTCTCTGCCTTGATCATTGATCCAAGGTGGCTCAACAAATGTGAAGTACATCTGCTCCACAAAAAATTTCATTTGTACTTGTTTGACACGCTTTCAACAACAATTGTTAACAACAACAAAAATACAGACAACAACTGGGTGGCCTAAACTCCTGCTTCAACAAAAGAAACATATTTCACCTCTTGTGAACACCTCCATGTATTACATCTACATACAAATGATGGATTAGACAACAAGCCCACAAACATGCCTTTAAAACCAATGACCCTTCAAGTCAAGCATGTAGAAAAAGACCATTTGGATTCTTTTTCAAAAGACGAAACTCTTCATTATCATCCCCATCTAGGAGATCAAGTTAACTTCTTCCAAGTCAACATTGCATCACATGCATGTCAAAGCAATCAACCCTGCAAGTTAATTACACCAACATTTTTAAATACAAGGAAAACATCGTCATTCCTGTGTTCATGCATCTTAGCTCATGCATTCATTTTATCTTTCAACTTTTGCTTAAGCACACTGTACTTTTGAAGCTGAAATGAAATCTAATGTTGCAACAACAAAGTAAGCCTCCTGCTCAACTTCTCCATTTACCTACTTGGTAAAATCCTGCAACTTGCATTCCATTAACAAAGAAATGCAAATAGATGCATCAATAGACATGCAATCTTAATCAGATGAGAACTCTAATCGTTTCTTACCAATCCCTTTCAAAGGTACTACCTTTGTCTGCACATTAGCATCAACATGTGAATCATTTTGAGACACATCACTCATGGAATCTTCCTTTCCATTTCTACCATCTTCTCTTTCCACTTTCTTCAGCTTTGGTGGAAGCATTGTTGGATTCAGTGTCCAACATTTTGCAGCAAGATGTCCTTGCTTATGGCAGTAAGTGCACTGCATGTGCATCCTCTTCATAGCATGATTTGCCTTGTCCAATGGACCTTTGGTTGCTTGCTTCTTTTCCTTAAAAAGTTTCCTGTATGTGGCCATTCTCTTCCAAAATCTAGAAACATTATGGTTATCCAAACCACAAAAGGAACATGCAACTCTTTCCTCATACTTCTATGGAAATTTATCATGCTTTGCAAAATCAAAAGGAAGGTGTTTAAAACCAGATTTATACCTTTCTCTTTCACCTTTATTGCTTTCATGAGGAGGTGAAATGAGTGAACAAGTAGCTCCCTTTGAAACACTATCAGTCTCTTCAAGGTTATTAGAGTTTCCCCAACTCTCTGGTTTAAGTGTGTGCTTTTGAACACCTGCATCCTGCAATTGATGTTTCAAGCCATTGCATTCCTCTTGAATACATCCCTTCACACTTCTGAGGTAGAGGACATGAAATGAAACTCCTTCTTGGGACCGTTTCAATGGCCTTCATGGAAGCTTTGGAATTCTCTCCATAAGGTTGTCCATAGCAAAGATCCAAATATTTAGGCCTTTCCTCAACCATTATTGGTTTAACAATACCTTGTGCATGCTTACCCAAGCCTTTTCCTTCATAGCCCAACTTGGGCATTAGCTTAGAACCTATGCCTTTAGTATGTTTTTCAAAAGAACCAATATAAGCATTCTCAGAAGAATTTGAAGACAAACTGGAATGGCTTACCTCTTCTTCAAGCTGATACTTGACTAAGGCTTCTTGGGCAACAAAGAGCTGTGACTCCAACTCATGCATCCTCTTCAGGTTCATATTTTCAATGTGAAGTTGCTTCTCCATTCTCTACAATTTGTTAGAAAGTATCCGCTTCTCTTCCTCCACGGACTTAAATTGCTTTCTAAGCATGCTGCTCTTCCTTCCATCCTCATACATTTCTCACACCATATCCATCATGATGAACAAGTCTTGCTTCATGTCTTCATCAAAGACTTTTTTGAAGAAAGGAGAATTTGAGGACTCACTTGAAGAAGTTGTCATTATGCCAATGAGCAAAAAAACTTCAAACATGAATAACAAAGAGCTTTATTCAAGCAACCTTGTGCAACAATCCTCTTGTGCTTCAAGGACTAATTCGAGGTCCTTTGGGATAGAAGAATTCCTTTAGTCCTTCTCCTTCTTGTCCTTCTTGGACAGAGCTATCAATAGCTTTCCCTTCACCTTTGCAAGCTTAGAAAATAGTCAGTTTGCAAACAAGAATACATCAATCAGACAATCAATCCTTGACTGCCCAAACACCTTTCAGACAAGCAATCTTTGCTCTGTCAATTGAGCATTCTGATATAACCTTCCTTGAAAGTGGGGTTAATCAATCTTAAGCTCTGATACCACCTGATTTAAAAATGGGGCTCTTAGGCTTCTTGTCCAACTTACAAGAACCTCTCCCACTCCCAAAGCTTTAAATATTCCCAAGTCTTACTGATTAACCAATGAAGAATTAATAAGTGCTTGATAATATGGGTGTATGCTTGTACTTGTTTTCAACTGATTACTTGCTTTAAAATCTGCTGTTTTAGCTGATATGTAAATGTGTTTGAACATAATATATAAATGCATATAACAGTAAACAATGCAGCAATAAACAATCACACAGAAACAACAATTTAATTAGGAGTTCACCCACAACTCTTGGGCTACATCTCCATGAGCTCTAGCTAATTCAACTAGGCTCTCTGGGATTATGGTATATGTCCTTTTTATAAGCTCTTGGCTCAACTCCTATTGTTTTACACCGAAACAGTGGGTTTAGGCACCATGTTATCCCCTGGCTCTTGGCTCTTGGTTCTGGCTCTTGGCTCTGACTCTGGCTCTTTGGCTCTGGCTCTAGCTCTCTGGCTCTTCGGCTTTGGCTTCTTTTGGCCCTCTATCAGTTTACAGCCCTCTTGGCTTTTTGCTTAGCTTCCAAGTGACTCCCTTGGCTGCTCTTTTTTGCCTTCTATGTTGCCTCTTTTGCCTTAGCCTCATGCTTTGGCTTGGCTTACTCTTTGTTTTAACAACAAAGCCCCAAAAACAACCAACTACAACTTAACAACCATCAACAACCCCTGTCTCTATCGTTCTGTGGCTTTTTAAGCCAAATCAACGCTGTCTGTTTGTTTTCCCTTTCGGGCTCTCTGTCTTCCAGCCATAGTCCGCTCAAATCCCTTCTTTGAGCATTAGCAATCACTACTAAACGCCCTCAGGGATGGATGCCACCTATTCCACAATGGAAGGAGCCACCGACACTTTAAATCCCCAAATTTTGGCATTCTTGGCTTACATAGGAAAATACCCTAAACACGGGAAAAATCCGTAGAAAACACTGTTCACGGACTTAAAATTTTCGTAAATGCGCTTTATAACATTATTGGGTCCGCCCTTAGTTGCTGTCGCAAGTTGCGATTTCCCGTTTCGTGGCTTTCCCTTTGTATTTAGAAAATACATTAAAAACGTTGAAAATCCCGCTTATCGGACTTGAAATCATATGTAACAGTATTAATAAACCCTTTTGGGTTCGTAATATCGCATCAAATATATCTATGTGTGTATGATCGTTCCTCTGTGTAACCCCGATTGCGATATCGCGATGCGATTGATCGCAATCGCATATCGCTCATGCCTCGGGCTGGTGTAGCACTCTATTGTGGTCGTCGACTGCGATATTGCTCCGTTGTAATCGCCGATTGCGATTTCGCGTTCACAATAACCATATTTTATGCTCCGATATCCTCCGATAGCCACCGCCAATTGCGATTTCCGATTGGATTTGGACCGTTGATCGGCCAGATTCGACGACTCCTGTCCATTGTTGACTTAAGCCTCCGATAGGCCTTATTCCCACCATTTCTTCGTATTTTTGGGTTCCGATAGTGTAATCCGAATTTTCTAAAATTTCCCCTTTTGTGATGGTTTTGACCTTTTAGGAGGTTTTGAAGACTTAGAGGGTTTTTAGGACCCATTTTCAAGGGATTTTTCCCTTTTTTCCAAGGGATATAGGCAGCTTCATTTTATAATAACTTCTGCATCCTAAGTCAGTTTTGGCCTATTCAAGTCGCAGTAGATTCCTAATGAGACGATCTCTGCGATAGGGCTAGTTCCAAGAACTTCATTTGACTTTCATTTTTCCTTAGTGAGGAACACTTAGACTTAGTACTCTATCCAAAATCCATTTTGGATCAACCATCCGTCCATGAATTCCTACAAGTTTGAATTCTTGATGAAAGACTTGCTTCCTTTGGATTGGTGAACCTTCCGATTAAGATTCCAACAAAGGATCTTGAGTATCCTCATCTAGTAGATGCTTCCTTTTAACAGATGTATGATGAGCTTTGTACTAGATGAATTTTTTTCTTTTCCATAAGTACGACTTATTCTTCTAATGAGGTTACCAAGAGCTATGTCCTTCCATAATTGACCGCCATAGACTTCTATTTCAATGATCTATCATGCTTCTATATAATGATGTCACGAGCTCTTTCTTTTAATGCTTCTATGATGCCATCTCCTAACATGATGCGTCCTATCGTGCTTTCTTAGTGACTCATGATAGTCATATCTTACAACATAGAACTTGAAGATAGAAAAAAGCTAGGTGAGGAAGACTATCTTAGTCACAGTAGAGATATTTTACTTCCTCTTTATTGGATTTGTTCCTCTAAACTTCCACTTCTTCGGTGATATGGGATTCTTCTCTTCCCCTTTTGTTATTGTCCTTCTTGAGCTTAGGACAATCTCTTTTGTAATGCCCATATTCTTGACATCCATAGTATTGAATGTTAGCTACGTTCTTCTTCTTTTTCTGAGGACCAAATTTTCTAAACTTCCCTTTTCTCTTTGCCATAGCAACATATGTTTGAGTTTGCTCATTTGATCCTACATTAGTTTTTGCCTTAAGCCTAGTTTTTTCAACATTTCATAGTGACCATAGATCCTGGAATGGAGTAGCTTATTTCTTCCCATAAATGTTTGAAGTAAAGTTACCCCACTCCTCTGGTAGTGCATTTAGTACTACGATGGTCATCTCCTTGTCAGACATTATTTTTCCCAAATCTTGAATTTGATCCCTTATTTCAGATATCCCCATAAAGTATAAGGTTATTGCTTCTTCTTTTGATATCCTTAGATTTGCCTTAATGAGATAACTTCTCGTGCAGTGCTTATGGAAAACAACTCTACTAGTTTGTCATATATTTCTTTTGAAGTTTCAAGTTTAGATATATATGGGATGAGAGGATCCTTGATGGATTCTATGAGAATCCTTTGAGCCCTTACTTCCCCTTCATAAACCTTGCAAGTGCTTGATCATATTAATTTGGAGGTTTGGTGATTGAGCCTTTGACATGTTCCATGACCTCATTTTTAATGAGGTTCAGATCTATCCTCTTCTTCCATGCAAGAAAGTTTGAAGCCCCAACCAATTTGTTGCTTTCCTTGCAAAACGAAATTTTGATAGGTTCAAATGTAGACATAAATATACTTGTGAAGGTGATTCTTCCACTTGTTGCTTCCTTGAATTTTATGATGATATAAATAATAGAGAACTTCTCCTTGATGAAGATAGTTCTCTTCAAGAGTGATCCTTGGCTCCACATAGATGAACATCACCTTAGATATTTTAATGAATATGTCCTTGTTGATGATTCTTGATGATGACTTCTTGACGATGTCTTGATGCTTCTTGGATGATCTTCTTCAAGGATAAGGATTTTCTTTTGAGATGAAATCCTTGCTTCAACAAGAGGGAGATTGCCTTAGAACATTGATGATGGTGACAATGTCCTTGATCTTGATTCTCTTGGATGAATAGTCTTCAATATACTTTGATTTGAATATCTCTTCAACTTGAGTAGGGTATTTGTGGTATTTAGATGATGACTTGAGGATCCCAAGACTTCTTCTGGAGTAGACTTCTTCTTTGATCTAGGGTTTTGACACTTCTTTGTAGATCTTAACTTCAAGATGATCTTCTAGATTTGCTTTGATGCCTTCCTCAAGATTTGGTCCTTTTGAGTGTCCCTTGATGAGATGCCCTTTCCTTGATTTTGTCACCTTAGCTTTGATTCCATGTTGATAAATCTAGGGCATTAGGATTATGAAAATTTTCTTTGATGATAACTGCTTGTGAATGATTTTTACTTCTTTAGATTATGATCTTCTCTTTAGGTTATTATAGTGTTCATATTCATCAAACAACTACCAAAGCTCAAACAATAAAGATACAAGAGACATAGAATATACATGATCAACCATGCCAAAACCTCTCCAAATTGAGAGGAAAACCCAAAACGAATTCTTCTTCTTATAGAGACTTCAATTGATGAACACCAAGAACAAGATCCTTGACACAACAACCTCTCCAAGACCAAGTCACAAGCCTTCTTGATTCAATTACTTCCTTGAGTCAACGATGGACAAATTACTTGATTCACTTTGTATCTCGACTTCCCTTTAGGCTTTGGCTTCTTAGTTCAGACCTGCAACCCTCAGCCTCTACATAAACCCTAGTTGCAACAAATGTGAGAGATAGATGGCAATTTGATCCCTTGATCTTCTTCACTTGCAAATAATGACTTTCTCCTCTAACTCAACTTGATGAAAGATTTGTTCTTCTTCTTTGATTCGGTCTTGTAAGACACCTGTAACAAATCTACTTCCTTTAGTAGCACACAATACTTCTCTTATTCGTATGTGTGGGAGGAATTCACCAAAACTGACTCAAGATCTTTCTCCTTTCTTCGCTGGATTATAGGCTATTTCTTCGAACTTCTTGATATATTTTATATCCTTGATTGATGCCATACAAGTGAGGCAGAGTCTTCTATTTATAGTAGATTGTCCATGAATAATAGGCCGACTTACCCTTGGTGACTAGGCTGACATGCTTGACGAGAATCATATTTGTCTCTTTTGAAGGCCGACATGAGTTATAACTTGTGACAAGGTCTTGGAGGGGTTGTAACATAATTTACTTCATTATTTTACAATGTATAATATTCCCAAAATGGGTCTTCATTTCTTGACATTGACTCAATAGATTTTATGACTTGATCACCAAACCTAATAGCTAACAATGGGAGCTTCAACTTAAAAATAAAATTCCTTGAGCATGAAACCCATGAATCAAGGAATAAAAAATAATTTTATTTTTCTTCTTTTCATAAATTACATAAAATCATGATTATGAACGTCATTATGAAGACCAAACCTAGTTACATATTTCAATAGGAATGAGGTATTAACGTCTTAATGACAACTTTTTAAACTCCTAACTTAGATCGAAGTTTGAAGAACTTTTCTTTTGTAAGAGACTTTGTGATTTTTTTTGCAACTTGATCATTTATAGGACAATAGAGCACTTTAAGAACCTGATATTGATTATATTTTGGATGAGTGTGTGTAGCTCAATGTTTTGTTGTGTTGATGTTGAACTAGATATTTGATGAGTTGAATGACACTTTGATCAATGTGCTCGAATGTAGTCATATTCTATTGTAGGAATCCAAACATTGAAGGGATTTGTTGAAGCCACAATTCTTCTCAAGTTGCACTAACTATTTCCCCATACCATGGAAAATTAAAGGCAAAATTTTGTTAATTGGTTATTTTTGAACATTTTTTGAAAAAATATTTGCCCATTTGGTTAAAAATTCTCCTATTTTTTACATATGTATGATTAAATGGATGATATTCACCAAAAAATTATTGATTTTAATATTAAATTACATGTTTTGTTATTGACTATTCGCCTACATTCTATATGTATAACTTTGCAACCCAAAATAATCACCTATAATACTATACATAGGCATAATATTTGAATTCTTGAAAAATACCCTAATTTCTTCTGTTGAAGAAAGTGTAGGGGTACATGGATTCTTACAGGCTCATGTGACAAGGTTGGAATCAAGACTCAAAACATAACCTACGATGGACTTCCAATCATCATTGTCACCAACTTAATCAACCATGTGATAGGGTTCGAATCAAGATTGAAAACATAACCTATAATAGACTTCCAATAATTAGGGTTTCCAACGCAATAAAAAATCAATGAAAACAACCAACAAAGGAGCTCCTCTTGAATTGTAAAATTTTCCAAAATGAACTATGCCTTGGATATATCAAAGTATCCTCTTGTTTTCTTTCCAATGGTCCCAAGAAAGGAAATATTAAGACAAGTACAAGTCAAATACAAAAGGCTACCAACTAATTTACAATGCAAAGTGGTATCTACTTCGGCTATAGTAAATGTGATAACTAGTTTGAATCTAGAATGGAAGGGAGATGGGGCTAGTTTAAAATATCCCATGTGGAATCGACGAGGAAAGTCACATGAATACTTAGTAGGAATGGGAAAATCCTTGGTTTGCTAGACATGGATGCCAATAAATAATACAAACATTTTAAGTATGTCATTTTAAATTCTTTTTCATGGCTGGATTTCATGTCGGTCAAAAGTTTGGGGTTAATACTAATAAGGAAATGGTTATCAAATGGTTAGCTACTTTCTTAGTATAGGCATTGGTATTAGAATTCCTTTTGAAAATTCAGTGTCAAGAAGGAAACTATTCATTTTAATATACCAAACTTAAGGAACTTGCTAAAGGCCATACATAGATTTTTAAGGTAGAAAACAAGGTTGAAGTCATTCTAAATATAGTTAGGAGGTTGTTCAATGTGAACTTCTTCTTGCAAGGAGGTGGATTTGACGTATATTTGATGGAATCCCCATTTATATGAATTCATAAGGGCTTGAACTAGGGTTATGGAATTCAATTTTATTACAAGAGGAAAGGTTTCAATGTAGTTGTTGTCCCTTAAGAAACCAATTTCCTGGCTGTGTAGAAATTGTGCTTAAGACATTAATATTTATTGTTTATGTCACTTAGTGGTCACTTAATTATATATTATACTTTCAAATGAAGAACCTGAAACACTTGATTTTAATCTTCCATACTTAAGTGACATGAAAGTCTCAGAATGCCATTTGATTGCTAAATATAAATGCTAAGTGAAGAATGCTTTGAGAAGTTAGAGACAATATGTCGCTTTTCACAGAAACTATTATCTATAACTTAGAGGAAATGTAGAAGTAGGAACTTTAAATATACGAGCGCTCTTTTAAGGGATTTTAACTTCATTCACATAAGTAAACAAAGAACTGTAGCTTCATTACCATATTTAAAGAAATGAAAACTCCCGATTCTTTCATTAATCATCAATTCATATCCAAATACAATGGTGTATGCCAAGTCCTTCAAAATTCGAACCCTCTTTCTATAATTTTTCCTTTTCTTATACATCACGGAATAGTCGGAAACCACCAAAACTGCCAAACTGTTTAACTATCTTCCTACCTGTCCAAGGTAAAGGGTCATTACAAAATATTACATGGAGGGTAAAAGACACCTCATTCTTCTTAAGAAAACAAGAAAATAAGAAGTGACAGAAATCAGAGTATGATTGGTGATCACTGCTCGCTGTTCGGATCTGTAGCCTGAGTATGTGGTTTTGCTGATGTACCTTTATTTTGTTCTATCATCCATTCCTTACACTTTCTCCATAGTGGCACATTTGAATTTGGTGCTTCCTCTAGCTTGTCGAGTGCTATTCTGCAAGCTGTTATCCTACCATAAGTAGGTTTGTCAGAAAATAGAGTCTTCACCATCTAGAGAAGTTTAAAATCTTTGTTTAGGAAATTCACAATGGTGGCTCCTTTTAATACTGTTGTCCTTTCATGAGTATTATCAACTTTGCTTTTTGCCTCAACCAGCAAAGTCTCATATGTTTTCCATGGCAACAAGTTTCCCTGAAGATCCCAGCAAGAAGGAAGTCCAACCCTAACCCTTTTGTCAAACAAGATGTTAAACTTTGAAATTGCTTCCTTTATCTCCTTTATCTTCTTCTCAGCAGTAATCCTGTAGATGTTTTTGACAATCATTTTATTGAAATCAATTGCACATGTTATTATGTCTGGCATGTCATGCTCCTTCAACTCTGTAGTAGACTTAGAGTTAATGAAGTCTATCATCCTCTTTGCAAACTTTGATCTGTCTAGATCTTTTTGCTTATTTTTAATAACCACCTCCTCCATATCCCGAATTAGTGTTTTTTCTTCAGATATAATCACCAAAAACTCCCAAATACCTCTGACAACCTCAATAATTTCATCCCATAGGATTTCTCTGGCTTGAATTAAAGACATGTTGCCCTTAATTTTCTCCTTTAGCCTTTTGATTTCATCTTCAGCCCTCAGGAGATCTTCCCTGTATTTCTTGGCATTATCTCTTTCTCTTATTGTTTCTTCTTCACTTAAATTCAATAATTTGCAAGCTGTTTCTAACTCTCTTTGAGATTTCTTCACATCATGCTCAGCCATTTTAAGCTCTGTTCCCAATTGTAGAACCTGTGCTGCTGGATCATCTGTGTTAGTTGGCATTACCACTGTACAAACATGAGTGTCTATCTGCCTTTGTAGCTTGTCCAGAGTTTCTTTAAGTAAAGAAACTTCTTCGATATTCTGCAACACATCTTGTAGGAGCTTTTCTTTTTCATTTTCTACTTTAGCTATCTTTGCAGCTAAGGGATGCTCACCTGTAGGTAGATTCAACTTCTTTTTCAAAGCTCCAATCTCTGATTTAGCAGATTGCAACAATTTTTGAACAACAGGTTGGTCATCAGGATTGACCCCTATTTTAATGATAATCTTATTTAGCTCATCAACTTGAGCATTCAAAGCTCTGGAGTTAGCTTTCTCCAACTTCAGCTACTGAATCACTTTGTTTAGCATTTTCTCAGCCTTGGCAGCTGCTGCATTTGTCTTATATAGATCATTTACAATCAACTGCCCAATTTGCATGTGTAGATTGACCTTGTCAAGCATTGGAAGCTTGTGAGTGTCAACAGTGAAATTTACAATCTTGAAATTGCTAGAAGATCCCACTGATATTTTTGTAGGATGAGAAAAAGCAATTTTGAGTCAACTCTTCTCCAAAACCATGGTAGATAGTAATCTTGTTTGTTCAGGGGTTACCCGAGGCTCAGCCTGAGCTTCCATATTTAACTTCATCTTCTGATTTTTCTCAACTATTTGAGCAAAGATACTTTGAATTAAAGTAACTTGATCATGAACAGGTTCTCTAGAGGATGGTGAAGTAGGGGCACCCTCTGTCTCTCCTAATTGAATAATCAAACCAGGTTGGCCAAAGACATTGCATCCTGAAGCTTGATTCTTTTTGTTGCTTCAGATTCTTCCTCATCTAGATCAATAATTTCCTCTCTAACCCTCTTGACCCCTTTTCAGTAATGTTAGGGGTTTCTATCTCTGTTCTTGAGTGCTTTGCAAGCCTCCATTTGGCAATTTTTCTGCTTTAGGTCTACTTTCATGCACAAAGGCTGAATAGCCATTATCCACTCTTCTCTTTGAAATAATTTGGTGAGGGTCTGTTGTACTGTACAACAACCCCCCCATTTCTAAAAAAACTTTTACACAAATTTTTTGATAAGAAATGGGTCCCTTTTTAAATAAACTTAGTAAGATTTGTGATTTGATAAATAAAACTGGTATTGACCCCATTATAAGAAAAACCTTTATAAAAAAACTTGATGTAAGTAATTCATTTTGTAAATCCTTTTGAATAAAATATAAAGTGTTCATTTGAAAAATGTTATAAATAATTCTACATTGCGATAAAGCGATCAGAGATTGCATATCGCAATGACAAAGGGATACATCGAAAAAGGTCCTTATCAAATCCTCTGATCTGATAAAGGGAATCGCAATCGGCAATCGGAGGTGTCATATAACAAAGAGCTAAAACACAAGCCGAACCTCCGATTGTGATCAATAAATAAGGTGCGCATTTCAAGGAGAAAACATTCGTGACATGGTTTGCATGCATAAGTCTTTTAAAAATTAATAAATCAAACCAATTCAATGAAAACATGTCTCGCCTTATTGTAATATCACCTTATCACAATCGGAGATATTCGTCTCAAGTGATGAAGCTTCGCCCTTTTGAAACTCTCGATTGCGATTTGAAATTTATCACCGATTGCCGATCAAGGAAATTCAAAGACACGCTTGAGATAATCATTCAATATATGATCGATGATATGAGTATTTATGGTATTTATTCATCACGATTGACGGCTTGAACGGCTATTAATTTCATAGTTAAGAGTAAATACTTCAAAGATTTCACTCGTAGTGGTTCTTGATTGCGTTCGAATTATCATATGTTAACTGCATTAATTCTGTTCATTTTCATATTGGCTTTCAGCGGCAATATCCCTGTGTTACGGTTTGTAATTGTCTGTGCAGAGTTTCTTTGAACTCATGAATTCAGAGAAGATGGGGAAGAAATCTAAGAAGGCCAAGGCAACTCCTGTAGCTAAAGAACCAGAACCGAGCAAGAAGGGACTAATATCAGATACAACATGTCTCGGTCTGGGAAATGCAAGCTGGGAAAGCATCTACAATTTGATAGAGGTAGAGGAGCCCAAAGAATTGGAAGAGGAAGCCACAGCCGATTCCACCAACAAGTCAGAAGGAACTCTCAAAGAACTGGCATGTTCATACCTTCACAGGATAGCAGCACGGGCCAAAATTTTTCCATACACTAATGTGGTTAGATGGGTCGTCGAGAAAATCCCAACTTCAGATAGAACATTTTCCACAGCTGATGGAAGAATATTCGGGTCATTTAAACCTGAAGATCTCAGGCAAATGTACCATCTACCTCCGCCTGAGAAGCGCTACAACAAGGCATTCATGGAAGCATTTGCAAAAGAAAATGACTTGGAGTCGGACCTGATCAGACACTGGAGGCATTTCCTAGAGAAACATAAGCACGAGTCATCGGGTAAGTATTCTGTTGACTCATTAGCTTCTCCTTATTGCTACGTTGGCGCTATGATGTGTAGACTGTTGGGACAACATGATTCTGCAAACTTTACTATAAATATGGTCCTGTTAATGGAAGCTGCGATTAATGGTTATGTTATGGATTGGGAAAATATTCTATCTGATAGAATAGCCACTGAGATACTAGAATACAGAAGGAAAGCATATACAACTTCCCGGATCATTCCTCCTTTTTACTACAGTGCATATATTCTTGATATTATTTGTTTTAATTCTGAATACCCCGTACTCGGATGGAAGTGGACTTCCCAAGATCCTAATCCTATTCATATCTATCACAAATAGTTGTGGAAGGCC
The DNA here is from genome assembly GCA_031772625.1 of Pinus tabuliformis. Taxonomy (NCBI): domain Eukaryota; kingdom Viridiplantae; phylum Streptophyta; class Pinopsida; order Pinales; family Pinaceae; genus Pinus; species Pinus tabuliformis. The sequence goes on from CM062816.1 coordinate 76,241,915, forward strand.
CACTATAAGAATCACTTGTACAGAATTTGCAATGGTTTTGTCCTACTTGTATATTATTCTATCTTCAATAAGCCTGCCCCTAGGATATCTCAGGAAGCAACAATTGACCTAACAACAGTGGGTAGCTGGTTCAGAGAGGACAAATTCACTTATGTAAGGCTTTTTGGTAGTCTTACCAAACCCCATGTTCTTCCTCTATATGTTCCTGACAAACTGTTAGCCCGAGAGTTGGCATATCAGATAACAGTTGAAGGAACGTCAAAAACCCTGAGGGATTCCAAGAAACATATGTGGCCTACATTCCCCCTACAGTGTGGCATTTTTACCTTACATGATTATAAACATGCAGAGAAAGAGGCAGAGAAGATTCAGATGCTAAATCTTGCCACCATTCCGAATAGGCAATTTGACCCAAGGAAGGTTGCCTATAACGTTACCTCTCAAGCTAAACTTACCAGATTTGATCATGAAGCCGATGACTTTGATGATTTGTTTGCTTCAGCCGAAATATTTTATCGGGTTAAAGGATTGGCTCGTATCAAATATGGAGAAGAGGGGTTAGAAAAATTTGATAGGCTCAGAGCCTAGAGGTTGCAAACTCTGCCTTTGGATCTATTAGCTACAACCCCAACAGTTTAGCCACAGAGTCAAAGTGAACAAAAATCTGCCGATAATACTCCTGTAGTGGAGAAGGTTCCCGAAAAGGAAAAGTTGCTAGAGCAGGAGTAGAGACAAGAAACAAGTAGCAGACCCCTTGATTCAAGGATTTATGTTGATCCTAAACTAATCAAGGAATGAAAGCAATTTGATTCCATCATTAGTAAAACTGAGAGCATTCAAGGGTTCAGCACACCTGAGGTGACCACTACTAAAAAATTAGTAATCAACACAGTTCCGACTGAAGGAACAAGCGGCCCACCCATGATTCATAAGGATGTAGAAATAATCCCTGAAAATCCCTCCGATGAAATTGTTTTACACATAGAAGAGATACCACCATTAGATGTCTTCTACAACCCTAAGCATAGGGCTGTAATCAAAAGACAAAAGAAAAAGAGGAAAATTGATCACTTTCATCTTTTGACTTCACAAATGGGGATAACGAATGTGGTATGGAGAGAGGAAGTTAATTCTTCTGAAGACCTGACCAAAATTTCTTAGTATGCTGGAGCATACACAACGACCATAATAAATAAAGCATCGGAAGCTAGTAATTTGCTAAAAGAAAAGGACCAAGCAATCAATTTGCTAGAAGCACATGCACAGGAGAAACAACAGAAGATAGAACAACTGGAACAACAATTAACAATCCAGAAGCAGCTAAAGGATCAGTTGAATGAGCAATTGCTCAAAGAAAAGTAGAGGATTGATGATCAAGCAATTCATAAGCAACAGGAGTTATCCCAAGAATTAAGTAAGTTGCAGTTATTAAATGAACATTTGAATAAATCGAAGGAAGAACAAATTTCTCAATTAACAGTTTAGATAGAAAGATTCAAGGAATATCCCCAAGTGGGAGAATTCAGATCGGAGGCTCTACAAATTCCCAAGGCATTTTCTAGTCACTTGAGCCTATTATGTCATAATATCTCACTGGTTCTTCCTTTGTGCGAAATTTCATCATCCATGGTTGACAAATTAGTAGATGCGAGACTAGACTTGGAAAAAGCAGATGAAAGATTAATTTTTTTTCTCTCCTGGCAAGAATCTAAAGAGGGAAAAGCTATTAATCTACCACAAATTCTGGAATTGCATAAAGAAATTCTATTTACTGAATGACAATCTCAGCTAATGAAGGCAGGAAGAGCGACATCAAGATGCATATCGGCAACAAACAACCTGATTGAGTTAATTAATAATAGTCTTTATTTATCAAATTTAATAACAGAGTGTTCTCTAGGGAAACTTCCACCCATAAAAGCATTATAACAGACGTGGAAACAAGAGCTGGAGTAGAGGGAAAGATTGATCGCCAGTATTCAAAGTTTAACGTGGGAAACCTTTTGGTTTTTCCCTTGTCAAACCATATAGTCAGCGGACAACGATAAAATGCCTCACTGATGCAATTGGCCATATGATTCCTAAACTTAATGATGCCACATACACTGCTCAGTTACACTCACACATGAGTCATCCACCAGAACTTTAGCCTATGCTCGCCATTTTTCAGCTCCAATTACAAGATGACCAGCCAATACAGTGAACCATTTTTGACCAACCGCAACATGCCTATTTCAAGAAGATTTTCACATTTTTCTGATTTGGTTATACCAGCGAATAGCATATTTATTTCATAGTTGTTTAGTTTAAGTAGTATTTATAGAACCTTTCATGTCTTTAGAAAGGGTCCTCAAATTTTTGTATTAAGACTTGGATTGGAAGTTGCACTACTGTGTTTCCGATATATTTATTTTTATAAAAACTGGACCTGAATTCTGAGTTTTGATGAAGAATGATTTTATGTGATATGCACTATTGCTTCTTGTGAAAGTATTCCCAAGTTAAAAGGCAGGATCTGAATGCAATTCATATCGGAGGAGACTCAAATGCATACGGTACTACTATCTGTGTTTTTGCTTCATGCTTTTATGTGAATCAACATTTATTTATTTTGTTATTATTGATATATGTATATGCTCTTACAATAATTCTTTGACTTATCACTATTGAATGTTTAAGAGTTGTTATCTTTCATATATATGTGTGTCAGTAATATATAAAGATTAGTGTGATAACGTTTTAATTATTAATTTGTTTAACTACTTGAACAAAGTAATTATCATATGAATGAATATTTTTATTTATGTGTAGAGTCATCCATATGCCTACTTGTCGATAAGAACCATAAAAAATTGCACTAAAGAAAGACTTCCTGGGATAGATTAGTTACTTTTATATTGTTGCATTTTAGAATAGATCATCCATCATTCCCATTAGATATTTAAAAATCGATCACTTATCCATCCCACTTATAAATCATTGTGAAACTGGTCCCATTATATCCAGTCGGAGCCACCACACCAAACAGAAAAGGAGCTGCTTTAAGGTCCGGACCGGGTGGTTTTCCCCGATGTTGATGCAGTGATTTTCGAGGCATCAACATTTTTGGCGCTAGAAGGAGGGCATGAACTGTGAATGATGAGAAAATCCAAATATATAATCCATTCTGAGAGTAAATATCCCTCCACCTCACCTCCAACTTCTCCCTCGCATGCTAAATCTCCATTTTCTAAGCAAGAAGTTGAGGAAACAACAACCACTGTTGAACCCTAAAACATCTTAGATAAATCAACTCTAGAATCTCCTGAAGTACAGTCTCTAATTCATAAACTTCAAGGATTCTCAATATCACCACAAAAATTTGAGTTATCTCAAGGCAGTGTGACTTCGCAATTCATTCCTTCTCATCCCATCACTAGACTTCTTAGTGAAAAGATTGGTATAGAACCTACTGAATTACCTTTGCCTAAAAGAAAAAGAGCAAGAAAGACAACTGAAGGGTCTGATAGTGAAACTTTCTCATCATCATCATCCATTTCATCTTCTTCATTGCAAAGTCAACCATCCACTCCCCCACTCCAGATTTTCATTCAACAGGGTACTGGAACTTCAACATCTGCTCCTCAACCATTTGGAACTTCAATATTCGCTCATTACCTACCATCTGGAACTTCATCTACACTATCATCCATTAGTATCTCAACAATGGTACAAAACCCATGGAACAATCCCAGTGCAGTCACAATGCCTGCACCTTTGAACCCATTGCCAACTCATCCTGAGAAATGGTTGCCAAAATTCAATCCAGATGTAGGCGTTCAGGTAGATGAACACATAAACAATTTTATGTTGTCAGTCAATTTAAAAGGAGTTACTGAAGAAGATGTGGTTGTTAGGCTTTTCCCGTATACCCTACAAGGATCAGCCGGGTCTTGGTACTTTTCGTTACCATCAGGATCCATTACTAGTTGGAATATTTTCCAAGAGCAGTTCTTAACTAAATATGGTGATGACAGATTCGTAGCAACGTTAATCAATGATCTCTCAAATCTTAAAACGGAATCTAGAGAGCCTATAAAAGAGTTTAATTCACGATTTAATAAAATCTTAAATAAGATTTCTACTGCCTCAAAACCTAGTGAACAGGTTAGAAGTGAATGGTACATATCAGCCTTACCTTCAAACATAGCTATCTTTGTGGATAGAGCTACAAAGCCTACTTTAGCAGAGAATATGAAAGAGGTAATTCCGTGGAAAAAATGTATCATCACCTTAGAAAAGAAAGCTGCTCTTGAAGATAGAAAATCTAAAAAGGTTACCTTCAAAGATGATTCAAAGAAGAAAATGGCTAAAGATCCATATGATATGGAAAGTCTCTAAAAAATTCTAAAAACTATGTCAAATGAAATGATAGAAATTAAGAAACAAGTAGTTGAGACCTCAACTAAGAAGCCATTCAGAAACTTTAGGAAACCAGAATCAAAACCCCCTAATGCTATATCCAACACAGAGTCAGATCCCGATAACGATGAAGAAAAAGATACAGTCTTATCATCTGAAGAAACCGAAGAAAAGGAAGCTGTAGAATGTCATGGGATGTGGGACTTCATTCTGCCCAATTCTGATACTAAAAATGAACAGGAAGCTTTTCCAGTAAGTACCAGGAGTAAAGGAACTCCTGAACTTGTTCAAGTGACTCAAAAGAAAAAGAACATGGGTACTACTACTAAAGAAAGGGTTCCCACAAAGAAGTTTACAGTGATGCCTACTCAAAATCAATCATCAGCCTCCAATCCACCTTCAACATCTAAAACATTACAACATCATTGAAGACATGAAGAAAACAAAAGCAAATATCACTATGTTTGAGCTTAGTAAGCTCAAACATCAACAAAAATTGCTGCACAAAGAATTAGATGTAGTACCTTCTTCTCCTCTTCCGAATGCTGTATTGTCCAAAGTTGCTAATGAGACGGGTAAGCCACCAACTAGTAGAGTGAAGCTACTGATGCTATTCTAATCGGAGATAAATCAAATTCCCATACTCCTTTTCTATTGACCTACGAGATTTATAATAGAAATCTGCATAATTGCTTGATAGACTCAGGGGCTTCATCGAATATAATGTCAGCTTCGTTTTTTTCTAAACTGAATATTGAACCCAAAAAGTCTGCAGTCCATATTGTCCAGTTGGATAGAACTAAGGTCCAAGTATTAGGAGAAATCAACTGAGTTACCATTAGGTTATTAGCTGATCCAAGAGTGGTTCAGAGAATTGATATATTAATTACTGATATTCCTGAGTTTTATGGTTTGATTTTAAGAAGACACTGGTCTGAGAAACTTCATGGTTACATTTATACCAATTGGTTTCACATGTGGCTTTTCCCTATAAAGAGAAGCCAAATCAGATCAAGATTGATCGAGAGAAACATATGATTCATATTGTAACAGAGTTTGAACAAGAAAACCAACCTATAGCATGCAACAATAATATTCTTGGTAACTACTCATCTGAATCATTCTTTGGTAATTTTAGTGCTCAATAATCACCTTTCTCAGTTAATAATTTCACATCTCAAATTGAATTTTTTTCCCAAACAGATACATCAAGGTGTGTTAAAATTGCTGAGGAAATTGTAAATAAAACTGTAGATAATCCTTTATTTTGGTCATTATATTTTGATGGGTCTAAATCTAATGAAGGTGCAGGAGCAAGATGCATTTTAGTTAGTCCTGAAGGAGAAAAGACTATGCTATCATGTAGATTAGAATTTGAGTGCAAAAATAATACTGTTGAATATGAAGACTTGATTGAAGGACTTTACAAAGCAATAGGTCTTAAGGTACAATATTTGAAAGTGTTCGGTGACTCTGAAATTGTTATAAAGCAAGTTAGAAATACTATACATTGCCTTTCTAGTCACCTTAAACATTATCAATCCTTGGTACAAGACCTTGTATCTCATTTTCTAGCGTTTAATATTTATCCCATTCTGAGATTTCAGAATGCAGCAGCAGATTTACTAGCCAATGTTGCTTCTAAGCTCCTTCCATCTGAAGATTACAGTCCCGATAGATTTTCAGTATAGTTAATTTTCAGGCCATCAGTTCCCAATAATGTCACTAACTGGCAAGTATTCAGTCATGACGACGACATTTTAAATTTCTAACTTCTGATAAGTCCTATTATGATCAAATTATTGATGAAAGTAAGCATGATCTTCAAATGAAGAAAAAACTAGAAGAAAATTCAATACCTAAACCAGTGGTCAAACTTGAAGACCTTTATGACATCAAAGATAGGTTTAAACAAGTTACTAATTCAAAGCTTCAAAGTTCTACTTTAAGATTTGAATTAATAAATCTTGGCACAGATGCCAAGCCACAAAATATCAATCTGGGATTAGGACTTACATCAGAAGAAAGGTTTGCATTTATCAGATTATTTAATAGATATAAAAATGTCTTTGCTTGGAATTATGATGACTTGAAAACATATGACACTTCTATCATATAACATACAATTCCAATGATATCTGAAGAAAAACCAGTACAATAGAAATTAAGAAAAATTCATCTGAACCTCGAAAGTCAAATACAAGCTGAGTTAAACAAACTTTTGAAGGCTAAGATAATTTTTCCTGTTAGACATTCAAAGTGGGTATCTAACTTGGTGCCAATAAGAAAGAATAATGGTGACATTAGAATTTGCATTGATTTCAAAAATCTTAATAAGGCAAGTAAAAAGGATAACTTCCCACTACCAACTATAGAGAAAACTTTGCATTCAGTAGCTGGTTCTGAATTAATGTCTTTCTTAGATGGTTTTTAAGGGTATAACCAAATCTTGGTGCACCCCGATGACAGACTCAAGACTACTTTCAGAACTAAGTGGAGAACTTATGCATATCAAAAAATGCCTTTCGGTTTAATTAATGCTAGAGCTACCTTACAAAGAGCAATAAATATAGCATTCAAAGGTTTGATTAATAAATCAGTAGTTGTCTATTTGGATGACATTACTGTCTTCTCTAAAAAAAGAACAAATCATTTACATGATTTGAAACAAATCTTTGAACGCTGTAAAAGGTATGGGATTTCACTAAATCTTAAGAAGTCATTTTTTGCTCTTGACCAAGGTAAACTTTTGGGGTTCATTGTTTCAAAATATGATATTTATATCGATTCAGATAGAATTAAAGAGATTTATGATATTCCATTTCCACATAATAAAAAATCAATGCAATCATTTTTAAGTCAAATAAATTTTGTAAAAAGATTTGTTCTGGATTTTTCACAGAATGTTTTACCATTACAAATCATGATCAAGAAAAATTCAGTGTTTAAATGGGGACATATAAAAAAGGAGGCTTTTGATTCAATCAAGCAAGCAATCATAAATGCTCCCGCATTGAACACTCTCAATTTTTCAAATCATTTTATTTTATATACTCTAGCATCTGATTCATCTTACGCAGCAGTATTGACACAAATCAATGATCAAAACTTGGAAGCACCAATATCATTTTATAGTTCAAATCTTCAAGGTGCCGAGCTTAACTACTCTGAAGTTGAAAAGCAATCCTTTGCTGTATTCAAGGCCATTAAACACTTTAGGCCCTTTCTCTTAAAGACTCACACAAAAGTAATAGTCCCTTTTTCAGTAATAAGACAGTTACTAGTTCAAAGGGAATTGGGAGAAAAAAGAGCAAACTAGGTTACAACATTACAAGAATATGATTTGGACATTAGATCAGAAAAAATTGTCAAAGGCCAAGGCTTTTGGAGGTTGTTAGCATGAGATTTTAATATTCAGGAACATGAAGGTACTAACAATATTGAAGAAATCAATGAGATAAGTACCATCAATCCTGAATCCCAATACGCAGATTTGCTATTTTATTTGAAAAATGGATATGCTACTTTTAATATTTCTTATAAAAATAAACGTACCATAAGACTGAAAGCAAAAAACTTCATGATTGTTGATGATGTGTTGTTTAGATGGAATTATGATTCGATTTGGTTAAGATGCTTAGAAAAATCTGAAGCGCGAAAGGTCTTGCAGGAATTACATGATGGTCTAGCAGGAGGACATTTTGGAGCTGATACAACAACTCACAAAATTATTCATGCTGGGTATTATTGGCCCACCTTATTTAAAGATACTCATGAGTATGTAAGGAAATGCAGAACATGTCAAACTTCCAGTGGAAGACAAAGAAAGACAGCTTTTCATTTGCAATCAGCCAACATTGAGCAGCCCTTCGAACAATGGGGATTGGATATCAATGGAGAAATTATTCCACATTCATCCAAACAACATAGCTATATCCTTACAGCTACGGATTACTTTACTAAGTGGGTAGAAGAAATTCCTTTGAAGACAACAAATTCTGAGGCAATTATTGAATTTTTAGACCAGTTCATCATTACCAGGTTTGGTGTCCCAAATGCTCTTATTTTTGATAATGCATCTTATTTCTCTGGTAATTCCATACTTGAATTTGTTATCAAAAGAGGATTCAAATTGAAATATTCTGCAAACTACTACCCTCAGGGTAATGGTTTAGTAGAATCCACCAATAAAAATATTATCAAAATCATTAAGAGAACTATTGATCAGAATCATAAGAATTGGCATAAGTCTTTGATATTCGCATTATGGGCAGACCATATAACATAGAAGGCCTCAATAGGCACTTCTCCATTTAATCTGGTGTATGGAAAGGAGGCTATCATACCAGCAAAATTAGTACTTCCATCACTAGCCTTAGTGCAATTTATTGAAGAAAATCCCTCATCTTCTATCCAATTGAGACATAATCAGATCCTACAATTAGAAGAAGAAAGAGAGAAAGCCTGAACTACACGTGTGAAGCATCAACAAATTATTAAGTCTTCTTTTGATACAACTTCCACTGGCTCAAAACTTTTACAAGTTGCTGATCTTGTTTTGAAATGGGACAAAGCCCATGAGGATAAAGAAAAACACAGTAAATTTCAGAAAATGTGGCTCGTACCATTTCAAATCAGCGAGAAGATAGGCCCATCAAAATTCATATTGCAAGATCTATCAGGAAAGAGAGATTCTCTTCCTGTCAATGGGCTTGTTTTGAAAAAATTCTTCACTTGGGGAGGTAACCCCTTCTCACTCTGTAAATATTCAATTTTCAGCTATATTTGTGTGAATAATTAGTTTAGTTTCTTTCTTGGAAAATAAAGCTATAAATAGCCCTCTATTGGTTTTTACTATTTTGAGAAGGTTACTTAAAAAAAAAATAGTGCTAATATTTACTTTTGATAGATGGAAGCCTTGAAGGAAGAAGAGAAAGTTCTAGGAAATTAAGAATGATTAAACTTTGAAAACCCTTTTTATTTCTGTAAAATCTTTTCAAAACTTGAAAATACTGTAAATCATTCTAAGTTTTAAAGCTGAAAAACGGTTATCAATAAAAAGAAAATAATGATCCAATATTAGCATCTTCAACTCTTAAAATTGTCATCCATATTCTCTTAAGGAGTAAATTATTCACTCCATCCATAAAAGTTTATGATTTTTCAGAGTGTAATTCTAAAATATATTTGATATAAAAGATAAGAGGTCTCATCATGAGCCTGCTTACCATGATCATAGGGGACTAGTTCAACTAACATTACCAACACTACATACCAAAACATGGTAATGCCTTATAATTATAAGACAAGGGGTCTCATTACGAGGCAAATTGTTCAGTTAAATTACAACTAGTGAATGGCATTGTCAACAACTGGCCACCAAACCAGGACAATGGATTTTTATCTTACAAAATAAAGAAATAAGAAAAGAGAAAATGCAATACAAAATGTGTGGAAACATATCTTTTGGATACATTCAAATAAATTATACTCTGAAATGGATGGGATAATGAATGATTAAATGGTTAATAAGTAACCCTGTCGAGACTATAGACGTTCGCTGGCAACAATGGCTCTACCTGTGACAAGAGAGTCATTATATAAGCTAAGTTGGAGAAGTCTCTTGTTTTACCATTATCAACCAATAAAGGTTTACGTAAACTTAGAATGTATGTAATCTTGAGATGAGAAAGAGAGCAAAAATAGTTTTCATTATATTCAGAGTTTATGATTACCTAGTTATATTAGATTTTCTCTATCCACTAAGGTTTTCAGATTAAGAAGGTTAAAATATTACATTACTTTCTTAGATATAACTGTTTCTCCCAGTGAATCACCAATTGTTGTGCTGTACAACAACCACCCCATTTCTAAAAAAACTTTTACACAAATTTTTTAATAAGAAATGGGTCCCTTTTTAAATAAACTTAGTAAGATTTGTGATTTGATAAATAAAACTGGTATTGACCTCATTATAAGAAAAACCTTTATCAAAAATCCCGATGTAAGTAATTCATTTCGTAAAGCCTGTTGAATAAAGTATAAAGTGTTCCTTTGAAAAATGTTATAAATAATTCTACATTGTGATAAAGCAATCATAAATCACGTATCGCAATGACAAAGGGATACATCGAAAAAGGCCCTCATAAAATCCTCTGATCCAATAAAGGTAATCACAATCGGCAATCGGAGGTGTTGTATGACAAAGAGCTAAAACACAAGCCGAACCTCCGATTGCGATCAATAAATAAGGCGCGCATCTCAAGGAGAAAACATTCACGACATGGTTTGCATGCATAAGTCTTTTAAAAATTAATAAATCAAACCAATTCAATGAAAACATATCCCGCCTTATTATAATATCACCTTATCGCAATTGGAGATATTCATTTCATGTGATGAAGCCTCGCCCTTTTGAAACTCCCGATTGCAATTTGCAATTTATTGCCGATCATCGATCGGGGAAATCCAAAGACATGCTTGAGATAATCATTCAATATATGATCGATGAGACGGGTATTTATGGTATTTATTCATCACGATTGGCGGCTTGAACGACTATTAATTTCACGGTTAAGAGTAAATCCTTCAAAGATTTCACTCGTAGTGGTTCTTGATTGCATCCGACTTATCATATGTTAACTGCCTTAATTCTGTTCATTTTTATATTGGCTTTCAGTGGTAATATTCATGTGTTATGGTTTGTAATTGTCTGTGTAGAGTTTCTTTGAACTCATGAATCCGGAGAAGATGGGGAAGAAATATAAGAAGGCCAAGGCAACTTCTGTAGCTAAAGAACCAGAACCGAGCAAGAAGGGACTAATATCAGATACAACATGTCTCGGTCTTGGAAATGTGAGCTGGGAAAGCATCTACAATTTGATAGAGGCAGAGGAGCCCGAAGAATTGGAAAAGGAAGCCACAATCGATTCCACCAGCAAGTCAGAAGGAACTCCCAAAGAACTGGCCTATTCATACCTTCACAGGATAGTAGTGCGGGTCAAAATTTTGCCATACACTGATGTGGTTAGATGGGTCGTTGAGAAAATCCCAACTTTAGACAGAACATTTTCCGCGGCTGATGGAAGAATATTCGGGTCATTTAAACCTGAAGATCTCAGGCAAATGTACCATCTACCTCCGCCCGAGAAGCGCAACAACAAGACATTCCTGGAAGCATTTGCAAAAGAAAATGACTTGGAGTCAGACCCGATCAGACACTGGAGGCATTTCGCAGAGAAACAGAAGCACGAGTCATCAGGTAAGTATTCTGTTGACTCATTAGCTTTTCCTTATTGCTACGCTGGCGCTATGATGTGTAGACTGTGGGGACAACATGATTTTGCAAAATTTACTATAGATATGGTCCCGTTAATGGAAGTTGCGATTAATGGTTATGTCATGGATTGGGAAAATATTCTATCTGATAAAATAGCCACTGAGATATTAGAATACAGAAGGAAAGCATATCCAACTTCCTGGATCATTCCTCATTTTTACTACAGTGCATATATTCTTGATATTATTTGTTTTAATTCTGAATACCCCGTACTCGGATGGAAGTGAACTTCCCAAGATCCAAATCCTATTCATATCTATCATAAACAGTTGTGGAAGGCCCACTATAAGAATCACTTGTACAAAATTTGCAATGGTTTTGTCCTACCTGCATATTATTCTATCTTCAATAAGCCTACCCCTAGGATATCTCAGGAAGCAGAAATTGACCTAACAACAGTGGGTAGCTGGTTTGGAGAGGAAAAATTCACTTATGTAAGGCTTTTTGGCAGTCTTACCAAACCCTATGTTCTTCCTTTATATGTTCCTGACAAACTGTTAGCCCGAGAGTTGGAATATCATATAACAGTTGAAGGAACGTCAAAAACCCTGAGGGATTCCAAGAAACATATGTGACCTACATTCCCCCTACGGTGTGGCATTTTTACTTTACATGATTATAAACATGCAGAGAAGGAGGCAGAGAAGATTTAGATCCTAAATATTGCCACCGTTCCGAATAGGCAATTTGACCCAAGGAAGGTTGCCTATAACGTTACCTCTCAAGCTAAACTTACCAGATTTGGTCATGAAGCCGATGAAGTTGATGATTTGTTTACTTCAACCGAAATATTTTATCGGGTTAAACGATTGGCTCGTATCAAATATGGAGAAGAGGGGTTAGAAAAATTCGATAGGCTCAGAGCCCAGAGGTTGCAAACTCTGCCTTTGGATCTATTAGCTACAACCCCAACAGTTTAGCCACAGAGTCAAAGTGAACAGAAAGCTGCCAATAATACTCCTGTAGTGGAGAAGGTTCCTGAAAAAGAAAAGTTGTCAGAGCAGGAGCAGAGACAAGAAACAAGTAGCGGACCCCTTGATTCAAGCATTTATGTTGATCCTAAACTAATCAAGGAATGGCAGCAATTTGATTCCATCATTAGTAATACTGAGAGCATTCAAAGATTCAACATACCTAAGGTGACCATTACTTAGAAATCAGTAATCAACACAGTTCCGACTGAAGGAAAAAGCGGCCTACCCATGATTCATAAGGATGTAGAAATAATCCCTGAAAATCCCTCCATGAAATTGTTTTACACATAGAAGAGATACCACCATTAGTTGTCTTCTACAGCCCTAAGCATAGGGCTGTAATCAAAAGACAAAGGAAAAAGATGAAAATTGATCACTCTCCTCTTTTGACTTCACAAATGGAGATAACAAATGTGGTATGGAGAAAGGAAGTTAATCCTTTCGAAGACCTCACCAAACTTTCTCAGTATGCTGGAGCATACATAGCAGCCACAATGGATAAAGCATTGGAGGTCAGTAATTTGCTAAAAGAAAAAGACCAAGCAATCAATTTGTTAGAAGCACAGACACAAGAGAAACAACATAAGATAGAACAACTGGAACAATAATTAGCAGTCCAGAAGCAACTAAATGATCAGTTGAATGAGCAATTGCTCAAAGAAAAGCAAAGGATTGATGATCAAGCAATTCATAAGCAACAGGAGTTATCCCAAGCATTGAGTAAGTTGCAATTATTAAATGAACAACTGAATAAATCGAAGGAAGAACAAATCGCTCAACTAACAGTTCAGATAGAAAGATTCAAGGAATATCCCCAAGTGGGATAATTCAAATCAGAGGCTCTACAAATTACTAAGGCATTGTTTAGTCAGTTGAGCCTATTATGTCATAATATCTCATTGGTTCTTCCTCTGTGTGAAATTTCATCATCCATGGTTGACAAATCAGTAGATGCGAGACTGGACTTGGAAAAAGCAGATGAAAGATTAACAAATTTTCTCTCCTGGAAAGAATCTAAAGAGGAAAAAGCTGCTAATCTACCACAAATTCTGGAATCGCATAAATAAATTCTATTTATTGAATGTCAATCTCAGCTAATGAAGGCAGAAAGAGTGACATCAAGATGTAGATCAACAATAAACAACCTGATTGAGTTAATTAATAATAGTCTTTATTTATCAAATTTAATAATAGAGTGTTCTCTAGGGAAACTTCCACCAGTAAAAGCATTAGAACAGATGTGGAAACAGGAGCTGGAGTAGAGGGAAATATTGATTGCAGGTATTCAAAGTTTTAAGTGGGAAACCTTTTGGTTTTTCCTTGTCAAACCATATGTCAACTGATAGCGATAAAATGCCTCACTGATGCAAATGGCCGTATGATTCCCGAACTTAATGATGCCACATACACTGCTCAGTTATACTCACGCATGAGTCATCCACCATAACTTCAGCCGATGCTCGCCATTTGTCAGCTCCAACCTGATGAATGAACCTTTTTTGACCGACCGCAGCATGCCTGTTTCAAGAAGATTTTCACACTTTTGTGATTTGGTTATACCAGCGCATAGCATATTTATTTCATAGTTTGTTAGTTTAAGTAGTATTTATAGACCCTTTCATGTTTTTAGAAAGGGTTCTCAAATTTTTGTATTAAGACTTGGATCGGAAGTTGCACTACTGTGCTTTTGATATATTTATTTTTATAAAAATTGGACCTGAATTCTGAGTTTTGATGAAGAATGCTTTTATGATATGCACTATTGCTTCTTGTGAAAGTATTCCCAAGTTAAAAGGCAGGAACTGAATGCAATTCATATCGGAGGAGACTCAAATGCATACGGTACTACTATCTGTTTTTTTGCTTCATGCTTTTATGTAAATCAACATTTTTTTATATTTTCCTATTATTGATATATGTATATGCTCTTATAGCAATTATTTCACTTATCAATATTAAATGTTTAAGAGTTGTTATCTTTCATATATATGTGTGTCAGTAGTATATAAAGATTAGTGTGATAACATTTTAATTGTTACTTTGTTCAACTACTTGAACAAAGTAATTATCATATGAATGAATATTTTTATTTATGAGTAGAGTCATCTATATGCCTACTTGTCAATAAGAACCATAAAAAATTGCACTAAAGAAAGACTTCCCGGGATAGATTAGTTACTTTTACATTGTTGTATTTTAGAATAGATCATCCATAATTCCCATTAGATATTTAAAAATCGATCACTTATCCTTCCCACTTATAAATCATTGGGAAACTGATCCCATTATATCCAGTCAGATCCACCACACCAAACAGAAAAGGAGCTGCTTTAAGGTCCGGACCGAGTGGTTTTCCCCGATGTTGATGCAACGATTTTCGAGGCATCAATAGGGTCATAAGCCCACTCAACTTCCTGTAAAAGACACATATCATTCAATAATCTTTCAACTTCCTGGGCAGTCTATCTGGTATTTACAATGAATGGTCCCACTATTTTAGGCAGCTTGAAGAAGAAGCCTTTCTTCATAGGGACAAAATGAACTTGATCAACATTTAAGCTTTGCCTTATGAATTCCAAGGCACAAAGCCTCATTGGCACAAACTTGGGTAATCTATAGGGTTTGACAGAGGCTCCATAAAGCCTAATCTCTGCATGCTCTTCAAAGATGAACCAATCCCCACATCTCACATCCTTACTCAATTGAAGACATTCTTGAGCTTTAGGAAAGAAAGTTGGGGGTACTCTTCCATTTAGAATCTTATAAGCCACTGGAAGAAATAAGGAAGTAAACTCAACTAAACCACTATCTCCTGGATCAATTTGGTTTGTCCAGAAAACCAATGATTGCTTCTTTTTATTGATATCAACAATCTTTACCCCAAACCTGAGAAATGTTCAGCATTCTGGTACAAAAATAAATAAGTAATGAATGAAGGAAACTTGAAAAATCCTAGAACAACTTTATCTCCCTGCTTGGAGTCTTCTTTCTCTAGAATCTTAGCAATTACTTGCAACATAGGTCTTATATCCACTGCAAACATTTCTAAAGCGAAAAGATTGCCATCTAAGAAGAATTTTCTAGATTTAGGAGCTAAGAAAGAAGTGACATGAGATAGCTCCTGAGGGGACATGCTATCATAATAAGAAATCAGGGATTCCTCAGTAAAGGTGGTGTAGGTTCCTAACACAGGGTAATTCAAAGCTTGGTGTATTAACTGTGAAGTCACTTGAAAAACATTTTCCCCAGACTGATTCATTACAAAACATTTCTTGGGGTACATTGCTGAGGCTAGCCATTGAATAAACTCAGGAAATAAATGAGTTCTGGGAAAAAAAGCAGCGAAAACACCTGACTTGACCATTGCCATGAATATAGGAGACTTCTTATGATTTAGAATGACCTCTTGATATAATGAGAGATGTTTAATTGTACAGAGGGTATCAGAAATATCTCTTTCAACATCCATTAAGGGGGTATGAATAACTGATGAAGAACTTACTTGTTGGGCCATGGTGACTGTAGGTGACAGATACAGATGACAGTTACTGGCACAGTTGCTGACTTGGATGTTATTGGCACGGTTGCTGACTTGGATTCGCTGAACTGGCTGCAAGACTACTTAATATTAAAACAAGGCTAAAACAATGGGGTTTTGCTGATCTCTTATATATAAAATAATCGAACGGGGGGAAACAAAAACTATAATTAATGAACTTAATTAATGGAATGACAGGTGAAGTGACGGGGAACAATGGATGAAGCAGTTGATAATAAATGAGGGTGGCGGATGACGTGGAGGGGATGAGATGGAGTGAAGTGATGAGGGTGGCCTGCTGCGGGGGTAGGGAGTGTACGGGATATTCATCGGGTTTGAACCCCTGTAGTAATCTTGGGCCATAGATCTTGGTCAACCAGCTTGATGCCATGGTCAACTGCGGGGGTTGAGCCTGAGTTAAAACTCATGCTTTTTGCTCCCCCGCAGAGCACTTTATCAACCTCCCGATCCCATGCTTACTTAGATTTTATGATACCACTCGTTCTTTAATATGGGTCATGGCCCACCTTATCTCGGCTTTGAATGTCGTCATCAATAAATAACTTCTTTGGACTTTTTCACTTTTATTTAATTTTTAGAATATAATATTTGATTTTTATTTTTGTTCATTTTTTATAAAATTAAAGGAAGCATTTTAAATAACAATAGATGCTACAACATCTGGCTCCATCAGGGGATAATGCTTTTTCCACAGAAGCACTAAGAACCGCAGATCAGTGCCTCACCTTGGGCATGGAGTCAAATATTGCTTATCCAATTAAAATTCTATGGAATTTGTACAATGAATTCACTCCGGTATCTACAATGATAAGATGCTTGTGCTTCAAAATTGGAAATAATGTTTGAGGTACTGCCCATTGACATGCAACTGTAAGGATTCACCATCAAGATTCTCCAGGAAGAATGTATTATTTTCCCTGGCTTCTATATTTCTAAATGGGCCTACCAGAGAGAATCAAACTTACCATGTTTATCCTTATCTTCTCTTCTAGTATCCCACCTTAATACCAGGTCTCCAACTTTAAAATCAATTTCCCTAGCTTTTCTGTCAAAAATACTTTTCATATTTGATTGATACATAATCAAGTTGTCTCTTACCTTATCCCTGTTTTCACTTAACTCTACTACCTTATTCATTCTTCTTATCAGGGCATTGGGCTCTTCTTTTGCCTCCTGAATCATTGCAATCACAGGCTTCACAAGCTGACTTGGGAACAGAGCCTGGGTTCCATACACTAACTCAAAAGGTGATTTGCCTGTAGACCTTCTTGTAGTTACTCTAGCAGCCCATAGAGCAAACTTTAACTTGGAATCCTAGTCTTTTTGGTTCTCTGCAATAGTTTTCTTAAGGATATTCATCAATGTTTTGTTCATGGATTCAGCCAATCCATTTCCCTGTGGATGATAGGCTGTTGAATGGGATATAATAACATTATACTTTTGACAAAAAGAAATAAACTTACTTGAATTGAAGACTTTAGCATTATCTGTTATAATTTTGACAGGGCATCCAAATCTGCTGAAAATATTCTCCTCTAAGAACTTCATCACCACCTGGTCATTTGCCCTTTTAGTAGGTATAGCTTCTACCCACTTGGTGAAATAATCAGTAGTTGTAAGAACCCACTTGTGCTGCCCACTTGAAGGTGGGTTAATCTCTCCAACAAAATCTAATCCCCATTGTCTGAATGGTTCTTCTATGAAGACTGGGATCAAAGGCAAGGGAGCTAGCCTCTTTTTCTCAGCAAAAAGCTGACACTTCTGACAGCTTCTGACAAACTTATATGTATCACCAAATAGAGTGGGCCAATAAAATCCCGCATAGAGGATTTTATGTGCAGTAGCCTTCCAACTATAATGTCCTCCACATAATTTCTCATGATAATCTTTGATGGTTTCTGTGAATTCATCCTCTGTTAAACATAACAACAAAATTCCTACAGGATCCTTCCAATACAATCTGCCCTCAACAATCACATATGGTTGTGCTTTGATCTTTAATGCTCTATACTTTGTTCTATCCAAGGATTGAGGACAAGAAAGAAAACACAAATAATGAACTATATGCTTGTACCATTTTGAACATAAAAATTTATACTTGATCTTCATACCTGGATCTGGTTTTTCTTCACCTTCTTCAATTGTTCCTTCATTCATAGGTGTCAGCAAGTTGATTCCCAATGCCTGAAATTTCGACTCTGTTAACATCTTTTCCAATCCTTGCCCTTTTACCAACTTTGTGGGCTTTATGTCCAAGTCATACTCTTGGATCTTGGCTATCGATTTTCCTCTTTTGCCTTCTACATCACTCTGTACTAATACATCCTTTACTGCAGCATTTGGCACATAAACAATGATCTGTGAGTACAACACATAAGTTCTGAAGGCCTTTAGGGATTTTACCAAAGCATTTACCTATTTTTCAAGAATATTATACTTTAGTTCAACATCCCTGAGAATCTTGCTAAAGAAAGCAACTGGCTGCTCCTTCTTTTCATCATTTTTCTGCAACAAGACAACAACTACTGAATTAGGTAATGTGAAAGAAAAACTTGGAAAGGCTTTTGATAATCAGGGCTGATTAGGACTGGAGTTGCTTGTAATGCTTCTTTAGTTTTGGAGAATGACTCTCTAGCTTCCTTGGTCCATTGTACTTCATTCTTCTTCTTCATCATATTTGTAATTTCCTTTACAAATTCTGCATAGTTAGACACGAACCTCCTTAAAATTTTTATTTTTCCCAGATATCTGTGAATGTCTTTCTTACTCCTGGGCAAGGGTATTTTCTGCACAGCTTGTACTCTTGCTGGATCTATCTTCACTCAATCCCTAGAAAAAATGTGCCCCAACAATTTGCCTTCTTCAAGAGCAAAAATAGACTTCTTAGGATTCAAGGAAAGCCCAAACTTTCTACATTTCTCAAAAGTCCTCTTAAGATGGTTTAGGTGTTCCTCATCAGACTTGGAGAAAACAGTGATGTCATCCAAATATATCATTACAAACTTGTCACCCACAAAAGAAATGTCCATAGCCCTATGAAATGTATCACCTGCATTCATCAACCCAAAAGGCATTCAAGCATACATAAAAGTTCCCCAAGGAGTTGTGAATGCAGTTTTTTTCTAACATTCTTTATCCATAGCCACTTGATTATACCTAGAGAACCCATCTAGCATTGAGATCTCGAATCATCCTGTTACCTTATGCAATACATGATCCATTTTAGGTAACAGGTAGTTATCTTTTAAGGAAGCCCTATTGAGATTTCTAAAGTCCACACATAGCCTTATCTCTCCATTTTTCTTCCTTATAGACACTAAATTGGCCACCCAGTCAGAGTACCTGAGTGGAACTATTATTTTGGCATCAATCAACTTTTTGACATCTTTCTCAATTGATGGTAAAATTAGTGGATTTATCTGTCTAAGTTTCTGCTTAAATGGTTTTATCCCCTCTTTAAAGGGAACTTTGGTTATGAATAATACTTGTATCATATTTTTTGAGATCCTCATAGGACTAAGCAAAAACATCAATATATTCCTTAAAAAGCTTAAGATATCTTTCCTTATAATTAAGTGGAACTCCGTTAAATAATTTAATTAACCTGGGCTCCTCTTGAGTTCCAATATTATAATCTTGAATGTGATCATCCTGTGAATTTTTTTCTGAATTGATAGCTACATCATTAGAGTTAAAAAGTCTTTCAATAGGGACAAGTCCCCTTGGCAGAATATTATTTTTCAATTGAAAAACTTTTTATTAACAATAGAATTTTTCAAACCACTTACTTCTGCACCTTCTGTTGCTTCATCTTCATCTTGATCAATCTCGGTATCCTGAAAATCTTCAGTCATAGCCAAAAATTATTTAATCTACTGATCATCTTCAAATATCTGCCAATGCTTTATATTATCTGGGACAAAAAGCCTATGCCTCATTTCAACCTCATATCTTAGCTTTGACTTAATAGGAGGCCTAAAAGTACTAGTAGCCACAACTAATGAGTTTTCTAATCTGTTTCCATCCCTTGGAAGGAACTGAATGTTGAAAGCTTCAAATAAGTTCTCAACCAAATCCAACACTTCATTTTTGTATGCCCTAAGCCTAGGGTATTTTTTCTGGTAGTGGCTTTTAATTTGTTTTATAATCAACTCTGAATCTCCAAAAACAGAAATTGACTTGACTATTTGTTTAGCTGTTTGCAGAGCGATGATCAAGGATTCATATTCTGCTACATTGTTTGTTGCTTCGAACTCCAATTTAAAAGAAAAAGGGAACATATTACCTCCATGTGCAATTAGAAGGAAACCAACACCTATTCCTTCCTTGGAATAGGTTCCATCAAAGAAGCACTTCCACATCCCTTCTGTTTGCAGCGTTGTATTTACACTGGCTGAAGTAAGCTACTTCTGGTTATCTTCAGCCAATTCTGCATTATCATGCAGTATGAAGCAAGCAAAGTCATCTTTCTCCTGGTTATATATAGGGGAATTTCTTGCTTCGATTTTTGTAATTGTTTTTACAAATCTAGTTTCTCTATACAACCTCCTTTCTTCCCCACCAAAAGTTGGTATGATAGCATATGTAAAATCTAGCTTCAAAACAACACCCAATTTAGCCCCCCATGACCTAGATAGTAACATTCCAAACCTAGCAGGGATATCTGCTACCACTACATCCATTACCAAGCTCCTAGCTGGGATCTGGGCTAGTGACACCACCATATCTTTAATGACCCCTAGACACTTAACTTTATTTGAATCAAAAGAGTACAAGTCTCTATAGGGTTTAGTAACTTGTAGGTTTAGCTGTTTCATTACTGACAATGGCATGAGGTTATGTGAAGCTCCTGAATCAAACATACAATTATGCAAGAGGAAATCATGGATCAATAAGGAAATATAGAAAGGAGGTGTTGAAGGATCTACCTCCTCCACGTGTGGACCAAAAACCACTACTGGTTTATCATCCTGCAGATTCACAGTGTCATTTACATTCACATTCTCTTTTAGATTAACAAACTCAACAATCTCTCTTTGATAGACTGGTGTTTTGACCAACTTTGTGAGGGGAACTTGAATTTTGATTTTTTCTAATTCTTTGGTAAGAATAAACACATGACCCTGCTTAGTTTTCTTTTCATTTTCATCTTCACCTCTCTTTATGACTAAAATCTCTTGTGGAATGGAAACAAGTTTTTCTAAAGGGATTTTTTCACTTTTGTCTTGAGAAGACTCACCTTGAAGTATTTGAGTCTTGCTATTTGTATTCTGCTGTTGCTTTCCTTTATTTACTTGTTTTGCAGGCTGGGGTTCTTGTGGAGTCACCTTTGGTAAGGGAGCTAGAACTTGCTGCTCACCTTCCTCTTCTTGACTTCGAGATCTTTTCCTTGATCTCAAGTCATATTTCTTATGTAATTTTGCCTACATAAAATCAGTAAACTGTTTCCAATACTCATCAATTTCATTTTCATCATAAATTACATTTGTTTCAGCATATTCATATTCTTCTCCCTCAACATGTAGTTCATCTTCATCTACTCTATACACGTGGAAATATAATCATCATGGTCTCTGGAATGCTCTGGTACTTCATCAGGATCTGCCTTTATATACAATGGTGCTTGAATCTGATCTTGATCTTTTCTCTCCATCTGCAGAATTTACAGAGGTTGTCATCTATACTGAGGATTAAAATTCCTATTCTGTTGTGCTTGCCTCTGAGAATTCTTACTTTCCAATTCTAATTTAATCAATTTATTTGACAAAGTTTTAATCACATTACTCATACCCTCTAATGTTTGACTTTGAGAGGATTTTTGTTAATTTTTTATAAAATTAAAGGATGCATTTTAAATAACAATAGATGCTACAGCATTAGTAAAAATATTGATTTATTCTTAGGCATATGATAAGATGTTCCATAATTGATAAGGCACTCATTATAAGGAGTATATATTGCATTGAAAGAGAAACTTGAAGTAGAAAGATCATGCCAATAAAGAGGCAAGCTAGGAAAATGATCAAAATTGACATGCTTCTTCATTGTCACTTCTATGGCTTCCATTTTCCTGAAACATTTAGACTTGAAATGACCATCTTTCCCACAAAAATCACAATTTGTCAGTGTTACTTCCTTATGGTTTAGTTCCTTTATAATCATTAGGAGTAGGAATTGATTCAGAGTGTTTCAGACCCTTGTTTTGTTTGTTGTTGCATGGATTTTACTTCTTTAGATGTTTGGGGCCTTGCTTATATTGTTGGCCAAGGTATTTTTTTGATGTAATTAAAGTTCTAATCTCTCTAGAATGCCTTAGCTTATCTGTATCTCTAATGAGAAATATCACAAAAAGCTTCAAAAGATGGCACTTTATTGCCTTAAGTAGAGTGTAGACTCAAAAATAGATTAGGCATTGAAAGCATAACAAGAGTAGCACATATGTAGGTTTTAACCCCGTACAGAAACTACCTGCATACGAATTCTAAAACATAGAAAAATAAACAATGCGAGAGCATAACACATAAAACACATATACATAGAGATTTTCCCACTGGATCCCAAAATCGGGACTACCAGCTTGATTTTTCATTATGTTCATTTCAATGTTACAATACATATTTATACATGTCGAAGCATCCAATACCATGGACCGAAAACCATCGCGTCCAAAAAACATGTGCGAAAATCATGCACAAAACCATAGGTGGGTTCGCCCAACCTAACATAGGGTCCAAAACCAAAATTTTCCAGGGTGCTGCCTCGGACCCCATAAAGTGGGGTTACAGGTGCCCTTCAAACCCCCTGTTAACTACGTGGAAAGAATATAACACAACCCAACATTCTCCCACTTGTTGTTTTCTTTCCACAGGGGGCCACAAGAGAGCTTAGTCATTTTCCCAGCCCTGAAATGCCCATTATCTCTCTACACCAAGAGAACTTCTTAGAGCTCACAGATTTTGTCAATGCATCTGCAATATTCTTCAAAGTGTCCACCTTTACCAACAACACCTTTTTGTCTTCTATCATATCCCTCACAAAGTGATACTGAACATCAATGTGCTTTGTCTTTGAATGATATGCAGGGTTCTTTGCCAAGAAAATTGCACTTTGGCTGTCACAGTCTATCCTTATAGCTTCCTGTACTAACCCCATACTTGAACACAATCTCTGCAACGAAATTGCTTCCTTGCTTGCATGAGTGGCTGCCATGTATTCCGCCTCTGTAGTTGATAGTGCCACTACAAATTGTTTCTTACTCATCCAACTGACTGCACCTCCAAATAGGTTAAACAAATACCCACTTGTAGATCTTCTCTGATCCAGATCTCCAGCCCAGTTTGCATCAACAAATCCATGAATATCCAACACTCTATCCAATCCTGGTATTCCTTGGTAGCACAAACCATAATCACTAGTGCCACGCAGATACCTGAAAACCCTCTTCACTGCTATCCAGTGCTCCTTCCTGGGTTTTGACATAAACCTGCTCAATACTCCCACTGCATGTGCAATGTCTGGTCTAGTACAGACCATTGGATACATCAGGCTACCGACTGCACTTGCATATGGAACACGGGACATGTCCTCTTCCTCTTCTTATGTCTTGGGACACTGTTTCAGCAGATAACCTCACACCTACAGGAATAGGAACCTTCACTGGTTTACTATCCTGCATATTAAACCTCTGTAGTTTTGTCTCGACATACTTCCTCTGGTTTAACCAGAGCTTCCTCTTTGCCCGATCTCTTTTAATTTCCATGCCCAAAATGTAGTTTGCAGCACCAAGATATTTCATGTCGAATTTGGAGGAAAATTGGGTCTTCAAATCCTGGATAATTTCTTTGTCACTTCCAACCAGCAACAAATCATCCACATACAAGACCAGATAAATAACACGGTCACTAATTAATTTAAAATACACACAGTGATCTACTTTGCTTCTAGTGAAGCCAAGTCCCTGTATAAATGTATCAAATTTCTGATACCACATCCTTGGTGACTGTTTTAACCCATACAGAGACTTCTTTAACTTGCATACCAATTCTTTCTTATCCTTCACTGCAAAGCCTTCAGGTTGCTTCATGTAGATTTCCTCTTTCAGATCCCCTTGAAGAAATGGTATCTTCACATCCATCTGTTCTACCTCAAAATCAAAAGCAACAACAACAGATAAAAGTAATCTAATAGAAGTTACCTTGGCAACAGGAGAAAAAATATCACCAAAATCAATTCCCGACACCTTGGAATAACCTTTTGCTACCAATCGAGCTTTGTATTTCTCCACCTTTCCTTCTGCATTTGTCTTCTTCTTGAACACCCATTTGCTGCCAATGGGTTTCCTTCCAACCAGCAACTCCACCAGATCCCAAGCCTCATTTTTGTGCAAAGATGCCATTTCATCAACCATGGCCTCTTTCCAGAGTTTTCATTCCTCTGAATTCACTGCTTCCTTCATAGTTCTCAGATCATTATCACTAAGAGACAAAGAAAAATTTGAACAGAAAGCAGATGGACTATACCTTTCAGGTTGCCTTCTTTCTTGAACTGATCTTCTCAGACCTGGAGTTTGTGGCTCTTCATCTTCTGATTCCTCCTCTACTGTAGATTTTGATTCTTCCTCCGTTCTCTCAAACTCTATCTTCTCAGGTTCCTTTGGTTGGACTTCATGTTTAATAACATCT